>CM060931.1:474467922-475696672 GCA_030765085.1 Allium cepa
TGATTAATAATTAAGGTTTATTAATTAATAGTTGAAGATAATAATCTGTTAATTGAAGATTATTTGGTGAATTACTCAGTTATAATTGATGAGATAAGTGTGATCAAGTAAACTAATTAATTTGTTAATTAATTAATTATAGTCACTTGATAAAAGATTAAGTATGTTTACTTAATAAGTTTCGATAAGGCTAATTACTTAAGATAAGTAATTGATAAATTACAGAAGTAATTGAGTTAGGTAAACTACTGATTGGAAAGTAATTTTAAATGAATAATTACTTGTTAAAGTAATCAAAGGTTTATTATTTGGTGTAATAAATCAATGAATTTATGAAGTAATTAAAAGTAACTAAGAATAATTAATTTCTGTTTAAGAGTTAATTAATCAAGGTTGATTAATTAGGATGATGATTAATTAATTTGTTCAATTGAAGAATAAGTAAGCAAGATATATTTGGATGAAGTAATTAATTTAATTCACTTTAAATTAATTAGAGATAGAGATAGTTAATTTAATTCATTTTAAATTAATTATATTGTGATGAGTAAATCGTTGCTTATGTATAAATGGATGACATTGATTGTCTCGAATAATTTGTTATCTCAGTAATGAGATAAGTAGGGTTGTGTGGTATGAATGCTTGGTTGCATTGTGATGATTACATAGATTATCAATTGGAATGTTTGATATATGGATTATCTATTATGATATTGATAATGTGGATTACCTGTTATATGATAATGTTGATTATCAATTGTGATTTATGAGCTATCCATCTTTGTGTATATAAATACTGTATTGAATTGTTTTAAAACCTTTAAAACAACTTGGACTTAAAAGACACGCTTTGGATTTCTATGAGACCGGGATCGGATTTCCATATTTGGATATCCGAAAACCACATCGATTACAATTAACGTTAGGTCGTGAATCAAAGTGGAGCTTTGTGAAGACTCGAGGTGTAAGGAATGTACGTCAGTGTAACTCTGTGGGTGATTCCGTAATGAGTTGACGGACTAGTTCTTATAGGTTCGAGATGGTGATTTAGAGTGCAAGGGTTATTGTCGTTAACTCTGAGGGTGATTCCAAAATGAGTGTAACGAGATAATGCCTTCGGTTTCGTTCGAACCCGGAACGAACTTGTATGGATTGAATGCTTTCAGAACATCGTCAGGTGGACGATGAGCATTCTAAGTGATGTGTTCACTAAAGGTAATCGTAGCCTCAAGCCTCATCAACCGGGAATGGCTAAAACAGGGGAGGTGCAGCAAGGCTTCGTGGGTAGCCCCCACTTGAGAGTGAGATTTACCCCTGTCTAGAGGTTCCTTTTTATTTCGGCTGTGTGGGTGGCTGAATAGCTACATCCGCCGGGGTTGTCTTATTTGGAACTGTTCAGTAAGGAATGGGTCCGGCTTTGTGTTGCAGGGGAGTTAGGGTAGCTCCTCGGTTCGGTGATCTAGGCCACGTACTGTAACGGGCGGTACCCCAGTAGCCCTGCCATTGTATGGAATCCAAAATCCAATAAGTGCCAACGGTTTTGATTGTATTACCCACTTTTGTGGCTAGTAGCTGGAATTTAATCATGTAACAATTTTGGCTATTTCTTATTTATTTGAAAACCCTAGACCCTATTATAATATCATCGGATTTCCTATCAAATGTTTTGGTTAGCGTAAGGTAAATTTTTTTCCATGTTTATGTGTGGGAAGTCTTACATGATACCTTTTCTTTCAGAAGGTTTTTAAAGTTAAGCAACTTTAACCGTTTACTCACACCAGACCCATGTCTGACCTGGAGTTTATTCTGTTTTCTTAAACTCTTGGGTACTCAAATTTTTACGAGTAGCCAAGGGATTCAGGTTAGGATTTTAGGTTGGCTTGAAGAATTCAGGAGGAGCGAAGGAGCAGGAGGCTTCTGCGTATAGCTATAGAGTATTCCGCTGTGTGTTCTCTGAGTTGTTGTTTTGAGTTGTATTGAGTTGTATAACTAGACAGGTGTTATAACTATCTAGTATGTGTTGTTATAGCTGTGTATCTCTGATGTATATGATACTATGTAAAGTATTATGTGATTAATATAATTTATTCGTTCCGCTGTTTAGATTCTGATGTTGTTTTTTTTTTCTTCTCTATCTTTTCTCTTTTCTATCCCTTTCTTTCTTAAAGATGATGCGATTTTCTAGTAGTAGAAAGTCGGGTCGTCTCAGCATTGATATGTTTGGAGTTGATTAGGATTTTGATATTTTCATTTGGTTTTTGGTTTGGGTTCTAGCCCATTAACCGAATAAGCTAACCCAAACACTTTTACCAAATACCCTAACTCCTCTCCCCTTTATTCATTCTACTCATAATAATTCCTAATACTCAAGCTAAATGAAAAATAGGGGAAAGATAGGAGATTAGATATTCCTAAGCCCTAGTTCTCTTAGGAAATTCAAATTCAAGTTCCAAAATCGAGGAGAAGCTTAGGTAAGCGTCCTCTTCAGCTTCTCTATCTCAATCGCTCTTCAATTCTTGATTTCCTATAACCTAACTTAGGAAAAACTTTGCATTTGATAATAGATTGAAGATTCTTGAGGTGTAGTGAAGAGAACTTGGTCTTGCTTTATTTTAGAGCTTCTTATTTGTCTTTTTTATGTTTAAAGGTGAGTTCTTGATCTCACATCTATGTCTATAGCTTTTATTGTTGTTAGGTATGAATTTCTAATCTATTTCATGTTCAATTGCTTTTGATTTGAATTGGTTCGGTGAATTTTCCAATTTTAGTTTTGAAGTTAAAATTTATGGAAATCCTACTATGGATGTTTGGATATGTTATTTGGGGTGTATCAAAGAGCCTATAGGGCTGGGTTATTGCTTCGCATAAATCCCTAACCTCCCTCGATCATCCAATCGCCTCCTAATTGATTTGGCATTCATTGGCCTAGGCAAATTCTACCCAGGCCCAGGCAACTAGAAGTCTGGTTGAAAATTCCTGACGTCTGGTTAGGGCTTCTGAAAAAGAAATATAAGACGAAAGATACAATAAAATTCCAAAGCCTAGGACCGGACGTTTGGTTAAGTCCAACTAGACATCTGGGAGGCTTCGGGAAATAAAAAGAAAAAGGAGAAGAAAAATATAAATTTCCAAAACCTATGGTCAGACATCTGGTTAAACCGGTCAGATGTCTGGTTCTGTTATTTTTTGCCCATTTGCCTATTTTGGCCTGGATTTCCAATTTTTATCAATCTTTGACGATCCGAATAGCTATTGTCAATCAATACCGACTTTGATGACTTCTTTTCTGAATTTTGGTGTTTCCATTTGATGGATTGATATCAATTTTCATGGTTTTAATTCACGTCGTCGGATGTAGATGTTTGGTGATAGATTGTTTTTACTATCATTTCTGTGATTTTTCACTTCAAAATATAAAGGTTTTTATACTAGTAGTCAATACTAAAACCCTTTCACAAAAATGATTTCAACACTATTTTTAATACAAAAGTAGTTTAAAAACCGTTTTCGAATCTATTAGTATGTACAAATCTTTACCTCATTCGTATGAGAAATCCAATTAAACAGCTTGGCAAAACAAGTGGTATGAAATTCTTGCGTTTACTTTGTCGGTTAATTCTTGGACTTGTTCGATTGAAATCTCATGACAATTTTCTAGTGGAAATCTACAATATGTTCATAAATATTTAACTTAAGCCAATGGTTATGGGATATGAATCTAAACTCATTTATTTACTAGCTTAGTGTAATTTACACTTATTGATCAATGATGATCATTTGTGATTTAGACTAGCGACGTACGATATCTCTTTGTCCATGTGGGGGACGATACCCCACTCTATAGAGCTTAGCCTCATTTTTATGGGCTAGCGCCCCATGGTTTTTTTAACTGTTTTATGGAGTTCGAATCATCGGGCGTATCGTTGTACTATGTCGTTGTTCCGGCTTATTTGAGTTTCAGGTTCCTCGGGCGTATCATTGTACTACGTCGTTACACCAGCTCTATGGGTTAGCGATCCATGGGATAGCGTCCCGTTTGTGATACACGTGTTGGTGAGTTTTCATGCTCCCGTTTGTGATAGGCCTCCCCCTTTTTGTTTTTTTGGATTCCTAAATATATTTCTAGAATTTATGTTTCACCCATTTTTGCGATTTGCATGGATATGTTTTGTTAATATTTGAGGTTTGATGAATAAGCTAAAGAATATGATATTCTTTTTGGGTATTTGAGGGGACTTGAGATATTGTATGATTTTCATTGTTATCAAATATATACTTATCACGGTATGAAATTATTGTTATCATATATTTTTGTCATATCTCTTATCCTTTCTTATCTTACATGACAATTATAGCTAGACTGATCCGTTTATTATTTTTCTTCTTAAATAATAATTGGGTCAGACCAATGTGTTTCAGGTACTTCCACTTGATTTCTTAGCAGGGACTAGCTTCTGATTTTTGGCTTAATACTTTAGCTTAGTAGTTTTTGTTTTTATACATTCGAGATAGAGACTCCTTGATTTATACATATTCTTTAGTCTAGCACTTGTACATATTCTATTGTGATGTAGTGGATCTTGTATGACCACTACTTTGATGTTCACTTCTATGTGTTATATTCATATCTATTTCTGTCTTAGTAATATAAATATCTATGACTGATTTTGTGTTGTGCTTATTTTATATTGATTCCGAAGGCCACATAACCACTGTGTAGTAGATTTGAGTTTGGATTGGATATGTCGGATTTGCTCTTGAAATGAAATGCATGACATACTATCACTACACCAAGCAACCCATTTTGTAACACTTTTCCATTTTCAATTTACAACGCTAATAACCGTTACAAATTTCTAATGGTTATATCCATTACAATCATTTAAAATGGTTATTACTGTTAGTGAACATGGTAATTTCGTAAATAATTAAAAGCAGTATGGACAAGATCATAATTTTATCTTCATCAATCGTTATCCCATTTCTCACGGCTGTTTTTCATTTCTCTTTCGATTGCATAAGGGTTTTGTCTGCAATCGCCTTCACCGTCTGTCATCGCCTCCACCGTCTGCCACCGCCTCCACCATCTGCCACCGCCTCCATCTTCTGCCATGGCCTCCACCCTTTATCCTATCAAATCGACGAAGATGAAGCAAGATCTGGGTTGCGAACTTCAAATCTAGGGTTTCACTTTTCCACCTTCGTTTACTCCGGTATGAATATTTTTTCGAATTCATATTAATTTCTTACATACAAATTTCGAATTTAAGCTTAGAAATGTTTTAAATCAGATTTATGAATTTTTTCCTTGCAAAAGTTGGTATTGATTGAGTTGTTCTTTTTTCAATGTGGTGCTATACGCTATTGGGCCTAAATTAAGGTGAAAATAGATTCTATATAACTTTCTGCTGAATATGTAATTACGTACAACTGAAATGGTTATTTGTGTATAGATTCGGTTTAAGTACTAATACTTCATTTTCCATGCATTGATGTTTAAGAAATTGACTTTGCACTGAATTGATAATTTCCAAAGACAATTATAAGCATCTTTATCTTCTCTTGTTGGTACAAGAAAGAGGGTAATGATCAACTGTTGTAGTTAGATCAGAAATTAAGAAAAAAAATCATGTTTCAACAAGATAAAATAGACGGCTGAAACATTGGTTTTGATCGTTCACCACAAATGAGGTCTAATGGAGTTTTGAGGTCTAGGATTATTAGAGATCTGACTACGATTGCATTCTAAGGATAAAAACGCTGTGTCACCCTATCGTGCGTTCTTTCTTCAATTTTACTTTACAGTTTTAATTCCAAGCAGCAAGCATATCAGTGCACATTTACCTAACAAAAGAGTTGACTGACAATATTTATTTCAATTATTCTACAAACTTTTAGTCAAATAGGGGACACAGATCGATTGCTGGATACAAGAATCAAAACTCAACGGGAATATTTTTTCTTCAAAAACAATTTTGGATCATGATGTTTCATGCATTTAAAAATTATCACGTTTTAACAGTTGTCATTCAACTATACACTTTAAATAAACAACATCTAGTTTTCAGTTTGCCTGTTTTCCCCCTTTCTTTCCCCTTTAGTGAGTCCCCATGACACTACAATTTAAACGTGAAACAAACTGTTAGATTTCAATTTGATTCAACAAATATGCCTTTCAATTACTGTAGAAAAACCTTGCCAGTAACTGAATGTGGCAGTGGTTTTAGTTAGAAGGACCTGATAAAAAATATATACCTAATTAAAGAATTAAGTTCATACAACAAAGCATGTACAAATCTTATATAGATCAGTTTTCGTTGAATCCTGGTAATCTAACATGTCAATAAAGTTGATTGATGCAGTCTAAATTTATTGTGTAAGCCATGGTATATCATCACATTGTTTTTTGTCTTGATACATACGACATGCAAACTTATGTACACAGAAAATATGATTTGATCTTTTACCCACCCACCAATTTAGGTTTATGTTATATACTTGTATGCATGCAACAATGCAGCAGCATATTTCTAAAATTCTGTGATATCCCAGAAATTTGGCAATATAAATTTAATAATCTGTGCTATAAATTTGAACTGATTTTATAAATTTTGATAATAAATTTTGAATTGATTTAATAATCATCTTTTAATAAATATTTAAATTTGTAGGTTCATCTTTTTAAAGATAATAAATTGTTTTCTGTTTATAATATATAATTGTATATATATTAAAAAGATAAAATTTGATTTGGAACTTAGTAAATGAACCAATTTTTAATTCTAATTTACTTTGGTAAATTGAAAATTTGATTTAAATTTAACATTTAACTTTTCAACACAATTCAATAAATAATTTTATGGTTTATACTTATGGAAAATCTTATTTGTCTAAATTTATATTTTAATTAGCTTAAATATGAATTTAAATTAGTTTAACATTAAAAGCTTTGTTTTTTTAAATATTGCTTGAAATTTATATATAAGAATTTAAAATACAAACTACAAATGATCTTAATTTGTTTATAATCTCTTTTATAATTTATTTAATATTGTTTAATTTGTTATTTTTAGATAATAACGATAATACTTAGTTCTTATGAACATAAATAGATTTTTATAATTCAATAAGAGTTATATATGCATATATATGTATAACTTGATTTTTAAAATTGGATTTGATAAATTAATTTAAAATATGAATTTAATGTTTTGAAATTTAAAGGAATAAATATTTAAAAATATTTGAATAAGCTTATAATCATAATTTGTTGGTTTCATTTCTTTAAATTAGAAAAAGGAAGAATTCATTTATATATGCATAAGGAAATAAATAAGTTAATTTTTTTATAAAAAAATTAATTTAAATTATAAAATCTTAATTTACATGTGTAAGTTTCTTAATACACCTAAGTAGACATGTGTTAAGGCCTAAACTAAGTTAAGTGACAAATGTTAAGAATAGAAACAAGTGTCCTTTAAACTATTCTTTTTCTTTTATTTTTAATTGAATCAAAATTTACTTATATAAACTTATCCCTCCTCATTTTATCTTCTTTCCTTCCTATTCTTCTTTTTCAAAACCTTAAGAAATTCTTCAGCCAAAGAAATCAGAAAATCAATATTCAAACTAAAATTTAATTTCTTTGATTCATCTTCTTCAACAAATCAGAAATTCTGTTCAATAAAAATCTGCCAATTTCTTCTTCAAATCTATTTGAATCTTCCTCTAAACCAAAACCATTTAAACCATACCCAATCTTGAAATGCAAATCTGCAAAATTTCCTCAGAAACCAAAATGAAACCAATTTACAAATCAAAGGACCTGCATGCATTTCTGTTTTGAACTTCATCAAAAGACTGCAGATCCTTCTTTTCTGTTTTGAAAACTTCATCAACCATGCCTGCAATTTCTTTTCCTAGAAACAAACATGCAACTGTAAATCTGGAAAACACATGATACTACAACAACTTCAAGTTTAAAAAGCAAAGCATTTCAGTAAAATCAAGATTGAAGTTTAAAAAAAAAGAAGCAACTCCAGTTTCAAGCATTTTCAGGAATGTGCTCTGCTCATATATAATTCTGTGAGTAACATTTTATAAACTTAAATATTAATTTAGTTGCTCGTTTTATTTCTGGAGATAAGTGTGATGCATGCTATATTTCAAGTTAATTTCTGGTGTATTATGTATGTTTGTAGATGTGTATGTTTACTGTGAATTCATTTTTCTGTGCTTTAGTTACATATAAGAAGTGCTTAAGAATATCCATTTTATTTTATTTAATATGTGTTAAGATTAGGGATTAAATAAAAATATGGTATGTAATATAAGTTAAAGTTTTTATTTTTTTCTTAAATAAAAAAAACAGTTATGCCTCTGGGAAAAACACTAAGCACAACAGAGCATTCTTTTTTAAATAGGAATTCAATCATCTTGATTTGTTGATTCAATATTATCAACTAATTACTTTAACAAAGACATGAATTTTAAAACTAAAATTTGAATTTTTAGTTTGAATTTGGTTGTGTATTTCTGGTTTAACCAGAAATCACATTTGGGGTTGGTTCTGTCAACTTAGGGGGTCGGGGTGACCATGGTTTTCTCTGGTGATTGAGGAATGATCGTAGAAGTAAGGAAAAATGGAAGTTGAAGGATTAATGAAGTGAAGCAGTAGTAATTTGGGATTGATGATTGTAGCCCTAGTTTCTGTTCATCAGGAAAGATTTGATCACCGTAACTCCTATGATGGATCGAGCCTTTCCAGACTGAAGTTGGGGATAGATGGGGTGTGGAAATAGTTGTGGCCAGAGATGGAACTTCACTGATGATCGAAAATATGAGTTGAGGCAATTACCTGATTTCGACATTGCTCCTGTTTGAAGCTTGAAATGCTCGATTTTGAACTAGGGGTTCTGCATTCAAATTGAGGGTCGGAGTGGCACTGGGAGATGACCGTTGACTTGCTCGTGAGGTCGCGAGAGGCCGAAGGTGATGGCCGTGGTGGTGCACGTCGTTCTTGGATATCAGCTGATTGTTTGGGGAAGAAGGAGACTCGTGTATGTATCAGGTTGTTTCTGGTTTTTGCTCGGAGCTGTAGGACAGTGGACTCGAAGTAAATTATGTATGGGCTCGGGTATTTTTTGGTTATTACAGGTTTACATATTAACCTGTCAGTATTTTAGTTTTAATAAATTTCAAAATGAAAACGGTACTGGAGTTACTCGAGTTGTTTAGCGATTTGCTCGAGTTAAGTTAGAATTAGGCTCAAGTGAATTTTGTGATGGCTCGAGTTGGATTTGTTTCAAGTTAGAATCCTGTTTTATTTTCAATTTTAAACTGAATTTAAATTATTAAGCAAGAATTTAAAGTATGTTTTAAATTTAATTTTTAATTATGAATTCAATTTTTAATTTGAATCTCAAGATGGAAATGAATAAGTTTTCAAATTCAAATTTGTTTAAAATAACTTTAAAGGGGATTTATTGTTTAAAAATGTTTTTAAAGAAATTTGAATTTAAATTTGGAAACTGAAATATAAAGTAATGTTTAAACAAAGTTTAAATTTGATTCAAATTTGGATTTGAATCTTTGTTTCAAAATAGATTTAAGTTTTATAAATTTAAGTATTTTAACAAATTTGAATGATAAAGAAAATGTTTAAATTTAAAAAGAAATTTGTTTAACTTTTGTAAAAAAAAATTTGTAAGAAAGGTATTGTTTATCATTTAAAGGTTTTAAATTGATTTTAAAACTTGTTAAAGTTGAACTTTAATTTAATAATTTGTATTTCATTTAATTATTAGGGTAATTAAATGAATAATTAATTTATTTAATAAATTAATGCAATAGTAGTTAAAGGTTTAATCTTAAAGGTTTAAGATTTAATTATTCTTAGAATAATTAACTCGTAATTTTAGAATCATTAATTAAATAAGATTAGTTTTTAATTAATAATTAATAATTAATTAATCAAATAATAATGGATAAATTAAGTTTTAGTTAACACTTAATTAATTAAATAATTAGGGGTTAATTAATGGGTTATAAATGGTTAATTAATTTGTAATTAATAATGATTAAATAAGTTAATTATTTTAGAAAAATAATTAATGAATTGTTAAATAGTTAATGAAGGTCATTAACCAAGGATTATTTAATAATTAATTAATATGATAAATTTTTATAATTAATTAGATTAATTAATTTAAAGATAATATTTGTGTAAATTGTTAAGTATAATTACTTATGGACGTAATTAAGGAATTAATTACTAATTGTAATTAATTGAGTTTAATTTGATTAGATTAAGTTAATTAATTCAGTTTAATTAATTTAAATTAATCATTTGAGGATTGTGAAGTATAATTACTTAATGTAATTAAATAAAGAGAAATTACTTAGAGAAGTAATTAATGGGAATTATTGTATGTAATTAATTGAAAGTAATTTGGTGATGAAGTAATTTGAGTATAATTACTCTCTGAATTAATCAAGGGATTAATTAGAGATAATTAATTATGAAGTGATTAATTTATTTGGTGAAGTAATTAATTTATTTGGTGAAGTAATTAAGGGTAGTTAATTACTGAATAGAGTTAATCAAGGATGATTAAAAATTATGGTTTAAATAAAGATTAAATACTTAATGTAATTAATCTAAAAAGATAATGCAATTAGAAGATCATTAATTATTATAATTAATGATGTAATTAAGAATGAGTTATTTAGAAATAATTAATAAATGAGAAATTAATTAATAAAATTAATTAAGGAGTAATGTAATTAATTCATAGTTAATTAAATAAGAAAGTAATTAAAGATTAATTACTGTATTTGGTTAAGTATTAGTGGATAATTACTTGAATGTAATTAAAGGATCATTAATCAGAGATGATTAATTAAAATGAATAATTTATTGATGATTAATTAATTGATTGATAATCAATTAATAGTAATGTAAGCAAGATTTATATTGGTGAATTAATTAATTTAATTAATTTTAATTTAATTAGAAACGATGTAATTAATTTAATTAATTTTAAATTAATTATAATTGATGTGATTATTAATCATTGCTTATATGGATGGATGATATTGTTTTCCTTGAATGGTTTGATCTCAGATATGAGATAGGTGATGTTGAATGATATGGATGCATTGGTTGCATTGTGATGTTGATATAGATTATCTTTTGGATAATGATAATATGGTTTATCTGTTATAATGATAATAGTGATTATCTATCGTGAATCTGTGATTTATGTATCTCTGTATATAGATAATTGAATTGTTTTAAAACTTTAAAACAACTTGGCCTTAAAAGACACGCTTTGGATTTCGATGAGACCGGGATCGGGTTTCCATATTTGGATATCCGAAAACCACATCGAACCAAATTAACGATAAGTCGTGAATCTCTTGTGAAGGGTGAAGACTCGATGTGATATCCCGGAAATTTGGGCAATATAAATTTAATAATTTGTGCTGAAAATTAAATTGATTTGATAATTTTTGATAATAAAATTAGAATTGATTTAATAATCTTCTTTTAATAAATATTTAAATTGGAAGATTGTATCTTTTTAAAGCTAATAAATTGTTTTTGTTTATAATATATATAAAATTGTATGGATTATAAATATATAAGCTTTGATTTGAAATTTAGTAAATAAAGCAATTCAATAAATAATTATATGGTTTGTAAATATTAAATGTAAATCTTATTTGTTTAAAATATATTTGATTAGTTTCAATATGAATTTAAATTAGAATAACATAAAAGCTTTGTTTTGTTTTTCTTTCTTTTTAAATGTTGTTTGAAATTTTATATAAGAAGTTTAAATTACTAATAACAAATGATTTTAATATTTTAAGTAATAAAAGTAAATTATAATCTCTTTTATAAATTATATTAAATTGTTTAATTTGTTATTTTCAATTGATAATGATAATACTTAGTTCTTATGAACATAATTGGGTTTGATAAGATAATTTTAAATTTGAATTTTTGATGTTATGAAATTTGAAAGAATGAATACATAAAAATATTTGAATAAGTTCATATTTATAAATTGTTTTGTTTTCATTTATTTTAAATTTAAAAAGAGATAAATTCATTTATATATATACATAAGAATAGTAAATTTAGATTTAAAAGCTTTTGTAAACAATTTATATTGAAATTAAAATACACATAATACATGTGTTAGTCTCTTAACACACTCAAATGACACATGTTGAGCCATAAAATAAGCAAAGTGACAAATGTTAAGATTAATACAAGTGTCTTATTCAATTTTTCTTTTTCTTTATTTTAATTAAATCAAACATTTTGTTTATATAAACTTTGGCTCTTAACCTCATTCTCTTTTTCTTGTTCTTTTCATAACTTGAGAAATTTTCAATCAACATTCAAATAAAATCTGCAAACTTCTTCTTTGAAACCAGAAAATTTGCTCAAGAACAAATCTGTAATCCCCCTCAAAAAAAAAAAAAAAAAACCCAATCCGTAAACTAGTATTTCCTCTAACTAAATTAAGCTACTACAATCTGAAGTTATCTCCAAAACCAGAAACCAATTAAACCTGAAATGAAAATCTAGTTTAAACCTGTAGCCTCTTCAAAACTGTAACCTGAGATTCAATTCTGCAATGCAAGGGCATGCATGCAACTGCAGTTTCATCCAAGAAGCATGCATGCAATTGTAGATCAGGGAGCATGGCATTACAGCAATTTCACTCAAAAGACCTGCAGTCTTTCCCCTTCTCTGTTTTGAAAACAATTCTGCAAAAACAAACCTGCATACATTATTTTGAAGGCCTGCAAAGTTTTGAGCTTCATCAACCAAACTTGCATTGTTTTCTAGAAGTAAAGGCATTTGCAGTAATTAAAATGGGATCAAGGAAAGAATTTTATAAAAGCAAGTTTTAATAGCAAACTGCAGTTTAAATAAAGTAAAGCAAATTGAAGTTCTGGAAATTGAAACATATTCCAATACAAGCTTATCTGAAACTGGATGCTCTGCTCAAAAATTAAGGTGAGTAACATTTTTATTAAAATAACTTAAGTTTAACATAGTTGCATGATTGATTTCTGTGATAATTATGATTTTTGTGGATATAGATGAGTAGTTTTTGCATATATATTTATGAATTATCTGTGAATACTTGAATGTAAATGTGTGCATGTTTGTTTCATTGAGTTCTCTGTTCTTTGTTTCAAGACCCAGATTTGCAAACAAAAATCATTATCTTTTGATCTAACAACTGTTAGGACTTGGAATATAAGCCAATGTTGTTTGATTTATCATAAATCAATGTTTAAAATTTTGAGTAAGTTTAAAATGAAATTTAAATGGCTCTGGAATCAAAAACAAAAGAACAAACTGATTATAAGTAAAAATTCCAACATTCCAATTCATCAATTCAGGATCACAAATTGAATTCCTAACTCAAAACATGATCTTTAAGAAGGAAATCATAATTTTTAGTTAAAGAATGAAGGAGAAATTCTTGGTTGATCAGTTTGGGTATTTTGAGTTACATCTGGTGATCTAGTGGATCGGGATGATCGGGATCTTTCCTGATGGTGGAGGAATGGTCGAAGAATCATGGAAAAATATTGGATGGCGATGCAAATCATCGAGGTGGCAGCGGTGATGATTTCTTGTCTGGAACCCTAGTTTTTAACTAGGTTAATTGTTTTGGTCGGCACGGCTTGTAGAAGTGATCGAGTTCTTCCAGGTTCAGGTGGGAGGAAGTTGGGGTGTAGAAGTAGTCGTGGCCGGGGGTGGAGCTTCTCTGGTGGACGGGGTTTGGTGTTAGAGGCAATTACAGGCTTTGACTTTTATTTGTATTTTTGAGCTTGAATGCTCAAATTAGATTTAGGGCCTCTGCAGATTTCCTGTTGATCGAATTAGCATTGTGAGGAGATAGCCGACGTGTGTGGGTGGTCGCGAGGGGTAGGTGGTGGTTGTTGCGGCGGTGCAGGTGCACGTGGATTTTGGCGTGTCAGATGTTTTTGGGGAAGAAGTATACTCGAGTTTGGTTTGGGTGTATCGTGATTTTGCTCGAAGCATGGTAATTTTGGACTCGAAGTATTTGAGTGTTTGACTCGGAGTAGCAGTGTGGGTCTCGGGGTGTTAAATGAGCTGTATTTGCATGTTACAGGTTTGTTAAAACTAATAGTACCTTAAAGATCTAAGTGTATTCAAATGAAACTGCTAAATCGAGTTTTACTCGAGCTGTTTTTGAGTTTGCACAGGTTAGATTTATTCAGATTTAAAACTTGACCTATTCTCAAAAATTTAAACTTAAATTTAAAAAGTGTAAGCAAGATTTAAAATATGTTTTAAATCTAATTTAAATTATGAATTCAAGTTAATTTAATATTAAGATGGAAAGGAATGAGTTTTTAGAATTCAAATTTGTTTAAAATACTTTTAAGTAGTTTATTGTTAAAAATGTTTTTAAAAGAAATTTGAATGTAAATTTTGAAATTGAAATTAAGTAATGTTTAAACAAAGTTTAAAATTGACTCAAATTTGGATATGAATCTTTGTTTCAAATTAAATTTAAGTTTTGTAAATATAAGTGTTTGAAACAAATTTGAATGATAATGTAAAATTTAAATGTTTTAATTTAAAAGAAATTTGTTTAACTTTTGTAAAAATTTCTTTTATAAGTGGAAATATTTTTTTTTTTTTTTTTTTTTTTTTTTTAAATTTAAAAGGTTAAATTGATTTTAAAGTTGTTAAAGTTAAGTAATAATTTAAGGTTTTATATTTCATTTAATTATTAGGATAGTTAAATGAATAATTAATTTATTTAATAAATTAGTGAAATAAATAATTACTCAAAGTAATTAAAGGTTTAATCTTAAAGGTTTAAGATTAATTATTATTTGAATAATTAACTTGTAATTAAGAATAATTAATTAAATAAGATTGATTTTTAATTAATAATTAATAATTAATTAATCAAGTAATAATAGATTAATTAAGTTTTAGTTTACACTTAATTATTTAATTAATTAGGAATTAATTAATGGATTAATGATTAATTAAATTGTAATTAATAATGATTTAAATAAGTTAATTATTTTAGAAACAAATAATTAATGAATTGTTAATAGTTAATGAAGGTCATTAACTAAGGATTATTTAATAATTAATTAATGTGATCAATTATTAATTAGATTAATTAATTTAAGATAATCAATTGTTTAAGTTGTTAAGTAATTAAGGAAGTAATTACTTATTGTAATTAATTGAGTCTAATTTGATTAGATTAAGTTAATTAATTCAGTTTAATTAATTTTAAATAATCAATAAAGGATTATGAAGTATAATTACTTAATGTAATTAAATGAAGAGGAATTATTTAGAGAAGTAATTAATGGGTAATTACTATATGTAATTAATTGAAGATGATTTGATAAATGAAGTAATTTAAGTATAATTACTTTGTGAATTAATCAAGGGATTAATTTGAGATAATTAATTAAAGAGTAATTAATTTATTTGGTAAAGTAATTAAAGGTAGTTAATTACTGAATGTGTTAATCAAGGATGATTAACAATTATGGTTTAAATTAAGATTAATTTCTTAATGTAATTAATTTAAATAAAGTAATTAATTAAAATGTAATTAAAGATCATTAATTAATAATTAATGATGTAATTAAGTTTGATTAATTAAGATTGATTAATTAGGATCAATTAATCATTAATAAGTGATTAAGGGTAATTAATTGTAATTAATTAAGGTTCAATATAATTAATTATAGTTAATTAATTTAATGAAGTAATTAAAAGTTAATTAGTGTATTTGGTTAAGTATAATTAATTTGTGAAATTAATTAAAGAATAATTACTTAAATGTAATTAAGAAATAATTAATCAAAGGTGATTAATTAAAGTGATTAATTGGAAGATGATTAATTAATTAATTTGTAATTAATTAAGGTTATGTAAGCAAGATTTATGTTAATGAAGTAATTAGTTTAATTCACTTTAAATTAATTAGAGAATGATGTAGTTAATTTAATTCATTTTAAATTAATTATAAATGGTGTGTATAGATCATTACTTATAGGGATGGATGATATTGTTTGCTTGATTGGTTTGAATCTCAGAAATGAGATAAGCAATATTGAGTGATATGGATGCATTGGTTGCATTGTGATTATGATTTGAATTATCTATTGATAATGATAATGTAGATTATCTGTTGTGATAATAATGTTGATTACCTATTGTGAATCTGTGATTTATCTATCTGTTTATATAGATAATTGAATTGTTTTAAAACTTTAAAACAACTTGGCCTTAAAAGACACGCTTTGGATTTCGATGAGACCGGGATCGGGTTTCCATATTTGGATATCCGAAAACCACATCGATTCCAAATAACGTTAGGTCGTTAATCCAAGTGGAGCGAGTGAAGACTCGAGGTGTAAGAACTATAAGTCAGTATAACTCTGTGGGTGATTCCGTAATGAGTTTGACGGAATAGTACTTATAGATTCGAGATGGTAAATCAGAGTGCAAGGGTTATTGTCGTTAACTCTGAGGGTGATTCCAAAATGAGTGTAACGAGATAATGCCTTCGGTTTCGTTCGAACCCGGAACGAACTTGTATGGGTTGAATGCTTTTAGCACATCGTCAGGCGGACGATGAGCATTCTAAGTGTTATGTCCTATAAAGGTAATCGTAGCCTCAAGCCTCATCAACCGGGAATGGCTAAAACAGGGGAGGTGCAGCAAGGCTTCGTGGGTAGCCCCCACTGGAGGGCAAGATTTACCCCTGTCTAGAAGTCCCTTTATATTTCGGCTGTGTGGGCAGTTGGACGTACGCCAACTGCGGGGTTGTCTTGTTCGGGACTATCCAGTAAGGGATGGTTCCGGTCTTGTGTTGCAGGGGAGTTAGGGTGGCTCCTCGGTACGGTGATCTAGGCCACGTACTGTGACGGGCGGTACCCCAGTAGCCCTGCCATTGTATGGAATCCAAAATCCAATAAGTGCCAACGGTTTTGATTGTATTACCCACTTTTGTGGCTAGTAGCTGGAATTTAATAGATGTAACAATTTCGGCTATTTCTTATTTACTTGAAAACCCTAGACACTATTATAATATCACAGAATTTCCTATCAAATGTTTTGGTTAGCGTAAGGTAAAAACTTTTCCATGTTTATGTGTGGGAAGTCTTACGTGATACCTTTCTTTTCAAGGATTTTTCAAAGTTAAGCAACTTTAACCTGTTACTCACACCAGACCCATGTCTGACCCGGAGTTATTTCTGTTTTTCTTTAACTCTTGGGTACTCAAATTTTTACGAGTAGCCAAGGGAATTCAGGTTAGGATTCAGGATTGGCTTTGACGATTTGTGGAGGAGCATATGGAGCAGGAGGCTTCTGCGTATAGTTATATAGTTCCGCTGTGTTTGGTATCTCTGAGTGTTGTGTTTGTATTGAGTTGTAATAACTAGACAGGTGTTTATAACTGTCTAGTATGTGTTGTATATGTCTGTGTACTCTGATATTTGATATATACTATGATATACTTTGTTATAAATATAATTTATTCGTTCCGCTGTGTTAGATTCTGATGCTGTTTCTTCTTCTCTTCTTTCTATTCTCTTTTCTATCTCTTTCTTTCTTAATTCATGATGCGATTTTCCGGGAGTGGAAAGTCGGGTCGTTAAAGTTGGTATCAGAGCATTAGGTTGAGTGAATACCTAGGCTCTGTCGTGGTGTCTTTCTTGAGAGAGCGTATTTGTAATTTTTAATATACTTATATATATTTAATTATTTCTACCTATCTGTTGGGTTACCCGTTCAGGTTTTCCAATATAGGCTATAAAGGTAGATAAGGTAGTGGGTGTGTAACACGACTACTACCATTGGTTGGAATTTGAATGTTGAGGTTGGAAGTGTATCTGTCGAGACTGTAGACCTAATACCGTCTCGAAGTGAGTTTTGCTTGATGTAAGGATTTTATTGATCTCTGAAGGTAACCTGTAAAGGTTCGGAGTCTATCTTTGAAAGTTGGATGAGTAAGGTTTGGATCTGTCGGTTGGGCAAAAGTGAATGATGCTATCTTGATACCTCAGGAATTAGTAGCTGTGTGATGAGACGCAGTGAATATGGACGTCTCCGAAGATTTTTCTTTGGAACAAGTTAAGGAGGTGAGTCTGCTTCGGTGTTGTGGCTGGGTTCAGCAGGATGTTTCTGTCTGGTTTGAGTCCTGAATTTCTCAAAGAGCTTTGGATTAGGAATTCTTTGGCGTCGATGTCAGCAATGCAGCTCGGAGTGTCCTGTGCTGGCAAGGAGGTCTTCTGGTTAGCAGTTTTTTTCTGAAGGAGTTCAGAAGCAGCAGAAAGGATTCCATTTCTTCGATGGATTGTCTAGATAAGCGTAAGCTGTTCTGATTTGGTAAAGAGAGAACAGTTTTCCTTGGATATTGGACTGGTTGATCGCAAAAGTGACTTGCGATAGTTTAAGTATTCTCTGGAGTTATCAGAGTTGTGCAGTGGAAGCATGGTGGTAATGTTTTTGTTTTATATTTTTTTTTCGGATAGGAGAAGTAAGTAATTTTCTGTTGTTTATGGAGTAGCATTGGTGTTCTTGGTTTGGATTGATCTTGAGGAGATCATTGTATTGGATTGTCTTTGGTTATGGGTGTCTCTAAAGGAATCAGCGAAGGTTGAGCTGATTAGAAGAGATGAAGGCAGCCCATGATCGTCAGAAGTGTTTTGTGGATAAGAGACGAAGGAATTTGAATTCCGGAGTCGGAGATTGATTTTCTCTGATCTAAGGAGCTTTGAGATTGAGTAAGACTGGATAAGTCAGCTCCGAGGTGTTTAGGATCTTTTCTGTGTTCTTGAGGATTGGTGTTTGATTTTCAAGGTTGAGTTGCCAGTTTGGATAACTGGAATTGAATGTGTTTCACGTATCTCTGAGGGAGTACGTGTATGATCTATCTCTGGTTGTGGAACCAGCAGTTCATGAGGATGTGATTGATGAGTCAGACTTATCCATAGTCTGACATACTGTTTAATTTTTGTAGATCTAGTTGGATAGGAGCTCTGTAGCCTAGTAGTATAGGTTGTTTGGATTCTATAGAGCGAGTATCCCGATATTTATATTTGGGAAACTCTAGGAAATTTTATCCAGGTTTTTCTGTAAAATTAGGTTTGTTTTGTTTGAATTGGTTGCTATGGTTGTTAGCATATGTTTGATAATATATGCTTGTGTTTTAAAATAAAATCTTAAGATAGATTATTAAATTACCTTTGTTTTAAATTTCGGGGACGAAATTCTTTTAAGGGGGGAGGAATGTGATATCCCGGAAATTTGGGCAATATAAATTTAATAATTTGTGCTGAAAATTAAATTGATTTGATAATTTTTGATAATAAAATTAGAATTGATTTAATAATCTTCTTTTAATAAATATTTAAATTGGAAGATTGTATCTTTTTAAAGCTAATAAATTGTTTTTGTTTATAATATATATAAAATTGTATGGATTATAAATATATAAGCTTTGATTTGAAATTTAGTAAATAAAGCAATTCAATAAATAATTATATGGTTTGTAAATATTAAATGTAAATCTTATTTGTTTAAAATATATTTGATTAGTTTCAATATGAATTTAAATTAGAATAACATAAAAGCTTTGTTTTGTTTTTCTTTCTTTTTAAATGTTGTTTGAAATTTTATATAAGAAGTTTAAATTACTAATAACAAATGATTTTAATATTTTAAGTAATAAAAGTAAATTATAATCTCTTTTATAAATTATATTAAATTGTTTAATTTGTTATTTTCAATTGATAATGATAATACTTAGTTCTTATGAACATAATTGGGTTTGATAAGATAATTTTAAATTTGAATTTTTGATGTTATGAAATTTGAAAGAATGAATACATAAAAATATTTGAATAAGTTCATATTTATAAATTGTTTTGTTTTCATTTATTTTAAATTTAAAAAGAGATAAATTCATTTATATATATACATAAGAATAGTAAATTTAGATTTAAAAGCTTTTGTAAACAATTTATATTGAAATTAAAATACACATAATACATGTGTTAGTCTCTTAACACACTCAAATGACACATGTTGAGCCATAAAATAAGCAAAGTGACAAATGTTAAGATTAATACAAGTGTCTTATTCAATTTTTCTTTTTCTTTATTTTAATTAAATCAAACATTTTGTTTATATAAACTTTGGCTCTTAACCTCATTCTCTTTTTCTTGTTCTTTTCATAACTTGAGAAATTTTCAATCAACATTCAAATAAAATCTGCAAACTTCTTCTTTAAAACCAGAAAATTTGCTCAAGAACAAATCTGTAATCCCCCTCAAAAAAAAAAAAAAAAAAACCCAATCCGTAAACTAGTATTTCCTCTAACTAAATTAAGCTACTACAATCTGAAGTTATCTCCAAAACCAGAAACCAATTAAACCTGAAATGAAAATCTAGTTTAAACCTGTAGCCTCTTCAAAACTGTAACCTGAGATTCAATTCTGCAATGCAAGGGCATGCATGCAACTGCAGTTTCATCCAAGAAGCATGCATGCAATTGTAGATCAGGGAGCATGGCATTACAGCAATTTCACTCAAAAGACCTGCAGTCTTTCCCCTTCTCTGTTTTGAAAACAATTCTGCAAAAACAAACCTGCATACATTATTTTGAAGGCCTGCAAAGTTTTGAGCTTCATCAACCAAACTTGCATTGTTTTCTAGAAGTAAAGGCATTTGCAGTAATTAAAATGGGATCAAGGAAAGAATTTTATAAAAGCAAGTTTTAATAGCAAACTGCAGTTTAAATAAAGTAAAGCAAATTGAAGTTCTGGAAATTGAAACATATTCCAATACAAGCTTATCTGAAACTGGATGCTCTGCTCAAAAATTAAGGTGAGTAACATTTTTATTAAAATAACTTAAGTTTAACATAGTTGCATGATTGATTTCTGTGATAATTATGATTTTTGTGGATATAGATGAGTAGTTTTTGCATATATATTTATGAATTATCTGTGAATACTTGAATGTAAATGTGTGCATGTTTGTTTCATTGAGTTCTCTGTTCTTTGTTTCAAGACCCAGATTTGCAAACAAAAATCATTATCTTTTGATCTAACAACTGTTAGGACTTGGAATATAAGCCAATGTTGTTTGATTTATCATAAATCAATGTTTAAAATTTTGAGTAAGTTTAAAATGAAATTTAAATGGCTCTGGAATCAAAAACAAAAGAACAAACTGATTATAAGTAAAAATTCCAACATTCCAATTCATCAATTCAGGATCACAAATTGAATTCCTAACTCAAAACATGATCTTTAAGAAGGAAATCATAATTTTTAGTTAAAGAATGAAGGAGAAATTCTTGGTTGATCAGTTTGGGTATTTTGAGTTACATCTGGTGATCTAGTGGATCGGGATGATCGGGATCTTTCCTGATGGTGGAGGAATGGTCGAAGAATCATGGAAAAATATTGGATGGCGATGCAAATCATCGAGGTGGCAGCGGTGATGATTTCTTGTCTGGAACCCTAGTTTTTAACTAGGTTAATTGTTTTGGTCGGCACGGCTTGTAGAAGTGATCGAGTTCTTCCAGGTTCAGGTGGGAGGAAGTTGGGGTGTAGAAGTAGTCGTGGCCGGGGGTGGAGCTTCTCTGGTGGACGGGGTTTGGTGTTAGAGGCAATTACAGGCTTTGACTTTTATTTGTATTTTTGAGCTTGAATGCTCAAATTAGATTTAGGGCCTCTGCAGATTTCCTATTGATCGAATTAGCATTGTGAGGAGATAGCCGACGTGT
This sequence comes from Allium cepa, assembly GCA_030765085.1. NCBI lineage: Eukaryota > Viridiplantae > Streptophyta > Magnoliopsida > Asparagales > Amaryllidaceae > Allium > Allium cepa. Next base: position 474,489,768 of record CM060931.1, read on the forward strand.
GTGGGTGGTCGCGAGGGGTAGGTGGTGGTTGTTGCGGCGGTGCAGGTGCACGTGGATTTTGGCGTGTCGGATGTTTTTGGGGAAGAAGTATACTCGAGTTTGGTTTGGGTGTATCGTGATTTTGCTCGAAGCATGGTAATTTTGGACTCGAAGTATTTGAGTGTTTGACTCGGAGTAGCAGTGTGGGTCTCGGGGTGTTAAATGAGCTGTATTTGCATGTTACAGGTTTGTTAAAACTAATAGTACCTTAAAGATCTAAGTGTATTCAAATGAAACTGCTAAATCGAGTTTTACTCGAGCTGTTTTTGAGTTTGCACAGGTTAGATTTATTCAGATTTAAAACTTGACCTATTCTCAAAAATTTAAACTTAAATTTAAAAAGTGTAAGCAAGATTTAAAATATGTTTTAAATCTAATTTAAATTATGAATTCAAGTTAATTTAATATTAAGATGGAAAGGAATGAGTTTTTAGAATTCAAATTTGTTTAAAATACTTTTAAGTAGTTTATTGTTAAAAATGTTTTTAAAAGAAATTTGAATGTAAATTTTGAAATTGAAATTAAGTAATGTTTAAACAAAGTTTAAAATTGACTCAAATTTGGATATGAATCTTTGTTTCAAATTAAATTTAAGTTTTGTAAATATAAGTGTTTGAAACAAATTTGAATGATAATGTAAAATTTAAATGTTTTAATTTAAAAGAAATTTGTTTAACTTTTGTAAAAATTTCTTTTATAAGTGGAAATATTTTTTTTTTTATTTTTTTTTTTTTTTTTTTAAAATTTAAAAGGTTAAATTGATTTTAAAGTTGTTAAAGTTAAGTAATAATTTAAGGTTTTATATTTCATTTAATTATTAGGATAGTTAAATGAATAATTAATTTATTTAATAAATTAGTGAAATAAATAATTACTCAAAGTAATTAAAGGTTTAATCTTAAAGGTTTAAGATTAATTATTATTTGAATAATTAACTTGTAATTAAGAATAATTAATTAAATAAGATTGATTTTTAATTAATAATTAATAATTAATTAATCAAGTAATAATAGATTAATTAAGTTTTAGTTTACACTTAATTATTTAATTAATTAGGAATTAATTAATGGATTAATGATTAATTAAATTGTAATTAATAATGATTTAAATAAGTTAATTATTTTAGAAACAAATAATTAATGAATTGTTAATAGTTAATGAAGGTCATTAACTAAGGATTATTTAATAATTAATTAATGTGATCAATTATTAATTAGATTAATTAATTTAAGATAATCAATTGTTTAAGTTGTTAAGTAATTAAGGAAGTAATTACTTATTGTAATTAATTGAGTCTAATTTGATTAGATTAAGTTAATTAATTCAGTTTAATTAATTTTAAATAATCAATAAAGGATTATGAAGTATAATTACTTAATGTAATTAAATGAAGAGGAATTATTTAGAGAAGTAATTAATGGGTAATTACTATATGTAATTAATTGAAGATGATTTGATAAATGAAGTAATTTAAGTATAATTACTTTGTGAATTAATCAAGGGGTTAATTTGAGATAATTAATTAAAGAGTAATTAATTTATTTGGTAAAGTAATTAAAGGTAGTTAATTACTGAATGTGTTAATCAAGGATGATTAACAATTATGGTTTAAATTAAGATTAATTTCTTAATGTAATTAATTTAAATAAAGTAATTAATTAAAATGTAATTAAAGATCATTAATTAATAATTAATGATGTAATTAAGTTTGATTAATTAAGATTGATTAATTAGGATCAATTAATCATTAATAAGTGATTAAGGGTAATTAATTGTAATTAATTAAGGTTCAATATAATTAATTATAGTTAATTAATTTAATGAAGTAATTAAAAGTTAATTAGTGTATTTGGTTAAGTATAATTAATTTGTGAAATTAATTAAAGAATAATTACTTAAATGTAATTAAGAAATAATTAATCAAAGGTGATTAATTAAAGTGATTAATTGGAAGATGATTAATTAATTAATTTGTAATTAATTAAGGTTATGTAAGCAAGATTTATGTTAATGAAGTAATTAGTTTAATTCACTTTAAATTAATTAGAGAATGATGTAGTTAATTTAATTCATTTTAAATTAATTATAAATGGTGTGTATAGATCATTACTTATAGGGATGGATGATATTGTTTGCTTGATTGGTTTGAATCTCAGAAATGAGATAAGCAATATTGAGTGATATGGATGCATTGGTTGCATTGTGATTATGATTTGAATTATCTATTGATAATGATAATGTAGATTATCTGTTGTGATAATAATGTTGATTACCTATTGTGAATCTGTGATTTATCTATCTGTTTATATAGATAATTGAATTGTTTTAAAACTTTAAAACAACTTGGCCTTAAAAGACACGCTTTGGATTTCGATGAGACCGGGATCGGGTTTCCATATTTGGATATCCGAAAACCACATCGATTCCAAATAACGTTAGGTCGTTAATCCAAGTGGAGCGAGTGAAGACTCGAGGTGTAAGAACTATAAGTCAGTATAACTCTGTGGGTGATTCCGTAATGAGTTTGACGGAATAGTACTTATAGATTCGAGATGGTAAATCAGAGTGCAAGGGTTATTGTCGTTAACTCTGAGGGTGATTCCAAAATGAGTGTAACGAGATAATGCCTTCGGTTTCGTTCGAACCCGGAACGAACTTGTATGGGTTGAATGCTTTTAGCACATCGTCAGGCGGACGATGAGCATTCTAAGTGTTATGTCCTATAAAGGTAATCGTAGCCTCAAGCCTCATCAACCGGGAATGGCTAAAACAGGGGAGGTGCAGCAAGGCTTCGTGGGTAGCCCCCACTGGAGGGCAAGATTTACCCCTGTCTAGAAGTCCCTTTATATTTCGGCTGTGTGGGCAGTTGGACGTACGCCAACTGCGGGGTTGTCTTGTTCGGGACTATCCAGTAAGGGATGGTTCCGGTCTTGTGTTGCAGGGGAGTTAGGGTGGCTCCTCGGTACGGTGATCTAGGCCACGTACTGTGACGGGCGGTACCCCAGTAGCCCTGCCATTGTATGGAATCCAAAATCCAATAAGTGCCAACGGTTTTGATTGTATTACCCACTTTTGTGGCTAGTAGCTGGAATTTAATAGATGTAACAATTTCGGCTATTTCTTATTTACTTGAAAACCCTAGACACTATTATAATATCACAGAATTTCCTATCAAATGTTTTGGTTAGCGTAAGGTAAAAACTTTTCCATGTTTATGTGTGGGAAGTCTTACGTGATACCTTTCTTTTCAAGGATTTTTCAAAGTTAAGCAACTTTAACCTGTTACTCACACCAGACCCATGTCTGACCCGGAGTTATTTCTGTTTTTCTTTAACTCTTGGGTACTCAAATTTTTACGAGTAGCCAAGGGAATTCAGGTTAGGATTCAGGATTGGCTTTGACGATTTGTGGAGGAGCATATGGAGCAGGAGGCTTCTGCGTATAGTTATATAGTTCCGCTGTGTTTGGTATCTCTGAGTGTTGTGTTTGTATTGAGTTGTAATAACTAGACAGGTGTTTATAACTGTCTAGTATGTGTTGTATATGTCTGTGTACTCTGATATTTGATATATACTATGATATACTTTGTTATAAATATAATTTATTCGTTCCGCTGTGTTAGATTCTGATGCTGTTTCTTCTTCTCTTCTTTCTATTCTCTTTTCTATCTCTTTCTTTCTTAATTCATGATGCGATTTTCCGGGAGTGGAAAGTCGGGTCGTTAAACTCGAGGTGTAAGAACTATACGTCAGTATAACTCTGGGGGTGATTCCGTGATGAGTTTAACGGAGCTAGTTCTTATAGGTTCGAGATGGTGATTTAAAGTGCAAGGGTTATCGTCGTTAACTCTGAGGGTGATTACAAAATGAGTGTAACGAGATAATGCCTTCGGTTTCGTTCGAACCCGGAACGAACTTGTATGGATTGAATGCTTTCAGAACATCGTCAGGTGGACGATGAGCATTCTAAGAGATGGGTAGTCACAGGTGGTATCGGAGCGCTAGGTTGAGTGAATACGTAGGCTTTGAAGTGATTTTCTTTCTTGAGAGAGCGTATTTGTAATTATATACATATATATATATATTTACTTCTACCTATTTGTTGGGTTACCTGTTTGGGTTTTTCCAATATAAGTTATAAAGGTAGATAAGGTAGTGGGGTGTGTAACACGACTACAACCATTGGTTGAAGTTTGTATGTTGAGGTTGGAAGTGTATCTATCGAGACTGTAGATCTAATACCGTCTCGAGTGAGTGGTGTAGAGCGTAGAGATTTCATAGATCTCTGAAGGTAACCTGTTATGGTTCAGAGTCTATCTTTGAGTTGGATGAGTAGAGTTTGGATCTATCGGTTGGGCATAAGGAAATAATGGTATCTTGATATCCCAGGAATTAGTAGCTGTTTGCCGATACGCGGTGACTATGGATGTCTCCGAAGATTTTCTTTGGAACAAGTTTAAGAAGTATGTCTGCTTCGATGTTGAGGCTGGGATCAGTAAGATGTTTCTGTCTGGTTTGAGGCCTGAGTTTCTCAAAGAGCTTGGGATTAGGAAGTTTTGGCGTCGGTGTCAGAAATGCAGCTCGGAGTGTTCTGTGCTGGCAAGGAGGTCTTCTAGTTAGCAGTTTTTCTGGACGTGGAGTTCAGAAGTAGCCGAGTAGATTCATTTCTTCGATGGATTGGCTAGTTAAACGTAAGCTGTTCTGATTGGTAAAGAGAGAACAGTTTTCTTTGGATATTGGACTGGTTGATCGCAAAAGTGATTTGCGATAGTTTGAGTGTTCTCTTGAGCTATGAGAAGTTTGTCCGCATCTGGAGATTGAGATTTCTTATCGACTAGATTCCAGGAGTGCTACCGGTGGTTCAGTTTAGTAGAAAGATCAGGTGGGACATCTAAGTTTTCTTTTATGGATTTGTTGAACCATATTTCTGAGATGTGTTGTCCAGTTTGTGCTCGAGTTTTTCTTCTACTTCAGATCAGAGTTGTGCAGCGGAAGCAGTTTGGGAGTGCTTTTGTTTTATCTTTTTCGGATAGGAGAAATAAGTTAGTCTTCTGATGTTTGTGGCGTAGAGTTTGTGTTCTTGGTTTGGAATGATGTTGAGGAGATCATTATGTTGGATTGTTTTGGTCCAGTTTGTTTCTAGAGACATCAGCTGTAAGGGAGTCTGTAACAACCCGCATATTTATCGATTTTATATTTAAATATTTTATTTAAATATTTTATCGTTCGTCGGATTTTAGTCCGAAAAGCTACTTTTTGCATACGGTAGAATTAGGACTCGAGACCACTCCCATTGAGTTTAAAATGCCGTTTGCGACCTTTTTGAGTATAAGCTTCGATATGTTTGGAGAAAGTTGATTTCTGCTACTTTTTACTTTGGGTTTGGTTTTTGGGCTCAACCCTATGTTAACTTATGCTCAAATCTGAGCCACTCTTCCCCACTCACCCTCATTCTCTTCTCATTTCAGTTTTTAGAGTGTTAATGGTGGGAGAGATTGGAAATTAAAATTCCAAAACCCTAGTTTCTCTTGCAAATCCATCTCCTTGCTCCAAACTCAAGAAGAACCCCTTGGTAAGCATCTCCTTCTTCTTCTCCAACTCTTTCTCCATTCAATTTCAGAAATTTCCTAAACCTAATTTTGGGAATGTTTCTCTTTTAAGCTTAGATTCAAGCTTCTAGTGTTGGATTTGAAGAGTGGTTGATTCCCCTTTGCTTTCAAGCTTCATCTTCATAAATTTTAGTGCAAAGGTGAGATTTTTATCTCACATCTATGACTATAATTATCTTTGGTTGTTGGGTATGAATTCCTAACACTTCTTCATGTGCATTTGCTCTTGATTTGAATTGGTTTTGTGAATATCCCAATTTTTGAGTTTTTAAGCCAAATTTGTGTAAAATCCTTTTATGGATGTTTGATCATGCTTTTGGTGATGCATCAAGGAGCATATAGGGCCGGGTTGCCGATTGGCATAAACCCTTAGAGCCAATGTTCGTCCGATTGCATTTCGGAAGAGTTTGCTCTTCATTTGAATAAGGCTGAAAAACAGCCCAGGCATGATTCAGTCGACTGAAATCTCTGTTCAGTCGACTGAACCTGAAACCCGAGAGTTTCCAGGCATGATTCAGTCGACTGAAAACTTCTGCACAGTCGACTGAAACTGGAAACAGAAAGTTTCCTGAACCTGGAAAATTTCCAGGTACAGGGTCAGTCGACTGAAAACTCTGTTCAGTCGACTGAACCTGCTGTTTGAGTCCAATTTGCCTTTTTGGATTGAAATTCCAATTTAAATCGATTCGTGATAATCCTATTTGTTGTTATCATCTATTATGACTTTGATGACTCTTTTTAGGGATTTTTGAATATCCATTTCGATGGATTCTTTATCGATTTCTTTGGATTTTATTCACGTCTTCGTATGTGAATTTTTGTGATTGATTGTTCTTACAATCTTCTTCGTGACTTGTCACTTTAAAAATATAAAGGTTTTCTATACTAGTAGTAAATATCAAAACTCTTTCCTCAAACGATTTCAATACTATTTTAATACCAAATTCGTTTATAAAACCGTTTTCCAATCTATTAGTATATACAAACCTTTACCTCACTCGTATGAGAAATCTAATTAAACGACTTAGTAAAACGAGTGGTATGAAACGCTTGCGTTTACTTCGTCGGTTAATTCTTGGACTTGTTCGATTGAACCTCTTGTGACAATTTTCTAGTGGAGATCTACAATTTGTTCGTAAATATTTAAGTTAAGCTAGTGGTTATGGGACATGAAGCTAAGCTCATATATTTACTAGCTTATTGTAATTGACACTTCTCTTTGATCATGACGATCATTTTAGGTTTTTGACTAGCATCGTGCTATGTCTTTGTGATTTGGTTCATCGGACGTCCCGCTGTACGACGTCGTTGTTCCCTTTGATTGTGATTTGGTTCATCGGATGTCCCGCTGTACGACGTCGTTGATCCTTTCCTTGTGATTTCTGGATCTCGTGTGTTGAATTCTGGAATTTATGTTTCACCAACTTTTACGATGGGCATTGATATATGTGTCATATATTGTGGCTTGGTGAATGAAATTAGGAGTATGACATTCCTTTTTATCTTGAGTAGATTATTGTGATATTGATTAATCTCCTGTTGATTTTCAATTACTATTTTATCACAGCTTGGCATTGTGATTATTATATGTTTATGTCATATCTCTTATTATATATCACTTCATCTGATATTTATAGTTAGACTGATCCGTTTATTATTTTCTTATTAAATAATACTCGGGTCAGACCGAGATGTTACAGGTGCTTCTGCTTGACTTCTCTCTTGGGATTGATCCCTCTGACTTTTGGCTAACTACTTAGATTAGTAGTTTTTGTTGAATACATTTGAGATTTAGACTCCTTGATGTATACTTATTCTTTTGTCTTGCACTTGTATCTATTCCTTTGTATTATTGTGGATCTTTTTAGACCACTACTCTGATGTACACTTTCTAGTGTAATATTCATATCTTATTCCGCCTTTGTGATATGAATTGTCTGTGACTGATTTATGTTATGTTTATTTCTATATTTGTTTCCGAAGAAATTATAGCCACTGTGTAGTAGCTTTGAGATTGTGTCGGTATGTCGGATTTCCTCTTGAGATGAAAAGATATATTTTTATCCGGTATATCGGTACTCGCACAAAGCAATTATACAGATGGTCGCTCCTCAACAGCCTTATTCTCCGTGCTAGTTGACAGCATTCACTGTAATGTTCTTGGCTAGCATGGGTATAGAGGTGGGGCGCCACATCAGCGAAAGTTGAGCTGATCAGGAGAGATGATGGCAGCCCAGGATCGTCAAAAGCGTTTTGTGGATAAGAGACGAAGGAATTTGGATTCCAGAGTCGGAGATTTGATTTTGGATAAGTTTTCTCCGATCTAAAAGAGCTTTAAGTTTGAGTAAGACTGAGTAAGTCAGCTCCGAAATGTTTTGGATCTTTTCTGTATCCTTGTAAGGGTTGGTGTTTGATTTTCATAGTTGAATTGCCAGTTTGGATAACTGGGATTCGATGTGTTTCACGTATCTCTGAGGGAGTACGTGTATGATCTATCTCTGGTTGAGGAACCAGCAGTTCAGGAAGATGTGATTGTTGAGTCAGACTCGTCTGTAGTCTGATATCCTGTTAGTTTGTAGATCTAGTCGGATAGGAGCTCTGTAGCTTTATAATATTGATTGTTTGGATTCTATAGAGCGAGTATCCCGATATTTATACCGGGGAAACTCGTGGAAGCTCTATCCAGAATTTTGTCTGGATAGTTAGATTTGTTTGTTTGAATAAATTGTTTGCTATGGTTGTAAGCATAAGATTGATATATGCTTGTGTTTTAAAATTAAATCTTAAAATAGATTATTAAATTACCTTTGCTTTTAAATTTCGAGGACGAAATTCTTTTAAGGGGGGAGGAATGTGATATCCCAGAAATTTGGCAATATAAATCTAATAATCTGTGCTAAAAATTGAATTGAATTTATAAATTTTGATAATAAATTTTGAATTGATTTAATAATCATTTTTAATAAATATTTAAATTTGTAGGTTTCATCTTTTTAAAGCTAATAAATTGTTTTCTGTTTATAATATATAATTGTATATATTGTAAATTGGTAAAATTTGATTTGGAACTTAGTAAATGAACCAATTTTTAATTCTAATTTATTTTGGTAAATTGAAAATTTGATTTAAATTTAACATTTAACTTTTCAACACAATTCAATAAATAATTTTATGGTTTATACTTATGGAAAATCTTATTTGTTTAAATTTATATTTTAATTAGCTTAAATATGAATTTAAATTAGGTTAACATTAAAAGCTTTGTTTTATTTTATTTTTAAATATTGCTTGAAATTTATATATACGAATTTAAAATACAAATTACAAATGATCTTAATTTGTTTATAATCACTTTTATAAATTATTTGATATTGTTTAATTTGTTATTTTTAGATAATAATGATAATACTTAGTTTTTATGAACATAAATTAATTTTTATAAAAATAGGTTTTGTTATTTTAAAATTCAATAAGAGTTATATATGCATATATATAACTTGATTTTTAAAATTGGATTTGATAAATTAATTTAAAATATGAATTTAATGTTTTGAAATTTAAAGGAATAAATATTTAAAAATATTTGAATAAGCTTATAATCATAATTTGTTGGTTTCATTTCTATTAATTAGAAAAAGGAAGAAATTCATTTATATATGCATAAGGAAATAAATAAGTTAAAATTTTTATAAACAATTTAATTTAAATTATAATACTCTTAATTTACATGTGTAAGTTTCTTAATACACCTAAGTAGACATGTGTTAAGGCCTAAACTAAGATAAGCGACAAATGTTAATAATAGAAACAAATGTCCTTTAAACTTTTATTTTTCTTTTATTTTTAATTGAATCAAAATTTACATATATAAACTTGTCCTTCCTCATTTTATCTTCTTTCCTTCCTATTCTTCTTTTTCAAAACCTCAAGAAATTCTTCGGCCAAAGAAATCTGATATTCTTCTTTTTCGAAACCTCAAGAAATTCTTCAGCCAAAGAAATATGAAAACCAATATTCAAACTAAAATTTAATTTCTTTGATTCATCTTCTTCAACAAAACAGAAATTCTGTTCAATAAAAATCTGCCAATTTCTTCTTCAAATCTGTTTGAATCTTCCTCTAAACCAAAACCATCTAAACTATACCCAATCTTGAAATGCAAATCTGCAAAATTTCCTCAGAAACCAAAATGAAACCAATTTACAACTCAAAGGACCTGCATGCATTTCTATTTTGAACTTCATCAAAAGACTGTAGATCGTTCTTTTTTGTTTTGAAAACATCATCAACCATGCCTGCAATTTCTTTTCCTGGAAACAAACATGCAATTGTAAATCTGGAAAACACATAGTACTACAACAACTTCAAGTTTAAAAAGCAAAGCATTTCAGTAAAATCAAGATTGAAGTTTGAAAAAAAACAAGAAGAAGCAACTCCAGTTTCAAGCATTTTCAGGAATGTGCTCTGCTCATATATAATTCTGTGAGTAACATTTTATAAACTTAAATATTAATTTAGTTGCTCATTTTATTTCTAGAGATAAGTGTGATGCATGCTATATTTCAAGTTAATTTATGGTATATTATGTATGTTCGTAGATGTGTATGTTTACTGTGAATTCATTTTTCTGTGCTTTAGTTGTAGATATAAGAAGTGCTTAAGAATATCCATTTTATTTGGTTTAATATGTGTTAAGATTAAGGATTAAATCAAAATATGGTATGTAATATAAGTTAAAGTTTTTATTTTTACTTAAATAAAAATAAAATAAAATAAACAGTTATGTCTCTGGGAAAAACACTAAGCACAACAGAGCATTTTTTTTAAATAGGAATTCAATCATCCTGATTTGTTGATTCAATATTATCAACTGATTACTTTAACAAAGACATGAATTTTAAAACTAAAATTTGAATTTTTAGTTTGAATTTGGTTGTGTATTTCTGGTTTAACCAGAAATCACATTTGGGGTTGGTTCTGTCAACTTTGGGGGTCGGGGTGACCATGGTTTTCTCTGGTGATTGAGGAATGATCGTAGAAGCAAGGAAAAATGGAAGTTGAAGGATTAATGAAGTGAAGTAGTAGTAATTTGGGATTGATGATTGTAGCCCTAGTTTCTGTTCATCAGGAAAGATTTGATCACCGTAACTCCTATGATGGATCGAGCCTTTCCAGATTGAAGTTGGGGATAGATGGGGTGTGGAAATAGTCGTGGCCGGAGATGGTACTTCACTGATGATCGAAAATATGAGTTTGAGGCAATTACCTGATTTCGACATTGCTTCTATTTGAAGCTTGAAATGATCGATTTTGAACTAGGGGTACTGCATTCAAATTGAGGGTTGGAGTGGCACTGGGAAATGACCGTTGACTTGCTCGTGAGGTCGCGAGAGGCCGGAGGTGATGGCCGTTGTGGTGCAGGTGCACGTCGTTCTTGGGTATCAGCTGATTGTTTGGGGAAGAAGGAGACTCGTGTATGTATCGGGTTGTTTCTGGTTTTTGCTCGAAGCTGTAGGACAGTGGACTCGAAGTAAATTATGTATGGGCTCGGGTATTTTTTGGTTATTACAGGTTTAAGTATTAACTTTCAATATTTTACTTTTAATAAATTGCAAAATGAAAATGGTACCGGAGTTACTCGAGTTGTTTAGCGATTTTCTCGAGTTAAGTTAGAATTAGGCTCGAGTGAATTTTGTGATGGCTCGAGTTGGATTTATTTCAGGTTAGAATCCTGTTTTATTTTCAAGTTTAAACTGAATTTGAATTATTAAGCAAGAATTTAAAGTATGTTTTAAATCTAATTTTTAATTATGAACTCAAGTTTTAATTTGAATCTCAAGATGGAAATGAATAAGTTTTCAAATTCAAATTTGTTTAAAATAACTTTAAAGGGGATTTATTGTTTAAAAATGTTTTTAAAGAAATTTTAATTTTAATTTGGAAATTGAAATATAAAGTAATGTTTAAACAAAGTTTAAATTTGATTCAAATTTGGATTTGAATCTTTGTTTCAAAATAGATTTAAGTTTTATAAATTTAAGTATTTTAACAAATTTGAATGATAAAGAAAATATTTGAATTTAAAAAGAAATTTGTTTTAACTTTTGTGAAATCTCTTTTATAAGAAAAGTATTGTTTATCATTTAAAGGTTTTAAATTGATTTTAAAACTTGTTAAAGTTGAATTTTAATTTAATAATTTGTATTTCATTTAATTATTAGGGTAATTAAATGAATAATTAATTTATTTAATAAATTAATGCAATAGTAATTAAAGGTTTAATCTTAAAGGTTTAAGATTTAATTATTCTTAGAATAATTAACTTGTAATTTTAGAATCATTAATTAAATAAGATTAGTTGTTAATTAATGATTAATAATTAATTAATCAAATAATAATGGATTAATTAAGTTTTAGTTAACACTTAATTAATTAAAAAATTAGGGGTTAATTAATCGGTTATAAATGGTTAATTAATTTGTAATTAATAATGATTAAATAAGTTAATTGTTTTAGAAAAATAATTAATGAATTGTTAAATTGTTAATGAAGGTCATTAACTAAGGATTATTTGATAATTAATTAATGTGATTAATTTTTATAATTAATTTGGTTAATTAATTTAAAAATAACCATTTATGTAAATTGTTAAGTATAATTACTTATGGAAGTAATTAAGAAATTAATTGCTAATTGTAATTAATTGTGTTTAATTTTATTAGATTAAGTTAATTAATTCATTTTAATTATTTAAATTAATCATTTGAGGATTGTGAAGTATAATTACTTAATGTAATTAAATAAAGTGAAATTACTTAGAGAAGTAATTAATGGGAATTACTGTATGTAATTAATTGAAAGTAATTTGGTTATGAAGTAATTTGAGTATAATTACTCTATGAATTAATCAAGGGATTAATTAGAGATAATTAATTATGAAGTAATTAATTTATTTGGTGAAGTAATTAAGGGTAGTTAATTACTGAATAGAGTTAATCAAGGATGATTAAAAATTATGGTTTAAATAAATATTAATTACTTAATGTAATTAATTTAGAAGATAATGTAATTAGAAGATCCTTAATTATTATAATTAATGATGTAATTAAGAATGAGTTATTTAGAAATAATTAGTAAATGAGGAATTAATTAATGAAATTAATTAAGGAGTAATGTAATTAATTCATAGTTAATTAAATAAGAAAGTAATTAAAGATTAATTACTGTATTTGGTTAAGTATTAGTGGATAATTACTTGAATGTAATTAAAGGATAATTATTCAGGGATGATTAATTAAAATGAATAATTTATTGATGATTAATTAATTGATTGATATTTAATTAATAGTAATGTAAGCAAGATTTATATTGGTGAATTAATTAATTTAATTCATTTTAATTTAATTACAAACGATGTAATTAATTTAATTAATTTTAAATTAATTATAATTGATGTGATTATTAATCATTGCTTATATGGATGGATAATATTGTTTTCCTTGAATGGTTTGATCTCAGATATGAGATAGGTGATGTTGAATGATATGGATGCATTGGTTGCATTGTGATGTTGATATAGATTATCTTTTGGATAATGATAATATGGTTTATCTGTTGTGATGATAATATTGATTATCTATTATGAATCTGTGATTTATCTATCTCTGTATATAGATAATTGAATTGTTTTAAACCTTTAAAACAACTTGGCCTTAAAAGACACGCTTTGGATTTCGATGAGACCGAGATTTGGTTTCCATATTTAGATATCTGAAAACCACATCGATCTAAATTAACGATAGGTCGTGAATCTCTTGTGAAGGGTGAAGACTCGAGGTGTAAGAACTATACGTCAGTATAACTCTGGGGGTGATTCCGTGATGAATTTGACGGTGCTAGTTCTTATAGGTTCGAGATGGTGATTTAAAGTGCAAGGGTTATCGTCGTTAGCTCTGAGGGTGATTCCAAAATGAGTGTAACGAGATAATGCCTTCGGTTTCGTTCGAACCCGTAACGAACTTGTATGGATTGAATGCTTTCAGAACATCGTCAGGTGGACGATGAGCATCCTAAGAGATGTGTTCTCTAAAGGTAATCGTAGCCTCAAGCCTCATCAACCGAGAATGGATAAAACAAGGGAGGTGCAGCAAGGCTAAGTGGGTCATGCCCAAGTCGGACAAGATTTTCCCCTGTCTAGCGGTCCCTTTTTATTTCGGCTGTGTGGGCGGTTGGAACGTACGCCAACTGTGGGGTTGTCTTGTTCGGGACTGTCTAGTAAGGGATGGTTCCGGTCTTATGTTGCAGGGGAGCGGGCGTACTCCTCGGTACGTTGATCTAGGCCACGTACTGTGACGGGCGGTACCCAGTATCCCAGCCATTGATGGAATCCACAATCCAATAAGTGCCAACAGTTTTGATTGTATTACCCACTTTTGTGGCTAGTAGCTGGAATTTAATCATGTAACAATTTCGACTATTTCATATTTACTTGAAAACCCTAGACCTATTATAATATCACTGGATTTCCTATCAAATGTTTTGGTTAGCGTAAGGTAAAAACTTTTCCATGTTTATGTGTGGGAAGTCTTACTGATACCTTTATTTTCAAAGGATTTTCAAAGTTTAGCAACTTTAACCTGTTACTCACACCAGACCCATGTCTGACCCTGAGTTTATCTTCTGTTTTCTTAAACTCTTGGGTACTCAAATTTTTACGAGTAGCCAAGGGATTCAGGTTAGCTTTGATGAATTATGGAGGAGCAATAGAGCAGGAGGCTTCAGCCTTAGATATATAGTTCCGCTGTGTGTTCTCTGTGTTGGTGTCTCTTTGTTGTGCTGTATTGAGTTGTAATAACTGGACAGGTGTTTATAACTGTCTAGTATGTGTGTAATTCTGTGTAACTCTGATTAGTGTTGTATACTATGTAATATTTATGTTATTAATATAATTTATTCGTTCCGCTGTTGAGATTCTGATGTTGTTTCTTCTTTCTTCTCTTTCTTTTCTCTTTTCTATCCCTTTCTTTCTTCAAGATGATACGACTTTTCTGTGGAGAAAAAGTCGGGTCATCACAAAGTCAGAAATATCGTGTGTGAAAATTCTTCACTAACATTCAAAGTTCCTTTTTTAGCATTCATGTAAATAGGTTATAGGATAATGTCCATAAGTTTCTAAAACAGTGGGTCATACAATGACATTCGACCAAGTAAACGTTTTAATTCTCAATCAAGCAAGCTAAACAATGAGAAGCAGCAGCAACTTCACGTCAACTCCATCATAATAATAGAATAAAGCAAGTCAATTCCTCTTCCATTTCAGCAACAACAATGCTTTAATATCCATATATAGAAATTATGCCACTAGCTACAGATACATTTCATAATTGGAATCCTTCATATCAAGTAAGCAATCGTTTACTAGTGTAAATTGTAACTAACTTACGTCATGATCTATTTCTAAATGCATTCAAACAAAAGGCAAACAACTTAAGCATAATTGCGAAATTTGATCTTACTTATTATTGTGTGGGTTGCAATACTGCAGTGGAGGAGGAAGTGGAATATAAACTGAAGCAGCAAAAACTCACCGGAAATTTAAAGATAAATTTCTTGAAAATGGTTTCTTTTGTGTCGTCAGAGGAATAATGAACATATTGATGTGCTTTTTTGGATCATTCCCTTAGTCAATAACATGCTCATGTCATTCTTGTTATGGGCTTTTGTTTTTCTTTGTCAATTTTGGTTTTAAATTTTTTTTCATCCATCTTCCTTGGTTGGTTGAAATGAAACAGTAGCTAATATTTTTAGATAGAAGTATATAATACATTTCCATCAATTGAGATCAACCTTGAACTATATGATCAAATACATATGTGATTGAATATGAGTGAGCGCATAAAGTTGAACTTTTTAAGTTATAATACAAATGTCGCATTTGCGGGCACTTTCATGAACTTGTTGACATTATTAACATGGGGAAGCACTTTAATGGATATATTGTCACGATTACTTTAATGAACATATTGACCTAAATAAGCATGAACATGTTTACATACTACAGCAGGAGCACTTTCATAGTGACAATTTCAAAGCAATTACCAAATCATTTCACTAGGACTTCAATTCGTAGTGGCAAAATTCACAAAACTGTTATGAAGGCAAACAAACTATTTGTTATTTATACCATTCACAACAACTTGTAATCTCCAACTCTACCATACATGCAAATTAATTTTGAAAATAATGGTTGAAGAACTAATATAATATGATTGAGATTTTAACGACGATATTGTATGTACTGTTGAATTGAAGAGTTAATAGGGTTAACAGTTAAGTTGAGTTGAAGAAATTCGAACTGAAGTTAGAGTTCTTAGACATAAGTAAGACATCAGAATATAATATCTCTTATTCTCTCGTTACAAATATAATTCTTTTTTTAACTCTAATTTGACTAAGCTATAGCTACAACTTCTGAGATGTCATTTATATTTTCATGTACAATTTCTTTTCATATCATTTGTACCATTGGTTTCATTGGACAATTGGAATTCCAATTGCAAAGAGACATGGACTATTTCAATTGGACAGTTAAATATCAATTTCTTTTTTGACCTAGAAGTTGGAGGGTACATGTTTAACCTGATCTACATATTCGCTATATGTTACTAGAATATATATCCTTTTCTTTTACTTTTTCAGCTTCTTTTCATACATAATTTTTTTGGTTTCTCTACTTAACTTGGCCAGTTATTTAAATTAATAAAATTTGAGGATTATTTTTCCCACTTTGCCAAACTTCTAAGTCAAGTTTGCCAGAAATGTTATTTATTTATTTATTTAAATAATTTGTTCGAAGCAAAGAATTAGTTTTTCTTTTTGTAATTTCTTAACTGAAGCTATCCATATTGATAATTTAAGAAATGCAATCTCAAAAGTAAAACTTCATCTGTCTATTTTGTTAAAATGCTTGTATATATCTGTTTGTTATCTTTTTACTTTTTTTATATCAGGATACCATGAAGTGCCTAAGAAAGTATAATAACAAATTTTTGTTTGTATGCTTTGTTAATAAAATTTAGCACTAAAATGTAGTGATACTAAACTAGAACCTCATTTCTAGTTCTATTCATTATCCAAGAAGCACCCCCAAGGTAGAATGCAGTTTCATAGTTTTCTAAATTTCGCTCATTTATGTAATTATTGTGACCAATAACTGATTTTGATTGAATGGACTTTTTTTTTCCATATGTGGCCTAATCTGGTTCAAAAGGCAAAAGATGGTTGTTTGGACGTTATACAAACTTAAGTGTTTTGGAATGGGCATGAACCTTCTCCTGGCTAGGTATACAATTTACAAAATTTTAAAATTTCATTTTTACGTAGATTACTTCTGCATTTGATTATTTAATTTTTTGGGGTTTCTAGTTAGTATTATTTTGGTAGGAGATATGATATGGTGAGATTTATTGAGCTTGCTAAGCAAGCTGGATTATATGTCCTTCGTTGTTTTATAGATTGACATAGTATTTGTTGTCAAACGTATCAGGTGCCGTTTTATCAAGATTGTTCAATGTGTTCCCATTTCCTCCTTGTGGGCAACTGCTTTGCAGTGTTGTATGGTACGTTAGCAAACACATGATGAAAGAGAAACAAAGGAGGGAGAATTTGAGCCAGCGTTTTGCTAATTTATACACCATGAATCCATATGCATTGAATGTATCTACTTTATATTTCTAAAACTTATGGTATTACAATAATAGATATACGCACATATATACTGATATGCACAAAATAAGTTTTTGTTAACTGGTTCTCCCTGACATCAATTTAAATTATCGTGAAAATAAGCAATATGTATTTCTTAATCTATTAGAATAGTTTATAGGGATTCTATTTTGTTTATGAAGAAGATATGAATGGATTCATCTCTTATTTACTAATTTAAAAGCATGAAAACTACAGAAAATGAGGATACTAACCTTTCATGTATCATTTTTTGTTAGTGCAAGAAGTTTGGATATTGACATTTGTGGAACTTTCATCTCACTGCACCCAAAAAGTGGAAGACAATATTGGTATGCATCTTTATTTATGCACTATTCTTTATTGTAGATCGAACTTCACAGTGCATATCTTAATGAATGAAGAAATGGCACTTGCTCTTTGTTTTTATTGCATATTCGATCATCTTCTTTTACTTGAACAATCATTTATAAAAATATAAGACGCTCGTTCGTTTTCAAGCCAGACCATAATCTTTTCCGATAACTATTTCAGTTTAAAAAACTAAAAAAAAATGAAATGAAAAGTAAATTTGTACCCCTAAATGCAAAGTGTTATTAAAATTATGCATGGATCCTTTCAAATATGGAAGTGAACATTCAATTGGAAATAAAGATAAAATTACATAAAATAAGAATATTCCAACTAATGAAGACTATAATATTATGGATTATGTTTATGGAAAATCTATACTTGAGCGATTTCAAATTCAATAAGGCAACAGTCTTGTATTTTAGTTGAATAATGAACCTTCTAGTTCACATAGGTTCTCTCTACGAAATTAACCGTGGTCAATGACATTTATTCTTTTATTGGATTAATTTTACTTGAGCTGTATCTGGTAAAATGCATCTACAATTTCTTGCCTTGACATTTCTAATATTTGCATAGCGACTTTTTGGAAATATTTTACTATAGTCACTAAAATTTATAAATCACTTTATAGTTCACTTTTTCCTTGATAATAGGTGAAGGTCTTCATAGATGTTGCGTATATGCTGTTAATATAGGGCCATCCTTATTTGTACTGTTGCCTATGCAATTGAAACTACTTTTATAGATGATTTCTGGTCTATCAATGCTCTTTTGATTTGGAAATAAAGCTTTTAGAGTTTCAAGACTAGCTAGCTTCAAACATATAGGTTGTAGAGCTTTTGCTTAATTGGTTTACTAAGTCATTGCACACTTGTATTTACGCATCAAACTCTGTTTAGAATGTTGTCCAGTGCTTGTGGACCAACGACATTTGCTAGTCGTCTACACAAAAACAGTAAACGGCTGATTAAATTTGATACCAGTTTGCAATGCTTCATCAACCTTAGAAGATTACATTAGATTTTTTTCTCTTTTTAGGTGAATAAAAGCACTAGAAATCTATAGTGCTAAGCCAATGCATTTGTGCTAGCATGAATTGCTTCACGGTTGTTTTATGTAGTTTATAGGTTTCCAATAATTGAATGCCATGTTTGATATAATGATTCAGGAATTCAATCTTTCTTATTGTTGATGAATAACATCATGGTTAATGATGAATTTGTGGAAGATGATTCTTCAATCCACACTTTAATAGAAGGTTATTGTACATGTGTTGATTATCAGATTTTACACTTTTGAAGTTCTGAAATTTCTAACCATAGCCGATATTATGTAATATGTTAGCAATTAACTTGAAACATAGATTGGTTACAACTTTTTTCAGAGTAAGTTGGAGTTCAAATTATGAAATTACAACAGTGCTATAAAAAGTATATGGTATAATCTGTATGGTTCTCCAAAATATTATATTAAGGACATAATGGAACTGTTAGGTTAGTAAGAAACGGATAAATAATGCTCTTTTTTCTTGGCATTCGTATCTTTCAAATACACTTCAAAGTGCCTGGCTGATCATCCAATATGCTCAATAGTTTCTGCTACGACAACATATGAACTGTATTAATTTCAATATGCTGATTTCACACATCAATTGGTGTTAGTTTCCAATGCAAACAAAACTTCATATTCGGTTTGACAAAACTTCTTGTTTCTTGTTGGTTGTATGTAAAGATTGCTGCCAGCTTTGAAGCCACCAACCAAAAGAGCGCTAAGAAAATTCAAATTAACATTAATCATAGATGAAGAAGACATTATAATCGAAGAAGAAGTAGAATATGAGTTTCAAGTTACTTGTAAACTTATAGACTTTTTTTGAAATTGTAATATTTTATGGCTATTGATGTTTTTTTATATATGTTGATGTTGTGATATTATGATGTTTGTTGTGTACTGTGAAATTATTATGTAAGTTTAACTTGTGATATTTTAATATTTATGGAGTTTAGTATGAAATGTACGTGTTTGCTATTATTTGTCTTGAAACTCATTATAAATTTACTGTTTTAAATTTTTATTCAACATCTGAATTTTGATTATATGTGCATGTAATTCATTGCAATAGAACTTTGCTTCAGGAATATAGTACTTATTTCCTTATGGTAATAAACGTTTAGAAATCGAATTGTGATGGTTATAACCATTGGGATTTTCCAATTCTAATGTTGTGTATATTACTTTCCAAGGTTATAACCATTGGGAAATTCCATATTCCCAACGGTTATAACTGTTGGTAAATATGTTGTAGATTTTGTCGCGTGCCCATTTGTAACGGTTTTAATTGTTACAAATTTGATTTGTAACAGTTGTAACCGTGATAAAATGACAGTTTTGGTGTTGTGTATCTGACATATCGATACTGGCTCAAATCGATTATATATTTGGTCACTCCTCAACAGCCTTATTCTTCGTACTAATTGACGACATTACCCAGTTGTGTCCTTGGTTAGTTTGAGCATAAAGGTGGGGTGTCACAGCTTAGTATCGGAGCCAAACTTTGGAACAATATAGGATATTATGACAAGGATCATTGTCCTAAGTCTCTCTTAGGGATCATGCCTTAGGATTTTATTCGAGTCTTAGGACTCTTTTATGATGCCATGTTTATCAATGTAGTTTATTTGAATTCATTCTAAGAATAACCTTTTTCCTCTTCTTTCTTTCTTTCTTAAAGAAGAGAGATGGTTAGACCTGGCTGTCCTAGCGTCGGTCACTCTAGTGCTACTCCTCAGGATGGCTTATTCATTTCTGCCCAACAGCTTTTGAATCTTGTAAAGAATGCCCAAGTTGATGGACTAATTCCTAAGCTTACTCATCCTCAATCCAAGTTTGCGTGCTTGTTCAATGATTATGCCAATTTGGGTGGAAGGCCATTTAAGGGTTCCAAAAGTGTTATAGAAGTCCAGGCTTGGCTTAGAACATGTGATACATCAATTCCAAGTGGCTTCTAGCATGCTCCAGAAGAGAGCATTAGATTAATATGAGCTTTTGGTTTTGGAAATTGTTGAAGCAGATCTTACTTAGGATCAATTTCGGGAAAGGTTCGAGTTAAAGTTTGTGCAAGAAGCTAAAAAGGTAATTTTAGCCCAACGCTTTATTAACCTTATTCAAGGTGAATCTTCTATGATGGATTATGTCGCATCATTTGAATCCCTCTCTAAATATGGCATCGAGTATATTAATACCCCATTGAAGAAAAACCCAAGGTTTATCAATAGGTTGAATAAGAATCTCAAAAAGGCTTTACTTCTGAAATTAGAAGTTCATTTCGATCGGCTTGTAGATATTGCTCTTTGACTTGAAGAGGCCGGTAAATAAAGTGATGTTGAAGTTGTGGGTGATAAGAAGAACTTCGACAACCACAAGAAGAGGCAACTTGACAGCAAGTTCAAAGGCCCTAATCCTAACAAGAAAGGGAAGCAAGCAACTTCGGTAGCAAAGATTCGTACCTCTAGTCATGGACAATGCTACAATTGTGGTTCCAAGGACCATTATCCAAATAGGTGTCTAATACCCCTTTATTGTCGCTATTGCAAAAGTTCGGGCCATCTTATATTTTCATGTCCCAAACTTCAAAGTAGGAAAGAGGGAAAGCCGCATGTTGTGCAAGCCCCTAATAACACTTCTCTTGGTCAAGGTATTTCTAAT
Source organism: Allium cepa (assembly GCA_030765085.1). Taxonomy (NCBI): domain Eukaryota; kingdom Viridiplantae; phylum Streptophyta; class Magnoliopsida; order Asparagales; family Amaryllidaceae; genus Allium; species Allium cepa. Next base: position 474,511,216 of record CM060931.1, read on the forward strand.
TCTGTCCTTGATGGCATTATTATGTTTTGTGATCATCTTATTCGAGTTCTTTTTGATACGGGCGCATCTCACTCTTTTATATCAAAAGAACTTGTTGATACTTTTTCTTTAAATGTTATGGGCTTGGTGACCTTATTAAGAATCATGAATTCGGTTGGTGGATTCACAGCACTCATTTTAATTTGTAAGGATGTTGAAATTATTCTATGTGATTATGATTTACATGGCGATTTGCATGTCATGCGTTACTTAGATTTTGGAATGATTTTGGGAATGTATTAGATTAATCGTTATGAACCCCACATCCTATGTCCCGAAAGGACTATCCATCTTTGACATCCCCAATCTGTTAAACAGATTTCTATTCTTCATAAAGATTCATATTCCAATTCGGGAGAATACTTATATTCTCTAAATCCATATGATGACGATAATGATGATGAGGAAGATGTCATTTCCCTCATTCACGTTGTTCGTGAATTTCTCGATATATTTGAGCCTGTTTTAGGATTATTATCTAAGCGAGCAATTGAGTTCAGAATTAATCTAATCGCCAGAACTCTACCTATCACTCATCCTTCTTATTGTATGTCCAATATGGAAAATAAGGAGATGCGTAAAAAATTATCCGAATTGGAAGCAAAACAGTTTATTCGTTGTAGTTCCTCTCCTTAGGGAGCTTCATATATTTTTGTGAAGAAATCCGATGGTACACTTAGGCTTTGTGTTGACTACCGTAAGCTTAATGATCTCACCATCAAGAATAAATATCACTTACCTTGGATTCATGACCTATTCGATCAACTTAGCGGTGCTAGATTCTTTTTACAATTAAACTTAGCAACCGGTTTTCATCAGCTTCGAATTGCAGAGGATAGTATTCCTTTGACGTCATTATGTACTCATTATGGATCTTATGCATGGTTTGTTATGCCATTTGGTTTAACTAATGCTTCAGCCTATTTCATTGACCTTATGAACCAAATTTTCAAAGTCTTCCTCGATCGATTTGTTCTCATCTTTATAGATAAAATTCTTGTTTATTCGAAAAATGACGAAGAGCATGAAAAACATATTAGAATTGTGTTGGAGACCCTTAGGAGCAATCAATTGAAAGCAAAATTTTCTAAGTTACACTTTTGGCAATCCTGTGTGAAATTTATAGGACATATTATTTCTGAATCCAGAATTTCCATGGATCCTTCAGAGATTGAGGCGATTCAAAATTGAAAGAGACCAGAGAGTGTGATAAAAATTTGTAGCTTTCTGGGATTGGCAAGTTATTACCGTCGGTTCATAAAATATTTTTTTTAAATTTTCATACCTCTTACTAATTTGACAAAGAAGGGAGTTAAGTATATTTGGTCAGGCAAAGGTGATGCTGCTTTTTAGAAATTAAAAAAACTCCTTTCCGATGCTCCTATTCTTGTGATTCCTGAAGGGAACCAAGACTTGATTATTTACACCAATGCTTGCGTTGGTTTAGGAGCTATTCTCATGCAAAGAGAATGTGTTATCGCTTATGCTTCTAGGCAATTAAAGCCTACGGAGACTAGATATGCCATTCATGATTTAGAGCTTGCGGCCATTGTTTTCGCCCTTAGAATTTGACGTCATTAACTTTTGAGAGATAAATCTGTTATCTACACTGATTATAAATCTTAAAAAGTATTTGTTCTCTAAAAAGGAACTTAATTTGCGTCAATAATGTTGGCTCGAATTCCTAGCATCTTATTATCCTGGTATTCTTTATACTCCTGAAAAGGGAAATCGTGTTGCCGATGCCCTTAGTCGTAAGTAACAAGCAATTGTTTCCATGATAATATCTGAATGGAATGATCTTGAGACTTTGTCAACTTGTGAGATTCGAGATCACGAACCCAACTCATGTTCATCGATTGTATTTTATAGCTTTGATGCTTATCTTTCTCTTTTAGACCACATCCTTGAAGCTCAAAATAAAGATCCTTAGTTGGCTCTTCTTAGCCAAAGTTGTAGGGATAAGAATAATGTTGATGGTTTGAAAGACTTTGAAATCGATGCTTGCGGAGGCATTCGAAAATTTGGTAGACTTATTGTGCCTAATATTGTGATCTCCCTAAGCACATTTTAGAAGATTCTCATCATTCTAAATTTACCATTAGTCTTGGTAGTAGTAAAATGTATGCGAACATAAAGTGACTTTATTATTAGGATGGAATGAAATCTGATATTGCTAACTTCGTTAAGTGTTGCATGACTTGCCAACTCATAAAGGCCGAGCATCAGAGGCCCGGTGGGCTATTGCAACCTTTGGATATTCCCGTTTGGAAGTGGCATCAAGTCTCCATGGACTTTATTGACTGTCTTACCCATTCATTTTCGGGTCATGACCGTCTATGGGTGATAGTAGATAGACTTACAAAATCCGTCCATTTTCTTCCTGTTCGGTCCAACCGGACTGTACCTCTTTTGGCTAAACTTTATGTTAGAGAAATTGTTAAATTGCAAGGAGTTCCTACTTCTATTATTAGCGACCGTGATCCATTATTTAATTGTGGATTTTGTAAGGGTCTTCAAAAATCTTTGGGAACAAAGCATAATTTTTTCATCGCTTATCATCCTCAGTCCGATGGACAAACCGAGCGTGTGAATCAAACTCTTGAAAATCTCCTTCATGCCTGTGTTCTTGATTTTGGTAGAAGTTGGAAAGATCATATTTCTCTTGTTGAGTTTTCTTACAATAATAGCTTCCAATCTAGTATTGGTATGACACCTTTATAGGCACTATACGGAAGGCCATGTCGGTCTCCTTCGTGTTGGCTTGAAGCCGATGAGAAGCTGGTTTTAGCTCCAGATTTTATTCATGATTCCATAAAAAAGATTGACCTTATTTGTCATAGGATGAAAGAAGCTCAAAGTATACTAAAATCCTATGTTGATAACCGAAGAAGGAATTTAGAAATTTCTGTGGGAGATTTGGTGTTTTTTCATGTTTCACCGATGACGAGTGTTGTGCGTTTAAGTCGTTCGATAAAATTAGCACCTCGGTATATTGGCGCATTTTCCATCACCGAACGCATTGGTTCCGTGGCTTATCGCCTTTTATTATCAGCTCAATTTTCTGCTATTCATGACGTATTCCATGTTTCTCAACTACATAAATGCCTTAGAGATTCTGATTCTATTCTTGAGCCCGGAGTTATTGAAGAAATCGAGGTTTCACCTAATTAGACTTATGAGCAACATCCTATTTGCATCATTATTACGGAGGTTAAATGCCTTCGTAATAAAGATATTCCGCTTGTGAAAGGTCAATGGTCCTCAAATCCTAAGAATATTTCTTGGGAATCCAGAGAATTCATCAAGCGAACACATCCAGATTTACTCTCTCGTGCTCCTTAAGGTGAACTTCTCATTTAAATTTTTTCTTTTGTGTTATTATGCCATAGAATGGTTGTTGCTCCTTGTTTCCTAATTAAATATTGTGAGGATGCAATTTATTTATGAAGGGGAGTCTGTAACACCCCACATATTTTACGATTAAATATTTAAATGTTTTATTTAAATATAGCACCGTTGGTTGAATTTAAAGTACGAAATGCGAATTTTTGTAAATAGTCAAATCCAGATTCGGGACCACTTCCATTGAGTTTAAAACAACGTTTATAGCTTGTTTGAGGATAAACATTGATATATTTGGAGTTGATTAGGATTTTGGTATTTTCATTTAGGCTTTGGGTTGGGTTCTAGCCCATTAACACAATAAGCTAACCCAAACTCTTCTACCAAATACCCTAACTCCTCTCCTCTTTATTCATTCTACTCATAATAATTCCGAACATTCTAGCTAAATGAAAAATGGGTGGAAAGAGGGGAGATTAGAAATTCCTAAGCCCTAGTTCTCTTAGGAAATTCAAGTTCTAAAATCAAGGAGAAGCTTAGGCAAGCATCATCTTCAGCTTCTCCATCTCAATCCCTCTTCATTTCTTGATTTTTCCTATAACCCAACTTAGGAAAAACTTCGCATTTGATAATAGATTGAAGATTTTTGAGGTGTAGTGAAGATGAATTGGTATTTCTTTGTTTTAGAGCTTATCATTTGTTATTTTTAAGTTTAAAGATGAGTTCTTGAACTCACATCTATGTCTATAGCTTTTATTGTTGTTAGGTATGAATTCCTTACATCTATTTCATGTTCAATTGTTTTTTATTTGAATTGGTTTGGTGAATTCTCTAATTTTGGTTTTGAAGTCAAAATTTATGAAGATCCTAATATGGATGTTTGAACATGTTATTTGGGGTGTATCGAAGAACCTATAGGGCTGGGTTGTCGCTTGGCATAAATCCCTAGCATCCATTGCTCGTTTGATCGCCTCCGAATTGATTTGACCATCAATGGCCTAGGCAAATTCTACACAGGCCCAGGCAACCAGAAGTCAGGTTGAAAATTCCACACTTCTGATTAAACCAGTCAGACGTCCGATTCTATTATTTTTTGCCTATTTGCATATTTTGGCCTGGATTTCCAATTTCTATCGATCATTGATGATCCTAATAGCTATTATCAATCAATACCGACTTTGATGACTTCTTTTCTGGATTCGAATGTGGATTTTTGGTGACAGACATTTTGAATAGTCATTTCTACGATTTGTCCTTTAACATACAAAGGTTTTTATACTAGTAGTAAATACTAAAACTCCTTCACAAAAACGATTTCAACACTATTTTTAATACAAAACTCGTTTTAAAACCCTTTTCTAATCTATAAGTATATACAAACCTTTACCTCCTTTGTATGAGTAATCTAATTAAACGGCTTAGCAAAATAAGTGGCATGAAACGCTTGCGTTTACTTTGTCGGTTAATTCATGGACTTGTTCGATTAAAATCTCGTGATAATTTTCGAGTGGAAATTTACAACTCGTTCTTAAATAATTAAGTTAATCTAGTGGTTATGGGACATAAAGTTAAACTCGATTATTTACTGGCTTAGTGTAATTTGCACTTATTAATCAATGATGATCATTTGTGACTAAGACTAGCGATGTGCAATGTCTCTTTGTCCGCACGGGGGACTATACCTCGTTTTATAGAGCATCGTCTCATTTATATAGGCTAGCACCCCATGGTTTTTTAACCGTTTTATAGAGTTTGGTTCATCGGGCGTATCTTTGTACTACGTCGTTGTTCAGGCTTATTTGAGTTTCAGGTTTCTCGGTCGTATCCTTGTACTAGGTCATTTCATCGGTTTTATGTGTTGGCGACCCATGGGATAGCGTCCTGTTTGTGATACACGTGTTGGTGAGTTTTCATGCTTCCATTTGTGATAAGCCTTCCCCTTTTGTGTTTTTTTGGATTTCTAAATATCGATTTATGGAATTTATGTTTCACCAATTTTTGCGATTTGCATTGATATGTTTTGTCAATATTTGAGGTTTGGTGAATAAGCTAATGAGTATGATATTCTTTTTGGGTATTTATAGAGACTTGAGATATTGTATGATTCTCATTGTTATCAAATATATACTTGTCACAATATGGCATTATTGTTATCATATATTTTTGCCATATCTCTTATCCTATCTCATCTTACATTATAATTATATTTAGACTAATCCGTTTATTATTTTTCCTCTTAAATAATACTCGGATTAGACTGAGGTGTTTTAGGTACTTCCACTTGACTTCTTAGCAGGGAATAGCTTCTGACTTTTAGCTTACTACTTTAGCTTAGTAGTTTTTGTTTTTATATATTCGATGTAGAAATTCCTTGATGTATACATATTCTTTTATCTGGCACTTGTACCTATTCTTTTATGATGTAGTGGATCTTGTATAACCACTACTTTGATGTTCACTTCTATGTGTTATATTCGTATATGTTTCCGCATTAGTGATATGAATATTTATGACTAATTTTGTGTTGCGCTTATATTATATTAATTTCGAAAGACACATAGCCACTGTGTAGTAGATTTGATTTTGGATTGGATATGTCGGATTTCCTCTTGAAATGAAATGCATGACATACTATCTGACATATCGGTTCTCGCTCAAATCAATTATACAGTTGGTCGCTCCTCAACAGCCTTATTTTTCGCACTAATTGACGACATTACCCAGTAGTGTACTTGGTTAGTGAGAGTATAGAGGTGTGGCGTCACATTTTTATTAATTGAATTGACAGGTTTGGTCTAGAATTTACTCTACCAAGGCTGATAGTTGGATAGCTCAATTATTTAATAGCGATAATATGTGATTATTCTTTCATATCGCTGTAATAGTAAATTGAGTGAGCATATATGTAAATTAAAACTGGGTTCGATCCACACTTGGGGATCGAGACCATGGTAGTAGTTCGTATGACCGTAGCACGAGTAAAACCACATAAGAGATGGTAGGTAAAATTATTGCTACTCTTTACATATTTCTTCTCCAATTTTGTTGATGAATGTGTCGCGTTTTGATTTGATTGCTCGAATTTTAACATGTTATGATATATGCTTGCAAACATATATTTTTTAGTTAGCCTTACCATCAAACACTCTATTGTTTATCTATTTCCAAATAGACCATATGTAAGTCGAAAATGCGATTAAGGCCAAATCATTACTTTTGTAATTCTATTTATCCTTAAAATCATGTTTACAATCGCACCTTTAATGTTTAATGCTACGCTATGAGATTATGGCCATTTTAATCTAATTAGGCACCATATCCAAATAAAAGCTCCATTTTTACATTTGAAAATTAAATGATCCAAACTCATTTCATGTTGATTGCACAATACACACACCGGGTTGACACTTATGTATCGTTGAGTGAGACATTTCTTTATTTGTAGATGATTATTTAAAGCCATGAAAACACAAACTGACATTTTAAGTGAGTATATTCGGTTCTAAATTATTTATGCCTGTATTACATTAGCAAATGACTGTTCACTTGTTTTCAAATATTTTTAAACTAGTACCTACCCTTATTATTGCATGTTCATGCCCGATATCTTTGTCATTATCCCTCTATATTTGAACATTTTCCACTTCTTCTCTAGTATTCCTCATGTAGCTAATCATGTCTATTTGTCAGATTCCATCATTCAAAATTATACCCATAGTTTTTTACCTTTGGTTCTCTCCAAATTTTCAATTCCTAGTTTATTAATAACTCTTCCCCCACAACTTAGGATCGAACCCTAATGAAGTAGATTTACCATCGACAATATGTTTTGCCATGCATTTGATAATCTTCTCTTTATTTTGCATCATGAACTTACATATGCCTGAGTCATCATTCGTAATGCTAACTTCCTAAAATGACTAGTTTCTTTTGTATTTTTCCTTCATTAATTTTATTCGGCTTCCTCACCCGTTCACAACATTCCAAATCAATTTTATACACATCGTTTTATTTATTTCGTCCAGTTTTTTTATGCCCATGCCACCTTCACGCTTTTCATTACATGAGATGTTCGAAGGAATTTTGCTTGTTTTCCCTTTCTAAAATATGTTTATACACAAATACATCACCTTCTCTATGGTTGCTGTCAAAATTTTAAAACATTGGATATAATATTATATTATAGCATAAATTATGAATTCAATCAATTCTAGCGTCCGTGCCAAACATAACATTTTCGTTTCTTATCCATTAATTTTGACTTTATAAACCTTCGTAATCCTTATCTCTTAAGTTAACACTCGACAAAGAAATTTCCAAGTATTTGATTTGTAATTCTCCCTGGCTTAATACCTAACCTTTCTACTATCTCTTCTTCGTTGTTGACACCTCCCCTCAATAACACTTTGGATTTCTCACTACTCAGCTGAAGACCTATTGTTTTGTACATACTTTTGAAAACTTTGTTAATGGCCTTAGCTGCACCCACGTCCACTTAAGCAAAGACATTATATCATCAACATAGATGGTATGGGAGATCTCAAAATTATTCATCTTATCTAGGATAATCTTCCCTCATCTTTTGATCCATTAGCAAAGTGAAACACTCCATGGAGATCGAGAGTAGAAAGAAGACAAACAATCCCTAGCCTAAGCCCGTTAGTACTTTGGAAAACCTATAAGGACTACCTAGGTTGATAATCGAGAAACTACGCATGCATATCATTTCGCAAATTATCTCAATCCTTTTATCAGTAAATTGCATTTGCTTCAATAGATGAAGAATGAAGCCTATGTTAATCGAATCATATGCTTTCTATAAATAAATTTTAATGCGATTGATTTTGTTTTTTGTTCTACCAAAGCCATTTACAATTTCATGTACCAATAGAATACCATCCCTAATAGATCAATTTTGGATAAATGCACACTAGTTTTCCGAGATTAGGTCTTCCGTAAACCAACTCAACCTATTACATAGCACTTTAGCTAAAAAATTAAATATCATATTACAGTATGACTTGGGCCTAAAATGTTGAATCTCGGTAGCAAACTCACTATTTGGGATAAGATGAATAAAAATTTGATTATAATCCTTGAGAATTTCTTTTATACAAACGTATCACTGATATATTTTGTAACTAGATATTTCATATGGATCCAATGAGTTACAAAAATCTGCATTCATGTTGTCCCACACCAAAGCTATACTATCCTTAGTACTAAAGATAGCTTCTCTGATTTCTTTTTGGTCCATTCTATCATTATTCTATCATTCATAAAGTTTTAACCATGTTCTAAAATTATATTTTCACACACTAACCTTTGCATATATATTATTTTTTTGGACTTGATTAAATAGCTGCAAGTTGTAGCTTAATACCTTGTCTACAAAATCCTTTTGATTGTTACAAATGTCCCTATTCATTGAAATGTTATCTTCTTAGTTGTTCGGATAGTTTTTTGATGACATTTTAGCATAGAAGTAAGTCGTTGCCTCATCACCTAGGAGATGCCAGATTCATTTAAACTTTTGTTTAGTGTCTATGTATTCCTATTGAATAGCTCTTTCAAGCATGAGTCTCGCTTCTTGAAGTTTGTTGCTTGATTCTTCATTTTGAATTATTTCAAGTTTATGCCGCAAGTCACCGCATTTCCTCCTATAGCACTTTACTTCTCTTCTAGTATTATTTTTATATTTTCTCAAACTTTTTTTTTTCTTTTCCCTATTATCATTTTGTTTTTGAATGAGCCTATACATAGGTCTACCATAGATTTGTAAGCCCATCCTTCCTCAAAAGCATTTTTATAGCCCTTAAATAAAAACCAAAGATTCATGTACCTGAAAGGTTTTGGTAAAGCTTGCTGCAGATCCACCGATGAAAACAAAGTTGGAGCGTGATCATTAGGGCTATGTGTAGATAAGTGGTGCATGTTTATCTAAATTTCTCAATCCATAACTAGTTAATTAATGCTCTATTTATCTTTGTTAATATATTCTTATTTGGCACTGAACACAAAGTAAATTTGTACCCATTTACATTGACTTCTAAAAGACCCACCCTCATCATTATATTACCCAGTTCCTTCATTTTACTAAATGGGACCTCAGTGCCACCTTTCTTCTCACTAGGCACACTAATGCAATTAAAATTTCATAATATCATCCATCGCTTGTAAATCGTAAGAGCATAATCTTCTAAATTTCTTCACAAAGGTTCTCTTAAGTGATCAAAATTTTAATCATATAGAAATGTCACATTACAAATAGCACCACCTTTGTTCCTCGGTTCCAAAGTTGTATGTTGATCACTCATGCTCAAATTGTTGAAGTCCCAAAGTTCCTTATTCACCAACACCAATATTCTTCACTTATAATAGCACGCTGCATTATTTACCATTAGTCATTTTTCTTCAAAATTATCTTATAAACTTCTCCGAATCAAAGATTCTCAACTTATTCTTAGAAACTCTTACGTAATCAACTTTATACTTATGCATAACTTTCTTCAACTATAACACCACTGGGTTTATGCAAACCTCTCGTATTCCAGCACGTGATTGTCATTTAGTAATCATGTTTTCACTCTTCCTCAACTCCCTGCCAAGATGTGTGGCACCCTTGTTTTCATCTTTATTTTCAACAAATGTCTCGTTCCAATCTAGATTTTTCTTTACCGATAATTCCCTTTTGATTGAGTCGTGTTTTTGGGGTTTACTAGAAAGGCTCCTGAGCTTTTCTATTGGCTTACCCGTACCTAATTTATGCTCATGCAAACTATTCTTACCCTATAGCACCTTTATCCCCATTTTAGAGATTGTATCTTCCTACAAAACAGACATAATATGCTCATTATGTTTTATATCTTAGGAATTTAAACTAGTACAATTATCATTTGTAATGGACCGTTTTTCTGTATACTTTGAATCGACAGTAAACCGCACATGTCTAACTCAAATTGCACGAAAAGACAGATCATTAACGGTAGAAAGAAAATAAAGACAAAACAGAATCTCACACGAATGGAATAACATATATTATTTCAATAATAATCTTTACAGTGGAAAATTTTAAAATACAATATGAGAGTCTAACCTAGATTCAGCCTGGACAGTTATAACACTCGCCCTTACAAATGCTGACAAACAATAAAACAAATACAATAGATGCAACGGATAATCAAGTATGTCCATACAATGATGAAGATCTCCAGCTCTCATCTGGAAACTCCAACGTCTTCAACTCAATCTGAAACTATTCGGATCTGACCTGACTATTAAAAATACCTGGATCAGGCTTGAATCCAGCATGAGATACTCGAAATTTAAAATGACTATAGATCGTGACGATGTTTTCAAAACCTTTGAAAAGAAGGGTATCTTATAAGACCATGTCCACCCATAAATACAGACGGGTTTTTACCTTATGATAACCAAAACACTTTTATACCAAAATTCACTTTATATTATTTTTAATGACAATCTTTTGAAAACACTTTTCAAATAAACTTATTCAAACAAGATATCAATAAGAGGACTAAGTCTAAAGTAATATATCTGAACTAGATCAACGGAATATACCGAACATAATATATGATACCAAAAAGGGGTAGCTGAAATGTTTGCAAGTCATTACAACTATTTTGGACTACAATCAAAACTGTAAATCTTGTATTAGGATTAGATTTCCAACATGATAGGGAACTAGTGGCTTTTTCTTTGATCAATGCATAATAAACATAGTTCTTATGGTGCCTTAATCACTTTTCTCAAACTAGTCACTTGGAACTATACTTGCTACACTACTACTGAAACCGGTAGTTTCTGCTTTTCTCCAGCTAACCATTTTATCCAAATGGGGCAATAAATGCCTTGTGGTACGTATCCCCCAAAGGGCCCAACGTAGTATCCCATCATAACTGAGGTGTGAGGCTCGCGAGGTTGCGCTCAATTTCTTCAAAGCCTTGCTTTTCATACAAAACCATGTTTTGATCATAACAGGTTCCACTTTGAATGCCACACTGCCATTTCTTTGATCACTATTTGACTCCTACATGCATACAACCTCTGAGCTCGTATCTCTCAGATAAGGGTGTTAAGCTAAAAGAAGTTGCCTTCTCCGCCACCAAGTAGATGTACATTTGTAAAAGTCAAACGTTGTGTCCCAGAAATGCAAGGTCAAACATTCTTCCATACAAATTCGTTCTGGGACTGAACGAAATCGAAGGCGCTCCTACTACCACTAGTAGCGAGTAGTCCTTGCAATCCGAAAAATATCTACAACAAGGATACCGCTGCTATAAATAACTCTATAATGAGAGCTACCTATAGCATGTTAAGCAAGCAGTCCTCATGCTATGAAGATCCACGGTCTTCAATAATCATCATCTTCAACATGACTTCACTTTCAAACGTATACATTGGTTCGAAGTGGTTTTCAAATTGAGATCACCCAAATCCAACCCTAGTTCCTTCGAAGCCAATTATCGATTTAAAAGATGTTCAATTTATATATGGATATCAATCATCAATCAATTACTTCATCTTTTATCTAATCAAATATCTTTCTTAGATATATTCTTTTCAATTTATTCCATTTTCTTTTCAAGAGTATATGGAATCATTAAGCCTCATTTATTAAATCATTTGGTTTATTAAAACCTTTCTTAAATCTTGAAATAATTCCAAATCATTTCTCTTTTACTTAGGAAAACCTTTCCAAATCATTCATTAAATCTTAATCAAAGATTTCTTATATTCAAGTTATAACTTTTAACTTAGGGAAAATATTCTCAAATCATTCATTAAATCTTATCAAAGTTTTTTTCTTAACTTCAAATCATATTCTTGCAAATTGAAGATTTTCATAATAAATTCTACTACCACTTTAGATATGGTAAATTTCACCTCTAGGGACAAAATCCTACATCATGAAGATCTTTTTCTTCAATTATCTTTGTCTTCGGTATGTTTTACTTCGAAAATTAGTTTGAAGGGGTTTTCGGATAGGAATCATCAAAATTCGATCCTGGTTTTTCAAATAGGAATCACCCAAATCCGATCCCGGTTCCTTCGCGCTAGTCATCGATAAAAAGATGTTAATTTCATATGGGATTTCGAAAATTAGTTTGAAGTGATTTTTGGATAGGAATTGCCCAAATCCGATCCTGGTTCTTCGGATAGGAATCACCCAAATTAGATCCTAGTTCCTTCGTACCAATCATCAAATAAAAGTTGTTAAGTGGTTAATTAATATTCGAAGAATTTATTTCTTTTCTCTTATCTTGGAAAAACATAAATATGATCTTTTAGAGCATCCAGGCTTTCTTTCGATCTATTCCATCCCTCGCCTAAAAAGAGAAAACATAGGCCAGGTAAGTTCATGGCACTGGTTGCTCCATCCCTAACCATATTTAAACACCTAGTTTTTATCTTCCTAGATCTCACAAGTGGGAAAAATGTACTAGTCGTCTCTGCATACTTTGTTTGTTATTATATCAAATCTTCTTCACTTTTTGTTTAAGTGGCATAAAAAATTCGTCTCAGCCATTTATTCATACTCTTATTAAAACTTCAAAATCATCTTTAATTGCTTAATTATTCTTTTAAAATCATTCACAAAAAGATTTAGGAAAGAATGGTTAAGTTTAAAACTATATTCAAAAGGTTATAGAATTCGCAGCATAAAAGTGCTGCAGAAAGTACTATATAAGCTTATTTCATTTAAATAACTTTTTAATATTTGAAAATTCATATTTTCCATTACAAATCTCTTTTAAACCATTTTAATAGATTTATCAAATTTATTTTTTATTTTTAAACATTTAAAAATATTATTTATAAATAAATCTCTTTTTGGATTCCGAACTGCAAAACCATGATGTTTTTAGAAAATTGTTTTAGACATATTTCAAAATCTACTTAATGAAATCTTGATTTTCTTTCTTCTTTGAAAAACTATTATCATAGTGAACCAAATAATTTTTATTTCGAAGAAATCCGACTTATAAATCATTCTCTACATCAATTTGAAGTTACGAGTCGAAATTTACGAACTACTGCTACGCGATGAGCTCGATTTTGACCAATTTTTTGAATTGCTTCGGAACTTGTCTAAAACACTTAAAACTTGTTTTAAACCATATTTAAAATATTTGAACTTATTTAAAATAATATTTTCATCATTACAAACTCATTTTCCATTACATTTCCTATTATAATATTATATTATTATAATATCATTTCCGATCTTTTTTTAGATATTTTAAAATTATTAAGAGGCTAAATAATTTTCATACATATATTTCTATGGATTTAATTTCCATTGAAATAACTATACTTACTAATCATTTCTTTTATCATTTCAAACCAAATTATCATCTATATCACAAATATATAATCAACCATAATATCAACTCAGGTTATCAAACAATCTATTTATGTGTTTTAATGGACATATTAAATAGTTATAAGGATGATTTAACTTTAAATTCAGTACTCACTTTTAACCAAATCGATTAACTTTCTACCAACATTCTTACTAAAAACTCTTCACTTAAACTTCAATTAATCAACATCTACTCCATTTCTTTTACTTTATGATATCGACCTCTTCTTCTAAACACTCAAAAATCCGGTAGAGCTTCCGCAGCACCTTGAATTTGCTCCTAGCTTCTTGAAATGAAATCGGCGGCACTTCCTTCTCTTTCTCTAGCTCTGGAGCTTTCCAACTTGCTTCCATCTCTTTATAGGTTTGGCCTCCATCTATTTCCACTCTTCCTCCATCATTTCTTCACTTCTTAGATGCTAAACCATGTTTTAATGGTATTTCAAGGCCTTTGGCAAAGTTTGATGGTGTTTGGAGTTGATTTGATATGATTTTGAAAAAGTTAGTAAGGAAATGGAAGAGAAGAAAAAGTCGTTAAAGAGAGCTTCAAGGAGGAAGAAGAAGAAGGTAGAAATAGTGTGAAAAAAGGTGAGAAAGTGGTTAGTATTTATAGAAAAATTAAGTGGTAAGTTACCAAAATAACCTTACTTACTTCTTAAGTAACCTTGTTTTTTTCAACACTTAACATCACATTTCAAATCATTACTTTATGTCATTTTCACTTAGATTTTAAGTAAAGAAAGTAATAATTATGTTTCTTTGATTTGATGCTTTACTTTTTGACTTTTGTACTTTTTTGTCTTTTTATGCTTATTTTTTGTTAATTATATTCTAGAATTTTCTAAGTATGTTTAGTAAAAGTAAATTTGATTAGTGAATTAATTAATATTTATACTATTTGAATATATGTTCATATATATGAAAATAAAGGTGTGACAACGTTGCGACAACTTTTAATCGACAAAACATTGATACTCGACAAAATATTTTACGGTTACATTTTGACGTTTTAGTTAAACTATTTATTTATGTAAACCAAATTTAAAAATGAACTTTATACTTCTTTATATAAATTAAAACATATCTCTTTATTTTTTAAAATCATATTTAAATAATATCAAAATCTTCAATTTTACAATGTATGTAAAACTGACAAAATGCTACAAAATTTGGTTATTTTTGCAAAAAGATTATTAACATACTTTTAAGTATTTTAATATACTTTAATTATCTTTATTAAATGTTTTCGATAAGATTTATCTTTTTAAATAAATATTTAAACCTATTTATTTAGGCATTTATTTATTTTTACAAAACTTAACTTTTGTTGATTTTTTCTAAAATTCAAATTTATACTTTTTAAATTATCGACTATAAGAATAAATAATTTCTCTATTATTATTTCTTATATATAACTTATTGTTTAAGTTTTAAATCTTTTTAAATTTAAAACAAACGAAATCTCTCATTTTCGAAGCAGCGAAATTATGGGTCATTACATCATTGGTAAAAAAGGGCCTAGCTTTCATATTAGCCATGGTGGAGTCTGATGATGAGATATGTTATTCACAATGTTGGACTAGGGAAGTAAGCGATGCTACATGAATATATATCCCCTCTTGTAAACCTTTACCAAGGGTTGGGGTGACCCGAACACATACATCAGCACATAGTGTTTCCCCTACCCCCTCCTCATGCTCCATATTCGAGGATGCAATCTCCCCACTAATCTACATTGAACCTTTCTTCTTTTCTTTTAATTCTTTACTAAAGTGGTTCTCCACTACTGGGTCCTCTTTCTTTTGACCGATAGCACTCCTCACTCTCAACTCCTACATTACGTGTAATGTCTCTTAGGATGGCTTCCTTTTCTGAATTGATTTGGTTTAAAGCTTCTTTCACTTCGTTTAAAGATTTCTCTGAATCCTCCTACACTCTCCTCGTCTCCATTTTTTTCCTTTCTTGAAAATTACTTACTTCTTCCCCAACCGCTTTCTTTTTTCTTTTCTTCCTCCATCAAATCTTCTCCATGATCTTTAGCAATATAAAAAACATCTCCTTCTAGGATGTTTTTAACTTCTTTCCCAATAGCATTCTATCTTAAAGTTTCTTCGGACCTTCATTAATTGTATTTGACACCCCTCCTTCACTAGAACTTTTAATGACTTCTTCTGCTGGGTTATTCTTAACATAACCTAGCTCTCATCCCTGCTAGACCTATCTTTTGGTTGCCAATATTTTAGAAAAGGGCATTATCTTCTTATGTGGCCAAAACGGCAACAATTAGTACATCTTATGGGTTGCATACATGGCCTCCATTTTATATACCTCCCTGTCTTCTTCTACAGAATAATTAGGGAAACCCGCCTCCCTACTAACATTCACTAACACTAGGGAAAATGAAAACCGAGCTCTATCCTTGGTGGCATCATCAAGCTTCATCGAGACTTTTATAGTGCTAGCTAGTGCACTAATAGCCTTTGACCTTCATAAACGAAACTCCGATCATGTAACTGTACCCACACTAGCATGAACATGAGTAGATCTATGTCAGTCTTCATGTTTGGATTTAGTTTTTCATAATGATTTAATTTTTTATCAAAAAACCAAGGTCCACCTACCAAGATTTTTAGACAATCCTTCTCAGATTTAAGTATCACTACAAAAGAACCATTTTCTCTAGTTTGAATCAAAAAATATGATTTTTTTCCCCACATTCTCTTCGCAAAGCCTCCAAAGCCTTGTAGTATGGTCTAGTACCAACTACATATAGCATGAAAAAAATTTCCTAACTACTCTTCGCCTCTCTAATAGCCTCATTAGAGATCGTACCCTTTCTCATCCCATCTATGTTCCAAGGATGTACAAATTCCATACCATATGACCAACTACCTATTCGAGAAATTATTTTTACAGCAACGCTATATAAAACTCTTTGTCATCACCTGTAATTTGAAATTTAACCTTCAACTTAGCACCCTAACCCTTGAGCATGAAATTCCTATTGAATTTTTGCTTCTTGGCCCCTAGATTCTCCTTTGTGGCTCTAGATTGGTTAGGTCCGTTATTTCCTCCAACTGATTTCCCTTTTTCTTTACCACTTTCACCCACTCCTCAACACTCTCCGCCTTACCTTCTCTGCCTCCACCCGAACAACATCATTAACCATGAGTACTATATGTTACTTTAAATGAGAAGATGTTGAGATTTTATGAGAAATGATTAGGGTTATTGAAACCTTGGCCGGCGGTATGAATATGATTAGGGTAACCACGTCATATTTTAATCGTTTCATACCATTATTTATTAGAGCAATGGCAAGATTATCTTTAGTTATCAATCTAACCATTGGAGAGTTTTTATTTCAATGTACGTTTTCAAATAAGATAGTGTGGAACAAAAAGAATAGTATTTTCTTTTTTTTCAATGCTACTAGGTTGTCTTTTGGTTTCCTCCTTTCGGTTTGTCCTGTCAAAATAATGTACTTTTCACTTTTTATTACTAGAATCCTTTTACCTTAACATTTTCTTTAGTACACTTATTTTTTGTATTTAATGAAGTAAATGAAATTTTTCATATTATCATTACACTCTTATTTTTTATGTTATTTTTTGAACATGGTCAATTAGTGCCAAAAATGAATACTCATGTAACGCCCCATCCCGAGACCTATACTAACAAAGGTATTACTGGGTAATACTATCTGTTAGTGTAGAGAATAGGGCTGCTTAGGAGCGACCATTTGTAAAATTGCTTTGGGCGAGTATTGAATACATCGAATAATTTGAACATAATTTTCTTTTCTTTACTGACAAGTGGTAATTCAACATACCTGATCCATGTGCAAAATAATAATACAATGGTTTAAGATAATTCAGAACAATATACAATATAATATACAACACAGAATTTAAAATCACAGGGGAAATGATATACATCAATGACTTCCAAAAGTATGATTCAACAAAATGGAAATACTTGACTCACAATTATACATCTTCATAAACAATGATAAGTCTTGACTATACACGTCTACAACATTAACAAACATAGATCAAGCATGTAGCTAAACTCAAATGGTACATAGAAATAATAAAAACATCGAATAAAAATCCTTACGCTTGCTCACATCTCAAGCAACTGAGTCCCTATTCCTGTCAAGTCTTGGTCTAAGCCGAGCATTAAAATAACACTCAATTCAAACTATCTCTAATTATCACAAAAGGTGAGTCACTAATAATAACAACTTGCATAAGTGTCAAGGGTAGTATTCATTGATGTACTTCGCTAACATAGTAATACTTTATTTAAGGCCACAATTTTATAGTTAAGTTTTTATGCTCATTTACAACGGTCATCATAGTCAAAGAAACTGCAACAATAAGAGCATAGATGATTACATGCAAACATGCAAACAACAGACTTGAACTTCGCAAGTTAACACAATATACACGCACTTCGTGTGCCAACACAAGAGATTGCACTTTGCAAATATAACTTGTTAGAAAATGAGTATCGCCAGTGGGCTTGAAAACCTACTTAATCCGCCTAAACGAAATGCCCCAAGATCGTCTCCGAAAACTCGACAAATAGATAAGTGTCATCCACTTTCAATAGGTAATTATAAGAGTGTAGAATAATGTACCAAAACCACTTGACGACACTCAACTTGACGACACTCAAATAATTACTCAAAAAGCGGGTAAATTCATGCAAATAAATATTCATTTGTAATAAAAAATAGTTTTTTTTTTGAAATCTCATTTAAAACTTTGATTCAAAAAATTTATAACAATATATATAGGAGAAACATGATTAAATTCATATCTATAATTATTTAAAACTTAATTCGAAACCACGTTATGATTATTACTATATATACATATATATTCATCCAAATACACTTCCATCTAAAAAGATACATACATACATACATACATACATACATACATACATACATACATACATACATACATACATACATACATAGATTGGAAAACCATTAGCTAAAACAATAGAATTTCCTTTATAAAGAGTTTTACCAATTTGTGAATTCAACTAGTGTAATCACAAGGTAACATAAAGTAGTTCCTTCTATGTAAACAAGAGTTCTCTAAGACAACGCTCGAACGTTCTAAAATTGAGTAATAGTTCACCATAATTTCACTGTAAAATAATGTGCACAATCTAAGCAAACATCATGCAAAAAAGATCAAAACCAAGTCACATGACATACAATAAAAGAATCACGCAAACAAGGAGTCAAACGAATGAGGGAAGGCAGCAGAGCAATACCTAGGGCTCAGCCCAGGTGAGAGACTAGTGCGCCGGTCTAAAGAACCGTTCCATCGGTTGCTTTGCCTAGGCTGAGTCCCAAGTGGATTTTGATGCCTTCCGGTGTTTCGTTGGCGAGGGATTTTGGTCTCTGATGGTTTTTGCTTCATGGGTATTGATTTCTAGTGTCGTGCAACCCTAAACACAACTACAATTTGATGATTGAAGAGATCAAAAGGCAAGGGTTTTAGCAAACTTAAATTTGCATAGCTAAAGATGTAATCAACACACAAGATTGAAATAAATTCAACATTAAATTCATCTAACTCAACACTACAGCAAATTGAATTCAAAATATAGATAGTTTAAAGGGTTAACTTGCCTTTTTTCTTTGGTTATAAAATAATTTACCTTCATAGCTTCTAATTGTTTCATTAGAAAACCCTAAACTTGATCTCAACCGAAAAGAAGCACAACAAGAAATCAATTGCTATCTAAATTGAAATATATTGACCTAGAAGATGGATTATAGTTTGAAAGCATTACCTTAATTTTCTCTTAATTTAACTAAATTTTCTTCTATTTAAAATCACTAATTTTAAAGAGGAATGGAAAGCCCTAGCTTTCTCTTGTTTTCTGTTTTAGAACTAAGAGGAGTAAAAAGAATGCACATTTAGTTCTTTGAGAAGGAGACAAGGGAATTATCTCCTTTAAGCACTATTGGGCTGAAAATAGATTAAGCCCAGACCCTTGTTTAATCAAATTTAAAAAGCTTAAAAAAATACACCATTTCCTACAACTTGAACTATCGTTTTCTCACTTGATTCCAACTCTAAAAATTCATGTAATTATTCTAACATTAAGTTCGTTACTTGAACCTCATAATTAAATAATGAAACAAAATTATAATAATTATCAAACCCTTATTTTTACTATTGAAAACAAGGTATTTTGCATTCTATAAAATAAGATAACTTCACACATAAATCAATTTAACTCCAAAAATTCCTGTTTTCACTTAAAATAAAATTACACATTATTTAGAAAACACTAACACATTGTTTAACAAGTTTTAAAACAAGAATTTAATATCAATAAATTACATATATTGCTTTTCAGTATTATCCAGATTTTAAAAATCAATATTCCAACTTCTAATTTCAATTATTTACAAATAAAACAATTAATATTCTAGTTTCTCCAATTTAAACCTTAAATCATTCTATTTAAACAATACTAAAAATCAGGGTTATTATAAACTTCCCTCTTAAAGAAATTGCGTCCTTGCAATTTCTAATTGGAAGTAAAGTCATAAATAATATAAACATATCACTGCTAATCATATTTCATTTTTCAATGTATATACTAACACCCAACCGAACAAGTAGCCAAGCAACCAAATAACTAAGTAGTATACAGGAAAATCCTTGTATATGTATTCAAAAAAATCTTTGAACATTCATTATTAAAAGTATATAACATCTAATTTATGAGTTCACCAAAGTATTTTTCAAAAATTAGATTTCATCAATCAATTTCTAATATACTTACTTCTTATTAAATATAATGATCACGTTTTTTAGCCAAATTTAATTTTGTAATTAATATAATTTTTAGAATTAAATTATGGATTAATTGGTGAATTAATTTGAATATTTTTCCAAAACAAATAAATATTTATTAATTTAGATAGTAATATAGTTTAAGTTTAAAGTGAGAATTAATAAATAGGTTTACATACTTTCTTTTAAAATTATTACTTGAAATAAATATAGTTTGTATATATAAAAATATAAAAGGAAAAGTAAAAATAAGAAAACATAAAAACATAAACCTATGTAAATATAAATTTTTTAAAGGGTTTAAACATAAAAAAATTATTCTTTATGACATTTATAAAATAAGAAATTCATGCAAATAACATTTGTAAGATAATAGTATAGGATTTGTACATGTGTTAGCATAATTTGCAAGTGGCATAAGTTTTTCCTTTTAATTTGAAAATATATAAAAAAACCAAAGTGAGAAACCAGGCTTCATATTTTTCTTTCATAATTTCACAAACTTGGAAACAAGATCCAGATCAAAGTAAAAAAAACAAACAAACATACAATCTCTTCCAAATTTCAAAACTGAAGCACCTCAAACATCAACAATTCAAAGCTTCAACCTGATTCAAAATGCAATTCAAAGATCAGAGCAACTCAACTCAAAAACATCAAAAATAGATTCCAGATCAACATCATAAACAAGTTCAGATGAATATAAATTTCCAGAGTTCAAAAACAATTCTAGGCTCTCCTCTGTTTCAAAAATTGGTGAGTAAACTTCACTTTTAAACCCCAAATCCTTTTTTTTATTTATGTCTGTGATGATGAATGAGAATGATAACTTGGAATGTTTTGTTATGGACGTAAATGTATGTATATGAATTTAAAATGCCTATGCTGTCTATTATATGTATATATACATCCCTCTGTTGTTCTACAAGCTCAAACCTATTAAAATAAAAATTCAATTGCTCCTTATATAAACAATTTTAGACTATTGTTTCTGAAGAGAAATTGTTTGAATCAAAGTAACATTATTTTTAAAAATAATTTCGTGTGTTTAAGTTGAATATTTATTTCAAAAATGATGATTTATAGTGAAATCAATATAAAACAGAAAAACCAAACATTTCAATTTCATGATCTGATTTCATAATCAAGTTCGTATTAAGAAATGATGATTTAAGATGAAGTTTTCACGATTTTTGGGTAAGTAAATGTCAAGATATTCCATGTTGAATGGCAATGAGTTTTCCATCGTTTTCTGGCGATCTAGAGATGGAGGAATGTCGGGCTTTGGTCTGGAGGTGGCGGAAGTGTTGAGGATCGAGGGAAAATTGGTCGGATAGTTCAATAATCGCTGTGGTGGCCATGCGAAGTCAATTTAGGGTTTAATGTACTGTTTTGGTCGAGGTAGTAAACAAGGTGATTTCATCGACGTCGGTGCATCGGGGTCAATGGGACCCGGGGGAAACGAAGCAAGGGACTGCGGTGAAGCTCCAGTGTGGTTCGCATGGCCTCTAGCGATCTTGGTTGGCGTGGCGAGGTGTTTTTGGTGACTAAGTTTGCTCCAGGTGTTGCTTGTTCTTCTCGTTTTTCGATTTGAAGTCGGAATCCAATTTCTGGGTGGTCGTGATGCTTGAAGGGATCGTCGACAACCTGTTGATGATCGAGGAGTTGGTCGGAAGTGGTCTGGTCGCCTGTACACATGCACGCGTGCACTTTATATCTGGGAGTCGTTGTTGTATCGGAGAAGAAGGTAGCTTTCTCGGGTTCTTGCTCGAAGTCATTCATGGTTCGTCTCGAAGTCGAGATAATGTGACGTATGGCTCAGGTATTGGCTCGGGATTTTAATTGTACGGCCTGCGTTTTTGTTAGGCTGAATTAACCAAGTTTTAAGTTAAAGTAAAGGTGAATGTTGTTAACAAGTTTTAAAATAATATATATGTATTAACCAGATTTTCCAGTGAAATTGTTAACTAGGCTTTGAAAATATATAAAGTTAAGTTACCAGGTTTTTAAATACAAAAAAAAGAAGCATAACCAGATTTTCAAAAGTGAATTTATTAAACAAGTTTAAAAACTGGTTTCAAAGAATAAAATTTTAAAGTAAATGTTTCTTTAAAATTATTTTGGTTTAAATATTGATTTAACAAGTTTTATTAAAAAGGAAAAAGAAAATATTTAGCCAAGTTTTAAAAGTTAAACAACTTCTTAACTAATTCTATTATATAATAATTATCTTATTTAAGATTGGGATTAGTTAAAGGTTTTTAAATGAATGTATTGAATTCTTATTTAATCAAAAAGAGCCTTAAGTAATCAGTATGTTTAAATTTAATTAACTTCAAGCACTGAATTTAAGTAAGATTCAGAATTTAACGTAATTAATTAAGGCTAATTACGTAATGGAATTATTTAAGACTAATTAATTAACCTGATTCATTAAAGAATAATTTGATAATGAAAGTGATTAAAGGTTAATTAATTAAAGTGATTAATTAAAGGATAATTAATTAATGTGATTAATTAATTAATGTGATTAATTAAGGGTTAATCAATTTATGAACAATTAATTAAAGGAAAATTAATTGATTAGTAATTAAAGATTAATTACTTAATAATTGAAGATTAATTATTATTTAATAATTAAAGGATAATTAATTAATTATTAAAGGTTAATTAATTTATGATTAAAGGTGAATTAATTAATGAGTAAAGGTTAATTAATTTGTGATTGAAAGATAATTACTTAATGTAATGCGATATCCCGGAATTTCGAGGAATTTAAAATGTGATAATCTTCTTAATAAATTAATTAAAATTGATAAAATTGTTATTTTCAAATATAAATAATCAAAATAATTAATAACATACTAATTTTAAATATAGTTATAAATGGATTCTTAATAGAATAATTATTTGCAAATTTAATTGGTAATGTTTTATAAATAGAATTTTAAACGAAATAATTATTTTCAAATATAGTTGGTGTTGATTTATAAATGAATTCTAAAATAGAATTATTATTTTTGAGTTAATAAGGAGTTTATATATATAATTGAGATTAATTTTAAAATAGATTTTTTAAATAAAGTTATTATCTTTCAAAAGTAATAATGTGTTCGTTTATAATTAATATATATTTAAATTGATTTTGAATTTGAGTTGCATTTAGATTTAAATATGAATTTAAAAGGGTGTGTATATATATATATCTTGAAATTATTTTGATATAAAATATATGAATGAGTTTTATTTAAAATAGAATTTATTTTCCTTAAAAAGAATTAATTTCTATGAATTAAAATAGTGTTTATTAAATTGTAAAATAAATAAAAAAGGTTTATGTTAACATTTTAAAATGAATTAAAAATATTTTATATGATTTTATTTAAAATATAATTGGTTTATACTTTATTTTCTTTTAAAGAATTTATTTATATAAATCTTAGAAGCATTTATTAATTTAAAAATGTATTTATTTACTAGGAAATTAATTTAAAAAGCTTTTTAAAATCTTTTAAAGATAAATAAAAATGAAAGATTACAGGTGTTAATTTATTAAAGCTTATAAAAACACATGTAAGTTTATTAATTATGAGCTGTGACAAGTGGTGGCATTTAAAACAAGTGTCAAAATTTATTTTATTTTCTTTAATTTTAAAATAAATCCAAATTTACATGGTATAAAACATATATCTTCGTTTTCTCATTCTTTTCTTATTTTCTCAAACATCAAAAACTCAATCTTGTTCAACTATCTTAAAACAAGAAAATGCATGAATTAAATGTGAAACTATTTTTCAATTAATCACCCAAAATCAAATAATTTAACCCTGTAATCTATTTTGTCTCAAGCCAGTAATTGTCCTCAAACCAAAAAATCCACCTCTGTTCAAAAAAAATTTCAAATCAAAAACCCAGAAAGTGTTAAGCCTGTAGCAGATTTTCAAAATTTCAGATTTCAAATGCAAACTCCTCAAACTCAAGAATCAAAATATGAAAACCAAGCCTGGAGGTGTTAGTCTGCAAACAATCAACCCTGTAATCACCTCCTCAAAACAAATCAAGACTGTAACATTTCCAAACTCGGTAAACTATTTTTTAAACTGTTTGCAAAACTATTTAAGGATTTGTAAAACAAATCAAGATTATGAAGCATGCAACCTGGAATCAATGTGAGCTCAATAACAAATCAAGGCAGCAAAACAGTTTTCAAACTTCACAGTAAATAAATCAAGTCTCTGCTTTTAAAATCTGGTGAGTAAACTTTTAAATTAAAAGCTTAAGTAAATTTTAACTTGTTGCTTGTGAAAATTCTTGTGATAATTGATGTTGGCTTGTGGTTATTTATGAGATTTTTTTTTTGTATGAAAGTTGAAGTATGTGATAAGATATTGACATGCATGTCTGTTCCTCCATTTTTTTGATACAGTTTTAAATTTGAAAATAAAATGCCAGTTCTTTTTATATGATCATTGTTAAACCTTGACTTCAAACAAATTATTTGTGTTTTGATTTAAGCTTAGATTTAAAAATGTGTACAAATGTTTTAAATTTAAATATGATTCTAAAATCTAGAAATACAGTAGTAAATCATAAAACTTGATAAAACCAAATATCGAATTTTATTGATTCAAGTTTATATCTTTTATCATCACAGGAAATCAGAATTTTTAAAACAAACATCAAGATTTTTAGTGATTAAATGGAAGAGCATTCTAGTGTTGACTGGAAAGTGGTTTTGGGGGAGTTTCTGGTGGCCTACGGGTTTGTGATGATCGGGATTTGGTCTGGAGATATGGGAAGGTACGGGGAGGCTAGGAAAAATTGCTGGTGGGTTGTCTGGTCATCGAGGCATCGGCGGTGAGGCAATCTAGTGTATAACCTTAATTTTGATCGATCAGGGAAACTGTATCACTACTTTGCCTCGAGTTGATCGAGTGGCTCGGAATTTTGGGAAGTGGCAGAGATGGGTGTCGCAATGGTGAGGCCGGAATGGTAGTAGTTCCGATGATCAAAGAAGGGGATGCGAGTTCATTTTCTGATGAAATTGCGGTTCTAGAATTTTTGTGTTGCTCGATTTTGGATTTGAAGTCTAGGCATGAGTTTGGATGATCGTGCGGTGATGCTGGTATGATGGTTGGTGTGTTGACGTTACCGGAGATGATCATCGACGTCGGTGTTGATTGTGCACGTGCACAAGGGAGTTTGGGATGTCTGTTGTTTGGGTAGGTTTTGGCTCGAAGGGGTGATCAAGTGTTTGAGGAAGTAGCTAGAGTTCTTACTCGAATGGTTTAGTGGGATTAACCTGTAAGTTTTAGAACTAAAATTTAAACTAAGTTTAAATAGAAATAAAAATGGGCAGAGAAGATGTTTACTCGGGTTAGACCCGAGTGATCTTCGAGTGTGACTCGAAGTAGTAGAGATGATAAGCAGTTTTACAAAAAAAATTAAATCAAATTGTTTTTGAAATTTAAATTTAAATCTAGTTTAAATCTTCTTGTTTAAAACTTGCCCTTTTCTAATTGTTTTCTTTAGCTATTAATTAAGAAGTTTTGAAAACTGGATTGATTTAAATTTTGTGAAGTTTAAAGTGATTTTAAAACATTAATTTAAAATGAAAAGTTTAAGATTTTACAAAAGTAAGTTTTAAAATACAAATTGTAATTAGTTTTAAAACCTCTACTTGATAATATTAGGCAAGTTAAATTTTGTTAACTTTAAA
Source organism: Allium cepa (assembly GCA_030765085.1). Taxonomy (NCBI): domain Eukaryota; kingdom Viridiplantae; phylum Streptophyta; class Magnoliopsida; order Asparagales; family Amaryllidaceae; genus Allium; species Allium cepa. The sequence continues at coordinate 474,537,542 of CM060931.1, forward strand.
ATTGTCAAGTTAAATGATTATTTATTCTAAAAACTTAATTAATGATGTAATTAAGTAAAGGTAATTGTAATGTTTTAAAAATGTTAATTGTAATTATGGTATTTATAAGATAATGTTTTATCTTAAAATGATTATGGATAAATGTCTTGAGATTAATTATTTTAATAAGAGAATTAAGTATAATTAATCAATTTGATTTAGTAATTATAAAAGATTACTTAAGTAGTTAATTAAGAATAATTAATTAGTTTAATTAATGATCAAAGATTAATTAATTGAGAGATTAAGTAATTAAGGATTAATTAATCAAGTAAATAACATTTGATAAATTTAGTAATTTGAGGGCTGTTAATTAAGTAATTAGAGGTTACTTAATTAATAATTAAGAATTACTTAATGTGTAATAAGTTTTATTAATTAATACTTAAAGGATGATTAATCTATAATTAAATATTAATTAATTGATTAACCAAAAAGTTGATTAAAGATTAATCAAAAGTAATTAAAGATTAATCAAAGGTAGTTAAGGATTGATTAACTGTTTAATCAACTGATAATTATGGATTAATTAATTTGTAATTAAGATTTTTAATTAATAATTAAGTTTATTAATTAATAATTAAGGGATAATTAATTAGTTAATTAATAATTAATTAATTAATTATAAGATTAATTATGGATTAATTAATTTGCAATCAAGAGATATTGATTAATAATTAAGGTTATTAATTAATAGTTAATGGATAATTAATCAGTTAATTAAAGGTTAATTAATTGATTATAAAAGTAATTAAGGGTTGATTACTTTGTATTAAAGGCGATTACTTTGTATTAAAGGCGATTAATTAATAATTGAGGTTTATTAATTAATATTTAAAGGATAATTAATCTGTGACGGAGATTAATAATGGATTGAAAGGATAATCAAGAAGTGATCAATTAATTAAATGTTTGTAATTAATTATTGATTGTTTGAGCAGGATTAGGAGATTAATTATAAAGTAATTAATTTAATTTAAGGTGATTAAATTAATTATAACATGGATTAATAATTCCTGTTTATGGATGATTGTTTGTGTAGAATATCTGTATTAGATGATATCTACTGGATTATATCTATTGGATTATATCTATTGGATGATATGTTGTGATATTCTGTGGATATATCAATGATAAATGTGTGATATTTATCTATGTCAAATCCTGTGTGAATTCAAGTATTTGAATTGAATTGAAATGAATTGTTTTAAACTTTCAAACAACTTGGACCTAAAAGATGGCATTTTGGATTTCGATGAGACCAGGATCGTGTTTCCAGATTTGGATATCCGAAAACCACATCGATCCAAATTAAGCGTTAGGTCATGAATCTCAAGTGAAGATGAAGATTTAGAGTACAAGGGTTATCGTCGTTAACTCTGAGGGTGATTCCAAAATGAATGTAACGAGATAATGCCTTCGGTTTCATTCGAACCCGGAACGAACTTGTATGGATTGAATGCTTTCAGAACATCGTCAGGTGGACGATGAGCATTCTAAGATAGATGTGTTCTATAAAGGTAATCGTAGCCTCAAGCCTTATCAACGGGGAATGGCTACAACAGGGGAGGTGCATCAAGGCTAAGTGGGTCATGCCCATGTAGGACGAGATTTACCCCTGTCTAGATGTCCCTTTTTATTCAGCTGTGTGGGCAGTTGGATCTGCTGCCAACTGCGGGGTTGTCTTGTTCGGGACTGTTCTGTAAGGAATGGTCCCGGCCTTGTGTTGCAGGGGATTTAGGGTGGATCCTCATTACGTTGATCTAGGCCATGTACTGTGACGGGCGGTACCCCCGTAGCATTGCCATTGTATGGAATCCAATCTCCAATAAGCGCCGTACGTTTTGATTGTGCCCAACTATGTTGGAACGTGAGATGTAAGCATTCCAACTATTTCTGTATTTTACTTGAAAACCCTAGACCCTATTATAATATCAATGGATTTCCTATCAAATGTTTTGGTTAGCTTAAAGTTAAAATTTACCCGTGTTTATGTGTGGGAAGTCTTACGTGATGCCTTTTGTTTTCAAAAGTTTTCAAAAGTTAAGCAACTTTTAACCGTTTACTCACACCAGACCCAAGTCCGACCCGGAGTTTATTTCTGTTTTTTTTCTTAAACTCTCGGGTACTCAAATTTTTATGAGTAGCCAAGGGATCAGGTTTTGGCTTGAAAGATATTGGATAGCTTAGAGCAGGAGTCCAGACGTAGCTATATCTATCTATTTCCGTTGTGCTGTGTTAAAGTCTTTGTCTGTTGTATTTGAGATGTATGATAGACAGGTTTTATAACTGTCTAATGTGAAATGTTGTTGTAATCTGTGAAACTCTGATATGTAAATGAATATGTAATATCTATTTGATATAATATATTTTGTTCCGTTCCGCTGTGAGATTCTGATATTGTTGAGTTCTTTCTACTTTCTATTCTATTTTCTACCTCTTTCTTTCTCATCGATGATGCATCTTTCTGTGGAATGAAGGGCAGGTCGTCATAGTTGGTATCAGAGCGTAGGTTGAGATAATACCTAGGCTCTGGAGTTGTGTCTATCTTGAGAACGTGTATTTGTAATTTTTATATCATTATCTATCTATTTAAATTTGTTGGGTATCTGTTCGGATTTCCAACTTGAGTTCTAGAGAAGTTTTATCTTTCTCTTTGTTTGGTTGACCGTCCTATCCTTAGGCGGAACAACTGAGTTAGATAAGATCTGTAGAGGTTTAAGATTTCTTATCTTTCCCATAGATTTCTTGTAACCCATTGGTATTGGATCCCGAAGTGTTTGATCTTATTCTGGATTGGATGGATAGTAAGGATTGTTTCTTTGGAGGCTAAGTTGGGAGGAATTACAAAAGTGACTTGCAATGATTCCGGAATTCTTTTGAGCATCTGTTGCTTGGAAGCAAGGCATCTCCAGGAAGCGTAGAGTCCATCATTGTGGTTTGAGACTGTCTGGATGTTTTCGAAGGAGTGAAGGTTTGCCTTCATCAAGAGTTAGAGTTTCGTATCGCCTTAGTTCCAGGTGCAGTTCCTGTTGTTTGGCCTAGTAGTAGGATTGCGCCGAAGGAGGAGAGAAGAGTTGGAGAAGCTGAACCCAAGATTTCTTTGAGTTGACTCGGGAAGGAACAAAGTTTAGTGGACCCAGGAATGAAGAGGCTTTCTTGGATTTGAAGGCAAGGCAGACCAGTGTGCTTATTCTAGCTATTCTGAATGGCAATAGTAAGTTGAGTTCTACGCGAACGATGTGTGTGCCTGTTATGGATAAATTGATGGTCAAGGAACATTGAAGATCATTGTAAGGATTTGAGGCAAGGAGTTTAGAAAATCTTCTGGTAGCTGAGCATGAAGAAGGATGTAGCTGCTTTCGTCAGAAGATGTGTGGTCAATCAGCAAGTAAAGGTGATCTACAGAAGACCGCAAGTTGTTGCAGCCTTAAAAGTTCTGAAGTGAAGTGAGAAATGATTTCTTTGGATTTCCTCGATGGTTTGACAAGGACCAAAGAGGGAAATGAAATATGGGTAATTGAAAACCGGTTAATTTAGAGCACCCATCCTATTCCGATCAAGGCAACCCGTATGGTAGCATCTTTGGCTGAGTTTTCTTCAAGGAGTTTGTCCAACTGCTGGGTGTTTCAGTCAGGATTGTTAGCAACCGTGATCTTATCTTCTCCAGTAGAATTTTTGGAGACTTTGTGATCAGCTTTGGGTTAGAGTTGAGTTTGAGTTCAGCCTATCATTCTCAGACCGACGATCAGACGGAAAGGGCTGAATAGAAATTTTGAGATTATGTTGATGGCTGTGTTTTGGATTTTGATGGGTCTTGGAGGACCATCTGTATTGAATGGAATTCTCATTTCTGTAATCAGGCAAGGGTCTAAATGGAATCCTACGGTGTTTTTCTTGGAAGACCTTGTAGTTTCCCATTCTGTTGAGTAGAGTTGAGAGATCGTCTGGTTCTTGGTCAAGTTTGATCCGAGAGGCATCTGCGAAGGTGGAGCTTATCTAGAAGAGTTTGAGAGCAGTACAGCATCGCCATGAGAATTCGTGGACTAGAGGCAAAGACAATTGGATTTTGAGATCAAAGGACTTAGTCTTTGTCAATGTTTCCCGATTTAAAGAAGTTATCGGATTTGGAAAGACGGGAAATTTGTTCCAAGGTGTGTTGGTCTGTTCTGAGTGTTTGAGGAGGTTAGTGATTGTGGTCTACAGGATTGAATTGCCAGTTTGGATGGCTGAAATTCATGTTGTTATTCACGTACCTCATCTGAGGAAGTACGTAAATGATCCGTCTTAGTTAGGATCCGTAGTTCAGTAGGATTTGGTAGTTGAACTGGTTTTTAGTCTGCTCTGATTTTTGGTTCAGATTTTTGATCGGAGTAAGAGGAAGCTCTAGATCATAGTGGTTTAGCTGGTTTAGGTTCTGCGGAGCTAGGATTTCAGAGTTTATCTTGAGAAACTCTGGATAGTAATAGGAAGGCTTATCCTGATCTGTGTCCGGGTAGCTAGAGTTGTTTGATTTGAATAATTTGTTTATACAAATGAATTGATTGTTTGAATGAATTGTTTGTTCGAAAAAATTATTTATTTGAATGAATTGTTGTTTAGTTAATAGTGTATGGTTGATATAGATGTATGGATGGTTAAATGAAATAAAAAAATTGGATTATCTCCGTTTTAAATTTCGGGGACGAAATTCTTTTAAGGGTGGAGAAATGTGATATCCCGGAATTTCAAGGAATTTAAAATGTGATAATCTTCTTAATAAATTAATTAAAATTGATAAAATTGTTATTTTCAAATATAAATAACCAAAATAATTAATAACATAATGATTTTAAATATAGTTATAATATATAGTTATAAATGGATTCTTAATAGAATAATTATTTGCAAATTTAATTGGTAATGTTTTATAAATAGATTTTAAATGAAATAATTATTTTCAAATATAGTTGGTGTTGGTTTATAAATGAATTCTAAAATAGAATTATTATTTTTGAGTTAATAAGGAGTTTATATATATAATTGAGACTAATTTTAAAATAGATTTTTTTAAATAAAGTTATTATCTTTCAAAAGTAATAATGTGTTTGTTTATAATTAATATACATTTAAATTGATTTTGAATTTGAGTTGCATTTAGATTTAAATATGAATTTAAAAGGGTATATATATATATCTTGAAATTATTTTGATATAAAATATATGAATGAGTTTTATTTAAAATAGAATTAATTTTCCTTAAAAATAATTAATTTATGTAAATTAAGATAGTGTTTATTAAATTGTAAAATAAATACAAAAAGGTTTATGTTAACATTTTAAAATAAATTAAAAATATTTTATATGATTTTATTTAAAATATAATTGGTTTGTACTTTATTTTCTTTTAAAGAATTTATTTATATAAATTTTAGCAGCATTTATTAATTTAAAAATGTATTTATTTACTAGGAGATTAATTTAAAAAGCTTTTTAAAATCTTTTAAAGATAAATAAAAATGAAAGATTACAAGTGTTAATTTATTAAAGCTTATAAAAACCCATGTAAGTTTATTAATTATGAGTTGTGACAAGTGGTGGCATTTAAAACAAGTGTCAAAATTTATTTTATTTTCTTTAATTTTAAAACAAATCCAAATTTACATGGTATAAAACATATCTCTTCTTTTTCCCATTCTTTTCTTATCTTCTCAAACATCAAAAACTCAATCTTGTTCAGCTATCTCAAAACTAGAAAATGCATGAATTAAATCTGAAACTATTTTTCAATTAATCACCCAAAATCAAATAATTTAACCCTGTAATCTATTTTGTCTCAAGCCAGTAATTCTCCTCAAACCAAAAATCCACCTCTATTCAAAAAAATTTCAAATCAAAAATCCAGAAAGTGTTAAGCCTGTAGCAGATTTTCAATATTTCAGATTTCAAATGCAAACACCTCAAACTCAAGAGTCAAAATCTGAAAACCAAGCCTGGAAATGTTAGTCTGCAAACAATCAACCCTGTAATCACCTCCTCAAAACAAATCAAGACTATAACATTTCCAAACTCTAAAACTGTTTTGTAAAACTGTTTGCAAAACTGTTCAAGAATTCGTAAAACTGTTTTATCCTCAAGCAAACTCAGTAAACTTTCTTTTCAAATCTGTAAGCAAGCCTGTAGTAAAGATTATGAAGCATGCAACCTGGAATCAATGTGAGCTCAAAAGCAAATCAAGGCAGCAATATAGTTTTCAAAGCTTTACATTAAATAAATCAAGTCTCTGCTTTTAAAATCTGGTGAGTATACTTTTAAATTAAAAGCTTAAGTAAATTTTAACTTGTTGCTTGTGAAAATGCTTGTGATAATTGATGCTGGCTTGTGGATATTTATGAGATTTTTGTATGAAAGTTGAAGTATGTGATAAGATATTGACATGCATGTCTGTTCCTCCCTGTTTTTGATACAGAGATTTAAATTTTAAAATAAAATGCTAGTTCTTTTTATATGATCACTGTTAAACCTTGACTTCAAACAAATTGGTTGAGTTTTAGTTTAAGCTAAGATTTAAAAATGTGTACAAATGTTTTAAATTTAAATATGTTTCTAAAATCTGGAAATACAGTAGTAAATCATAAAACTTGATAAAACCAAATATTGAATTTTTTTGATTCAAGTTTATATCCTGAATCATCACCGGAAATCAGGATTTTTAAAACAAACATCAAGATTTTTAGTGATTAAATGGAAGAACATTCCAGTGTTGGCTGGAAAGTGGTTTTGGGGGAGTTTTTGGTGGCCTAGGGGTTTGTGATGATCGGGATTTGGTCTGGATATAGGGGAAGGTACGGGGAGGCTAGGAAATATCGTTGGTGGGTTGTCTGATCGGTGAGGCAATCTAGTGTATAACCCTAATTTTGGTCGATCAGGGAAACTGTATCACTACTTTGCCTCGAGTTGATCGAGTGGCTTAGAATTTTAGGAAGTGGCAGAGAGGGGTGTCGGAATGGTGAGGTCGGAATGGTAGCAGTTCCTATGATTAGAGAAGGGGATGTGAGTTCATTTTCTGAAGAAGTTGCGGTTCCAGAATTTTTGTGTTTCTCGATTTTGGATTTGAAATCTGAGCATGATTTTGGATGATCTGCGGTGATGCTGGTATGATGGTTGGTGTGTCGACGTTACCGGAGGTGATCATCGGCGTCGGTGTTGATTGTGCGCGTGCACAAGGGAGTTTGGGGTGTCTGTTGTTTGGGTAGGTTTTGGCTCGAAGGGATGATCGAGTGTTTGAGGAAGTAGCTCGAGTTCATACTCGAATGGTTTAGTGGGATTAACCTGTAAGTTTTAAAACTAAAATTTATACTTAAATAGAAATAAAAATGGGCAGAGAAGATGTTTACTCGGGTTAGACCCGAGTGATCTTCGAGTGTGACTCGAAGCAGTAGAGATAATAAGCAGTTTTTTTTTTAAAAAATAAATTGTTTTTGAAATTTAAATCTAGTTTACAGCTTCTTGTTGAAAACTTACCCTTTTCTAATTGTTTTCTTTAGCTATTAATTAAGAAGTTTTGAAAACTGGATTGATTTAAATTTTGTGAAATCTAAAATGATTTTAAAACATTAATTTAAAATGAAAAGTTTAAGATTTTACAAGAGTAAGTTTTAAAATACAAATTGTAATTAGTTTTTAAACCTCTACTTGATAATATTAGGCAAGTTAAGTTTTGTTAACTTTGAAATTGTCAAGTTAAATGATTATTTATTCTAAAAACTTAATTAATGATGTAATTAAGTAAAGGTAATTATAATGTTTTAAAAATGTTAATTCTAATTATGGTATTTATAAGATAATGTTTTATCTTAAAATGATTATGGATAAATGTCTTGAGATTAATTATTTTAATAAGAGAATTAAGTATATTAATCAATTTGATTTATTAATTATAAAGGATTACATAAGTAATTAATTAAGAATAATTAATTGGTTTAATTAATAATTAATTAAAGGTTATTATTTAATTAATTAAGTTTAATTAATTGCAATTAAGAATTATTAATTAAAGATTATTACTTAATGATCAAAGATTAATTAATTGAGTGATTAAGTAATTAAGGATTAATTAATTGAGTTATTAAGATTTAATTAATTTAGTAATTTGAGGGGTGTTAATTAAGTAATTAGAGGTTACTTAATTAATAATTAAGAATTACTTAATGTGTAATTAAGTTTTATTCATTAATAATTAAGTTTTATTAATTAATACTTAAAGGATGATTAATGTATAATTAAATATTAATAATTGATTAATCAAAAAGTTGATTAAAGATTAATCAAAGGTAATTAAAGATTAATCAAAGGTAATTAAGGATTGATTAACTGTTTAATCAATTGATAATTATGGATTAATTAATTTGTAATTAAGATTGTTAATTAATAATTAAGTTTATTAATTAATAATTAAGGGATAATTAATTAGTTAATTAATAATTAATTAATTATAAGATTAATTATGGATTAATTAATTTGCAATTAAGAGATATTGATTAATAATTAAGGTTATTAATTAATAGTTAATGGATAATTAATCAGTTAATTAAAGGTTAATTAATCAGTTATAAAAGTAATTAAGGGTTGATTACTTTGTATTAAAGGAGATTAATTAATAATTGAGGTTTATTAATTGATAATTGAAGGATAATTAATCTGTGATGGAGATTAATAATGGATTGAAAGGATAATCAAGAAGTGATTAATTAATTAAATATTTGTAATTAATTATTGATTGTTTGAGCAGGAGTAGGAGATTAATTCTTAAGTAATTAATTTAATTTAAGGTGATCAAATTAATTATAACATGGATTAATAATTCTTGTTTATGGATGATTGTTTGTGCAGAATATCCATATAGGATGAGATCTACTGGATGATATCTATTGGATTATATCTATTAGATGATATGTTGTGATATTATGTGGATATATCAGTGATAACTGTGTGATATTTATCTTTGTCAAATCCTGTGTGAATTAAGCATTTGAATTGAATTGAAATGAATTGTTTTAAACTTTAAAACAACTTGGACCTAAAAGATGGCGTTTTGAATTTCGATGAGACCGGGATCGGGTTTCCAAATTTGGATATCCGAAAACCACATCGATCCAAATTAAGCGTTAGGTTCTGAATCTCAAGTGAAGATGAAGATTCAGAGTACAAGGGTTATCGTCGTTAACTCTGAGGGTGATTCCAAAATGAGTGTAACGAGATAATGCCTTCGGTTTCGTTCGAACCCAGAACGAACATGTATGGATTGAATGCTTTCAGAACATCGTCAGGTGGACGATGAGCATTCTAAGATAGATGTGTTCTATAAAGGTAATCGTAGCCTCAAGCCTCATCAACCAGGAATGGCTATAACAGGGGAGGTGCAGCAAGGCTAAGTGGGTCATGCCCAAGTAGGACGAGATTTACCCCTGTCTAGATGTCCCTTTTTATTCGGTTGTGTGGGCAGTTGGATCTGCAGCCAACTGCGGGGTTGTCTTGTTCGGGACTGTTCAATAAGGAATGGTCCCGGCCTTGTGTTGTAGGGGATTTAAGGTGGATCCTCGGTACGTTGATCTAGGCCACGTACTGTGACGGGCGGTACCCCAGTAGCCCTGCCATTATATGGAATCCAATCTCCAATAAGCGCTGTACGTTTTGATTGTGCCCAACTATGTTGGAACGTGAGATGTAAGCATTCCAGCTATTTCTGTATTTTACTTGAAAAACCTAGACCCTATTATAATATCACTGGATTTCCTATCAAATGTTTTGGTTAACGTAAGGTAAAAACTTACCCGGTTTATGTGTGGGAAGTCTTACGTGATGCCTTTTGTTTTCAAAAGTTAAGCAACTTTTAACCGTTTACTCACACCAGACCCATGTCTGACCCGGAATTTATTTCTGTTTTTTTCTTGAACTCTCGGGCCCTCAAATTTTTATGAGTAGCCAAGGGATCAGGTTTTGGCTTGAAGATATTGGATAGCTTGGAGCAGGAGTCCAGACGTAGCTATATCTATCTATTTTCGTTGTGCTGTGTTGAAGTTTTTGTCTGTTGTATTTGAGATGTATGACAGACAGATTTTATAACTGTCTAATGTGAAATGTTGTTGTACTGTGAAACTCTAATATGTAAATGACTATGTAATATCTATTTGATATAATATATTTTGTTCCGTTCCGCTATGAGATTCTGATATTGTTGAGTTCTTTCTACTTTCTATTCTATTTTCTACCTTTTTCTTTCTCATCGATGATGCGTCTTTCTGTGGAATGAAGGGCGGGTCGTCACATGTAATTAATTAAAGACTAATTAATTTTGTAATTAACTTAAGGTTAATTAATTTATATGATTAATTAAGGGATAATTAATTAATTAAGGTTAATTAATTAAGATGGATAATCAAGGTTGATTAATTAAATTCATTAATTAATAATCAAATGGTTTGTAATTAATTAATGTTAATTAAGCAGGATCATAAGAGATTAATTTATTTGATTTAAATTAAATTAATTATTGATTGTGTGATTAATTAGTCTTGCTTATGGATGATTGTTGTATTGAATGCTTGAATTGTTTGAATATCTCTGATATGTAATTTGTGATGCTCTGTAATATGAAATGCTTTTATTTGAGCTGTGACAAATGTAATTTATTTATCTGTGATAAATTTATTTGCGTATCTGTGAATGAAAGATAAGTGTTATAGGACTATACCGCTTATCGATATTGTTGTGCTTGAATTGATGATGGTTGTGATAGTCTATTATTGTGTGCAAAACCCCTAGACTACACCACACACGCATAAATATGGATTTCACAGGAAATTAATTAAGTCACAGGTGTTTCGAATTTAATTCAAAATGACAAATTTAAAAATTTAATTTTTGAATCCAAAATGGTTTGGAAGTGTATTTGGGTTGAATGTGAGAAACTTTGAAAAGGAGTTTTGAAGTTAAATTTATTTTGAATGGTTTGTTAAAGTTTTGAAATTAAATAATTTAATTTGAATTTAAATCTATGATTTGAAGTTGAGTTCTATGTATATATGTTTTTAATTTTGGAAACTTTGGTTTAAAAAGGGTTATACAGGTTATAAAATGTATACATATGGATTTTAAACCATTTTTAAAGTATTTTAAATGAATTATTTTGGGAGTTTGAATTTAAATCATATAAAACTTGCCAGGTGTACGGCAGTTTGCTGATTTTTGTGATTTTACTTTAAAAGGTTATAACTTGAGCAAATTTAATCAGATCTTCCCAAAACAAAAAACCTTTGTTTTCAAATGATAACAGCTTTCATATAAAGGAAGAATTTCTAGTTTTTGTTGAAAGGATTTCGAGTTGTGGCTAAATTTGAAATGGAAATTATTTTGAAAGATATGAATGAATCTTTGTTAAAGATTGGTGAACTCTGTTTTCAAATTGAAGAGGATCTTAAAGGTGTATCTTTTGTCTAAAAGATTTGAAATGGAAACTTGTTTAAACTATTCAAAGTAAAGGTTTTTGTGAGCAAGTGTTGAAAAGTTGTGACTTAACTAAGAATCCCAATATATCCATATGCTTTTTAAATAAGCGCTCATTATTCGGTTTAGCCGGGGGAGGACTTTATGTCATAAAACCCATTCTGAATAATGATACGATGAAATGGATAGCATTTGAAGACGGTGGTGAAGACCGGGTACTTTCGAGAACGAAAGGAATACCTGTCGAATGGCACTGCACTGAGTTGCTCCGGTATAGAGATCTCCATATGTGATGGGGAGTCCGATTAGGAATGTGGATACCCGGATTTGCAAGGGCTTCCTTTGAAGTGCCTTCGGTTCCATTCAGACCCAGGATGGACTTGTATGGACGTATGTCTAACGTTACACTTTGAGATGTAAAGCTGGTTTCTATCAAATACATTTCTGTTTGGTAGCGGAGAAATTATTCTCTTAGCTTAACACCCTTCTCTGAGACGTACGAGCTTAGATGTTATGTAGTTGATGGTTACTAGTGATACATTCCCAATTTGGTAAAGTGGCATATTAAGTGCTGCTGATCATTTGTTGATCAAAGCATTGCTTTTGTGAAAAGCGTAGCTTTGTGGACGAGACTTCGTCGAACCTCACACCCCGAAAATGGTCGAAACAGGAAGGATGCGGTAAGGTTATGAGGGTCGCGCCCTTTAGGGTATGTGCATTTCCTTTTGGATAAAAAGTGGTAACATGGTATGGAGCCCAGATATTTAACTTATGTGATTGTTGCAATTTGTTGGTGAATCCCAAGATAAAGGCTGATGACAACCGAGGGATGACATACTCGTGTCAGTAGTTATCTAGTTACAAAGGTAACCCGACCTTGTGTTGGCAGAGATCAGGTTAGGTTCTCGGGGCGTCCCTCCAGAGGCATACCCATTTGGTGAAGAAAGTTCCTTAGTCTTGACCATTTGTTGGAAATCCAATCAACCAATACGAGCCCTTTACGATTGCAGTTATGTAACCTGCCACCTCAGGTGGTAGCTATAGCAGGCATAATATATTGGTACCTATGCTGGCTAAGATTAATATTATACTTTTGAAAGGTTTTCTGCACTATGCACTAATAATAATATCAAAATGATTTTTGCGTATCAAGCATGTTTGACTATCATAAGGAGAAATCTCCTCCAAGTGTGCACTTGCATTGTGTGTGTGGCGGGTGGCCTTATGATAGTTTCATTTTCCAAAATGTGTAGCGAATTTCATTTTATTTGTTTTTGTTTGTTTTTGTTCAAATAAACTGTTTTTTTTTTGCTCACACCAGTCTCATGACTGACCTAGAGTTAATTGTTCCCTTTCTAAACTCTCGGAGCCCACATTTTTCCACACGGGCAGCCTAGAGTCAGGTTATCAGATAGTCAGCTAGTAGGTGTAGCTTTGGAAGTATTTGGAATCTTTCGTTTGGCGATCGCATTGTGTTTTATTACAGCATAATCAGGGGTTCTCGCTTCTTGGTTGGTGTTTTGGAGCTTTGGCCTTAAAGATGCTGTTTTCCACTGCGTTGTTGTCTTATTATTTCCGTTGTTGTACCTTTATGTGATAATGTTGATCATTTCACTTGTATCATTGTTGTATCAAATGTTGTGTATCAATAAAATTATTCTTCAATTTCGGCTGTGTTGTTATCACCTAATGTTGTTATATGCTTCGGCGAATCGGATTTCAACGTTTGAATCTACGGCATTCGAATACGGGTGAAGTATGGATGTCGATTTTCAAGCGCTGAAAACCGGGTCGTCACATGTGGCATCAGAGCTAAAGGTTGAATAAGAACTTTAGGTTTGGAGTATAACACATTAGATGACTCATTAGAGATATGGTAGAAATGCCCTAGAATTAGTATATCCTTAAAATATCTTGTCCGTATGCCTCGGTAAATTCTCTTACTATTCACTGATAGTGAGTATGAGTGCAAGAAGAGGACGAGATAGGGGACATGGGAGTACCACTACAAATGGTCAATACCCTATACCAACAAGAAACAATCTTTTCCATCAATTTCTTTTGATCATCGTTCACTTTCAATTCTTTGATTGCTTTCTCGCAGCTACAAGAAGAAGCTTTGCTGTGGTGGTGGCCCTAAGAATCTTTGTTTGGATTGTATCCGTTTGTGATATCCCGGAATTTTTGGCAATATCAATTTAATAATTTGTGTTAAAAATTTAAATTGATTTGATAATCTATGTAATAAAATTTGAATTTAATTTAATAATCTAATTGAATAAATATTTAATTGGTGAATTTTTATCTTTTAAAGCTAATAGATTGGTTTCTATTTATAATTTATATATATATATATATATATATATATTTGTATATATATTGTAAATAGATAGGCTTTGTTTTAATTTAACAAATAAAGGCATATTTTCAAATTCTAATATTTTTGGTAATTTGGAAATTATGATTTAATTTAATATATAACTTTTCAAAAGCTATTTAATAAATGAGTTATTTTTAAACAATAATAATAATGTATTATTTTTAACAAATGGATTTTAATAAAATAGTTTGTTATTTCAAATTGAATTTTAGAATTTGATTTGAATTTGAATTTAAAGTTTTGAAATTCAAAGTATAGATTTTAAATTGTTTTCGATTTTAAAATATTTGTATAAACTTTTATTTATGGATATAATTATTTTATTTCTTTTTAAATTATCTATATATATAAATATATACTTATTAACTAATTAAGTAATCAAAATCTTATATTAACTTTTAAAAACATATACTAATTAACTTAAAAGACAAGTGTAAATAGTTAAGCATATCAAATGACAAATGTATAGTTTTTTACAAGTGTCATGTTTGATTTCGTGTTTTTCTTTTAAAAAAAACATTTCAGCCTATTTTATCTATTGTTCTTTCCTTCATTTCTTTTTTTCTATCTTTCTACAATCAAAAGCTAAGTGAAACTCAAACTAAATTTCTCAAACAAAAATCTGTAAAACAATTTCCTCAAAACCAGATCAAACCAAAATCCTGTATTTCATTTTCAAAAGTAAGACTGCAAATCATTTTCAAAAAGAAAACAAGTCTACATTTTTCTTAAATTTGGAAATCAAGCCTACACGCAAATCTTTCCAGCAACTCAAGTTTCAAAGATCAAAGCATGCATGCAGTTTTAATTCAGTTTTTAAACATCAGCAACTCAAGTTTTAGAAATCAAATCAAAGGCATTTCAGCAAAGCAAATCCAGTTTTAAAAGATCTAGCGCTGTTTGAAATATTAAAGGATCCGTCTCTGTTTTAAATTCAGGCGAGTAACATCATTTTTTTTTAAAAAAACACTTAATATTTTGAATATTTTGGTTGCGTGCAAGTTTTTGGAATGAATATGTAGTCTATGTGTATAAATGCAATCTATTGTGTATATATGAATATATGATATGCATGTTTTGTTTATCTGAGTCCTTTCTGTTCATGATGTCCATGTTCTTGTTTTAATTTAAATTCAAAAACTATAGAGTTAATCTCTGTTTAAACTTAAGTTATAAACAAAACTTGTTTGTTTCGTCTCAAAATTTAGATTAGATTTATACTTAAGTTAAAAATATTAAGGTGTCTCTGGAAATTATCTGGGAATCAAAATGACTGAGCAAAAATTAAAAAAAAAAGGGTCAAAACCCAAACATCTTAATTGATAAATTCAGGAATATTGATTGAATACTTAACCCAAAACATGATTTTTGAAACTAAAATCTTAATTTTTAATAATGGGATATGGGTGCATTTCTGGTTTAAACAGAAAGGGGTTTTGGTTTTCTGGTGATCTAGTTGCTCTAAAGGTCTGGGATCTTTAGTGATGATGGAGGAGTGAGCATAGATTAAAGGGAAAATGCCAGGAAGATTAATCAAATCATTTTGGAGGAGCGCGAGGTTGATTTGAATCTGTAACCCTAGTTTTTAACTAGGCTAATTGATTTGGTCGGCACGGCCTGTTGGAGTGATCTAGTTCAACGAGATTTTGGGGGTTGATAGCATGGTAGTTGACGAACATGTGGCCGGAGTTGCTGCTATTCCGGCGGTCGGAAGGTCGGGGACGAGGCGTGTTCCAGGTTTGGTGGTGATTCCTGTTTTTCTGTTCCAGGTTTGGGGGTTGAACTCGAATTCAATTTCGATCTTTGGAAGGATGATTTTATTGATCGTGTTTGGATGTGGAGTTGGTCGTCGATGAGGGAAGACCATCGGAGATGGTCGGAGGTGATTAAAGTCACCGTGCATGTGCACGGTGCACTGTTAATTTCTAGTGAGGTTTGTATTGTTTGGGGTTTATGGTTTCGAGTTTGATTCGATGTAATGGTGAGTTTTACTCGGGAATAGGATGGGTTGGACTCGAAGCAAAATAAGTTGCCGCGGGTTAATAATTTGTGACTGGATTTAAAGGAAACCTGCTTTGGTTTTAAAATTTAAACTGAAGTTTGAATTGTAAAGCAATGTTTTAAAAAAAAGTTTAAATCAAAGTTTTTAAATCTGATTCAAGTTTAAATCTTAGTTAAAAAATATATAATAATAAAGTTTATAAATTTAAATTGTTTTAACTACTTTAAATTGGTTAAGTAGTTTGAAGTTTAAAAATGAAGTTTTAAAATGTAAATGGTTTTAAAATCTAAGTTAAATCTGGAATCAAAATTTAATCTGTATTCCAGTTTTGAAATAAATGAAAGTTTTGAAATTTAAATTGGTTTAAACAACTTTGAATGTTAAAATGCATTTTTAAATATAGTTTGAATTTAAAATAAATTTGGATTAAAATTCTTTTAAGCTTCTTTTATAATGTGTGTATTTCTAACATGTGAAATAAAAAAAAAAATTGAATTGTTTTAAACTTTTTTTAAGATAAATTTGTATTCATTTTAAATCTTAAATTTTAAATGAAATTTGAAAGTAAATTTAAAGTAAATTGTTTTAAAATACGTTGTAAATGATAACTTAATCATTAATAAGAACAAACTTTTATCTTTAAGTAAACTAGAATTTAATGATTTGTAATTCATTAAATTATTAAGGTAATTTAAATGGATAATTAATTTAATTAATTAATTAATGAAATGGATATTTAATTAAAGTAATTAATGGTTTTAAATTGATTAATCAAAGTTTAAGATTAATTATTCTTAGAATAATTAATTTGTAATTAAGAAATCATTAATGGGATAAGATTAGATTTTAAACTAATGATTTAAAGATTAAATAATGAAGTAATTAAAAATTAATTAAATTACAGTTCATACTTAATTAATTAAATAATTAGGATTAATTAATGGATTGTTAAAAATTTATTAATTTGTAATTAATAATGATTAATGTAAGTTAATTACATTAGGAATTAATTAAAGAATTGTTAATGATGGTCATTAACTTAAGATTATTTAATAATTAATTAATGTGTTTAATTTTAATAATTAATTAGATTAATTAATGATAATCATTTGTGAAATTGTTTAAGTATAATTACTTAATGGAAGTAATTAAGAAAATAATTACTTAATGTAATTAATTGAGTTCAATGTGATTAGTTTAAATTAATTAATTATGTTTAATTAATTTAAACACTAGATGATTTGATAATAATTACTTAATGTAATTAATGGATTGAGATTACTCAGTGAAGTAATTAATTGATAATTACTGGATGTAATTAATGAAAATGATTTAAGAATGGAAGTAATTTGGATTAAATTACTTTATAATTAATCAAGGGATTAATTAGAATAATTAATTAAGGAGTAATTTATTTATTTAATGGAGTAATTAAGGGTAGTTAATTACTGAATGTGATTAATCAAAAGTGATTAATAATTGTGGTTTAATTAAAGATTAATTACATACTGTAATTAATTTAAATAAGAAAATTAATTAAATTTAATTAAGGATCATTAATTAATATAATTAATGATGTAATTAAGGATTGATTAATTAAGATTAATTAATAAATAATAAGTGATTAAAGGTAATTAATTAATGTAATTAATTATAGATAATTAATTAATGAAGTAATTAAAGGTTAATTACTATAAGTGGTTAAGAATAATTAATTTATGGAATCAATTAAAGGATAATTACTTGAATGTAATTAAAGGATAATTAATCAAGGGTCATTAATTAAGGTCGATAATTAGAGGATAATTAATTAATTGATTTGTAATCAATTAAGAGTTATGTAAGCAAGATTTATATTGATGTAGTAATTAATTTCAACCACTTTAAATTAATTAGAGATGGAAGTAGTTAATTTAATTTATTTTAAATTAATTATAGATGATGTGATTAAGTAAATCATTGCTTATGTATGGATGAATGATAATTGATTCCTTTGAATGGTTTGAGATCTCAGATATGAGATAAGTAATGCTGTGTGATATGGATTGCATTATGATGATAATATGGATTATCTAATGGTGATGATAATATGGATTATCTTTTGATAATGATAATATGGATTATCTGTTGTGATGATAATGATGATTATCTATGGTGGTATGTGACTTATCTATCTGTGTGTGTATAGATAATAAAATTGAATTGTTTTGAACTATAAACAACTTGGCCTTAAAAGATACGTTTTGGATTTCGATGAGACTGGGATCGGGTTTTCAGATTTGGATATCTGAAAACCACACCGATCCAAATTAACGATAGGTCGTGAATCTTTAGTGAAGAGTAAAGACTCGAGGTGTAAGGACTATTCGTCATTAAAACTCTGAGGGTGATTCCAATACAAGTTTAACGGGGTAGTGCTTTCAGATTCGAGATGAAGATTCAGAGTGCAAGGGCTATCGTCGCTAACTCTGAGGGTGATTCCAAAATGAGTGTAACGAGATAATGCCTTCGGTTTCGTTCGAACCCGGAACGAACTTGTATGGATTGAATGCTTTAAGAACATCGTCAGGTGGACGATGAGGATTCCAAGATAGATGTGTTCTATAAAGGTAATCGTAGCCTCAAGCCTCATCAACCGGGAATTGCTAAAATAGGGGAGGTGCAGCAAGGTTAAGTGGGTCATGCCCAAGTAGGACGAGATTTTCCCCTGTCTAGATGTCCCTTTTTATTCGGCTGTGTGGGCAGTTGGAATGCGCACCAACTGCGGGGTTGTCTTGTTCGGGACTGTTCAGTAAGGGATGGTTCCGGCCTTGTGTTGCAGGGGATTTAGGGTGGATCCTCGGTACGTTGATCTAGGCCACGTACTGTGATGGACTGTACCCCAGTAGCCCTGCCATTGTATGGAATCCAAAATCCAATAAGTGACATCGGTTTTGATTGTATTACCCAATTTTGTGGCTAGTAGCTGGAATTTAATGAATGTAACAATTTCGGCTATTTTTTGTTTGCTTGAAAACCCTAGACCTATTATAATATCACTGGATTTCCTATCAAATGTTTTAATTAGCATAAGGTAAAAACTTTTCCATGTTTATATGTGGGAAGTCTTACGTGATACCTTTTGTTTTCAAAGGTTTTTCAAAGTTAAGCAACCTTAACTTGTTACTCACACCAGACCCATGTCTGACCCGGAGTTTATTTATGATTTTTTCTTAAACTCTTGGGTACTCAATTTTTTACGAGTAGCCAAGGGATTCAGGTTAGCTTTGACGAAATGTGGAGGAGCAATGGAGCATGAGGCTTCAGCGTGTAGATATATAGTGTTCCGCTGTGTTTGATTTCTCTGAGTTGTATTGAGTTGTATTGAGTTGACAGGTGTTTATAACTGTCTAGTATGTAATGTATAATCTATGTAACTCTGATTGATGTTGTATATTATGTAATATTTATGTGATTAATATAATTTATTCGTTCCATTGTTAAGATTCTTATGTTGTTTCTTTCTTCTTCTCTTTCTTTCTATTCTCTATCCGTTTCTTTCTTATTAATGATGCGTCATTCTGCGGTATGAATGGCGGGTCGTTACACCGTTTGCCTATTTTTTTGGGTCTCGATATATTCTACGAATGGTTAGTTATCCCTCTGGACTAACCAATGCCCCTGTATATTTCGTAGATTGATGACCCGAGTATATTTATAAAATATTGAATAGATTCGTTCTCGTATTTATTGTTGATATTCTGATTTGGTAAGCCAAATATGGAATAAATATTTCAGCTTGATCTGGTAATTCATTCTCTATCTTTCTGTGTGTTTCATATGTTCTTTGGTTGTCTCCCTGTCTAGCAAATTTCGAGGATGAAATTTTATTAAGGAGGGAATCTGTAATGATCCATTTTTTAAGCCAAATTTTATTATGTAATTAATACAATTTTTAGAATTAAATTGTGGATTAATTGGTGAATTAATTTGAATATTTTTCCAAAACAAATAAATATTTATTAATTTAGATAGTATAATAGTTTAAATTTAAAGTGAGAATTAATAAATAGATTTATATGCTTTCTTTTAAAATTATTACTTGAAATAAATATAGTTTGTATATATAAAAATATAAAAGGAAAAGTATAAGCAATAAAACATAAAAACATAAACCTATGTAAATATAAAATTTTATAAAGGGTTTAAACATAAAAAAATTATTGTTTATGACATTTGTAAAATAAGAAATTCATGCAAATAATATTTGTAAGATAATAGTAAAGGATTTGTACATGTGTTAGCATAACTTACAAGTGGCATAAGTTTTTCTTTTTAATTTGAAAATATATAAAAAATCAAAGTGAGAAACCAGGCTTCATATTTTTCTTTCATAATTTCACAAACCTGGACACAAAATCCAGATCATAGAAAAAAAACAAGCATATAATCTCTTCCAAATTTCAAAACTGAAGCACCTCAAACATCAACAACTTCAAAGCTTCAACTTGATTCAAAATGCAATTCAAAGATCAGAGAAACTCATCTCAAAAACATCAAAAACAGATTTCAGATCAACATCATAAACAAGTTCAGATCAATATAAATTTCTAGAGTCCAAAACCAATTCCAGGCTCTCCTCTGTTTCAAAATTTAGTGAGTAAATTTCACTTTAAACCCCAAATCCTTTTTATTTATTTATGCATGTGATGATGAATGATAATGATAACTTGATGTTTTGTTATGGATGTAAATGTATGTGCATAAATTTAAAATGCATGTGCATGTCTGTTTATATGTATATTGTTAACCGGCATCTTGGCCCGGTTACAAAACGACAGTTGAAGACACTATTATCAGCACTAGACAAGATTATGACCACGAAGAGCCTGGAGGCATACGGGTTTGATGAGGACAACATGTTTGGCATTTAGGCATGGTTCGGCAAGAACGGTTCGGCGCACGTCGCTCGGCAAGCTTCGCTCGGCATCAGAAGAATGCTCGGCCTCAGAAGAACGTTCGCATTCCAGCTTCGTTCGACCTAGGAACATCCTTCGGCTAAAGGACATCGTTCGACTAAAGGGTACGTTCGGCGAACCTCGATTGTTCGGCAACCTTGGATCGCTCGGCACTCCAGCTTCGTTCGGCATGAGAGCATCGTTCGACGCCATTGCCTTGGCTCGGCATATTACCGTTCGGCCTCCCTGGTTCGGTACACAGAGCTTACTCCCTTTGGGCCGTTTGCTCTATTTGGACCGAGATATTCAGCCACCAGGCCCACCAGGGAAGTCCAACCATCTTCGTCTATAAATAGAATGGTAGGGGCACACTGAAAAGGGACCTTTTTTCTGGGAATACTGGGGAGACTCTGCCATTTCTTATACTCTCCTCTTTTTAACTCAAACTTGTATCCAAGTGATTGATTTACGGATTGTATCTGTATTCAAGTAATTGAGAAAGCAATAAAGATTAAACTCAAAGTGGATGTAGGCAGTTACGCCGAACCACTATAAATCTGGTGTTCTCGTTTTTGTTATTCTTTTTCATTGAATTGCACTATTTTTCAGTCCTAATTTACTCTCTTCATTAATCTCTCTACATAACTCTACTCAAGGGTGTTAGTGACCAATTTTGGTGCTAACATTTTGGTGCTTTCACTGAGAATTGAATTCTCAGCTTGATTGGATCTCATCATCTACTATTGGATTTCCATATTCGCGAGATAGAACCAATTGTCTAATTGAAAACTTCCTATTCTATTCAAATTTGAAAGAAATCTAAACGAAGCTGATAGCCGTAGATTGGATTCACTGATGTACGCAAGATTTGGCGATTGGATGTTAAAGTTTGCACTCAAGTTGAATGAAGGCCGACCCTCCTCTAAAGGCAATTCAACCGATCGCCCCAGAAAAAGTCTATGCCGATCGTTGCAAAAAAGGTGTATGCCGAGTTACACTTGGCCGAACACTCCTGGCCAATCCATCTTGGCCGAACACTCGTGGCCGATCCATCTTGGCCGAATACTCCTGGCCGGTCCTCTAGGCCGAACGCTCCTCCAGGCCGATCCACACCTCTAGGCCGAACGCTCGTCCAGGCCGATCATACCTCTAGGCCGAACACTCCTCTAGGCCGATCCATACTTCTAGGCCGAAAGCTCCTCAAGGCCAAGCATGCCTCTAGGCCGAACGCTCGTCCAGGCGGAACATACCTCTAGGCCGAACGCTCCTCCAGGCCGACCATACCTCTAGGCCGAACGCTCCTCCAGGCCGATCCAAACCTCTAGGCCGAACGCTCTTCCAGGCCGAACAAACCTCTATGCCGAACACCTCTATAATGCCGAACGGTATTGTATATGCCGAGCGGCATCCAGACCGTTCCAAACTTAAGTTACACTGGTCTCTTATACGACCCCTATAGTGAATTCAAAACTCAACTTAATAAAGGAACATTCTATCTACTTCCCTTACATCCCCTGATCGACCGGGGCATAGAGGATCTAGCGACAGCTTCTGAACGACAAGAAGGGAGCGGACAAACAACTGCTACTCGAACGATACTCTCAAAGGGATATCATATTGATCACTTGAGGATAATCGACCTCCATATATATTTTAGCAGCCGGTTAGCTGGAGAGCCTCCAACGACCATGCATCGTCTCTATGACAATAATGAATCTAAATCAAAGTGTGGAGGAGCGGAACAGACTAAGGAAAATAACAATGAAGGCCCGTTGACTAAGGATGTAGATCCTATTAGCCGAAACAAGACCTCAAAATTCCGATCATATGCTCTTTGAAAGATTCAATTGAAAACCTGTACTTGAAGACTCACGACTGGGAGTGGTACTGGAAACCAACCTCGAGAGATTACACCAAAAGTCTAAAGAAAATAGGGGGAATGTTGTATATTCCAAGATCCTCACTGATCCTAACACGGGCGATTACAAACACCTCCGAGGTGTGATCGAAAAGCTGATCTGGAAAGGAAAGCTTTAATAATATGTACAAGTCCTGCAGAATGGCGGGCAGCAAACATCCGATGCCTATTAATAAAGGGCTATGATTATCAATTGGACTGCTGACGGCTGACATCTCTTTGAAAGGAGCCAGGGGCAATGTCGAATAGCGAGCACACGACGCTGCTTCACTGATCAATGAGATTAATCATAATCTTCTTTAAATTATTTTCATTTCTATTTCTATTTCAAATGTTCTATGAACTACAACTAGCCTGAACTAAACTACTTTCAAAACAATGCAGGTGACCAGGTACTCGGATTTGGTCGCCAACCAATCCATGCATACCATGATCGGACGTATGGAGTTATATCTGGACGAGCATAATTCAATCGCTTATCGTCAATCATGTGCCTTTGATTTGGGGCTATGGACTAGATAATGGAAAGCTCATCACGATCAGAGACTAATACAAAGTGAGCAGGACTGACCTCGCATTCATCGACCTCCACATTTGACTGGGGGACCAAGCAAGGTTTGGAATGAGTATGCCTCGATCATCCACTCAAATCGAGTCACGGAACGAAGTTCGATAAAATACAGATGCCCCTCCTAAGCTCGGTGATGCCGGGATCTGTCTAGAATTGACGTGATTTAATCATCTACACATCAAATCCTACCTTCAACACAAAAGGTTGTTCGAAGGCCCGACTTGAAATAGTTGTTGTGGACTGCCTACTCATTAACCATCACTCTCAATGCATAGGCACGACTGCACCTTAGAACATATGCAACTTACTTTGTCTACTCAACAATCTATTATCCTTGTTTTCTAGAAGGAGATACGGAGCAAATTGTAAGAGATTTGGCTATCTAACCCAACATGGATGTGATCCAACCGTCTGTCATATTCCTCCTTCCTTAACTTGATTGGAAGAGCTATAATCACCAAGCGGATGAGAATTGGTCGTCCATTTTTCGAATTTCATCCCTCATTCTGGGGGTAGAATCCCATTCCATGAGCAAACGTGGTTCGATTGTTCGTTCGACAAACGGTAGATGAATACAAATTAAAAAGTGGAAATACGACTACTCTCGACTTAAACCTCCAAGTCCCCAGAGCGCGGACTGGAGTGCCCTAAGTCCCCAGAGCGTGGACTAGAGTTTAAACGACTTAAACCTCCAAGTCCCCAGAGCGCGGACTGGAGTACTCTAAGTCCCCAGAGCGCGGACTAGAGTTTAAATGACTTAAACCTCCAAGTCCCCAGAGCGCGGACTGGAGTACTCTAAGTCCCCAGAGCGCGGACTAGAGTATAAACAACTTAAACCTCCAAGTCCCCAGAGCGTGGACTGGAGTACTCTAAGTTCCCGGAGCGCGGACTAGAGTATAAATGACTTAAACCTCCAAGTCCCCAGAGCGCGGACTGGAGCACTCTATGTCCCCAGAGCGTGGACTAGAGTCTACATGACTTAAACCTCCAAGTCCCCAGAGCGCGGACTGGAGCACTCTAAGTCCCCAGAGCGTGGACTAGATTCTACATGACTTAAACCTCCAAGTCCCCAGAGCGTGGACTGGAGTACTCTAAGTCCACGGAGCGCGGACTAGAGTATAAATGACTTAAACCTCCAAGTCCCCAGAGCGCGGAATGGGGTACTCTAAGTCCCCAGAGTGTGGACTAGAGTCTACATGACTTAAACCTCCAAGTCCCCAGAGCGTGGACCGGAGTACTCTAAGTCCCCAGAGCGTGGACTAAAGTATAACTGACTTAAACCTCCAAGTCCCCAGGGCGTGGACTGGAGTACTCTAAGTCCCCAGAGCGCGGACTAGAGTATAACCGACTTAAACCTTCAAGTCCCCAGAGCGTGGACTGGAGTACTCTAAGTCCCCAGAGCGCGGACTAAAGCATAACTGACTTAAACCTCCAAGTCCCCAGAGCGTGGACTGGAGTACTCTAAGTCCCCAGAGCGCGGACTAGAGCATAACTGACTTAAACCTTCAAGTCCCCAGAGCGTGGACTGGAGTACTCTAAGTCCCCAGAGCGCGGACTAGAGCATAACTGACTTAAACCTCCAAGTCCGCAGAGCGTGGACTGGAGTACTCTAAGTCCCTAGAGCGCGGACTAGAGGATAACTGACTTAAACCTTCAAGTCCCTAGAGCGTGGACTGGAGTACTCTAAGTCCCCAGAGCACGGACTAGAGCATAACTGACTTAAACCTCCAAGTCCCCAGAGCGTGGACTGGATTACTCTAAGTCCCCAGAGCGCGGACTAGAGTATAACTGACTTAAACCTTCAAGTCCCCAGAGCGCGGACTAGAGTATAAATGACTTGAACCTCCAAGTCCCCAGAATGCGGACTGGAGTACTCTAAGTCCCCAAAGCGCGGACTCGAATATAAGCGATTCGGATCTCCAAGTTCCTTGAATATGAACTATGACACAGATGACTTGAATTTGTCAAATCCCTGACATACGGGCTAGAAAGTATTCTAACTGCTCGAAGCACAGAATGGAAGTTCAACAACTCCCGAAGTGTTTCCGAGTTATATGAAGATGGACCGAGAAGTCTATGTTACTCACAACTACTTGGATCCACATCACAATCACAAAGAAAACTGAACAATAAGAGTCTTTTGTAAGAAGGAAAAAGGAACTAAACTTTATTCAGAAACGAGTTCCTACTACAACCCCTCCAAAGTTCGGAGTCGACATTCTATTTACAAGGACTAAAGGAAATAGATGAAAATAATTACATGACTTAAACTAACTCTCGTTGAACGAGGATAGTAATCACTTCTTGTGCTTCTCCAACTCCTTTCTAGACGGCTCCTCTCCATAGCATTTACTCTTGGTACTCTTCTTTGATAGAGGGGTAGCAACTGAAGAAGTATGGAGAACTTCCATAGGCTTGGACCCGCCAGGAAGGATGACCTTCAACGGCTTGTTCAAAGGATCGTCCAAGTCCACAAATCGGGGCTCGACCTTGACCTTCTCTTCCTCGAGCCGCTCTTTCATGCTCAATTCGGATGTGTGATCAGAGGCGCCTGTAATTTCTACTTCATAACCCCCGTCGGCATGGAAGGAGGTTCCAGACTTGTCTTCATCAAGCGCTCCAATCACCTGAGCGCGGACGAGAGTACTCTAAGTCCCCAAAGTGCGGCTAGAGTATAAACGACTTAAAACTCCAAGTCCCCAAAGTTGGGACTGGAGTGCTCTAAGTCCCCAGAGTACGGACTAGAGTATAAACGACCTAAGAACCTCTACATCCCCAGAGTGCAGACTACGGTACTCTCAGTCCCCAGAGCACGGACTAGATTATAGAAGACTTGAGAAGAATCTCCAAATCCCAGAAGCGGACTAGATTACTCTAAGTTCCCAGAATGCGGACTGGAGTATAAACGAGTTGACAAAAATCTCTGCGTCTTGAAATGTGGACTAAAGCATAAACCGTTCGACAAATCTCTAAGTCCCCGGAGCATGAACCGAAGCATGAATACAAATTGGGGGCGAATCAACCGGGGGGAGAATAACACTAAGTCACCAGAATGCATAGTGGTGTATAAACATCGATAAATAGGCGAATGGATTCCGACCATTCTCTATTACGCAAACTTCGGCATGGAATCGACCGAAGGATTATTAACCCGCTAAGGATGGAGTTCGACCATCCAACTAGTGGCCTGGCCAAATCAATGCCGGGAGCATGGGTACGAATCACTAAAAGCTGAATACAACAGCTTACTATAGCTCTAGCGTGGCGTTCTTTATAACTTGAAGCAACGATTGCAGGGAGGCCTCAATACAGAACCAATCGAAATGGCATCCAAAGCTACGAGCAATCGACTATATCATACCTCAGATCGAGGGTCAATGCTGATCCGCACCAAGCATATACGAATGTTATTCGGATGTTTCTTGGAAGACTATGATCCCCAGAGTGTGGAAAGGAGGGTAAACCATGAATACTCGGTCAAAAATTCTCCAGCACCCTCATTCGATTCGTCAGGAGGAGTATGAAACTGGATGAGCATAACTTGACTGCATTTGTAGCCAACTTTACCCTGAGACCTGATTACAGAGCATGAACCAAAGTGGATGTAAATGATCGTCCACTGTCCAAATTACGCCCTAAAACTGACGTGGCATCAAAGTATTCCCCTTGGAATGAAAAAACACGATAGAATCCAAGATAGGCGAGACCTAGTCTCCCATCGACTGACATGATCCCACGATTCAGCGGGAAAGAGAGTAAAGCTAAAGTGGGCATGGCTGGCCTTCCTACTTATCGATGTATGCCCAGACCTGGGGGCACGAGCGAGAAGCAGGATGAATGTGAACCGACTATTCACCGATCACCTCTATGTCTTTGGAATTTAGGTGAGAACATAGACGTGGCTAGAATGGCTATTCAACCGTCCATGCAGTACATTTATCAACCCGAGACTGGGGGAAGACGCATGGTCGTCCAAAGACTGGCTACGATAGCTCAGTATTAAAACTTATATATAGTGCTTACAACTATTCAAGGCAATGACCGAAAGGATGCCTAGAGATAGAATCATTAAATCGATACCTTAGCTCATGGGCAATTGACTTTCACTCCAACTCGAAGGACGGGTAAAGGATCGCGAATGCATTGAATAGAAAGTGCATTACTCGAATATACCAGCAAATTCAAACTCATAGCAAGATCCACCTATACAGTTGCACGCCACTCAAGGCTCACCCCCACCGACATTTCCTTCAATTCGCTTTTAAGCCTGATCTTTGGCCAGTCGGTGATAATCTATTAGAGCATTCAGAGTCCTTCACTATTAGACTTAATAACTCATGACAAGAATCTAGGATTCGACTAGAGTAACCGTCAACATTGGCCGTCCCAACCATATTTCACATTGAATGTTATGCAAAATAGTTACATCTGTACTCAAAGAATCTGGGATGGCACCTGCTAAGCTGACGGTCGACATTACAGCCAGCCATGGTGACCCTATCCCGGGTGCTAAATATCGGATCACGGCTCAGTGTAGTGATGATAGAAGAATTAGTTGGATTTTTCTAAATAAATGATGATACGCTCCCTTGGACCCATTCTGGCATGCATATGATATTTCATTAACAATCGTGAGCCATGCATTGGATATCAACCCGAAGCTACAAAAGCTAGCACAATATCTATTGATTTCATCATGAAAGTTCCACTCTTACTTTTAGGCTCACTCCATCCGCATCTATGCTTACCAGCCGTTGCGACAGGGCATACAATGACCGGAGACGTCTGAAAGACTACTTAAATAGAATATTGAACTAAGCTAATTCGATATCACTTATTTCCCTCGGAGGGCTATCCAAGGACGGAAATTAGCAGACCTCACACCCAAATTCACTACCTCAGATGACTACTTGAAGAGTAGTAGAGAACCAACCATAAGATGGAAAATGTACGCGGATGGAGCATCTAATTATCAGTATTATGGCATAGGAGTCATGATAATGACTCGAGTCATGATAATGACTCTTGAGGAACGATCAATCTGCTACGTCCTGAAACTCGATTAACTTATAACAAACAACGCTGCTTAGTATGAAGCCTTGACTGCCAGCTTCAAGCTTGCTAGAGGATTTGAAGTGAAAACTTTACGTATCTTTTGTGATTCTTGATTGGTTGTATACAAATTTAAGGAAGTTGATCTTGCTAGGGGGCATTGTCTTGCTCCTTATCTCGGCCAAGCCCAAGAGCCACTAACCGACTTCACGTATTACGTCATTACACACGTACTCAGCGAACAAAATGAAAAGGTGTCATGGTTGATTCCTGTCGAAGACTATCTACAATGAGGAATTCTTACTAAACGGAGGAATGGAAAACGACAGGTCCTCCTCAAATCTTCATGCCAAATCATCTAAGAATAAGTCGTGTGTCAAAAGGAGTTTGTCCATCCCCATGCTTCGGCGCATCGCCCATGATGATATCTTGAGCAAATTCTATGAAGAAGAATGCGGTAATAGCATCAGGGGGAAAGCCTTGATAAAGAAGATACTCTGCTACAGGTATTATTGGCCAACTATCAATCTAGATACGGTCGATCATGCTAGACAATGCGAAAAGTGCAAGATGTTTGCAAAAATCCAGGAACCCCACTGATGGAAATTACTCAAATGGCTAGTCCACAGCCGTTTCCCACTTGGGGGCATTGACGTCCTCTTCTTTCCAATCCTAAAGGTAGAACGAAATGCACCATCATAGTAATTGATTACTTCACCGAATGGGCAGATAAAGAACTCTTAGCCATGACCTAGATGAAGAAAATAATCAACTTCTTTATCCATAACGTCATATGTCCTTATGACCTTCCATGATCCATTATACCTGCAAATGGACAGGTTGAAGTTGTGAACAAAATCATAGAGTTTTTACTGAAGAGGGGTTCGGAAAACTCCTCAAGTGGCTGATTGCAACCCTTATTTCATAGAAAATACAATCAAGGAATCGCAATTGAATTTGCAATTAAACTGGATGGAGTTGGCGACGACTTATGAGCATATAAAACGCATTCGAGAGCCAATGGAAAGAACATGTACCCAAACGTGCATGTGTATATCCGAACAAGTCTGACTTCTTGAAATCAACAGAAATTGAATTCTCACTAAGGGTTATTAAGAAAAGACTAGATCAGATAGCCGAAGCTTGCTGAAGACAAGGAATACTCGCTGATTCAAAGCGTGTTGTGTTGCTTCACACGACACACTTTGGGGGGCAAATGTTAACCGGCATCTTGGACCGGTTACAAAACGACAGTTGAAGACACTATTATCAGCACTAGACAAGATTATGACCACGAAGAGCCTGGAGGCATACGGGTTTGATGAGGACAACATGTTTGGCATTTAGGCATGGTTCGGCAAGAACGGTTCGGCGCACGTCGCTCGGCAAGCTTCGCTCGGCATCAGAAGAATGCTCGGCCTCAGAAGAACGTTCGCATTCCAGCTTCGTTCGACCTAGGAACATCCTTTGGCTAAAGGACATCGTTCGGCTAAAGGGTACGTTCGGCGAACCTCGATTGCTCGGCATCCAGCTTGGTTCGGCAACCTTGGATCGCTCGGCACTCCAGCTTCGTTCGGCATGAGAGCATCGTTCGACGCCATTGCCTTGGCTCGGCATCTTACCGTTCGGCCTCCCTGGTTCGGTACACAGAGCTTACTCCCTTTGGGTCGTTTACTCTATTTGGACCGAGATATTCAACCACCAGGCCCACCAGGGAAGTCCAACCCATCTTCGTCTATAAATAGAAGGGTAGGGGCACACTGAAAAGGGACCTTTTTTCCGAGAATACTGGGGAGACTCTGCCATTTCTTATACTCTCCTCTTTTTAACTCAAACTTGTATCCAAGTGATTGATTTACGGATTGTATCTGTATTCAAGTAATTGAGAAAGCAATAAAGATTAAACTCAAAGTGGATGTAGGCAGTTACGCCGAACCACTATAAATCTGGTGTTCTCGTTTTTGTTATTCTTTTTCATTGAATTGCACTATTTTTCAGTCCTAATTTACTCTCTTCATTAATCTCTCTACATAACTCTACTCAAGGGTGTTAGTGACCAATTTTGGTGCTAACATATATATATACATCACTCTATTGTTCTACAGGCTCAAACCCATTAAAATAAAAATTCAAATGCTCCTCATATAAACAATTTTAGACTATGGTTTCTGAAGAGAAATTTTTCGAATCTAGGTAACATTATTTTTAAAAATAATTTCGAGTGCTTAAGTTGAATATTTATTTCTAAAATGATGATTTACAGTGAAATCATTACAAATCAGAAAAATTGAATATTTCAATTTCATGATCTGATTTCATAATCAAGTTCGTATTGAGAAATGATGATTTTAGATGAAGGTTTCACAATTTTTATGTAAGTAAATGTCGAGATATTCTGTGTTGAATGGAAATGAGTTTTCAATCGTTTTCTGGCAATCTGGAGATGGAGGAATGTCGGGATTTGGTCTGGAGGTGGTCGAAGTGTTGAGGATCGAGGGAAAATTGGTCGAAGAGTTTAATGATCGCCGTGGTGGTCGTGCGAAGTCGATTTAGGGTTTAATGTACTGTTTTGGTCGATGTAGTAAACGAGGTGATTTCGTCGACATCGGTGCATCGGGGTCAACGGGACCCGGGGAAACGAAGCAGGGGACTGCGGTGAAGTGCCGGTGTGGTTCGCATGCCTCTGGCGATCTTGGTTGTTGTGGCGAGGTGTTTTTTGTGACTAAGTTTGTTCCGAGAGTTGCTCGTTCTTCATGTTTTCGATTTGAAGTCGGAATCCAATTTCTGGGTGGTCGTGATGCTTGAGGGGATCATTGACGATATGTTAATGATCGGGGAGTTGGTTGAAAGAGGTCTGGTAGCTTGTACACGTGCACGCATGCACTTTATATCTGTGCGTCGTTATTGTATCGGAGAAGAGGGTAGCTTTTTCGGGTTCTTGCTCGAAGTAATTCATGGTTTGTCTCGAAGTCGAGATAATGTGACGTATGGCTCGGATATTGGCTCAGGATTTTTATAGTATGGCCCAGGTTTTTGTTAAGCTAAATTAACTAATTTTTAAGGTAAAGTAAAGGTGAATGTTGTTAACAATTTTTAAAACAATATATATGTATTAACTGGATTTTTCCAAAGTGAATTTTTAACCAGGTTTTGAAAATATATGAATTTAAGTTACCAGGTTTTTAAATTCAAAAAAAAGAAGCACAATCAGATTTTCAAAAGTTAATTTATTAAACAAGTTTAAAATCTAGTTTCAAAGATTAAATTTTTAAAGTTAAATGTTTCTTTAAAATTATTTTGGTTTAAATAATGATTTAACAAATTTTATTAAAAAGGAAAAAGAAAATATTTAGCTAAGTTTAAAAGTCAAACAACTTCTTAACTAATTCTATTATATAATAATTATATTATTTAAGATTGGGATTAGTTAAAGGTTTTAAAATGAATGTATTAAATTTTTATTTAATCAAAAAGAGTCTTAAGTAATCTGCTTGTTACAATTTAATTAATTTCTAGCATTGAATTTAAATAAGATTTAGAAGATCTAATTAAGGAATTAATTAAGATATTGGTTTATCTTAAATAAATTACGGCTAACTATTTACTGTAATTAATTAAGGCTAATTAATTAATGGAATTAATTTAGGACTATTTAATTAACCTGATTAATTAAAGAATAATTGGACAATAAAAGTTATTAAAGGCTAATTAAATAAAGTGTTTAGTTAAAGGATAATTATTTAATGTGATTAATTAAGGGTTAATCAACTTATGAATAATTAATTAAGGGAAAATTAATTTATGAAATTAATTAAGGATTAATTAATTGATTAGTAATTAAAGATTAATTACTTAATAATTGAAGATTAGTTATTATTTAATAATTAAAGGATAATTAATTAATGATTAAAGGTTAATTAATTTATGATTAAAGGTGAATTAATTAATGATTAAAGGTTAATTAATTTATGATTGAAAGATAATTACTTAATGTAATTAAATAAAGATTAATTAATTTTGTAATTAACTTAAGGTTAATTAGTTTATGTGATTAATTAAGGGATAATTAATTAATTAAGATTAATTAATTAAGATGGATAATTAAGGTTGATTAATTAAATTCATTAATTAATAATCAAATTGTTTGTAATTAATTAATATTAGTTGAGCAGAATCATAAGAGATTAATTTATTTGATTTAAATTAAATTAATTATAGATTGTGTGATTAATTAGCCTTGCTTATGGATGATTGTTGTATTGAATATCTCTAGTATGTAATTTGTGATGCTCAGTGATATGAATTGCTTTAATTTGAGCTGTGATAAATGTAATTTATGCATATGTGATAAATTTATTTGCGCATCGGTGAATGAAAGATAAGCGTTATAGTATTATACCGCTTATCGATATTGTTGTGCTTGAATTGATGATGGTTGTAATATTCTATTATTGTGTGCAAAACCCTTAGACTACACCACATACACACAAATATGGATTTCATGGAAAATTGATTAAGTTATGGGTGTTTTAAATTTAATTGAAAATGATGAATTATAAATTTAATTTTGGAATCCAAAATGGTTTGGAAGTGTATTTGGGTTGAATGTGAGAAACTTTGAAAAGGAGTTTTGAAGTTAAATTTATTTTGAATGGTTTATTAAAGTTTTGAAATTAAATAATTTAATTTGAATTCAAGATTTGAAGTTGAGTTCTATGTATATATGTTTATAATTTTGGAAACTGTTGTTTAAAAAGGGTTTTACAGGTTATAAAATGTTTATATATGGATATTAAACCATTTTTAAAGTATTTTAAATGAATTATATTGGGTGTTTGAATTTAACTCAAATAGAACTTGCTGGGTATACGGCAGTTCGATGATTTTTCTGATTTTACTTTAAAAGGCTATAACTTGAACAAATTTAAACGGATCTTCCCAAACCGAAAAACCTTTGCTTTCACAAGATAACAGCTTTCATATAAAGGAAGAATTTCCAGTTTGTGTTGAAAGGATTTCGAGTTGTG
The DNA here is from genome assembly GCA_030765085.1 of Allium cepa. NCBI lineage: Eukaryota > Viridiplantae > Streptophyta > Magnoliopsida > Asparagales > Amaryllidaceae > Allium > Allium cepa. The sequence continues at coordinate 474,570,952 of CM060931.1, forward strand.
GATAAATTTGAAATGGAATTTTTTTTGAAAACTATGAATGAATCTTTGTTAAAGATTGGTGAACTCGGTTTCAAATTAAAGAGGATCTTAAAGGTGTATCTTTTGTATAAAAGATTTGAAATGGAAATTTTTTAAACCATTCAAAAGAAAGGTTTTTGTGAACGTGTTGAAAAGTTGCGACTTAACTAAGAATCCCAATATATCCATATGCTTTTTAAATAAGCGCCCATTATTCGGTTTAGCTAGGGGAGGACTTTATGTCATATAATCCATTTTGAATAATGATATGACAAAATGGATAGCATTTGAAGACGGTGGTGAAGACCGCGTATTTTCGAGAACGAAAGGATTACCTGTTGAATGACTCTGCATTGAGTTGCTCTGGTATAGAGATCTCCATATGTGATGGGGAGACCGATCGGGATTGTCAATACCCGAATTTGCAAGGGCTTCCTTTGAAGTGCCTTCGGTTCCATTCAGACCCAGGATGGACTTGTATGGACGTATTTCTGATGTTACACTTTGAGATGTAAAGCTGGTTTCTATCAAATACATTTCTTTTTGGTGGCGGAGAATTTATTCTCTTAGCTTAACACCCTTCTTTGAGACGTATGAGCTCAAATGTTATGTAGTTGATAGTTACTAGTGATATATTCCTAATTTGGTAATGTGGCATACTAAGTGCTGCTGATCATTCGTTGATCGAAGTATGGCTTTTATGAAGACGTGACTTCGTCGAATCTCACACCTCGAAAATGGTTGAAACAAGAAGGATGTTGTAAGGTTATGAGGGTCGCACCCTTTAGGGTATGTGCATTTCCTTTTGGATAAAAGTGGTTTCACGGTATGAAGCCCAGATATTTAACTTATGTGGTTGTTGCAATTTTTTGGTGAATCCCGGGATAAAGGTCGGTAACGACCGGGGGATGGCATACTTGTGTCAGTAGTTACCTAGTTACAGAGGTAACCCGGCCTTGTGTTGGCAGGGATCCGGTTAGGTTCTTAGGGTCCCTCTAGAGGCGTACCCATTTGACGAAGGAAGTTCCTTAGCCTTGACCATTTGTTGGAAATCCGATCAACCAGTACGATCCCTTTACGATTGCAGTTGTATAACCTGCCACCTCAGGTGGTAGCTATGTCAGGCATAATATAATGGTACCTATGCTGGATAAAATTAATATTATACTTTTGAAAGGTTTTCTACACTATGCACTAATAATAATATCAAAAGGATTTTTTCGTATCAAGCATGTTTGGCTATCATAAGGAGAAATCTCCTCCAAGTGTGTGTGCGGTAGGAGGCCTTATAATAGTTTCAATTTCCAAAAAGCATAGCGGATTTCATTTTATTTCTTTTTGTTTGTTTTGTTTAAACAAACTGTTTCTGTTTTCTCACACCAGTCGCATGACTGAACTGGTGTTTATTGTTCCCTTTCTAAACTCTAGTTGCCCTCAATTTTCCATATGGGCAGCCTAGAGTAAGGTTATCAGATAGTCAGCTAGTAGGTGTAGCTTTGGTAGTCTTTGGAATCTTCCGTTTGGCGATCGCATTGTGTTTCATTACAGCATAATCGGGGGTTCACGCTTCTTGGTTTGGTGTTTTGGAGATTTGGCATTGAAGATGGTCTTTTCCACTGCTCTTGCTGTCTTATTATTTTCGCTGTTGTATCTTTCTCTGATAATGTTGATCATTTCATTTGTATCATTGTTGTATCAAATGTTGTATATCAATAAAATTATTCTTCTGTTTCCGCTATGTTGTTATCACCTAATGTTGTTATAAGCTCCAGCGAATCAGATTTCAATGCTTGAATCTACGGCATTCGAATACGGGTGAAGTATGGATGTCGACTTTCGAGCGCTGAAAACCGGGTCATCACATTAAATTAATTTCTCAAATTGGTTCTCATAATTATTCCCAAGAAATTTATTTTTCCTAAAATTTGTGCTTCATGATTTATACCATTTTAAAAGCAAAGATTAACTTCGTTTATATTTTTTTCTTCACAAAGTATATTTCAAAAATTGTACTCCATAAATTGTACTTCAATTTAAAACATTCTAATGAATTTATCATATTTTTAAATCACACAATAACCATAATCATTATCCATATATTCGAGCTGACAATCAACTCATATCATCACACATAAACTACCATGAAAACAAGTTATATTTCAACATATCAATAAAGGTATGCACTCTGCTTTTCGAATATTCAAAGGAAAGCAGTTCATTTGTGTGCACAAATGACGGCACATCGCTAATCTATGGCCAAAGACTACCACAAATGACTGCTCTTTGTAAATCTACCCACACATTGCAAGTCTAATATCGACGACTGCACATCGCAAGTCTACCTGCACATCGCAAGTCTAACATCAATGATAACACATCGCAAATCTATCTACAAGTCTTGCACTTCGCAAGTCTAGTTGCACATCGCAAGTCTCGAACTAAGGCCTATCACAAATGACTGCTTTTCGCAAGTCTATACAGATGACATGCACTTCAAATGTTGTCATGAAAGTGTCAAATACCTTCTATTAGTAATCATTCAAGTAACGCCTGTGCTTCCCATAACCGCTTGAGTTTATTGAACATTTACAATAAGTCAGTAAGCTCCACTTACTCACATTTTTATAAAATAAGTCGTACATCTAATCGATAAGGTGATCCCAAATGTCCTATAACAACTTGGGATTATCAAATCTCTTAATCATAGTTCTTATTCCATAGAAGCAATAATTAGCAACCAAACGTCATTTCAAGGAATTATTCTTTTCATACATGAAAATCACAAATATTCAACCATGACTCATTTATAATTCCGTTAAATTCATATTTCTTCATTTGAAGTTTATAACTAGAAAACTAACTTCTAATAAGAAGTTACATGTAACGACCCGTAAATTTTTATAATTAAAATTAGTTAATTTAATAAGGGTTTGTGATGTAATATTGGGAGGAATAATAATTTGTGATTTTATAATAAGAATATAATGGGTATGCTATGTAATCGCATAAATTTAAGGTAATTTATAGCTGCTTTAAATGTAATTCTAATAAATCAAAATGATTAAAAAGTTATAATTGGTATAGATTATAAATAAATTAATTATAATAACATGTATTAATCGATAATTGGATTAAAGGAGTAACTGATAATTTAAAGGTTGTATTAATTAATTTAATGGTACGTAATAAATTGTAAATTGAATAAAATTAGTGTTGTGGTAGTAATATAACATTTGTTGTGGATAAAAAACTTATAAGATGTGATTAAAAGATAACGTGATAATTATTATATGCTACCTATTTATTTAGTCTGTTAAATTTAATTGGCAATCAATTACAATTAATTCGCATAATTAGTGCAGTTAATGTTGATTAAATTGATAATTGTAGAATATTAATTTAATAAAAGGTAACCCGATGTAAATTTTATTCATAATATTACAATTGATTGAATAAAAAGAATTGAAATCAAGTTTGATCAATTTTTTGGAATTTAAGCTTGAATAAATGGATTTATTACAACTAAATGAAATTAAATACTACGTTAATGAAAACTAAGATGATAATTGTAGCATATTAGTGTAATATTAGTATAATAGGGTATAAAATAATGTTAACTATGTCTATAAAGTAATAATTGATTGAACAAAAAAGATTGAAGCCAAATTAAATCAAATTATTAGAATTTAATTATAATTAATTGGACCCAATTACAGTTGAAATTGAACACCGTAATTAATAAAATATTTAACATTAGATTGGATATGTAAATTTGCTTTAAGTTATTGTAAATGTCTATGTAATCAAAAATGATAAAAATGGTTAGGTAATTAAATTGATATGAAAAGTGATTTTATTAATTTAATATTAATTCATTTGTTAACGTAAAATTAGCCGTATTGGCCACTGTCTCGGATTTCGACGAAACCAGTTTTAGGGGATCCGTGACGGTGAATTATTGTAGGATTTCAAGTTTCGTAGCGATCGGACTTGTTGTTTGATCGTATGGGCTTGAAATGCGTAGAAATCGATTTAAATAAATTCAATTGAAATCAATTTGAAATAGGCAGATTTTAAAGAAACTTCTTCGTACGATGGAATTAGGACCTGAAACCTATTCCATTGAGTCTGAGAATATCAAAAACATCTATTTTGATATATGTTATTATCCATTTCCGTTTTGGGAATGAAATGGGCTTTTTGGGTCGTTTATCATTCTAATCGCTTCAATCTGTCCATTCGTTTCTTATCTAGCCTTGTCCATGCAAATAGCTTTGTTTCTCAAACCCTAGCAGCCATTTCTTATTATCTATACGTATATTTTATCTACCTCCTCTCTCTCAAACAATATTCAATGGCAGAAATCAAATTTCTTAATCGAAACCCTAATTTTAATTTCAATTTAATTTCATAAATTCAAATTCCTTCAAACCATATCTAATTACATATCGTTTTGGAGCTCTCAAAGAGTGCAATCCACCAGTACGATTCGTTTTTCGATTGGAGTCATCGTTTGTCTAGGAATTTGCAGTTTATTTTCGACGTTCGTAGTAGGGTTTGCAAATCAACTGTGGATTTGCAACCATCCAACGATCGGAGGGCACAGCATCTTAGAGGGCATCAAGGGGAGTCGATCTATGTGGCTCATTCGTGTTTGTGACAACCCGGAATTTTCTAGCAATATCAATTTAATAATCAGCATTAAATATTAAATTGATTTGATATATCCTTATTAATTAAATCCGAATTGATACTTTTCTTTTAATAAATATTTAATTGGTAAATGATATCTGTTAAAATTAATTGTTTGTTTTCTATTTATATATGTATATATTTGTATACATTGTAAATAGATGAGATTTGTTTCAAAGTTTAACAAATAAATTATGTTTCAGATTCTAATACACATTTTAGTGAATTGGAAATTATGATTTATTTAAAATAAACTTTTCAAAGCTAAATAAATAAATAAATATAGGGTTTTAAATACATAAGATAAATGCTTAAGTAGTTTAAAAACTTGTTTTAACTTAAGTTTAGATTTAAATTTATTAACAAAAAGATTTGTTTTCTTTTCTTTTAGTATAGCTTGATTAAAATATGGATTTAAAATGATATATGAGTTTTAATATAATTTTGTCAAACGGTACTTTAATATATATTATGACATATGTAGTTTATAATAAAAAGATAATTTATTTTATCTACCATTTCAAATTGATAATGTGTTTTTATAATATAAATAAAATAAAAATGTACATATAAAGTACAAGACTACAAGATAAATTGGGAAAATATAAAGTAATTACCTTGGTTAAATTATAATAACATAACAACTATAAGGTTCATTTAGTTTTCAAACAGCAAAACAAAAGAAATAACATTCACATACATTTCAAAATATAATAATAAGACAACAATAAAACTAGAAACAAAAGAATTTAAAGTTTGTAAACTATCAAAGAAGAACTGCAGCATATATATATATATGTTTAAAGCATCAAGGCCATTTGTGTGATTGTACTAACAAAATCAAAAATGAGTGCAGGCCGAAGTAGATAAAACAAAATAAAGACAGTAACAAAAACAAATGTATACAGAAAGCTTGCTAAGGAAGACTGTGTAATGCATTTTTAAGCAAACAAACAAAAGTAATTAATGAAAAATCTTTCTAGCACAGTACACTGCATATTAGCCTCCACCCTAAACAAATATCTCTGATTAAAATCTGTACAAACAAAGATTTGTATGCTATATTGTCACAAGTGTATGAAACATAATAATATATCCCTATCTTCTTTCTTTTCTATAAATCTTCATTTCAGTTCGAGCTAGGTAAAAACTAAAACAAACTTCATTAAAAACCTATGTCAAACAAAATAAAGCTTCTACTTAAACAACAACCAAGATTTAATACAACTGGAAATCAAAAGGGAGAGTTCAACCTGATGTTTTTTTTTCAAACCTGTTGCTAAGCAAACTAGGTTGTTCTTTTACATTTCAGGTGAGTAACTTTTTAAATCAAAACTAAATAAATAGTTTTCTGTTGCTTGTAAAGTGCTGTGATGGATGATACTTGTTTATGCATATATAGTGATAACTCAGTGTTATGAATAGCTGTAAACATGCATGTCTGGACTGTATTTTTGGGCATTGACAACCTCTGTTTCTTCTGTTCCAAGCTTACAAATTCTAAACCAATTTATCTGTTCAACTGTGATTTATTTTGGTGAGTAACTTCATATTGAATAACTTAAATTTCAATCTAGTTGTAAGATTAAAATCTGAGACTTCGCTTTGGGTGAAATAGATACATGTATAAGCCTGTGTATATATGCAGGATCTTCAGGGTATAAATTGAAACTGGAAGTGTTTGTATATGCTTGCTTTCTGATACTCTGGAAACAAAAACTTTACTTTCAAAAATCATTTACACCTTTGCTGATTGATGAATGAACTTAAGATTTGAACAAAAGATGTTTGTAACATTATGAACTAAGCTTAAAATTTTAGATAAGATAAAAACAACTTAAAATTTTCTCTGGAAACCCAAAATTTAGAACAAACTTAAGTTTGGTCAAATTTTGAACTTCACCGATCATTGATTCAAGTATCTATCTTGAATCCTCTCTGGAAATGAGGATTTATAAAATACAAATCAGGATTTTAAGCTTTAGAAGGATTGTGTAATTTGGGTTTGTCTGAATTTGGGTTTTTGAGCACCTGTGGATGGCCGGAAGGACTAGGGTGGTCGGAGCTTTGTCTGAAGGTGGACGAGTGTGCACTGAGGCCAGGAAAAATAAGGGATGGGGTGTTAGATGGCCGTGGCGTCGACGGCAATGGAATTAAGTGCCTAAACCTAATTTTTTTACTGTGCATGGAGTTTTGATCGCCGCGGCCTGTACAAGGGTTCGAGTGGCACGTGGTTTGGAGGGGAGGTAGAGGGGAGATGGTCGATGTCGCGGCCGGAGTTTGGTGGCCTCCGATGGTCAGAGTATCGCACGCGTGGCATTGACAGGAATAGGGGGGAATGAGGTTGTGTTTTCCAGGTTTTGTATTCCTCTTATTCATTTTTGCGCGCATGAGGGGAGACTCGAAGCAAGTGGTTTTTTTTTCTCGGGAACTTCGTATGTTTACTCGAAGTAAACAAGGGGTTACTCGGGGTGTTGTGATTCAGGTTTTAAAAACCTGAAACAGTTCTCAACTGTTTGAGACTTTTGTTTTAAATTAAAAATCAAAGTTAAAACTAGTACTAAGTTAAAGTTTAACAATGAATTTAAGTTAGTTTTGAATAGAGTTGGAAATAATAAAGTTTCATGATTTAAATTATTTTAATAACTTAACAGTGTTTAATAATTAAAGTATTTTCAAACTAGTGCCGAGTTCAAATGAAAATATAAACTGTTAAGGAAGATTGACACAAGTTAACTCAAAAATTGAAATCAAGACTTAGATTTGAAATTCTAGATTTGGAACTAAAATAAAGTTTTATAATTTAAATTTATTCAAATAAGTTTTAAGTGCAATTGAACATGTGAGTTTACAAAGGGTTTTGAGAAAAAATAAATTAGTGTTAAAACTTTATTAAGGACAAATTGGGATTTATTTAGAAAGTAAATTAAAATAAATGTTTAAAACATATTGGGAGTGAAAATTTAAATCAATGATAAGACAGTTTACTTTAAGTAATGAAGATTTAGAATTTATATGCATTAACCTTTAAGTTAATTAAGTATGAATAATTAATGATTGATATTATTTAAATTGGTAATTATGAATTTAAATGTATTAATCAAAGTTGAATAATATATTAAGTAATTAATATATGATTAAGAACCATAGATTAGATTTTTATTTAAATTAATAAATTTTAATGGTTAATCAAACTTATAATTAATAATGATTAATATAAGTTAATTATTTGGAGAATAATTAAATAAGTGTTAATGAAGATCATTAATTAGGTTATTTTATAATTAATTAATGTAATTGATTTTAATAAATTAATTGGATTAATTAATTCAATAATAATCATTGTAATAGTTTAAATGTAATTATTTATTTGGAAAGTAATTAAGAAATTAATTACTTATTAATTGTGTACATTGATTTAATTTAAGTTAATTAATTTAGATTAATTAACTGATATTTTGGAATTAAATTACTTAGAGAAGTAATTGAAGGATAATTACGGGATGTAATTAACTGGATGATGTTGTTAATGGAAGTAATTGGAGTATAATTACTTGAAATTAATCGAGGGATTAATTAAGCTTGTTATTGAGAAGTAATTAATTATGAACGATTAACTACTAAATGTTATTAATCAAGAGGATCAATATTTGTGATTAGAAGATTTGTATTCTTAATATAATTAACAAATGAAAATGTAATTAGAAATCATTAATTAATATAATTAATGATGGGATTAGAGATTGATTTATTTGGGAATAATAAATCAACAAGATAATTAAACGGTAATAAATCTATATAAATGAAATTAATTAATGGATTTATTCAAGTTTAATTTCTATAAATAAATTAAGGAAAACTACTAGAATGCAACAAAAGATATTTAAATCAAAGATGATTAATTTGAATATATATAAGTAATTGATGATAAGATATAGATTAAGTTAATTAATTTTAAAAATCATTTGGTGATTTGGTATGTGTGATTACATAGTGTAATTAATGGAGTATAATTACCTAGAAAGGTAAGTAGATGATAATTACTTGATGAAATTCATACAAGATGATTTGTAAGTGAAGTAATTTGGGTAATTTCTTTTGTAATTAATCAAAGGATTAATTTATGTAATTAATTAATCATGGGATGATTAATAAGTAATTAAGGGTAGATAATTACTGGTTTGTTATTAATCAAGGGTGATTAATAATTATGTTTAAATAGAGATTTAATCACTTGATATAATTAAATTAAAGAAAGCAATTTAACATAAATGGAAGATCATTAATTAATATAATTAATGAGGTAATTAAGAATTGTTAATTAAGGAATAATTAATTGAGGAGTAATTAAATAACCGCTATGAATGATTTAGAGTAATTCATTTGAGAAATTAATTAATACTAAATTACTTCTTGTAATTTGAGAATGATTAATTACTTTGATTAATTAATGGTTGTGAGAGCAGGATTTATGGAATGAGTAATTAATTTAATTTATTTTAAATTAACTAAAGATAGAAGTAGTTAATTTAAATCATTTTAAATTAATTTTAGATTATGATTCATAAATCATGCTTTTGGATGATATTGATATTTCATTGATTGATTGTGATCTCAGATATGGGATGGTAATATCTATGTGATATGGATGTATGCTTTAAGTATGATAATATTTAATTATCTGTTTGGATGATGATATTAATTAACTGTTTATGACACTACGCCATAAATGGCCTTCTGCAACACAAAAAAAATGTTGGGTCAGGCCCAAAAAATATTGCCATAGGTCTATGGCAACACTTTTCGGGTGATGCAATTTTTGCCGTTGCCTTAGACCTCAATGGCAACATTTTGACTGTCTAAGGCAACATAAGTAATATTGTTGCAATAGAACCCTATTTGGGTCTATAGCAACATCCATAGGTGTCTGTAGCAACATTCCAAAATGTTGCTATAGATATTAACTTTCTGAATTTGTGGGGCCCACAATGTAGAGCATATTTGATTTTTTAATAGAAATAATATTTATTTAATAAAATGCTATTGCACAGAATTTGATATTCAAACAGTAATTTATTTAAATAAATATTTTATTTCAACATTTGAAATAGTACAAATTCCTGACTCCACTATTTTACAATTCAATGATATATAACACTGATATTCACATATACAGATATTCCTCACTACATCACTCAGTTCACTCATTACATATGCAGTTTCAATTTATACGGACACCGACACTGACAAATATATGACGAGTCGAGTGCCGAGCCGAAGGCGAGCCGAGTAGCGGGTCCAGTCTTCAAGCTCATGCACATTTGATTTGACTCTGTCTTCATGCTTGTATCCAGTTGTCCAGTCTTCAATACCTGTCACATATAATTCAAAAGCAGTAATTTGGATAATATTTAACTCGAACAGAAAATGAAAATATTTTTGTTATATTATTTGCCTCAGGTATTTGGGTTGTTTCTTTTCATATTTTTTTTTGACAGGGACCAAATATTTGCACGGACAACCTGTGAATGCACAAGTCAGCTGTTCACAAGTGCATAAGCCAAACATGAATGCAACACATGGATACAAGACAGTATGGAAGACAGCAAGCAACAGTTCAGGCAAAAATGCACAAAGGAGAAGCCAAGTGCACAAAGTAGTACTCAACACAGCAAGCGACATAACATGACCAAGAAATGCATGTACATGGATGAACATACATGCATCATAAGGCTTGGTACAAGAAACTACTCAAGTGCAACTACTCAAGTGCAAGTTCAAACTCAAGTGCAGCCAGATATGTAGACAAGCCAAAATAATGGACACGGCACAAGGTCAAACCCGAGTCATCGACTGGATTCAACTCAGGGCCAAGCAACCAACAAAACAAACAAGAACCAGGTTCAGCAAAATGTAGACAAGCTAGTGCAAGAAACACAGCAGTACACATAGGCAGCCCATCAAGCAAAAACAGTGAATGCATCAGGCATGTACAAGAGAAACATAGGCAGTAATATGATATACAGAGGACTTGGAGCATTAGTTCATGTTAAAGAACAAGGTTAGCATGGTACCAGTTCAGTCCAGACCAAGCAAAACCAACAAAGCTCAACAACATATGTTTGTATATATCGTGGAAATCAAAACTCAATGTTCAGATTAGTCAACAATTTAATAAAACCAAAGATCACTTTCAAAGTTCTGATTTTCAAAAATGCAGAAGTTTTCAAGTGAAGCAGTTTTCAAGAGGACAGCAGAATACAAATACTTCAAGTTCTGGTTTAACAAATGCAGCAAGGTACAAAGGTATGTGAACAAGTTTAACAAAGGTTCAAGTTCTGGTTTAACAAATGCAGCAGAAAGGAGCTAACAAGCTCAGTTCAGAAATCAAAAACAAGCCAGTGAACCAAAATCCAACATACCAAATAATATCACTTCGCAATTCATCATCGGCAAAGAAAAATCAAGCCAGTGGGCCAAAATCCAATATACCAATACATCATCGCAATCCAACATACCAGATTTCTCAAAGTCCAACAGAAAGATTAAACTCGAGGTTATAGGAAATAAAGCCTATAAATAACTCCCAATTCATCATCGGCAAAAGCGTGCGAATGTAACCAAAATTGAGAATAATCAAGTAAATTAGAAGGCAGAAAACATACCAAATAATATCACATCGCACCCGACGACGAAGTCAAAGCAATTCGAGCAATCAATCAAGGAGAACGAAGGAGCAAGCTACCAGGAACGTTTCTTACACTAGATTCGATCAATCAGAGCATCAAAGCAACTGGAATCGCGTGCCCTAGTTATCACAGAGAGGAACGAGAAAGAAAAATCGCGTGCCTAATTTTCACACAGAGAGGAATGAAAAAGAAAAGTAAAGCGGGAAATGGAAATTGGTAAGGTGTGGATCGATGGTGTGAATCGACGGTTGAGATTTCGTTTTAAATGGTGGTATGGATCGCTGAGGTGTAATTTTTTTTTAATTTTTTTAATTAGAATATATCTATGGCAACACTATATAAAAATGTTGCATCGTGTTACACTTGTTTAGCTAGAGCAACACATTTTTAAGGCTAAGGTAACACTAAAAATACAACGTTGCAGCAGGACCAAAATTTTATAGCTGTCGCAACATTTTAGCTAGTAACACCTTGCAAAAATGTTGCAGAAGGTCATCTATGGCGTAGTGTGATGATGTGATTATCTATTATGAGATGTGAATTATCTATCTGTGCATATTGATAATATTGAATCGACTGTTAAGACTAAATAGACAACTTGGCCTTAAAAGACACGTTTTGGATTTCGATGAGACCGGGATCGGTTTTCCTTATCTGGAACATCCGAAAACCACATCGATTCCAAATTAACGATAGGTCCTGAATCTGAAGTGAAGATGAAGATTCAGAATGCAAGGATTATCGTCGTTAACTCTGAGGGTGATTCCAAAACGAGTGTAACGAGATGATGCCTTCGGTTTCGTTCGAACCCGGAACGAACTTGTATGGATTGAATGCTTTCAACACATCGTCGGGCGGGCGATGAGCATTCTAAGAGTTATGTTCTATAAAGGTAATCGTAACCTCAAGCCTCATCAACCGCGAATCGCTAAAACAGGGGAGGTGCAGCAAGGTTAGGTGGGTCATGCCCAAGCAGGACAAGGATATTCCCCTGTCTAGATGTCCCTTTTTATTCGGCTGTGTGGGCAGTTGGTCTGCAGCCAACTGCGGGGTTTATCTTGTTCGGGACTGTTCAGTAAGGAATGGTTCCGACCTTGTGTTGCAGGGGGTCGGGAGTGATCCTCGGTACGTTGATCTAGGCCATGTACTGTGACGGGCGGTACCTCAGTAGCCCTGCCATTGTGTGGAATCTACAATCCAATAAGTGCCTTCGGTTTTGATTGTATTACCCACTTTTGTGGCTAGTAGTTGGAATTTAATCATGTAACAATTTCGGCTATTTTCTATTTACTTGAAAACCCTAGACTTATTATAATATCACTGGATTTCCTATCAAAATGTTTTGGTTAGCGTAAGGTAAAAACTTTCCATGTTTATGTGTGGGAAGTCTTACGTGATACCTTTCTTTCAAAGGTTTTTGAAAATTAAGCAACTTTAACCTGTTACTCACACCAGACCCATGTCTGACCCGAAGTTTATTTTTGTTTTTCATAAACTCTCAGGTACCCAAATTTTTACGGGTAGCCAAGGGATTCAGGTTAGCTTTGACGAATTCTGGAGGAGCAAATGGAGCAGGAGGCTTCAGCGTTGTAGATATATATATAGTTCCGCTGTGTTGGTATCTCTGAGTCATATTGTTTGAGCTGTATTGTATTGAGTTGTATATCTAGACAGGTGTCTATAACTGTCTAGTATGTGATGTATGATCTGTATAACTCTGATTGATGTATATATTATGTAATTACTTATGTGATTAATATAATTTATTCGTTCCGCTGTGAGATTCTGATGTTGTTGTTCTTTCTTCTCTATATTTTCTATTTTCTCACCCTTTTCTTTCTTTAAAAACGATACGTCTTCCTGGGCGTAGGAAGTCGGGTCGTTACAATGTTGGAGGGGGTCAGATTCATCGGAATTGGCTAATATTCTGAGCGGTGGTTCTGGACGTGGGAGGCCACCAGGGCGTGCCGCTAGCTCTACCTAGGGGCGCCTGGAGGAGGGTGTCACGATGACATGGATGGATTGGGTTGGAGCTAGTCGTAAGTGCGTGCAGAGGAGTGTTGGTCATGGCGGCTGAACGTTGGCAAGGGTTGATCTCGAGAATGAAGGGTTAGCAAGGGTATGGATAATTACGTTAATGCCCTTGTTTTTTAATCTTAATTTCTGATTTGAAATCTTCTAATCGTCGTATCTTTTGCATATGAATTCAGATTTAGACGCAATTTCTTCCGTTGGGATCATACAGAAACTTCGGATGACTTGGAACTTGTTTGGTCGAATTCTTAGACCGTTTTAAATTTGGTCCTAAATTGAATTTTAAATCGATATGAAAGCAAAGATGAGTATTTTTCCCACTGGCAACTACTAAATTTTCTCATGTTTGTTAAATTAAATTTATGATGTGATTATAAATTAATAAATTGATGTTTGGTATGTTTAAATTGACGTTTTAGTTAATTTGACTTTTATTGCATTTAATCATCATTTAATTTAATATTGAATTTAATTGTCGAATTAATACCTGTTAATGATAATTAGTTATCTATTGATATTTATTGATCGATTTTGACGATGATTGTGATGGATGTTTGATTGTTGATATTGGTGATTGGATGTTGTATTCTTATGTTGTTATAACACTGCAAGTTCTCTGTGAGTTAAAATGATACATACCCAAACGATCTATATAATAAGAAAAATCTTTATGGGTTGAAATGATGGACTCGAGCGACTTTATGGATTTTTACTTAATCCGGGATTGCGGTTTGAAACGATAAACAACCGTAAAATTTAAATTGCGGATTAAAATGATAAATATCTGTATCACTTGACCCTAGGGTAGAATATTATTTACGGACACTGGATTGGTTAAATTAAATGATTTTTGAATCTTTAAATTTTGAATTCATATAGCTGGTAATTTGAAATAGAAATTAATTTATATAAACTGAACTATTTTCGAAAGTCCAAGCGTAAATGTTGAAATTGGAATTATTTAATGAATTGTTCAAAGGATTTAAAATTGAATTTCAAAGTTGAGGTGTCAAAAATAAATGAATTTATCGGAATTGAGTTATTAAAATGTTTGGATATAACTTGAAAATCTATTTTAAACTAATGTAAACTATTTTAATTAATATAAACTATTTTAATCCATTTAAATTTAATCTATTATAACTTATTTAATCCAATCTAATCTATTTCACCTATTTTAAACTAATTAAATTTATTTAATCTATTTCAAATCTACTTAATATAATTAAAATCTATTCAATCCATTTTAAATTTATTTAATCTATTTTAATATATTTAATCTATTTTAAATTTATTTAATCTATTTTAAATTTATTTAATCTATTTGAATCTATTTTAGAAAATGTAAAATCTATTTAATCTATTTAAATCCTTCTAAAATTAAATTAAATTAAATTAAAATCTATTTAAACTATTTTACTATTTTAAAACTATTTTAATCTATTTTAAATTAGTTTCAAACCACTAAAAACTATTTATGACTATCTTAATTATTTTTAAAAATTTCAAACTTTGTAAAGTTGAAGTGTTTATATTTAAATCCTTGATGATGATACAATCTAAGTTGGAATTTGGAATCGATACCCTTTTGTGAAATGAAGTATTTGAGTAAATATGACGATTTTGGAAGGAGAATTTAACTAACCTATCTTATCGATAAATTCAAAGGTGAATATGATTTCTAAAGTGAATATGATTTTGAAAGTGAACATAGTTTTGAAAGGGGAATATGATTTGGAAGTTAATATGATTTCAAAAGAGACATGGTTTGAAATTGAATATGATATTTTGATATTAATTATGAAATGGTTTTTGAAATGTAAAAGAATCGCCTGGTCTGAAATAAGCGTTTAGTTGTTGAAGATATCGGGATCGAATATTATCATACTTTCTGTTAATACCAAACCCACTTTAACAACAGTGTAGGTGGTGGAGATTCCATAAATGAAGTAGGATGATTTGGCGAACAATTCTGCATGAGGTATTTATGTGGCACTTGTTATCCCACCTTTTGGCAAGGTCGAGATATCAAAGAACTGAATGGAAATCAAAGGATCACTCGTCCCGGATATCGAGTACGCATAGGTTCCCTATGGATATCGATGAATTTTGTCCGGGTCCGGATCAGGCTACAATTGACAAGATACGACAAGAGAAGCCATGATAGCCAACATTCCAAATTTCAAGTCAATCCGAGCTCATATGCTCAAGTTATGATCGATGCAAATTGGAGGAAATAACCTCATGTTCGTATCCATCGGTAAGCCATATTTTGAATCGATCAGATTCGTATCCATCATCACGCCAAGGTTCGTATCCATCAGTTTCATATCCATCGACGAGCCACTGTTCGAATCCATCCATTCGTATCCATCATTTCACACCATTCGTCTTGGTATCCATCAGTTGATAGTGTGCTTTGTATCGATCGATTATAGTCCATTTCGCATCGATCAGTCCCCCTTGTTCATATCGATCAGGCTTCTGATATTCACATCCATCAGTTGATTCTAGTTCATATGCACCAGATGATCAGTGCTTCGTACCCATTGAGCAAGCACTGCTCGTATCCATCACAATATTGCATGTTCGTGTTGATCGAGTGGAAGCGACTTTGATCGATACGAATAAAGTTCACTTTCGTCGATGCGAACAGAGCCACCACCATCAATATGAGTTAAACCATCTCCATCAATTCGAACAAAGCATACTATAGATCGATGCGAAGAATATAATGTTGATCAATTCGAACAGGGCAACGACATCGATACGAGCGAGGCGAAGTTTAAGCGAAGACGCAGTCAACTCAGAGTGAATGGTGGATCGATCCGGGGAGTGTGTGCCACATCATCACGAAGGCACATGCAAACATCGATTCGAAGTGGTCGATTCAAAGCGAATGGCCAACTGAAAAACTCCATCTCGTATCGATCATAACTCGAGATCCACAAGTCCAAATGCTATTAAATTTCCACAGGAGCTTATGTACAAGCTAAAGAAGGTTCACACCAAGTTTCGACTCCATTGGACAAAATCTTGATCGATACGAATTGCATTCGTATCGATCACAGATCGAGTCGAAACTTCCCGAGATCGATCGTTGGGCCCACCCACGTGCCAAAAGGGGTCTCCCGAAGTTTGGGCGAGATATCAGCATCTGACACCTATGAATAGAGCCTGAGGGCCTATAGAAGAAGGATCTTTGGATTCTCAAGCGCCCAGGTCTACCGGATTGAACTTTGCAACCTACTACTGCTGTTGCACTTGAATTTCAAAGTTTTAATTCACTATTGTTCCCTGCAATCAAGTGTATTCATCGAGAAAGAATCAATAAAGTCATAAAAACTACATAGTGGACGTAGGCAACACGCCGAACCACTCTAAATCGCTTGTGTCTGTGCATTTATTTATCAATTTTTGGAGTTTTTGTTAGACAAACCACCTTTTAAATTTATATTCTTCATTTTGTCTCTTCAAAAACTTCTGAAGAGTGTTGTGCCCATTTTTGGCACAAACACTTTGGTGCTTTCACTGAGAAAACCCAGATTTTCTCCTGCTCCTTGGATCTACCGTCGATACCGGATTGCAAAAATCTAAGAGGAAGATCCAGATTTCTACTCCAGAATCCTTCCAAGCTATTCAGATTTGCAAAAAATCTTGGAAAGGACTTCTTCTCTCATAATGGTAAGCACAAGGACCACCTCCAATACTGCCGATCAGGAAGGCCGAGATAGACAGAATCCCGCGCAACTGCCTCCATCTAACCAAAACGCTACCGGAACCTCAGATCTGTCGGGCTCGGTCACGAGACAAGAACTTCAGATGCTGCTCCAAGAATTGACCCATAGTCGGCAGCAATTAACTGAACAGCTGTGTGCTAATGCTGAGTTGACCAACCAGCTAAACCGCCAAAGGCGTAGAAGATCTAGAATGGATCATGCTTCCAATTCCTCCACAGAAAGTTCTGCCTCGCCCGATTACCATCACAAATCCACCCATCCCCGGCTAGACAAGAGTTGCACACAGGCCACCGGACAACAACCTGCAATGACCGTTGGGCAGCTGAGAGTCGACCCATCGGCCAGTTTCCATACTGGACCCACCTCTCTGTAGGAACGATTCCACCCTAGAGGAGGGGTGAATAGGGTGATACTGTTAATTATAAAAATTAATTGCGGAAGCTTATAAAATTATTTCAACACAGATATATCGAAATTATAGCAGCATAAATAATAGAAGAATAATAAATGCAGAAATAGAACGACACAGAATTTACCCTGCTTCGGCAAAACCCTGCCTACGTACTGCCCCAAGGTTTCTACTAGAAATTAAGTAGTCACACGCTTACACACGTAAACTCGCGACACCCGCTACTGACTAACCTAACCCTACGCTCAAAACCCTGCCACAACTCAGCCATTGAGTTGCGAATTCTCAAACTACTCCATGTAGTTTATCCCCTAGTCACACGACTAGTAACTACAATGGTCTTTTAAAAGTAAAATACAATAAAAAACAAAATAACTCTAAACCGTAATTTAAATAAACAAAAGCCTTTATAAACTAGGTCGGCCCACAAAATAAACAAGTGATAGATTTAAATCCATTTTCCTTTTGTATTATGGCTTCGGCCCAAATACGTTGATTAACAATGGCTATCGGTCCTCTTTGCTCTGTATAATGGCGGCTCGTTCCATTTTCCTTTGCTTGAAAATTAGGGCTTTGAGATGCCGCATCAATTGGTCAATGATGCTTCAAATATTTTCCTCTATCAGTGATTGCTTGCGGCTGCAAAGTAGAGATCTATTGTTACGTGAATTGGTACGTTTTTTCCTTTTTGATTTACACGGTACTCGACTTTGATTCGAGTTGTATGATTTATTCTTCTCTATTGTACTTGAACTTGAATAGATTCGAGTTTTTGATTGATTTTTTGTATCTATTTTGCTCGAACTCGAATACCTAATGCCGATGATGTTTTAGGGTTTATATAGGGTTCAATCTCCTATAATTTCGTTCGTATATTGTATACGAATTCGTCTGATACTTTTATGCTTTGCCGTTTGATTTTGATCGAATGTTGTGATTTATTTTTGACTTGTTCAAATTCATATATTTTCTGGTAGCTTGATTCACACGGCTTCGATTCTGACTCGTTTGATTTCTTAGTCATCATGGCTTTGAATTGCATTGACGTTGTTGATTTCGTGTTTCTTATGACTTGTTCAAAACTGTTACATTGATTTAAACGGCTTTGAAGTTGCGATTTATTGATTACCATGGCTTTGAATTCTTTGGTACTTTGACTTCGGTCACTTAGAACTGCAGCTTGAAATCTCCTTTGTCTTTATTCGAACTAGCCGTGTCACTTGCTTATGCTGGTATATCTCGGCTTTGGATTTGTTCGAACTTGATACTGTCTGGAACTTCAATGTTTGAAATGCTTACAAACTTGGAGTCTTTGTGTACTTGTCTCTATTTCGAGTCTGATACCTTTTAAAGTTTGCATCTGTTGGATTCATTGTTTTATATGTTGGTGACTTCAGTTATGGTTTGTCCTGCAATGTGTTTTCAACCTGATGCCGAACTTGCTTAATATGAAATTCTGGTGGCTTCACCTGATATTGTCACAGACCTATACACTTATAGTTGTCGTAGTGTTGCAGTCTTTAACTTGTACCATTCAAGGCAGTTTGCATATTTTTTTCATGTACACTCTGCTTGGTGTTGCTTGATGCTTTGTACTTGTAGTCTTGTATATTGTTACTGCACACTCTGGCCTTCATGTTGCATTTGTTCCATTTTGATTTTGGTCGAGGCTGCATTGAGTTATTTTTATGTGACTTGAACTTGGTTTGAATTTTTGCTTCGTTGAGTTTGGTAGTTTGTATACTTCATGTGTACTTCCAGTTAGAGTTGTGCTTGCCTTTGAGTTTCAGACATGTAGCATGCATGTTTCCATTCCTTTGGTGCAGTTTCATGAATTTTGTTTATAGCCATTTCATTGTTGCTGATGTTGGGTTCGGTCTTGTACCACTTGAGTCTCCACTTGCATTGTTTCTGGCATCATCATGTCTTTGATGTTGAGGCCTGTGCTGCTGACATAGTTTTCATGATCATGCACTTGAATGTGCAGTCTTTGGTTGTTTGTGTTAGTTTATTGGCTTTGTTGTATGGTCAGTGGTGCACTTGCTCATCTCTATTGTGCATGCCTGAACTACTTTGTTCATGTATTGCTTGGGCGTATGTATGCATCAAGGGAGTTTGCATTTGTGTTGTAGCTGTCTTGACCATTTGAACGAAGCATGTTGAATTGGGTTGTACTATCCATTTCATTTGATCCACTGTTGTGACGACCCGAAATTTCTGACAGTTTAAATTGGAATATTGAATTGATTTTCAATACTTGAGAAGTTAATTTTAACTTGAATTTAGAATATTAATATTTACTCGATAATTAAATTACTGAATTATATAATTCGAAGCTGGGTGAGATGTCGAATATGAAATTTTAAGTCGGTTAAAAATAATTGGAAGGCTTATAAAATTTATAATGGTGTTACTGAAGATAATGGAATGGTTGAAATTTAATTCAAAGGTGATTTGTTCAGTTTTGAAATTATATTGTTTAAATTGAATTTAAAAATAGCCTTCCGAGGCTTGGTCTCGGAATTCGACGAAACCAGTTCCATTGGATCCATAATAGTTAGTTATTATCGGATTTCAATTTTCGAAGCAATCAGAGTTGTCGTTTGACCCTGGCAGCTCAAAACACTTAGATTTTTTTTAATTGATTTAATTTAAAATCGATCGTTTAATCCAATAGCACGCACGTACGTTCAAATTAGCCTTCGGAACACGTTCTATGGTATTCGAAATACGGGTAAAACCTTATAAACACCTGTCGACAAGTCTGATTCGGGGTTTGGAATTTCGCGTTATGCTTAATGAGACGTTTTGTAAGTTTATAATATAATTAAAATTTTAATTAGCTAGATATTTTTCTTTTTCAATGTCGTGCTCAAGAAGCTTCCCCTACCTCTAATTTATCCCCGTCTCTCTCTAATCTTCAACAGAGAAGGCCAAACTCAAATTTTTTTTTATAGAAATGGCTACTAAATAAAATCGCGTCCTTCTTCCTTTCGATCTCTTCGTCTCAAATCAAACCAGTAATCAAAGAGCCGAGGGAGCTCGAGGCTAGCGAGCTAGTTCTGAATGGAGGAATGGTGAATGCTCGGCTACGATCTGAAGAATTCGTGATTCGTGAGGGCGGCGGTAACATCTAGGAGGTGAAGTGGCGACTCGCGAGGGTAGCGTGAGGCGTGGTGGCGGGTCGAGTGGTAGGGGGTTCGCGAATAGGAATCTAGGGTTCGCGAGTTGGAATCTGTGGCATACGAGCTCGACTCGAACTCGTGGAGGAGGGTCACGGCAGTTTTGTTGACGTTCTGGTATCACGCATCGATGGTGAGTACTTTAATAAATTTTTATTTTAAATTATTGTACTGTAACCGCTTTGATCTTGGATAAATTTGGGTGAAACTGTGAGATTCGAAGTATAGGGTAGTTGTACTCGGGCAGTGGGGCTTGGACTCGAAGCACAGTAGGATTGCTTCGGGTTAATAGTTGTTCAGGTTGTAATGAAACCTGTTTGTATTCTAGCTTGTTATAAAATTTTAGCATTCCAGAAAACTAAGCCGACAATTAGAACTTAATCAGTACTTAAATGATAAAGTACTTAATGGAAGTACTTGACAATTAACTACTTGAAATTATTTAAAGTAAGGATTAAATAAGATAAACTATTGAGGGCTTATGATTTGTGATTCAATAAATTTGTAGGGTAATGTAAATGGATAACTAATTAAGTCAATTAATTGGTGATTTGAGTTGATAAATTTAGAAATTAAGAGTTTGAACCAATTAATTGAGGGTTAAGTTAATTTATTTAGCTTAATTAGTTTAAAATAATCAATTGGTGGTTGATAGGTAATTACTTAATAAAATTAATAAAATATAGCTAGTTACTTTGTGAAATTTATCAGGGAAGAAATCAAGATAGTTAAATAAAGGAGTAATTAATTTATTAAATAAAGGGAATAGCCGATTACAGGTTGAGATTAATCGAAAGTGATTAATATTGTGGTTGAATTAAAGTAATTAATTTAGATTGGAACAAATTAAAATATAATTGGAAATAATAAATTAATACAATTAACGATGTGAGTGAAGAATCGATTAATTAAGATGAATTAATTTGAATAAGCGACTCATGGGAGTTAATTATTTTAAGTAATTAAGGATTAATACGATTAAATACTTAATTGATTCATGAAGTAATGAAGATTACTTAATGATCTTTGTTGAGACTAACTAATATTATGAAGTTAATGTAAGATAATTACTTGAATGTAATTAAAATAATTAATCCAGGGCGATTAATTAAAGATGGATGATGAAGGGTTGCTAGTTAATTTATTTGGAATTAATTAATGTTAAAGGAAGTAATCGAAGAATTGAGATTAGAAATTCAATTAGAATTGATTGAATTATTTTAGGAGTGATCAAATTTGTTTATGAATGATTGGATGGTATTGTATGATTTAAAAGAGTTGATAACTCCGATATAAAATGTTGTGAATTTAATTGGATAACTTGGGATAGGATAATATGAGATTCGAAGAGACCGGAGTCGAGTATTGGGTAAATATCCGGAAACCACTTCGAACGTTTATAGATTGATAGGGAAAATCTATATGCTGGAATAAGTGAATTTGAGGAATTGGACTATTTTAAAATCTAAATCTTTGGTATTTAGAAACTTATATGTGGAATAAGTGTTGTCTAAAATAAAATGTGACTTTGAAAATTAATAAAAGTTACCCGGGTTTTATTTGAGTTGTATGCTTTGTATTCTATGTTAGTTGGATTTACTCACGTTGGTTTCCAGCCTGACCCGGGTGTTACTTTGGTGTAATGCTCGGGTCAGACCGAGTATTACAGATTTTCAGGTAGGTACGTTCTGGAGCTCAGGAGACGAGCTGGAGGGCAAGTACGTATAGAGTATTTCCGATGCAGTATAGTATTATATATCCGAGACATGGTTTGTATATGATCAGTGACTGTATATAATGTGAAACTCTGATGTATATTAAATGTAACCGATAGATATAGTATTCTTTTGTAAACTGTTATTATTTATTATATTTTATCCGCTGCGAATGTGAGTTGTTGATGTTTCCGTTCTTCTTCTTCTATCTCTTTCTTCTTTTCCATAACTATCTGGAATTTTCGGGTTTGAAAATTTTGGGTCGTTACATTTGGTATCAGAGCTGAAAGGTTAAGCGAGAATCTTGGCTCTGGTGGGGATTACTCATTAAACAGAGTCTAAAGTACTCTGGAATGAGTTGAGTGTATATATATGAGCGCGTACTTGTTATTTTCTTATATAAAGATTTTAAATGATTTTATATAAAATATATATTTTTGGATATATAAAGCAATATTTCCTTCTAATAAATATTAAGGTGATTGGTTGTTAAATTATTGGAATTAAAATTTAGAAGTAATATAATACAACCAAATTGAAGTCTTGAATTAGAATTAAATGAAGTAAAAACGAAAATACAACCAAATCGAAATTTAATTAATTGAAAATGAAATTCTAAAATTAGGATTCAGGAATTAAATTATTTAAAAGCTTTAAATAAATGTAAGTTTGAAATGGGATTCAAACTGAAATTTAATCTTGAAATTATAGAAATAAGAATAATATAAAAAGGAAATGGGATTTGTTGTAAACAATGGATTGTTTGAAATTTGATTTGAATCTAAAACCAAAGGTGGTTTACAATTTTAAAACATGGCTGGGAGAGCCAAGAAATAAATATGTATGGATATATATGATATCAAAGATAAATTTGAAATAAACTCTTAGAGGTTGAATTTTGATTTTTCCTGAAGTATGATGTAGAAAACCTGAGTGATATAAGTTGTGAACTTATAAGAGGGAAAGACTTTAAAGTTTGAAGCGGGAGTTCAAATTGAGTAAGGTTGATTGGATTAAGTAAATGGGAATTTAACTTTGTGAAGTTAAATAAGTGTAGAAAAACAACCAGAATTGGAAATTTCAAGATGAAATTAGAATTTAACTTGGAAGGTTAAATGGTTGATTTGAATTGGGAATTTGTGTGATCTCGAAAGGGTTTGAGATCTAAAATGTAAAATGGAGGGACGTTTTAAAATAAATTGGATGATATCCTCCTATTGTAAATAAAAATCTTTGAATTGAGAATGGAATTGTATAAATAAAATAAAATAAGTTTGAATAATTGAATTGTAAAATAAACTTGTTTAAGAATTGGCTTCAAACTGGAAAATTAAATTGAATAATAAAATAAAATTTTAAAATAAAATTGTATTGAACCTTGAAATACATAAGTAAAAATAATTTAAAATGTGAATTTTGAGAAATTGGGCTCAGAAATTAAAATGATTAAACACTTTGATTTAAAGGTTAATTTGGTTTAAAGAGTTAAACCAACCTTTGGGAATTTAACTCGGATTTCTATAATTCGAGATAGTTTAAATTCAAGATTTAATTGAATTAGTTCAAAATTGAATTTGGATTGCATTAATTGGATTGGTGATTGAAGATGTATAAGTTTAAAATTTAAATTGGGAAATTAAATTAGACTATATTGAAATGATTTGAATCTGAACTGGGTTCAATTGATAATAATTCAAATTGATTGGAATAATATGAAATTAAAGTTAAAATCGAATAGATTAAAATCAACTAGAATTTGATTTAAATTGAGAAAGAAATCAGGATTTATTAAACTTGAATTGGGGATTAATCGATTCCAATGGAATTTGGAGTTATTTGAATTAAAATTGGGTCAATTTAAATGAATGTTTAAATTGAATTGTTGGGGAGGTAAACAGCTGGCTCTTGACTATTTTCAAAATAAATTGTTTTAATATAAACTTATTTTTCTAAGCTATTAAATATATACAACATTTCTTTCTTAAAGCCAAATTATTTTATACTTGTTTTACACTTATTTTTGGAGCTATTTAAACATTTTTCAATTGTTTCCTAAACTAATTACTATTTTTCAAGTATTTCACAAACTAATTTCTATTTTACAACTATTTCGCAATTATCTACAATTTTTGAAACTATTCAGCTATTTCTTAACTATTTTACAGTTAGTTACCTATTTTATAGCTATTTTGTAAACTAATAATTAGTTTTCCACTACTTATTTATTTTTAAAATTTTCAAGCTATTTTCTAAATATAAACTGGTCGGAGTTACAACTGTTATTAATTTAAATACCCCACCGAGATAAGAATTGAAATATAAAAGGGGTTTTATACAAGTTTGAAATGATCCAAAGTTTTAAAAAAATTATATATATCTGTATATATATAAAAAGGATCTTATGAGGATTTTGGAAAAAGGGTTTTGAGAACCTTTGGATTTGGAAAGGCTTTTGATTTTTGGGTAAAATCAATATTGAATTTGGAAAGCCTAGTTTGAGAATTATCGATTTTAGGATAATCGATTTTGTGTAAAGGAGCTTTGTATGATATCATACTAGGTGTATGATTTGAAGATACTATATGTATAGTATAAAATGTTTTGATGATGGCTCTGGGGAAAAAGGCGCTCCCTTGAAATGAACTTCTCAGGAGTGCCACAAGGTGGTGCTGCCTTGAACCCCAAGGGGGGGTTCTAAAGTTGATCCTGTGAGGAGTCCGGACAAAACTAATTCCTGAGGATTATTGGGTAGCGTAAGTCGATGGCGTCGATGCCTACAGAGGCATTTGGGTTATGCTGTGACGACAGTGTAACTCGATGTCGCTGCGATCTACTGTGGGGACCATAGCGAAAATCGTGTGGAGGATGAGTGTCAACGGTCTACACTTGATTTTGCCGGAAAGGCAACGCAACATCGGTAGACTGCGATCTATGGTCAAGTGGAGTGGAGAAGTTTCATTTTTGGCAGCGAAATTCGATGGCGTTGATGCCTACAGTTATATGGGTTTTTGCTGTGATAGCTACGTAACCCCAGTTGTAGCTTCGATCTGTCGTGGGTTCCATGGTGTAATCGTGGGGCGCGGAGGCCTACAGTTATCTGTGGATTTTGTCGGGACGGCAACGTAATCATCGGGTTAACTGCGACCATGGATGGGGGTGATGATTTCCAGAGCATTCTCACCAAAGATATTTCCTCTACTTTCAAAAACTATTTTTCTATATTTTCAATAAAATTATTTTCCAAGTATCTTCACTGGGTGTTGAAAACGGGTTTACCAAGTACTTATAGATTTTCAGTCCTACGCCTGATCAACGTATGACTGAATTTCTGTGAGAACAAGGATGGACTGGTTGAGACATCGAGTTATAAAAAGTATTTTCATTAAGAGTTATTTTAATAGTATGATGTGAATTTAAAAGTATTTCTAAAATTTTTAAATAAAGATATGGGAATTTTGGAAAATAAGGAAAGCCAAACTGGAATTATAAAATAAATTTGAACTCGGGAAAATTTAAGAAGTGATTCTTTATCATTGAAATCGAATATTGATTTAGAAATTGGAAGTGGGCTGAGTGACTAAATAATTGTTTGATTTAGTATGTTAATAAAATTTTACTTTGGTAAATAAATGGATTGTAAGTTAATAATGGAATTTGGAAGTGAATTCGAATTGTTAATAGAATTCGACTTGGATTTGATAATGGATTAAGTAAGAAGAGATGTTGTTGCAAATAAAATCCAAGTGTGATGTGAATAATATTTAATGAAATTTGCAAGTAAATTGGATATAAGAGAAGAGATTATAATAGAAATGGTTTGAGTTGCAAAACGAAACCCATGTGGATAGAGATAAATTGAGAATGGACTTATATTAATAAAATAAATTCGATAACGAATTAAGTAAGTAAATTTAAAATTTAAAATGGGTTGATTGAGTTAAATAATAATGGATGAAGTCTGATTAAATAAAAACTAAAACAAAGTTGTGACTGGAATTGGATTATCAGACTTAACTTAAGTTCGGTGGCACATTAATTAGAAGTATAAATGAGTTAAGTATGTGGTTGGATATTATTTTGATAAATTGAGAAGGTGAATTTAAATTTAAAATTTAAAATTGATGGGCTAACTGAATTTAATGGAAGTAAACTTAAGTTTGATGTTGGAATAAATCAAAGTAAATTAACTTAAGTTTAAAATTGATGGAAGCTTGGCATTGAATAAGAGTGGAAGCCCATTAAATAAAAACTTGGATTAAATTAATTTGGGAAATGGTTATTAATTTATAAGTATTGGATGTGCCAAGCTTAACAACTTGTTTTGAATGGAACAATTGCAAAAATGAAATTAAATGCAATGAATGGTTGGTGAATAAATTAAAAATGAAGTGGAATTA
Source organism: Allium cepa (assembly GCA_030765085.1). Lineage (NCBI taxonomy): Eukaryota > Viridiplantae > Streptophyta > Magnoliopsida > Asparagales > Amaryllidaceae > Allium > Allium cepa. Next base: position 474,597,828 of record CM060931.1, read on the forward strand.
ATTACAGGATGGGTTTAAGAGTAATTTGAAGTAGTTATAAACTAAATAAATACTCTATTAAGCGAATATTGACGAATTGGTATAGAATAAATCGTCGTATGGCGTAAATAAAAGTAATTAAATGCTATGAGTTAATAGAGATTAAATAAAATTTATTCTGAATCAATTAAAGTGAATATGAGATTGTTTGGATTAAAAATCAATGGAATGTAAGCAATTGAGTTGTAAGCCATTAAAATTGAATGGAATGGCATGTAATTTTGTTGAAAACAAATTGAATAAGCTTTAAAATCATATGAATCGCTTATGGGAAGCGTTTGGCACTTGTGGTGTATGTAATACATGCGTTTAGCCATTGAAAGTAAGTGATATGTTAATAAATTTTTTATATATGGCACTTACATATTTAAGTTGAGTAAGTACAGGTACCTGAAGGCCGTTTGGCTGGATTTGGATTGCACTAATAGCTAAAATTAATAAGCTGCTTGCTTAAAATGCTAAATAAGGTACGCTTACACAATAAAAATAGGAAATATGAACTGTTTTTGCTTTTTCCGACCGGGTGAGTCGATGTATATATATTTATATCTCTTGTCAAATTGCAAAAGCTCCTCCGTATAAAGGAGACTCTGCCAAAAATTTTCGAAAATTTTGGGAATTAGAAAATTTTTGGAAATTTTTGGTTAACGACAAAACAATTTCAAATTGGGAATTAAAGTAAACTAGTAAATGACACTAATATGAATCAGTTAAATGAAAGATAAAACTCAATATTAGAAATCGAAAATAAATTGAATTCATATGAAACGACGAAAACTAATTTGAATAGAAGTGGGTATGAAACTTATGTAAAGAGATGTATAAAATGATTTTGGAATATTGTAATTGGATATTAGTGCTAAGAAGGATATGCAGGTATTATAAAAGGGAAAAGGAAATTGGATTTGATTCCAAATGATAAATGTGAATTGCCCGACAAAAGGTATGTATTTAAATATCTGTATGGAATTGGATTGGGTTTTTGATGTAGCCACTTGGCTTTTGTTTTCTTTCTGGAATTTGGGAGCCCGTAGATGCCTTTTGTAGTTGTACCGAGCTAGCCGCGCAAAGGAGACGCTGGGAAAAAATTTCGGAAATTTAGGGAGTTGGAAAAATTTGGAGAAAATTTTGATAATTCAAAATTCGAATTTAAATTGAAATTTGAAGGATTAACCAAAAGGATATCGTTTGAAAATGTGGAAGAGTTTGGAAGGTTAGTAAGAATAATAAGAGGTCTTTTATAAAAGAAAGTGGATAAGATGTTGAACTGTTAGTTTTGGAGAAAAAGGTAAACAGGTTTAGTACCATTCTTCCTAACTAGTAATTTCGAGGACGAAATTCTTTTAAAGGGGAGGAATGTGACGACTCGAAATTTCTGACAGTTTAAATTGGAATATTGAATTGATTTTCAATACTTGAGAAGTTAATTTTAACTTGAATTTCGAATATTAATATTTACTCGATAATTAAATTACTGAATTATATAATTCGAAGCTGGGTGAGATGTCGAATATGAAATTTTAAGTCGATTAAAAAAATTGGAAGGCTTATAAAATTTATAATGGTGTTACTGAAGATAATGGAATGGTTGAAATTTAATTCAAAGGTGATTTGTTCAGTTTTGAAATTATAATGTTTAAATTGAATTTAAAAATAGCCTTCCGAGGCTCGGTCTCGGAATTCGACGAAACCAGTTCCATTGGATCCGTAATAGTTAGTTATTATCGGATTTCAATTTTCGAAGCAATCAGAGTTGTCGTTTGACCCTGGCAGCTCGAAACGCTTAGATTTATTTTAATCGATTTAATTTAAAATCGATCGTTTAATCCCATAGCACGCACGTACGTTCAAATTAGCCTTCGAAACACGTTCTATGGTGTTCGAAATACGGGTAAAACCTTATAAACACCTGTCGGCAAGTCTGATTCAGGGTTTGGAATTTCGCGTTATGCTTAACGAGACGTTTTGTAAGTTTATAATATAATTAAAATTTTAATTAGCTATATATTTTTCTTTTTCAATGTCGTGCTCAAGAAGCCTCCCCTACCTCTAATTTATCCCCGTCTCTCTCAAATCTTCAACAGAGAAGGCCGAACTCAAAAAAAAAAATAGAAATGGCTACTAAATAAAATCGCGTCCTTCTTCCTTTCGATCTCTTCGTCTCAAATCAAACCAATAATCAAAGAGCCGAGGGAGCTCGAGGCTCGCGAGCTAGTTTTGAATGGAGGAATGGTGAATGCTCGGCTACGATCTGAAGAATTCGTGATTCGTGAGGGCGGCGGTAACATCTAGGAGGTGAAGTGGCGACTCGCGAGGGTAGCGTGAGGCGTGGTGGCGGGTCGAGTGGTAGGGGGTTCGCGAATTGGAATCTGGGGTTCGCGAGTTGGAATCTGTGGCATACGAGCTTGACTCGAACTCGTAGAGGAGGGTCACGGCAGTTTTGTTGACGTTCTGGTATCACGCATCGATGGTGAGTACTTTAATAAATTTTTATTTAAAATTATTGTACTGTAACCGCTTTGATCTTGGATAAATTTGGGTGAAACTGTGAGATTTGAAGTGTAGCGTAGTTGTACTCGGGCAGTGGGGCTTGGACTCGAAGCACAGTAGGGTTGCTTCGGGTTAATAGTTGTTCAGGTTGTAATGAAACCTGTTTGTATTCCAACTTGTTATAAAATCTTAGCATTCCAGAAAACTAAGCTCACAATTAGAACTTAATCAGTACTTAAATGATAAAGTACTTAATGGAAGTACTTGACAATTAACTACTTGAAATTATTTAAAGTAAGGATTAAATAAGATAAACTATTAAGGGCTTATGATTTGTGATTCAATAAATTTGTAGGGTAATGTAAATGGATAACTGATTAAGTCAATTAATTGGTGATTTGAGTTGATAAATTTAGAAATTAAGAGTTTGAACCAATTAATTGAGGGTTAAGTTAATTTATTTAGCTTAATTAGTTTAAAATAATCAATTGGTGGTTGATAGGTAATTACTTAATAAAATTAATAAAATATAGCTAGTTACTTTGTGAAATTTATCAGGGAAGAAATCAAGATAGAATAAAGGAGTAATTAATTTATTAAATAAAGGGAATAGCCGATTACAGGTTGAGATTAATCGAAAGTGATTAATATTGTGGTTGAATTAAAGTAATTAATTTAGATTGGAACAAATTAAAATATAATTGGAAATAATAAATTAATACAATTAACGATGTGAGTGAAGAATCGATTAATTAAGATGAATTAATTAGAATAAGCGACTCATGGGAGTTAATTATTTTAAGTAATTAAGGATTAATACGATTAAATAATTAATTGATTCATGAAGTAATGAAGATTACTTAATGATCTTTGTTGAGACTAACTAATATTATGAAGTTAATGTAAGATAATTACTTGAATGTAATTAAAATAATTAATCCAGGGCGATTAATTAAAGATGGATGATGAAGGGTTGCTAGTTAATTTATTTGGAATTAATTAATGTTAAAGGAAGTAATCGAAGAATTGAGATTAGAAATTCAATTAGAATTGATTGAATTATTTTAGGAGTGATCAAATTTGTTTATGAATGATTGGATGGTATTGTATGATTTAAAAGAGTTGATAAGTCCAATATAAAATGTTGTGAATTTAATTGGATAACTTGGGATAGGATAATATGAGATTCGAAGAGACCGGGGTCGAGTATTGGGTAAATACCCGGAAACCACTTCGAACGTTTATAGATTGATAGGGAAAATCTATATGCTGGAATAAGTGAATTTGAGGAATTGGACTATTTTAAAATCTAAATCTTTGGTACTTAGAAACTTATATGTGGAATAAGTGTTGTCTAAAATAAAATGTGACTTTGAAAATTAATAAAAGTTACCCGGGTTTTATTTGAGTTGTATGCTTTGTATTCTATGTTAGTTGGATTTACTCACGCTGGTTTCCAGCCTGACCCGGGTGTTACTTTGGTGTAATGCTCGAGTCAGACCGAGTATTACAGATTTTCAGGTAGGTACGTTGGAGCTCTGGAGACGAGCTGGAGGGCAAGTACGTATAGAGTATTTCCGATGCAGTATAGTATTATATATCCGAGACATGGTTTGTATATGATCAGTGACTGTATATAATGTGAAACTCTGATGTATATTAAATGTAACCGATAGATATAGTATTCTTTTGTAAACTGTTATTATTTATTATATTTTATCCGCTGCGAATGTGAGTTGTTGATGTTTCCGTTCTTCTTCTATCTCTTTCTTCTTTTCCATAATTATGTGGAATTTTCGGGTTTAAAAATTTCGGGTCGTTACAACTGTTGCATTTGTTTTGGTTGCTGCATTGACTTGATGTTGTCACTTGTTCATTGTAGTTTGGTTTGTGCACTGACTTGAGTTCAAGCCTTTTTCATACTGCTGGTTGATCAACACTGCCACTTGGTTTGAACTTTTTGCTATGATATTGAACTTGATCATTTCATGAACTTGCACCTGTGTTGAATGCAGCTTGGAGATCGGGTTTGACATTGTGCTGACATTGTGACATTATTTTTATTTCACTTGAGTTGAACCCGGTGTTTTGGGTTTGACCTGTGCTCACCTGTTCCTGTAATTTTATCAAGTGTATATATCGGTGTGCACGGCCTTGTGGCATATACAGTGATACACTGTGTATGTCACAAGCTATTCGTGTATGATGAAATCAAAATTAAATAATGACGAACACCCCAAATAACTGAGGCAAATATTATTTTCAAAATCCACATTTTATTTTATACTGCAAAAATATTTTATTTTCAATTTTACTGCGTCAATGTATATTTCTGCAGATTGCTCAGATGTTGGATTCACATTGGAATGAAGTTGAAGATCAGTACGAGTGGAGTGAATGAGTGATATGTAGTGAGGTGCAATGTGAATTGTAATTTAATCAAATTTGTATTGTAATTCAAATTGTATATAGTTAGAGCTTGAAATTTGTACTATTCAAAAATTGTAATAAATATTTGGTTGAATAAAATTTCTGTTTCAATTCAAATTCTGTGTTATTTATTTTATTCAGCAAATATTTATTTAATCTATGAAAAATTAAATAGTACATTAACAAATACATGAATATATATATATATATATATATATATATATATTTGTTTATTATCATCAAACAAAAATCGTATAATCGCATATTCAACAATCTCCCCCTTTTGATGATAACAAACATATATTTAAGATTTTGAATGTATTTGATCATTGATATACTCTAATTGCTCCCCTTATTTAAATGCTTCCTCTCTACATAAAGCTCCCCCTTCATATATGCATACAATTAAAATATGCAAGTGAGCCTAGATGCAAGTAGAAAATATTTGACCTTTGTTTGATTTTATTTAATAAAATTTTAACTTTTCTCTCCCTCTTTTGTTATCAGCAAAAGAGTAATAGTGTTAAAAAAATAGGGATAGAGTGATCGATATTAATCGAACATTAAAACTCAATTGAATATAAATATTAAATTTCAATAAAAAATCAAACAAAAATCATAAATACTTTGTTAGGCGCATATTCCTCTTTTAGAATGATGTCATCATATAAAACCATACAGTTGTGTCTATTTGTGGTATATTTATATCAGGAATTTGAATATCTACCAACCATGCATAACCGTTAGGACTTTTAAATGAGATTAGTAGTATTCCAATTTTAGTTTTAAAAATGAATTCAAGTATCTTCTAACCACACATAACCGTGAGGACTTTTAAATGGGATTAGAATCAACTTGTTTATTTAAAAAAAATCTATTTTGATATGCGTTCCATACATGCATAACCGTGAGGACTTTTAAATGAGCATGGAAGCACATAACAAATTTCAAGTAATTCACCCATGCATAACCGTGAGGACATTTAAATGAGAGTGAATACTTTGGATTTTATTTATTTATTTATTTATTTATTTTTTATTTTGAAAAAAAATGTAAAATAAAAAACGAATGATTCCTGTTTAAAGTACCATATATTGACAAACTATATAGAATTTTGATGAGTGATGGTCGTTAGAAATATGATAGAAATAGAGACGGTGATGGAATTTTTACCAACAAAAAGTTTTATAACTCTTGTTTAAATTTCTAAAGAAATTTACTAATTATACCGTCTCGAGTCATAATATAAGATAAATATCAACACTCATCACTTTTTCAATCACTTTTTATCTTTTCGATAATTATTAGGGAGTCAGATTAGTCAAAATAGTCTTTTAAAATCAAATTCAAAAATAATTATAAAATCAATTTTTCGAAATGACTGATCTAAAAACATGGTAAAAAATGATTTCTCGAAGGGGTTATATGAGAAAAATTTCTGCTATTTGAAAATTATTTGAAACGAAAAATATGCAGATATTTCCTTTGAAAAACGATGCAGTTACCAAATGTCTCAACAAAAATCACGTTCAACTAGTAATTTTTCTCCCAACTAGATTACTAGTGTAATCTGCATCTGAATTTCTCTTTCACTCAAAATTATCATTAACTGAATTTGATAGACCAGACCATGAAGTGTGCAACAAAAAATTCTCAAAATCAATGACATTCTCTTGAATTTGAGTTGAAGCCGTGTAAATAATCAAAAAACCATGAATATAGAGTTAGCCGTAAAATAACCAAATGTATTATCATCCAATAAAACACTATTATTAATCCAAACTAATATATGTGAAGTAACTCAAAGACTATAAAGATTTTTATAGTGTTCTTGGCATAAGAATATAGTTGGCCAATAATTTTGAATAAGTCAGAATCAAAAACATCATTATTTCATCATCACATTATTGGCTGATTTAACTCAGATTATAGTGCAGATTATCACATTTAATATATCGTTCAAATAAATATACCATTACCTATTTTACCTTTATGATATTTTTCGTTGTTATCCATTGTGATTCTGTCACCTTTGTACTAGGCTAAGAAACTTTGTTTTGTCGCTCATTGTGTCCTTGGAACAGCCAGAATCGAAGTAACACTATTATTGTTCCTTAGCCTACCACCACACCTACACGATGAAAGATTTTTGTGACCTATTTGTTTTTATAGGTCCATGATTGTTAGTGGCAGAATATTTTGAAAAGTAATTTTGTGAAGACTCATAACTATTTATATATGTTCCTTTTGGCACCCAGATTTGTTTAACTTTAAGAGATTTTGTATTTGTGCCTTTTGGAATCCAAATTGGAATGGTTTTTACGTGTTTGGGTCTATACCAACAACTATTTTGATTGTGTCCAAATTTTCTACAAATTTTGCACATTGAATTTACTTGATTAACCTCATTTCTAACATTTTTAGATTGATTATATCCAAGTCCTTCCCTAACTGTATTAAAAGTTTGCTTCCCTAATAGCATATTCAACGATTTTTCACTTTTTGACAATTTATCTAAAGTCGTTGACAATTGTCGGACTTATGTTTTGAAAGATTCATTTTCGTTCAATAATTGTGTGCACTTTTTAATAAAGTTCTCTCTCTTAGTATTTTCACTCTCTTTCAAAATCAGAATTTCATTTTCAAGTGATTTTATATTAATTTCTGATTTTTTTAATTTCTTCTTCAAATGTTGGACACTTATCACACTTAGGGATCCTACTTTGATAGGTTTTAACTAATTGGTCAGGTTGTTCATTTAAATCTATCAAAGTATCTTTTTGTGATTCAAGTTTGGCATACTTCTCCCTAAGTCGTTCAAAACAGCCATTTACTTCATGAAAATATATAAGTAGTTGTGAGTGGGTGAGTTTTGATACCTCGCTTGGCTCGTCATCGTCGCTATCAGTTATATTACCTTGAACACACATATCTGCATTCTCACTCTCACTACTAGTACTTTGATTATCTTCATCACTTGTATTCCACGTGGCTGCAAAACTTCTCCCTTTTGATTAATTTTCAAAGTCGCATTGATTTTGAGGACAATTGGGCTTGATATGTCCGGGTTGGTCGCACTTGTGACAGATGATCTTCTGTTCTTCTGAGTAGTCTAGTGCTTTGGCTATTCTGCTTTTCAATTTTTTATTTCAAGCTGGATTTCCGTATTTGTAATTCCACCTTTTGAATTTCTTTATTATTAGCTCCAATTCTGCTGCTCCATCATCATCATCACCATCACAATCTGTTGTTCCTTTAAGAGCTATTGATTTCTTTCGAGTGTCACCTCCTTCACGTTCTTCCTCGAATTTCATTTCTAGCTCATAAGTGGTGAGATTTCTGATGAGTTCTTCAACTTTCATCTGTTTTAAATCTTTTGATTCTTGAATGGCAGTCACTTTGGCTTCAAAACTTCATGGAAGGACTCTGAGGATTTTTCGAACTATCTCCAACTCTGTGTATGATTTTTCGAGAGCTTTTGATTTGTATACGATATTGGAAAGTCGTCCATGCATCTCTTTGACATTTTCTTCCTTTGCCAATGTGAAGTTCTCGTATTCGCTGCTTAGCATGGCAAGGCGAGATTCTTTGACTTGAGATGTTCATTCGTGAGTCACTTCTAGTGTGTGCCATATTTCCTGCGCAGTTAGACAATGTGAGACACGATTAAATTCAAATTGATCCAATGAACAGATAATAGAATTCATAGCTTTAGCATTAGCATTTTGTAATTTATTTTCTAGTTCTGTCCATTGATCCTTTGGTTTCTCTATTTCCTGATTATCTACAATTATAGTTAGTGCTCTATAACCTGTCTCAACAATATTCCAAGCGTCAATGGTTTTCAAAAAAAAATTCATTCTATTTTTCCAGTAGGCATATTCACCATTGAACGTTGGTGGTCTAACTATGGACTGACCCTCAGCAAAAGCATTATTAAAAGAAGCCATTTTAAAATTTCAAATTTTTAAAACAAAAATTAGTTTTTGAAAAATGAATTTTTAACACAAAAGTTGACTTCTATTCCTAGCTTCGATACCACTTGTAGGATCGATTTCACCCTAGAGGGGGTGAATAAGGTGATACTGTTAATTATAAAAATTAATTGTGGAAGCTTATAAAATTATTTCAACACAGATATATCGAAATTATAGCAGCACGAATAATAGCAGAATAATAAATGCAGAAATAGAACAACACAGAATTTACCCAGCTTCGGCAAAACCCTGCCTACGTGCTGCTTCCAAGGTTTCAACTAGAAATAAAGTAGTCACACGCTTACACACGTAAACTCATGACACCCGCTACTGACTAACCTAACTCTATGCTCAAAACCCTGCCACAACTCAGCCACTGACTTGCGAATTCTCAAACTACGCCACGTAGTTTGTCCCCTAGTCACACGACTAGTAATTACAATGTTTTTTAAAAGTAAAACACAATAAAAAAACAAAATAACTCTAAAACCTAATTTAAATAAACCAAAGCCTTTATAAACTAGGCCGGCCCAAAAAATTAACAAGTGATAGATTTAAATCCTTTTTCCTTTTATATTATGGCTTTGACCAAAATACGTTGATTAACAATGGCTATCGTCCTCTTTGCTCTGTATAATGGCGGCTCGTTCCTTTTTCCTTTGCTTGCAAATTAGGGCTTTGAGATGCCGCTTCAGTTGGTCGATGATGCTTCAAATATTTTCCTCTATCGGTGATTGAAATTTAAGATCTGTTGTTGCGTAAATTGGTATGTTTTTTTATTTTTGATTTATACGGTACTCGACTTTAATTCGAGTTGTATGATTTATTCTTCTCTATTGTACTTGAACTCGAATAGATTCGAGTTGTTGATTGATTTTTTGGATCTATTTTGCTCGAACTCGAATGCCTAATGCCGATGATGTTTTAGGGTTTATATAGGTTTCAATATCCTATAATTTCGTTCGTATATTGTATACGAATTCGTTAGATAATTTTATGCTTTGCCGTTTGATTTTGATCGAATGTTATGATTTATTTTTGACTTGTTCAAATTCATATATTTTCTGGTAGCTTGATTCACACGGCTTCGTTTCTGACTCGTTTGATTTCTTGGTCATCACGGCATTGAATTGCATTGATGATGTTGATTTCGTGTTTCTTATGACTTGTTCAAAACTGTTACATTGATTTAAACGGCTTTGAAGTTGCGATTTCTTGATTACCATGGCTTTGAATTCTTTGGTACTTTGACTTTGGTCACTTACAACTGCAGTTTGAAATCTCCTCTGCCTTTGTTCGAACTAGCCGTGTCACTTGCTTATGCTGGTATTATCTCGGCTTTGGATTTGTTCGAACTTGATATTATCTGGAACTTCAATGTTTGAAATGCTTATAAACCTGGAGTCTTTGTGTACTTGTTTCTGTTCCGAGTCTGATACCTTTTGAAGTTTGCATCCGTTGGATTCATTGTTTTATATGTTGGTGACTTCGGTTATGCTTTGTCCAGCAATGTATTTTCAACCTAATGCCGAACTTGCTTGATATTAAATTCTGGTGGCTTCACCTGATATTGTCACAGACCTATACACTTATAGTTGTCGTAGTGTTGCAGTCTTTAACTTGTACCATTCGAGGCAGTTTGCATATTTTTTTCATGTACACTCTGCTTGGTGTTGCTTGATGCTTTATACTTGTAGTCTTGTATATTATTGCTGCACACTCTGGCCTTCATGTTGCATTTGTTTCATTTTGATTTTGGTCGAGGCTGCATTGAGTTGTTTTTATGTGACTTGAACTTGGTTTGGACTTTTGCTTCTTTGAGTTTGGTAGTTTGTATACTTCATGTGTACTTCCAGTTAGAGTTGTGCTTGCCTTTGAGTTTCAGGCATGTAGCATGCATGTTGCCATTCCTTTGGTGCAGTTTCATGTATTTTGTTTATAGCCATTTCATTATTACTGATGTTGGGTTCGGTCTTGTACCATTTGAGTCTCCACTTGCATTGTTTCCAGCTTCATCATGTCTTTGATGTTGAGGCCCGTGCTGCTGACATAGTTTTCATGATCATGCACTTGAATGTGCTGTCTTTGGTTGTTTGTATCAGTGTATTGGCTTTGCTGTATGGTCAGTGATGCACTTGCTCATCTCTGTTGTGCATGCCGGAACTACTTTGTTCATGTATTGCTTGGGCATATGTATGCATCAAGGCAGTTTGCATTTGTGTTGTAGCTGTCTTGACCATTTGAACTGAGCATGTTGAATTGGGTTGTACTATCCACTTCATTTGATCCACTGTTGCATTTGTTTTGGTTGCTGCATTGACTTGATATTGTCACTTGTTCATTGTAGTTTGATTTGTGCGCTGACTTGAGTTCAAGCCTTTTTCATACTGCTAGTTGATCAACACTACCACTTGGTTTGAACTTTTGCTATGATATTGAACTTGATCATTTCATGAACTTGCACCTGTGTTGAATCCAGCTTGGAGCTCGGGTTTGACCTTGTGTTGATATTGTGACATTATTTTTATTGCACTTGAGTTGAACCCGGCGTTTTGGGTTTGACCCGTGCTCACCTGTTCCTGTAATTTTATCAAGTGTATATATCGTTGTGCACGGCCTTGTGGCATATACAATGATACACTATGTATGTCACAAGCTGTTCGTGTATGATGAAATTAAAATTAAATTATGACGAACAACCCAAATAACTGAGGAAAATATTACTTTCAAAATCCACATTTTATTTTATAATGCAAAAATATTTTATTTTCAATTTTACAGCGTTAATGTATATTTCTTCATATTGCTCAGATGCTGGATTCACATTGGAATGAAGTTGAAGATCAGTACGAGTTGAGTGAATGAATGATATGTAGTGAGGTGCAATGTGAATCGTAATTTAATCAAATTTGTATTGTAATTGAAATTGTATATAGTGAGAGCTTGAAATTTGTACTATTCAAAAATTGTAATAAATATTTGGTTGAATAAAATTTCCGTTTGAATTCAAATTCTGTGTTATTTATTTTATTCAGCAAATATTTATTTAATCTATGAAAAATAAAATAGTACATTAACGAATACATGAATATATATGTATATATGTTTATTATCATCAAACAAAAATCATATAAGCGCATATTCAACACTCTCGGGGAGGTACAGTTCCACACTATGCCATGGATAACCGAACCACAACTGCCGCTGTAGAACCAAGGGTTGATGCCTGAAATCAGCCCGATCTGAACCAACGTTAGAATGGACACACTCTTGAACCATATGTCCCTGAAGACTATGAGCCAAGGAGGCGAGAGTAGACCGTCGATAGCGCCCGGTCCAGCCTCGTGTTGTGTAGCCCGACCATACCTTGGCTCTACGTGCATAGAAAGTCCAGATGCTGGACATTCCGACTATGATTCGGCAAATGATCCATGAAAGCTAGAGTCTTACTAACGACGACTGGGGAATCTCCCAGAGTCATACCCCTTTAACGGATGACATAATTTATGTCGAACTTCCTCGACGATTCAAAATGCTGACTCTACCATTTTATGAAGGGAATTCAGATCCAAATCAGCATATCCTGAAGTATGAATGGCTGATGAATGCTGCAAGACCAGATGACGCAGTGAAATGTCGTAGCTTTTCAATCTCTTTAGGGGGCATTGCTACCATGTGGTTTATACGATTACCACCCCAATCCATTTCTTGCTTCGACCAAATGGCCACCAAGTTCATGGAATAATTCCGAATGCATGTGGCATGATCAAAAGATGTTAATACTCTATCCAGCGTCACTCAAGCTCCTGGAGAGACACTTAGATGCTACATGGAGAGATTTCATGGCGCATGTGCGGAAATAAGTAAACCCAACGACAATTCTATTCTGATGGCATTAACAAAGGGGATTGATCCTGATTTCGAGTTCGAAAATTGGCTAGCTGGAAAACCCCCTGCATCATTGGACCGTTTCTACTCCAAAGCTGCTCAATTATTAAGACGGGAGGATGCGAAATAGTGCAGGAAGCAGGATGACGCGGGATCCATCATGGAGGACATATAGAGTAATGTTGCAGTCAAACAGTCCAGTGAGAGTTCCGGAAAGGTTAAGTTGAACATACAGAACAAGTATACTTAGCCAAGAAGCAATGATAATCATAATAAGAAGCGAGATCAAAATCGAGGCTCGCGACGTAGGGCTCCAATGTTTGATAATTACACTCCCTTGAATACGTCGCTGGAGAACGTGTATTTGCAGACCTGCAATGCTACGCAAAATAAGAAGCCTACTCCGAAGCCATCATCGGAGAGGCAAATTCAGACAGGAAAGTTTTGTAGGTTTCACAAAAGCTATGGCCACAATACAAATAAGTGTCATCATTTATAGGACCTCATTGAGAAATTGATCAGGGAGAGAAAGTTGGATCAGTTCGTGCGGGCGTTGCAGTCTAGAGGTGCGGGCCCGTCAAATCAAAATCGTGTGCAGAATTAGAAAAGGCAGGAGGAACCCGCTCGTATATGCGGGAGCTTTGTAACGACCTGGAATTTTCGAACCCGAAATTCCAGATAGTTAGATAAAAGAAGAAAAAGATAGAAGAAGAAGAACAGAAAAGAAACACACAATCTCACAATCGCAGCGGATAAAATATAATAGCAAATAAATAATAGTTTACAAAGCAGAACTGTATCCGTATATTTACATTATACATCAGAGTTACAACAATTTCACAACACTGGACAGTTTAAAATAACTTGTCCCAAATAAATAACAATATATATATCACATCGGATAACACCCTATACGTTCCTGTTCTTCAGCTCTCCCCCTGAACTCCAGAACGTCCTTACCTGCAAGTCCGTAATACTCGGTCTGACCAGAGCATTACATCAAAGTAACACCTGGGTCAGGCTAGAAACCAGCGTGAGTAAACCCATCTAACATGCAATACAAAAGCATACAACTTATATAAACCCGGGTAACTTAATTTACAACTTCACAAGTTGTTATAGATATCACTTATTTCACACATCCATTTCTAAGTGTCAAAACTTAGATTAAATGGTTCAATTTACTTAAATCATTCCAAACCAACTTATTGATTTCACATATCAAAGAATCGAAGTGGTTTCGGATATTTACTAATACCCGACTCTGGTCTTTTCGAAACCATTGTCAACTTAACTTAAATTATTCAAGTGAAATACAATTCTACTTTTAATACAGGATGTCATAGTAATTCATCATCAATAAATAATCACATCTTCACGGTTTAAATCAAACATATCTTATCATATAGCATCACAAACCACATATTAGGAATAACAATTAATCAAGGACATTCAATAACATTCTATTTATCCTTTAATTACACTTAAGTAATTAACTCTTAATTTAATTTCACAAATTAATTATCCTTACCCAATACAGAAATTAACCTTTAATTACTTTATTAATTAATTACTAACCATAATTATTAATCTCCCTTGATTAAAAACAACAGCAATTAACTTCCCTTAATTACTTCATCAAATAAATTTATTACTCCCTAATTAATTATTTCTAATTAATCCCCTGATTAATTAACCTTTCAATTATTCCCCCTAAGTAATTATTCCTTTATTAATTTCACAAAGTAATTTAATCCAAATTACTTCCACTTTATAAATCATCCCTTTTTAATTACATCCTGTAATTAACTATTAATTACTTTACCAAATAATTACACTATTATAAATTACATTGAGTAATTATACTTACCGAATTCATTATTGAGTATCCTTAATTAATTAATTATCTCTACTTAATTCCATTAATTAATCATTTGATAATACTTAATTAATGATCTTTCATTAACTATATTAACCAATCCTTTAATTACTTTTCTAAGTAATCAACTATAATCCACCAAGAGATTACCATAAATTAATTAACAATTAATTTCATTCAGGTAATTCATCCCTTTATTAATTAATAGACCTTAATTATTGATTAACACAACTTAATTACAAATTAAGTATTCCCTAATTTCCAATTTATCATTAGCCATATGTTAATTAAATTACTTAATTACTTAACTACAAGTCATTTATTAATTAACTTCAAATAGTTGATTAAAAATTTATTAATCACATAATCATTAATTAGTCGATCTTTAATCACAATTATAAAGTAATTACTCTTAATGATTTCCTTAATTAATTATTATTCATTTAAATTACATTTAAAAGAATCTTCATTAACTTTGATTTGTTATTAACTACACAACTTAATAATAATTAATTTATACTTAACTTCATTCTCATTTTAAATACTAAAGTTTGAAAGTAAAACCACCCGAGTGTTTCTCCCATTTAACTCCAATCATCACTCGCGTATCCCAAAAGTTTTCCCGAGTCTCTCTCCCCTCTCGTACTCATCTTCTTCACCCCTTTTTCTTTATATTCCAGCAAGTAAAATTCAACTTAAGTATAAAATTAAACTACCAGGTCGAACTCGTGCAGACCCCCGTTTTTCTCGAGGTAAAACTCGCGACAATTCCAAACGCAACTCCGCTGACACTTAAAGCAACCGTGCACGTGCACGTCTGGAAGTCACATCGCCGATCAACCCTCTGGCCGTTCCCAAACCACACTCGACCCCCATGATCGTCACAACCCAGCCAAACTCCATAAATGATCCTCAAACGAAATCTAAGCAAGAGACCCCTGAACCCAATGGCGAAGGTCGAAAAACACCCCTTCCCCCACGAACCAGATCTCGATGAGCTTCACCATCCACATTCAAGATTCATCACGAACCCCTACTACTTTTCCCCCACTCGCGATTCCGCCAAAATCATGATAGACGCCGAGAAAACTACGGCAACCACGATAATCCAAAGGAGAAATAAAACCCTACATCACCCCTTGCCGTTCACCACAACCACCGATAACCTCATACGCCATTTTACCAAAATTCCCTGACACCTCGGCCACCTCCATGCCAAACTCCGTTCATCCTTTCGCCGCCGATCGTCGAAGAATGGAAACATACCTAAATCTGACCATACCCCAATATCTCCATCATATCCAAACGAGAATTCCCAATATCTATACCTAAATTCATGATTTATTACCACAAATCTGCTCAGGAATTCAAATCATTAAATTGTTTCTATAAAATTTTGACAAAAATTCAATTTTTACTGTGTTTTTCTCATTTCAGAAACAAATTACTAAATTCTAAATTTTGAAAACATTTTTAAAATTTCAAACATGTTGTTATCTGCAACTTCCTTTCAAAAATCTAGGCTCAAAACTGATTGAATCTTGAGATATATGTTCTTAAAGGAAATTCCAATTATTTTAAAATAACAGAGAACCCAAAATAAATTTCTACAGATATACAGACATGTTCACATTCTCCTCTATCTATTCCAGGCATATTCAAGCTAAATTGTCCATGCAATCCATAGCTATCACACTCATTCACATATATTTAAACTTCATTTCAAAATATATAAACCAGGTTGATTCACAGGCATATTAAAAATAGACAGAGGAACTCAGGTTTTAATACTCACCTATTTATTTAAAGAAAACAAAGAACAGCTCCCCATTTTCCTTTGAATTCCATTGTACTTGATTCGAATTTCATAGTTAATTTTGGATTGAGTTCGAATTTGCTTATTTGAAGCTTTAATTCCACACTCTGTGTGATTAAGTTGTTGAATTGATCTGATTCATGCCCTGATAATTTCTACCCTGGGTTTTAAAAATTGTTTACAGGCTTTCCCTTTTATTTTTATTTAGCCTTTGTTACTTAAAATTTTAAATTAAAGAAAATAAAGTTTTTGCCATTTGTATCTTTTCCTAAACTACACTTGTTTGATTATAGAGGGTAATATTTACATTTGTTTTAATGCATGCTTAATAAATTTACACATGTCAAAATAAAGTATTTTTATATATTAAACCCTTTGACTAATTTATTTACAGATTAAGGTATACCCCTTTTATCTTATTAAATTTATAGATTTTATTTTGAATCCTTTATTAATTTGTGAATTAAATTATCTCGAGTGTACTTTAATTCTTGTACTTAGATTTCAAAAGATATATTCATATCAAAGTTAAATGTTTATCTACATAAAATTTCTAATGAATAATTACATATCTTAATTTATAAAATAAAATCCTTTAAAAGAAATTAATATTAAACAAACTATAAAATCATATATAATATATTTTTAAATCCAAAATGTTTTAAAATATCCATTTTTTAATCTCAAATTCTAATCCAGCTTTAAATTCAAATTCAATTAAAAATCCAATTTGAAATCAACTCAAATATTTGTATATTTAGTCAATATAAATTAAATTTGTAAATAATTAATTTTATTTTAGATCCATTTATATTTGAAAAACATTACATTATTACTATTGTTTGACAATAACAATTTTGCCAATTTTAAAATAATTTATAAAAGAGACTATTATGGTTGAATTTGTTTGAAATTTCTAGTATATCACAGATATCCTTTATTATATTTTCAAATCCATTTACACATCCCGATATCTTTATTAACAGAATTTTATTTGTTTAATATATAAATTAATATTTCAATAATTCTAATCCTATTAATTACTAATTACCAGATGCTCGAAAATCCAGGTTATCACATTCCTCCCCCTTTGAATCTTTTCGTCCTCGAAAAGAAACGAAAGCAGAATTTATTAAGTATTTAAAACCCAGTTAAAATATTCTTTGATCATTTTTCAAACATCTTTAAAATCTATATAATATTGCCAAAATAGTTTTTATAAAAATACTTTTATAACTCGATGTCTCAACAAGTCCATCCTCGTTCTCACATAAATTCGGTCATATGTTGATCAGGCGTAAGACTGAAAATCTACAAGTGCTTGGCAGACCCGTTTTCAACATCCAGTGAAAATACTTTGAAAATAGTTTTATTGTAAATATAGAAAACATTTTTGAAAATAGAGGATATATCTTTGGTGAGAATGCTCTGGAAATCATCACCCCCATCCATGGTCACGGTTACATTCCAGGGTTACGTTACCGTCACAGCAAAAGTCCATGTAACTGCAGGCTCTCCGCGGCCTCTCGATTACGCCATGGATCCCACACAACAGATCACAGTTACACCCAGGGTTACGTTGCCGTCACAGCAAAAGTCCATGTAACTGCAGGCTCTCAGCGGCCTCTGATTTTCGCTGTCAAAATGAAACTTCTCCACTCCAACATAGGTCGCAGTCTACCGATGTAAAATCAAACGTAGACTGTTGGCTCTCAGCGACACACACAACTTTCGCTATGTTATCACAGGTCGCAGTCTACCGATATAAAATCAGACGCAGACTGTTGGCTCTCAGCAACACACACGACCTTCACTATGTTACTATAGATCGCAGTCTACCGATATAAAATCAAACGTAGACCTTGGCACTCAGCGACACACACGACTTTCGCTATGGTAACCTCTACTTATAATCCTCAGGAACTAGTTTTGTCCGGACTCCTCACAGGATCAACTTTAGAAACCCCCCTGGGGCTTAAGGCAGCACCACCCGGTGGTACTCCTGAGAAGTTCATTTCAAGGAAGCGCCTTTTTTCTCCAGAGCCATCATCAAAACATTTTATACTATACATATATAGTATCTTTAAACCATACACCTAGTATGATCTCATACAAAGCTCCTTTACACAAAATCGATTATTCCAAAATCGATAATTCTCAAAATAGGCTTTCCAAATTCTCATATTGATTTTACCCTAAAATCAAAAGCCTTTCCAAATCCAAAGGTTCCCAAAACCTTTTCTAAAATCCTCATAAGATCCTTTATACACACACACACACACACACACACACACACACACACAGAGAGATATATAAATTTTAAAACATTGGATCATTTCAATATATATATATATATATATATATATATATATATATATATATATATAATTTAAAACTTTGGATCATTTCAAAATTGTATAAAACTCCTATTATACTCCAAAACACGTTCAAAATCCTTTTCTTCTGGCAAAAGATTCAACAAGGGGATTTTCATTTTATAAAACAAAGATACTTAACTTTGTTTACTCAAAATTAAATATTCAAATTTGATTACTCCTTTCAATCATTTTCATTCAAATCCGTACGATGTACACATATCACCCGTACGCTATACCAATCTGATCGCTCATTTGATCACACAATTTCACTTCCGAACTAGTATCGTCCACCCGACTTTCTAGTGCGGACACAGATTTGGTTTCTTGATCAGAAACCATCATCCTCCTTGCATAGTCATAACTATGATAGAGAATATCCAGAACCTAATCAATAACCCATATCCAGGTTCGCCGTCGAAAATCGAGTGAAAAATCTCAACTCGGATCGACATACTATCTCAAAATTCTGTGTTTGAATCTGGATCAAATCACTATGCGAATAGAATATCATACGTACACCCTACGTATTTATCTTTATTGGTTATTAGCCAAATTAATTTCATTTCTATTCACATTCACTTTGATTTTCATTCACTTACTCACAATTGCTTCAATCCATTTGGATTATCACCTCTATTCTTATCTCGATTGGGTATTTAACCATTAACAGTTTGAACTCTGACCAGTTTATTTAGAAAATAGCTTGAAAATTTTAAAATAGATAAGTAGTTGGAAAATAATTACTAGTTTGTAAAATAGCTGTAAACTAGTTCAGAAATTATAAAATAATTGGAAAATAGTTAAATAATCGTAGAAATTTTAAATAATTGCAAAATAGCTATAAAATAGTAATTAGTAGTTGAAAATAGTAATTAGTTTATAGAATAGTTAGAAAATTGTTAAACAGTTTCAAAAGTAATTGTAAAACAATTATAAGATAGTTTGGCTTTTAAAAGAAAGGTTGTTTATATAATGAATAGCTTGGAAAAATAGATTTATATTAAAATAATTTATATTAAAAATAGTCTAGAGTCAAAACTGTTCACTTTCCAATCTCCATTCTCATCAATTCAATTTAAATTTCCTCTACCATTTAAATTGACGCAATTCCAATTTAAATAACCTCAATTTCCATTGAAATTGATTCAATCCCAATTCAAGTTGAATTAGTCTTAGTTTCTTTCCAAATTTAACTTTATTCAACCTTGATCTCAAATTCTACTAATTCAAATAAATTTCAATTGAACTAGTTCTAA
The DNA here is from genome assembly GCA_030765085.1 of Allium cepa. NCBI lineage: Eukaryota > Viridiplantae > Streptophyta > Magnoliopsida > Asparagales > Amaryllidaceae > Allium > Allium cepa. The sequence continues at coordinate 474,617,981 of CM060931.1, forward strand.
TTTCGATTTATTTCAACTCCAGTTTGAATTAATTCTAATTTTAAATTCCATTTCCAAATCAAGTTGAATTATTCGTGATTTCCTTCCAATTTAATTCAAATTCTATTTGAATTTGAAACTATTCAACTTTAATTACAAATCGTTTCAAATTAATCCAATTCAAATTTTCCACTTGAATTTTATACTTATACATCTTTAATAACAAATTCAATTAATTCAAATCAAATTCAATTTGAACTAATTTCAGTTCAAATTCCAAATTTAAATCATCTCGATTTATATAAATTCGAGTTAAATTCACTAAGGTTGGTTTAACCCTTTAAACCAAGTTAACCTTTTATTAAAAACTTTTAAACAATTTAATTTATTACCCAATTTTATCTTCTAGTTTGAAACCAATTCTTAACAATTTGAACTTCCAGGTTCCTTCAAACATTCAGAACTTAAGTTCAAAGTGATTTCACTTTCACAAACTCACCTTTAACCTTAAAATTCAACTTATTACCCATTCATCTCAAGAATGGATGTATTACCACCCTTAATTTTCTTCGTTCATTTAAACAAATCTAGTTTTCAGCTTTCAGATTATTAATAACAACGGGATGGTACTGTTCAAATTATTTTAAAACATACATACATTTCCAATTTTCGGATCTCAAACCCATTTTGAGATCATTCAAACTTACTAATTCAAATCAACCGTTTAACTTTCCAAGTTAAATCTTGATTTCATCTTCAAATTTCCAAATCAGGTTGATCATTCCAACTTATTTAACCTTTTTTTCCAGTTGAACTCTATTTACTTAATCCAATCAACCCTACCAAATTTGAACTTCCATTTCAAATTTTAAACTTCACATTAATAATTTTCCCATTTGTAAGTTCAAAAACTTATCACTTTGGGTTTTCACATCTCATTTCAAAATTAAAACCCAACCTTAAAGTTTATTTCCTTTACACACCTGGTTACTTTTAAATTCTAAACCAACTTTGGTTTTAAATTCAAACAAATTCCTTTAAAATTTCAAACAATCCTTGTTTGAAATAGGATCCTTTCATTAAATAACATCTCTTATTTTAAAATAAGATCTTATTCAAAATAGTTTGAATAATATTATATCCTTTAACATTTTGAAACCAATTCAAATATTAAATTTAGAATTCAAAACTTCACAATTTGAAACCCACTTTAATTTACATCCTTTTAAATTTACAAGTTACTCTTTTAAATGGTTACTTCCTTAAATTATTAAACATAATAACCATTCTATTTTTTCCTGGTTTGAAACTAATTCTATCTCATCTTATTTAGAAATTCTTTCCCGACTTCAAAAATTAAATTTCAGTTTGAATCCATTACAAACTTGTCGTTAATTTAATTTCAATTTGGTTGTAATTCTATTACCACTTAATTCTTACTATTACTTTTAGTTTAATTAATATTACAACCAACTTCCTTAATATAATAGATAATCTATTCCTTATATAAGATACATTTACTTTTGAAATCATTTAAAAAAAACTTTATATAAGAAAATAACAAGTACGCTCTCTCATACACACACACACACACACACTCAACTCATTCTAGGGTACCACTTACCCTATCCTTAATGAGTAATCCCACCATAGCCAAGGTTCTCGCTTAACCTTCTGCTCTGATATCAAATGTAACGACCCGGAATTTTCGAACCCGAAATTCCAGATAGTTAGATAAAAGAAGAAAAAGATAGAAGAAGAAGAATAGAAAAGAAACACACAATCTCACATTCGCAGCGGATAAAATATAATAGAAAATAAATAACAGTTTACAAAGCAGAACTGTATCAGTATATTTACATTATACATCAGAGTTACAACAATTTCACAACACTGGACAGTTTAAAATAACTTGTCCCATGTAAATAACAATATATATATATCACAGCGGATAACACCCTATACGTTCCTGTCCTTCAGCTCTCCCCGTGAATTCCAGAACGTCCTTACCTACAAGTCTGTAATACTCGATCTGACCCGAGCATTACATCAAAGTAACACCCGGGTCAGGCTGGAAACCAGCGTGAGTAAACCCATCTAACATGCAATACAAAAGCATACAACTTATATAAACCCGGGTAACTTAATTTAATACTTCACAAGTTGTTATAGATATCACTTATTTCACACATCCATTTCTAAGTGTCAAAACTTAGATTAAATGGTTCAATTTACTTAAATCATTCCAAACCAACTTATTGATTTCACATATCAAAGAATCGAAGTGGTTTCGGATATTTACTAATACCCGACTCCGGTCTCTTCGAAACCATAGTCAACTTAACTTAAATTATTCAAGTGAAATACAATTCTACTTTTAATACAGGATGTCACAGTAATTCATCATCAATAAATAATCACATCTTCAAAGTTTAAATCAAACATATCTTATCACATAGCATCACAAACCACATATTAGGAATAACAATTAATCAAGGACATTCAATATCATTCTACGTATCCTTTAATTACACTTAAGTAATTAACCCTTAATTTAATTTCACAAATTAATTATCCTTACCCAATACAGTAATTAACCTTTAACTACTTTATTAATTAATTACTAACCATAATTATTAATCTCCCTTGATTAATAACAACAGTAATTAACTTCCCTTAATTACTTCATCAAATAAATTTATTACTCCCTAATTAATTATTTCTAATTAATCCCCTGATTAATTAACCTTTCAATTATTCCCCCTAAGTAATTATTCCTTTATTAATTTCACAAAGTAATTTAATCCAAATTACTTCCACTTTATAAATCATCCCTTTATTAATTACATCCTATAATTAATTATTAATTACTTTACCAAGTAATTACACCTTTATAAATTACATTGAGTAATTATACTTACCAAATTCATTATTGAGTATCCTTAATTAATTAATTATCTCTACTTCATTCCATTAATTAATCATTTGATAATACTTAATTAATGATCTTTCATTAACTATATTAACCAATCTTTTAATTACTTTTCTAAGTAATCAACTATAATCCACCAAGAGATTACCTTAAATTAATTAACAATTAATTTCATTCAGGTAATTCATCCCATTATTAATTAATAGACCTTAATTATTGATTAACACAACTTAATTACAAATTAAGTATTCCCTAATTTCTGATTTATCATTAGCCATATGTTAATTAAATTACTTAATTACTTAACTATAAGTCATTTATTAATTAACTTCAAATAGTTAATTACAAATTTATTAATCACATAATCATTAATTAGTCAATCTTTAATCACAATTATAAAGTAATTACTCTTAATGATTTCCTTAATTAATTACAATTCATTTAAATTACATTTAAAAGAATCTTCATTAACTTTGATTTGTTATTAACTACACAACTTAATAATAATTAATTTATACTTAACTTCATTCTCATTTTAAATACTGCAGTTTGAAAGTAAAACCACCCGAGTGTTTCCCTCATTTAACTCGAGTCATCACTCGCGTATCCCAGAAGTTTTCCCGAGTCTCTCTCCCCTCCCGTACTCATCTTCTTCTCCCCTTTTTCTTTATATTCCAGCAAGTAAAATTCAACTTAAGTATAAATTAAACTACCAGGTCAAACTCGTGCAGACCCCCATTTTTCTCGAGGTAAAACTCGTGACAATTCCAAACGCGACCCCACTGACACTTAAAGCAACCGTGCGCGTGCACGTCTGGAAGTCACATCGCCGATCAACCCTCTAGCCGTTCCCAAACCACACTCGACCCCCATGATCGTCACAACCCAGCCAAACTCCATAAATGATCCTCAAACGAAATTTGAGCAACGAGACCCCTGAACCCAATGGAAAAGGTCAGAAAACGCCCCTTCCCCCACGAACCAGATCTCGATGAGCTTCACTATCCACATGCAAGATTCGTCATGAAACCCTACTACTGTTCCCCCACTCGCGAATCCACCAAAATCATGATAGACGCCGAGAAAACTACGGCAACCACGACAATCCAAAGGAGAAATAAAACCCTACATCACCCCTTGCCGTTCATGTAACAACCTGCATATTTATCGATTTTATATTTAAATATTTTATTTAAATATCTTAACGATACTCGGAATTTAGTCTGAAAAGCCACTTTTTGCAAACCGACGAATTAGGACTCGAGACCACTTCCATTGAGTTCAAAACACCGTTTGCGATCTTTTTAAGTGTAAACTTTGATATGTTTGGAGTTAGTGGAATTTTGCTACTTTTTCACTTAGGCTTTGGTTTGGGCTGAGCCCATTAACCCCACTTAACTCAGTTCCAACCCTCTCCTCTTCATTTACTTCCTTTCTACTTTCCTTATACTCAAGCTTTTATAACAATGGTGAGCGGAATGGAAAATTAAAATTCCAAACCCTAGTTTTCTTTTGCAAATCAAACTCTAGCTCCAAACTAATAGAAGAACCCATTGGTAAGCCTTCTCTTCTTCTTCTCCAACTCATTCTCTTATCAATTTCAGAAATTCCTAAACCTAACTTTGGGAATGTTCTTCTTTTAAAGCTTAGAATCAAGCTTCTTGTGTTGGATTTGAAGAGTGGTTGATTCTCCTTTGATTTCAAGCTTCTTCTTCAATTGTTTGGGTTCAAAGGTGAGATTTTTATCTCACATCTTAGTCTATAATTATCTTCGATTATTAGGTATGAATTCCTAACACTTATTCTTGTGCAATTGATTTTGGTTTGGATTGATTTGTTGTATATTCCAATTTTTAGTGTTTTGAAATCAAAATCTATGAAAATCCTTTTATGGATATTTGGACATTGATATTTGAGGCGTATCGAAGAGCCGTTAAGGCTGGGTTGTCGCTTGGCATAAAGCCTTGGTCGTTGTCGCTCGATCGATCGCTTCCGGTATCCGTTTGGCCATTTTTGGCCTAGGTTCAAGGAATGCCCTGAAGCCTTGATTCAGACGTCTGAAACGTAGTATTCAGATGTCTGAATATTATACTGGGAATTTTTATTCCCCAGTATTCAGACGTCTAAATCTATATTTCAGACGTCAGAATTGGTTCATTTGGAACCAGAAAGGAAATAGGCTAAAACTTGCCTATTTCAGACGTCTGAAATCAACGATTCAGACGTCTGAATTCTGTTTTGGAAAATATTTTATTTTCTAGATTCAAACGTATGAATCCTTGATTTCAGACGTCTGAATCTGCACTCTTTTTGCCTATTTGCCTATTTGCTTGAGAATTCCAACTTTAATCGATTCGTGTTGATTCCCTTTTGTTATTATCACTTATTATCGACTTTGATGACATTTTCTTCGTGATTTTTGGGAATATCCATTTTGATGGATTCGGTATCGATTTCTTTGGATTTTATTCACGTCTTTGGATGTGAATTTTAGTGATTGATTGTTCCTACAATCTTTTTTTTGTGATTTGTCACTTTAAAAAATATAAAGGTTTCAATACTAGTAGTAAATATCAAAACTCCTTCGTCAAAACGATTTCAACACTATTTTATTACAAAGCTCATTTCTTAAAACCGATTTCCAATCTACTAGTATATACAAACCTTTACCTCACTCGTATGAGAAATCTAATTAAACGCCTTAGTAAAACGAGTGGTATGAAATGCTTGCGTTTACTTCGCCGGTTAATTCTTGGACTTATTCGATTGAATTTCTTGTGACAATTTTCTAGTGAAGATTTACAGTTTGTGCGTAAATATTTCAGTTAAGCAAGTGGTTATGGGACATGAAGCTAAACTTTTATATTTATTAACTTAGTGTAATTGACACTTCTCGGTTATCATGACGATCATTTTTATGATTTAGACTAGCAATTGTGCGATGTCTCTTTGACTGCGAGGTTAGACTAGACAACATTTGTGTGATTTCGACTCACACATATCTCTTTGTCTGCAAGGTTAGCCTAGACCTCATCAGTGTGATTTCGACTCATACATGTGGGGTAGCACCCCATGGTCTTCGGGCCGTTCGTGTGTCAAAAATTAATGGCTAGCTACCATGAGATAGCATCTCGTTCGTGTGATACATATGTTGGTGAGTTTTTATGCTCCCGTTCGTGTGATAGGCCTCCCCCCTTTTTATGATTTCTGGATTCCGTGTGTTGATTTCTGGAATTTATGCTTCACCAATTTTAGTGATTTTCATTGATATGATTTATCAATTTTTGTGCATTGGTGAATTCGTGTGTCATTGACTTGTTGTGAATACAAGTTTTGGGTATGAAACCCTTTTTGGATCTTTGTGAAGATTCTTGTGGTATTGAACGATCTTTTGTTGATCATCATTTGCATGCTTATAGTAGTATGCCATTATGGATATTATATGTTTATGCCATATCTTTTACTTTATATCATGTCATCTGATATTTATAGCTAGACTGATCCGTTTGTTATATTCTTATAAATAATACTCGGGTCAGACCGAGATGTTACAGGTGCTTCTGTTTGACTCCTCCTCTAGGATTTGCTACTCTGACTTTTGGCTAACTATTTAGATTAGCAGTTTTTGTTGTATACACTTGAGATATAGACTCATAGTTGTATTCTTTTTTATAGCACGTGTTGCTATTCTTCTGTATTATTGTGGATCTTTTTTACCACTACTCTGATGTACACTTTCATGTGTTAGTTATATATTCATATCTTCTTCCGCCTTTGTGATATGAATTATCTGTGACTGATTTATGTTATGTCTATTTCTATATTTGTTTCCGAAGATTTATTTATAGCCACCGTGTTATAGCTTTGAGTTTGTATCGGTATGTCGGACTTCCTCCTTAGCATGCTATACTATCTGACATATCGGTGCTCGCACAAAGATGTTACACGGATGGTCGCTCCTCAACAGCCTTATTCTCCGCGCTAGTTGACAGCATTACTCCGTAGTGTCCTTGGCTAGCGTGGGTATAGAGGTGGGGCGTCACAGCTTGGTATCAGAGCCAAACTTCGGAACAATGTAGTATAACTTAGCAAGGATCATCGTCCTAAGTCTATCTTAGGAGTCATGCTTTAGGATTTAATTCGAGTCTTCGTACCGATTCATCCTATTTTCTTTATGATTCCTTGTTTTATCTATCAAGATTGCTTGATATTCATTTTGTGAATAACCTTCTTCTTCTTCCTTCTTTCTTTCTTAAGGAAGAGAAATGGTTAGACCAGGTCGTCCCAGAGCTGGACCATCTAGTGCTCCACCCCAAGAAGGAGTTTTTATGACTACCCAGCAACTTCTTGACATTGTCACGAATGCTCAAGCAGCTGGTTCTAATCCAGAACCTACTCACCCTAAATCTGGGTTTGCACGTTTGTGCAATGATTACACCAACCTGGGTGGGAAGCCATTTAAAGGTTCTGAAACTGTCATCGAGGTCCAGGCCTGGTTGAGGACCTGTGACGAATCTTCATTCGCATGAATCTCGTCGATCTTCACCGTGTTCAGGTGGTTTCCAGTATGCTCCAAGAGAGAGCATTGGACTGGTACGAACTTCTTATTTCTGAGATTAATGAAGCGGATCTCACCTGGGAGCAATTCCGGGAACGCTTCGAATTAAAATTCGTGCCATAAGCAGAGAAAGTGACATTGGCTCGGCGTTTCATAGACCTTGTTCAGGGTGAAGCCTCCGTGACTGATTATGTTGCATCCTTCGAGTCACTTTTCAAATATGGGGTTGAATACATCAACACCCCATTGAAGAAGAACCAAAGATTTGTTTATGGCTTAAACAAAAATCTCAAGAAGCCATTACTTCTAAAATTAGAAGTTCCCTTCGACCAACTCATTGATATTGCTCTTCGTCTTGAAGACGCGGATAGGGAAAGTGATGTTGAAGTGGTGGGTTCCGAACCAAACTTCAACAACAAGAAGAGGCCAAACAAATTCAAAGGTCCTTATCCCAGTAAAAAGGGTAAACAGGAAACTCCTGCTGTGAAGACTTTTTCCTCTACTGAAGGGAAATGCTTTAACTGTGGTTCCAGAGACCATTTTGCGAACAAGTGTTCAAAGCCCCGTCGTTGTCGCTATTGTAAAATCCCGGACCATTTTATGCATGTATGTCCCAAACTTCAAAATAGGAAGGAGGGAAAGCTTAATGTTGCTCAATCCCCTGGCAACACATCTCGTGGTCAAGGTATATCTCATTCTATCCTTGATGGTATTATTATATTTCGTGATCAACCTACTCGAGTTCTCTTTGATACGGGTGCATCCCACTCTTTTATATCAAAGGAACTTGCCGACACCTTTTCTTTAAGTGTTGTTGCTTTAATGACTTCTTTGAGAATTTCGAATCCAGTTGTTAGATCCGCAACTCTTAGTTTACTTTGTAAAGATGTGGAGATTATTTTGTGTGGTTTTCCTTTCCTAGCCGACTTGCATGTCATGCGTTATTTAGGCTTTGGGATGATTTTGGGAATTTATTGGCTTAACCGTTATGAAGCTCATATCCTATGTCCTGAGCGGACTATTCATCTTCAACATCCTCAATCTGTTAAGCAAATTTCTATTATTCTAAAAGATTCGGATTCCACTTTATCTGCATCTTTATATTCTTTAAATCCTCGTGATGATGATAATGATGATGAGGAGGACATCATTTCTCTTATTCACGTTGTTCGTGAATTTTCCGACATATTTGAGCCCGTTTTAGGATTGCCACCTAAGCGAGCAATTGAGTTCAGAATTAATCTTACCCCTGGAGCTCAACCTATTACTCATCCTCCTTATCGTTTGTCCAATAAAGAAAATGAGGAGATGTGCATACAATTATCAGATTTGGAAACGAAGCAATTTATTCGCTCTAGTTCCTCGCCTTGGGGAGCTTCGGCTATTTTCGTGAAGAAATCCGATGGTACACTTAGACTTTGTGTTGACTACCGCAAGCTTAATGATCTTACCATCAAAAATAAATATCCTTTAACTCGGATTGATGATCTATTTGACCAACATAGCGGTGCTAGAGTCTTTTCACAATTGTACTTGGCTACCGGTTTTCATCAGCTTCGTATTGCAGAGGATAGCATTCCTTTGACATCGTTCCGTACCCGTTATGGATCTTATGAATGGCTAGTTATGCCATTTGGTTTAACGAATGCTCCGGCTTATTTCGTTGACTTTATGAATCGAGTTTTCAAAGATTTCCTCGATCGGTTTGTACTCATATTTATTGATGATATTCTTGTGTATTCAAAAACCGAGGAGGAACATGAGAAACATCTTCGGATTGTATTGGAAACTCTTAGGAGTAATCAATTAAAGGCGAAATTTTCTAAATGCCACTTTTGGCGATCTCGTGTGAAGTTTCTCGATCATATTATTTCCGAATCCGGAATTTCCGTGGATCCTTTAAAAATTGAAGCGATTCAAGATTGGAAGAGACCAGAGAGTGTGACGGAGATTCGTAGTTTTCTTGGATTGGCGGGTTATTACCACCGTTTTATCAAAGACTTTTCTAAGATTGTCGTGCCTCTTACTGGCTTGACTAAGAAGGGAGTGAAATACATTTGGTCGGACAAATGTGAAGCCTCTTTTCAGAAATTAAAAGAACTCCTTTCCGATGCTCCTATTCTTGTTATTCCCGAGGGGAATCAAGATTTCGTTGTTTATACCGATGCTAGTCGCGTTGGTTTGGGTGCCGTTCTTATGCAAAAAGAACGTGCTATTGCTTATGCTTCTAGGCAATTGAAGCTGGCCGGGACTAGATATGCCACACATGATTTAGAACTCGCGGCTATTGTTTTCGCCCTTCGAATTTGGCGTCATTATCTATTTGGAGAGAAATTTATTCTTTATACCGATCATAAGTCTTTGAAGTATTTATTCTCTCAAAAGGAACTTAATTTGCGTCAACAACGTTGACTCGAGTTCCTTGCACCTTATGATCTTGATATCCTTTATGCTCCCGGAAAGGGAAATCGAGTTGCCGATGCACTTAATCGCAAGCAACAAGCGGTTGTTTCCATGATGATATCCGAATGGAATGATCTCGAGGTTTTATCCACTTGCGAAATTCGAGACCGTGTTTCCGATTTAGGTTCATCTCTTGTTTTATGTAGCCTTGAGGCTCATCCTTCTCTTTTAGACCGCATTCTTGAAGCTCAAAGGCTAGATCTCGAATTGGCTCTTCTTGGCCAAAATATTAAGGATAAAATTGATATTGATGGTTTGAAAGACTTTGATATCAATTCTCGTGGCGGCGTTCGAAAATTTGGTAGACTTATCGTGCCAAATATTAGTGATCTTCGTAAAGATATTTTAGAAGATTCACATCGTTCTAAATTTACCATTCATCCCGGTAGTAGTAAAATGTACGTGGATATGAAGCGACTTTATTATTGGAAGGGAATGAAATTTGATATTGCTAACTTTGTTAAGTGTAGCATGACTTGCCAACTCATTAAGGCCGAACATCAAAGGCCCGGTGGGTTATTGCAACCTTTAGAAATTCCAATTTGGAAGTTGGATCAAATTTCCATGGATTTTATTGACGGCCTTCCCCGTTCTCATTCGGGTCATGATAGCTTATGGGTTATAGTTGATAGACTTACTAAATCCGCCCATTTTATTCTCATTCGGTCTAACCGAACCGTTCCTCTTTTGGCCAAACTCTTTGTTAAAGAAATTGTTAAATTGCATGGAGTTCCTACTTCTATTGTTAGCGATCGAGATCCATTGTATACTAGTGGATTTTGGAAGAGTCTTCAAAAAGCTTTAGGAACGAAGCTTAATTTTAGCACCGCTTATCACCCCCAGTCCGATAGACAAACCGAGCGTGTGAATCAAACTCTTGAAGATCTTCTTCGTGCTTGTGTGCTCGATTTTGGTGGAAGTTGGGAAGATCATATTTCACTTGTTGAATTTTCCTATAATAATAGCTTCCAATCTAGTATTCGTATGGCACCTTTCGAGGCACTCTATGGAAGGCCATGCCGATCTCCTTCTGTTGGCTTGAGGCCGGTGAGAAGCTGGTTTTAGGTCCAGACTTTATTCGTTATTCCATAGAAAAGATTGAACTTATTCGACATAGGATGAAAGAAGCGCAGAGTAGACAAAAATCCTATGTCGATAATCGAAGAAGGAGATTATAATTTTCTGTTGGAGATCTTGTTTTTATTCGTGTTTCACCTATGAAAGGTGTTGTACATTTCAGTCGGTCGGGAAAGTTAGCACCTCGATATATTGGGCCATTTCCTATCACTGAACGTATTGGTTCTATGGCTTATCGCCTTACATTACCGGCTCAGTTTTCTACTATGCATGACGTGTTTCATGTTTCTCAATTACGGAAGTGCCTTCGAGATTCTGATTCTATTCTTGAGCCCGATGTTGTGGAAGAGATTGAAGTTTCGCCTAATTTAACTTATGAGCAACATCCTATTCGTATTATTGCTTCGGAAGTCAAATGTAACGATCTCGAATTTCAATTTATTTTAAATTGATAATTTAATTTAATTTTGATTTAAATTAGTGAAATTTATTGATGAATTGATTTGAAATTTCAAAATGAAGTCTTTAAAAGTAAAATAAACAGATAAATATTAAGTTAGAAATTAAATTAGAAATTTATTTACAATACAAAGTACAAGTAACAAAAGAAATAAAATAAATACCTGAAACAATCAAGTAACAAACAAGAAAACAAAATATGCATATATAACAAATATGTAAAAGCAAGATCAATGTAAAATAACAAACATATCATAACAGCCGAAGATAAAAAGTAAGAATATAATGTAAACTGTAAAGTAGAGACAGGCAAGTAATAATAATAATAATAATAATAATAATAATAATAATAATAACAAACAAACAAACAAAGTAAAAATAACAAAACAAAAGATAATATATGTACATGTATATATATTTAAGCAAGAAAATAAAGTATTCAAGCAAGTAAAATATGCTAAGTAAAACAAAAGAAAGAATTAAATATACAAGTTAAAATAAATGAATAAATAGATACAAATAGCTATATTCAAACAACATAACAACTATAAGATTTCAAGTATATGACTAAACAAGATATATTAACATATACACTTGCAAAAGAAATAAAAGTATTCAAAACAAATAAATAAGCAAAGTGTGAAACCAGAACAATTAACATTATGTTATAAAAAAAAAATCAATGCACATCAATAAAGCAAAATACAAGCAAAGATAAATACAAGCTAGGCAATTAAAATAAGGTATTCAAGCAAAACAAACATGCAGCCCAAAATGCAGGCAAGGAAAATATTTAAAAAAAAATAAAATAAAATTAAATATGAACAAAAGAATAAAGTAAGCATATACATGAAGTGTTACAAAACAAATGCAAAGACAAAGACAAAACATATGTATGTAAGCTTATAAAACATATCAGCCGAAGTCAATAAATAAGTATGCAAGGTTGTAAACAAATATGAGAACAAGCTTGTAGGCTGGGAAAAGAAAGACAACAATTCAAGTAGTCAAACAAGAGAAGGTAAGTGTATAAAACAAGACAAGCATCTAGGCCATAAACAAAAGCTACAGCCACCAAGTAAAATAAAAAAAACATTCCCTGTTGTACAAATAAGACATTATAATGCAAGCATGCCTAGTATTGTACAAACACTATTCTATCACTATTCTATCCAAGTCACTGCAAATAAAAATACAACATATCTCTAAGCATATCAAAGAAAGAAAAGAATGCAGCCGAGCTAAAGAGTAAGATGTAGGCAAAAAGAAAAGGGAAGTATATGAAATAGCCTGCAAATGGAAACATGAAGGACCTATGCAATTAATGCCTTGTCCTTGGCACACAAACATTTTATCGACCAGCCACCAAGTAGGAAATAAAATAGCATTCCCTGTTGTACAAATAAGACATTATAATGCAAGCATGCCTAGTATTGTACAAACACTATTCTATCACTGGTACAAAATAATATATACTGGAAGTTCCATTTCTTTTCTATCCAGCTCTCAATCTAGTTCATTTATGCATCACAACTAAGCAAACAAAAGCTTGCAAGTTCATTTTTTTCAAATCATTAGCCTACATTTCTTCAATCTGGTATCAACTCAAACATAAACAAAAAATTCAATTTAAACATCTCAGCTAAATTCACAATCCTGAGGCATGCAAGTGCTTCTCTGTTTAAATCCAAAGCCTGGAACAAAAGCAAGTTTCAAGCATTCAGAATCAAATCTTCAACCTGACTTGATCCAGAACAAAGCAACAATTAAGTTTCCAGTTTGAAACCAGATCCTAGTCTCTGTCTTCAAAGAAAAAAATTAGTGAGCAAACTCCTCTTTTATAAGACCTTAAACATATATATATCTTGATTCTTGGAGTATGATATGAGATGTTTTGATTTAAGTGAATTTGGTGGGTATGTTTATAAATGTGCAGAGATAAAGATATGCAAGTATGTTTACAGGCATACTTACCTCTGTTAAAATAGGATATATATACAGGCTTATATTAAGGAAAGAAAGAAAAAAAAATCAATTGCTCTTTACATAACAAATTTTAGACTCGGATTTCAAAATGAAAAATGCTTGTAAAACTGTAACATCAATTTTAAAAATAGTTTTATGCAATTATATTAAGCAATTTTTTTTCAAAATAAGATATTGCAGTGATGAACCCAAAATTTGTCTTAAAATCAAATGATTAAATTTCACATTTCGATTTTATAATTTGATTAGTGATTGAAAATGAGGAATTTTGGTGATAAAATTTTGATTTTTAAGTTAGAGATTATCGGGAATTTTCAAGTTGAGCAGAAAATTCTTTTTCGTCAAAGTTCGATCATCGGCGATGATTCCTGGATCGAGCCTTACGTCGATGATAGCTCGCGAGTAGAGTAGTTTGGGAAAAATACTAGATAAATTTATTATTGGACGTGGAAGCGGCGGCGTGGGATTTTATTTTGTAAACCTAGTTTTTAACCACATAAGAAACTTGTGCACCGCTGTCTCGTGAAAGCACCGAGTGTCTCGGGGTTCTAGGGGATGGTGGGGGTCGAGTTGACGCGTCGATGGCCGGAGTTGAAGGCTGGCCAGTGGTCGGGGGTCGGAGGATGAAGCGTTGACAGGTATGGGATGCGATAGGGTCGAGCATTTCCAGGCTCGTGACTTTGTGTTTCCAGGTTTGGTTCGAAATCTTCGATTTCGAATGCGAGACGAAGTTGGAGTTTGGGTGATCGAAAGTTGACCTGGGAGTAGCCGTTGACATGCTCGATGTTGCGGCGTCGGCTGGAAGTGATGGACGATGGTGAGCACGTGCACGAGCACTGTGCTCTGATGGTCTGAACATTGTAGTCTTAGGTAAAAAATTTAGTTACAGGCTTTACCTTAAACCTGTAAGTTTTAAATGCTTAAATCTGAATGTCTTTTGAAATTAGAAATGGATAGTTAAAACCAGTTTTAAAACAAAGTTGAGTGTGGATTCGAATGAAGTTTAAATCCTAGTTTAAGATAAGATTAAGTTCTAACTTTAATTGTTTGTAACAACTTTGAAAAGGTTAAATAGTTTGAATTTGAAAGAAATAGAGTTTTAAATTGTAAATAAGTTTTAAGTCAAAAATCTAAATTTGGATTCAAATATAATTTGAATCCTAGTTCTGAAATCAAAGAAGTTTAAAATAAAATAAAAATTTATATAAAAATTTAAATTGTTTAAATAACTTAAAAGTGTTTAAGCAAGTAAGTGAAAATAAATCAATTCGAATATATATATATAAAAAAAAAATATTAAGGTGTAATACACTTAGATTTCAATGAAGTCATTAATAAAGAAATTAATTATCATAGAGATAATTAAGGTAATAAAAATGATTAATTTATAAGGTAATCAAAGAATGGTTTATTTAAATTTTAAATCAATGATTTAGATAAATTTATAATTAAAGATAATTAATAATGATTAATTAAGATTAATTTAATAATAATAAATTGTGGAACCATTAAGTAAAATTACTTAATGACAGTAATTGTGGAATTAATTATTCAGTATCATTAATTGAGTTAATTGAATTTGTTCAAGTTAAGTACTTTAGTTAATTAATTCAGAATAATCACTTGAAAATTTGGAAAAATATAATTACTTAGGAAAGTAATTACTAGATAATTACTGAATGTAATTAATTGAATGATGATCTGAAATTGGAGTAAATTATTTGTTAATAAATTAAAGGATTATTAATAATTGTGATTAATCAAGATTAATTTAATAATTAAAGATTAATTGATTCATAAATTAAGAATGATAGTTAATAATTAAAGGTTAACTAATAAATTGTGGAAGGGAATTTATTCCAAATAATTTGTAATTAAATTATGATAATTAAACTGGATTAATAATGGATACATCCGGTTTAAATTAATTATTTGATTAATAAATTCATTTGTGAATATTTGGACTTGGCTGAATAATTGTTTTGTTTGATACCCCTGATATGTGATGCTTTGTTTTGAGTTGTGTGACTTATTTATCTGTGAATGGGCGATGAGCGTTATAGATTATATCGCTTATCAACTATAATTCTGTGTTTGAATCTGTGTTGATTGAATGATGTTGCAGTATTGTGTTAAAACCCTGGACCACACTTATACACACACAATTATGGATTTCACGAGGAAATCGATTAAGTCACAGATTTTAAAATGATTTTTAAAGTTGAATATTTAAATTCAAATGTTTTGGAAATGGAATCGGAATAAATGTGAAAAACTTTTGGAATGAAATTTCAAGTTAAAATTTATTTTAATTTACTTAATTAAGATTTGAAATTTAAATAATTCAATTTGAATTTGAATTCGATATTTGGAATTGAATCCTGTAATTTGAAACTAGGGATTAATGATATTATACTAGTCATTATGAGTTAAATCATTTTTAAAGTATTATTTTTGGGAAATTGAATTCAACCCAGGAATTTCAACTCGTATAAATGAATCAGATTTCCAAAGTGAAAACTGTTGTTTTCAAATGATAAACACTTTTAGATAAGAACTGAGATTCCAGTTAATTAGGGGAATTTCAAGATTAAATAGAGAAATGATTTTCCTAAGTTATGAATGAATTCTTTTTGAAAGCTATGAATTAAATCTGTTTATTTTTAACAGATTTAAATTGATGATTTGTTTAAATCAAATTGAAATGAAATGGTTTTGAAGGCTATAAGTTAAATCTTTGATTTAAAGATTTAACGAGTTAATCAAATTGAAATGAAAATTGATTTGGAAAATCTGTGAATGAATCTTTTGTTTAAAAGATTAAAATGTGAAAATTGTTTAAACCGTTAAAGGTTGTGAAAATGAATCCTTTTGTTTAAAAGATTGAAATGGTAATTGGTTTAAACCATTTGAAGAAAAGTTTTGGGTAATAAGTGTGACTTAATTGAAATCCCAATATCCATATATTTCTTGTAAATATTGCGCTCACTATTCGGTTTAGCCGGGAGAGGACCTTTGTGTCATATATCCCATTCCGAATATGTGATATGTCGTTATGGATAGCATTTGAAGACCGGTGTTGAAGACCGGATATTTTTGAAAGCGAAAGGACAACTCGTCGAATGTCTTTGCATCGACTGGTCCCCGGTATAGAGACTCCATCTGTGATGGGAAGTCCGAACGTGATTAGTGAATATCCGGATTGCAAGGACTTCTTTGGAAGTGCCTTCGGTTCTGTTCGATCCCGGAACAGACTTGTATGGATTGTATGTCTGACATTACAAATTGAGATATAAAGCCGATTTCTTTCAAATATATTTCTGTTGGTGGCGAAGAATTTATTCTTTTAGCTTAACACCCTTCTCTGAGACGTACGAGCTCAGAGGTTATGAAGTTGAAGGTTATCAGCGATATATTCCCAATTTGGTAATGTGACATGCTGAGTGTTGTTGTAAATGATCATTGTGTTGATTATTTGTGATAGGATCGTTTATTTGATCGTCTATCCTGGTGATCATTTCTATGATCATTTGTTGACCCAAAGCATGGCTTTTGTATAAAGTATGTTTTTGTGGACGTGACTTCGTCGAGCCTCACACCTCGGGAATGGTCAAAACAGGAAAGATGCGGCAAGGTTATGAGGGGTAGCGCCCTTTAGGATATGTGCATTTCCTTCTGGAAAAGGGTGGTATCATGGTATGGAGCCCAGATACTTACTCATGTTGAAAACACTTTATGATTGTGTGAATTGATTGCGAGCGCTCGGTTGAAAGGTCCCAAAGGACCGGGGGATGGCATATTCGGTCAGTTGTTACTCAGTTAGGGGTAACCCGGCCTTGTGTTGGCAGAGTTCCGGTTTGGTTCTCGGGGATGTCTTTCCAGAGGCATTCTCATGTGGCAATGGGAAGTTCCTTGGCCTGACCATTTGTTGGAAATCCAAAGAAACAATACGAAACTTGTACGGTATTAGTTGTAGAACCTATCATTCACTTATGGTGTCGCAACACTGTTTGGATGGTAGCTATAGTAGGCATACGATAATGGTCGTATGTTGGCTAAGATTTATATTCTACTTTCGAAATGAATTTCTTCTACACTATGCACTAGTAATAATATCAAATGTTATTTTAAATGCGTATCAAGCATCTTTGACTATCATAAGGAGAAATCTCCTCCGATTCTGCGTTTGCATTGTGTGTGTGTGCGGGAGGCCTTATGGTAGTCTCATTTTTCAAAAGCATTGCGAATTGACTTTGAAAATCTTTTGTTGAATGTTTTTAATAGATAAACTGTTTTTGTTGCTCACACCAGTCCCACGACTGATCCGGAGTTTATTGTTTTCTTTCCTAAACTCTGGATGCTCATTATTTTCTACACGAGCAGTCTAGAGTTGGGTTTTTTTCAGATAGTCAGATTTGTAGATTATCTGGAGTTAGTTCAGTCTTTGGATCGCACTAGGCTTGTTTATCTTCGTGCATCGTTATTGGGAGTTCGAGCTATTGCTGGATTAGTTCTTAGAAATGGAGTTGCAGTTATTTCTGGAGTTCTTCCTTGAAGACTATTTTAGCGTTATATTGTTCCGTATGTTAGATGTCATCTATTTTATTTTCCGCTGCTGTTTTATTGTATCGTATCTCTGATGTAAATTGATATCTATTGGATCATCTGTTGTATCAGATATTGTATCAAATCTGTATATCAATGTATTATTCTTTTATTCCGCTGTGTTGTTTACTTAATGATTGTTATAAGCTCCGGCGAATCGGATTTGAACGGTCTAATCTATGGCATTCGAGTACGATTTGAAGTACGGATGTCGATTTTTGAGCGGGCAAAATCCGACTCGTCACATTTGGTATCAGAGCTAAGGGTTGAACTTTAGCTCAGGAGTATAACACGTTAAGTAACTCATTATAGATAGGGTGAAGTATCCCTAGAATGAGCAATCCTTAAGATATCCGTTTTAACGCCTCAGTAAATTCTCTTACTATCCACTGATAGTGAGTATGAATGCAAGAAGAGAACGCGATAGGGGACAGGGGAATATCACTATAAATGGTCGATGCCCTGCAACAGTGGAAACAAAATTTCTCTATCAATCGCTTTCGATTCATCTTTCCAAATTCTTTTGATTTCTTCGCGACAGCTCCAGAAGAAGTTTCGGTGCGGTGATAGCCATACGAATCGTTGTAGAAAAACCTTACTTTGTATCTTTATCGATTTCTTATCAATTTCTGATTTAAACTTTAATGAATTTGAAATTTAGAATTAAAATTTTGAATAAATTGGAAATTTGAAATTGAGTTAAATTGATTAGTAGAAGAAGAAGCTAAATTGAATTGTATCGATAAAACGATTTCGTTTAAAACCAAATTTTGAAATTCTGTTGTAATTTCTTGGGCTGGTTGAAGTCCGAAGAGGGACAAATTGGTATATATTTTGGGATATTCCGACTTGAATTTGGAATCCATATCTTGTATTTGAGAAATTGTAGAGATTGAGTCTATCTCTGTGTTGTTTTCGTGCCTGCGAATTTCGAGGACGAAATCCTTTTAAGGGGGGAAGTCTGTAACGATCTCGAATTTCAATTTATTTTAAATTGATAATTTAATTTAATTTTGATTTAAATTAGTGAAATTTATTGATGAATTGATTTGAAATTTCAAAATGAAGTCTTTAAAAGTGAAATAAACAGATAAATATTAAGTTAGAAATTAAATTAGAAATTTATTTACAATACAAAGTACAAGTAACAAAAGAAATAAAATAAATACCTGAAACAAACAAGTAACAAACAAGAAAACAAAATATGCATATATAACAAATATGTAAAAGCAAGATCAATGTAAAATAACAAACATATCATAACAGCCGAAGATAAAAAGTAAGAATATAATGTAAACTGTAAAGTAGAGACAGGCAAGTAAAAATAATAATAATAATAATAATAATAATAATAATAATAATAATAATAACAAACAAACAAACAAAGTAAAAATAACAAAACAAAAGATAATATATGTACATGTATATATATTTAAGCAAGAAAATAAAGTATTCAAGCAAGTAAAATATGCTAAGTAAAACAAAAGAAAGAATTAAATATACAAGTTAAAATAAATGAATAAATAGATACAAATAGCTATATTCAAACAACATAACAACTATAAGATTTCAAGTATATGACTAAACAAGATATATTAACATATACACTTGCAAAAGAAATAAAAGTATTCAAAACAAATAAATAAGCAAAGTGTGAAACCAGAACAATTAACATTATGTTATAAAAAAAAAATCAATGCACATCAATAAAGCAAAATACAAGCAAAGATAAATACAAGCTAGGCAATTAAAATAAGGTATTCAAGCAAAACAAACATGCAGCCCAAAATGCAGGCAAGGAAAATATTTAAAAAAAATAAAATAAAATTAAATATGAACAAAAGAATAAAGTAAGCATATACATGAAGTGTTACAAAACAAATGCAAAGACAAAGACAAAACATATGTATGTAAGCTTATAAAACATATCAGCCGAAGTCAATAAATAAGTATGCAAGGCTGTAAACAAATATGAGAACAAGCTTGTAGGCTGGGAAAAGAAAGACAACAATTCAAGTAGTCAAACAAGAGAAGGTAAGTGTATAAAACAAGACAAGCATCTAGGCCATAAACAAAAGCTACAGCCACCAAGTAAAATAAAAAAAACATTCCCTGTTGTACAAATAAGACATTATAATGCAAGCATGCCTAGTATTGTACAAACACTATTCTATCACTATTCTATCCAAGTCACTGCAAATAAAAATACAACATATCTCTAAGCATATCAAAGAAAGAAAAGAATGCAGCCGAGCTAAAGAGTAGGATGTAGGCAAAAAGAAAAGGGAAGTATATGAAATAGCCTGCAAATGGAAACATGAAGGACCTATGCAATTAATGCCTTGTCCTTGGCACACAAACATTTTATCTACCAGCCACCAAGTAGGAAATAAAATAGCATTCCCTGTTTTACAAATAAGACATTATAATGCAAGCATGCCTAGTATTGTACAAACACTATTCTATCACTGGTACAAAATAATATATACTGGAAGTTCCATTTCTTTTCTATCCAGCTCTCAATCTAGTTCATTTATGCATCACAACTAAGCAAACAAAAGCTTGCAAGTTCATTTTTTTCAAATCATTAGCCTACATTTCTTCAATCTGGTATCAACTCAAACATAAACAAAAAATTCAATTTAAACATCTCAGCTAAATTCACAATCCTGAGGCATGCAAGTGCTTCTCTGTTTAAATCCAAAGCCTGGAACAAAAGCAAGTTTCAAGCATTCAGAATCAAATCTTCAACCTGACTTGATCCAGAACAAAGCAACAATTAAGTTTCCAGTTTGAAACCAGATCCTAGTCTCTGTCTTCAAAGAAAAAAATTAGTGAGCAAACTCCTCTTTTATAAGACCTTAAACATATATATATCTTGATTCTTGGAGTATGATATGAGATGTTTTGATTTAAGTGAATTTGGTGGGTATGTTTATAAATGTGCAGAGATAAAGATATGCAAGTATGTTTACAGGCATACTTACCTCTGTTAAAATAGGATATATATACAGGCTTATATTAAGGAAAGAAAGAAAAAAAAATCAATTGCTCTTTACATAACAAATTTTAGACTCGGATTTCAAAATGAAAAATGCTTGTAAAACTGTAACATCAATTTTAAAAATAGTTTTATGCAATTATATTAAGCAATTTTTTTTCAAAATAAGATATTGCAGTGATGAACCCAAAATTTGTCTTAAAATCAAATGATTAAATTTCACATTTCGATTTTATAATTTGATTAGTGATTGAAAATGAGGAATTTTGGTGATAAAATTTTGATTTTTAAGTTAGAGATTATCGGGAATTTTCAAGTTGAGCAGAAAATTCTTTTTCGTCAAAGTTCGATCATCGGCGATGATTCCTGGATCGAGCCTTACGTCGATGATAGCTCGCGAGTAGAGTAGTTTGGGAAAAATACTAGATAAATTTATTATTGGACGTGGAAGCGACGGCGTGGGATTTTATTTTGTAAACCTAGTTTTTAACCACATAAGAAACTTGTGCACCGCTGTCTCGTGAAAGCACCGAGTGTCTCGGGGTTCTAGGGGATGGTGGGGGTCGAGTTGACGCGTCGACGGCCGGAGTTGAAGGCTGGCCAGTGGTCGGGGGTCGGAGGATGAAGCGTTGACAGGTATGGGATGCGATAGGGTCGAGCATTTCCAGGCTCGTGACTTTGTGTTTCCAGGTTTGGTTCGAAATCTTCGATTTCGAATGCGAGACGAAGTTGGAGTTTGGGTGATCGGAAGTTGACCTGGGAGTAGCCGTTGACATGCTCGATGTTGCGGCGTCGGCTGGAAGTGATGGACGATGGTGAGCACGTGCACGAGCACTGTGCTCTGATGGTCTGAACATTGTAGTCTTAGGTAAAAAATTTAGTTACAGGCTTTACCTTAAACCTGTAAGTTTTAAATGCTTAAATCTGAATGTCTTTTGAAATTAGAAATGGATAGTTAAAACCAGTTTTAAAACAAAGTTGAGTGTGGATTCGAATGAAGTTTAAATCCTAGTTTAAGATAAGATTAAGTTCTAAATTTAATTGTTTGTAACAACTTTGAAAAGGTTAAATAGTTTGAATTTGAAAGAAATAGAGTTTTAAATTGTAAATAAGTTTTAAGTCAAAAATCTAAATTTGGATTCAAATATAATTTGAATCCTAGTTCTGAAATCAAAGAAGTTTAAAATAAAATAAAAATTTATATAAAAATTTAAATTGTTTAAATAACTTAAAAGTGTTTAAGCAAGTAAGTGAAAATAAATCAATTCGAATATATATAAAAAAAAAAAATATTAAGGTGTAATACACTTAGATTTCAATGAAGTCATTAATAAAGAAATTAATTATCATAGAGATAATTAAGGTAATAAAAATGATTAATTTATAAGGTAATCAAAGAATGGTTTATTTAAATTTTAAATCAATGATTTAGATAAATTTATAATTAAAGATAATTAATAATGATTAATTAAGATTAATTTAATAATAATAAATTGTGGAACCATTAAGTAAAATTACTTAATGACAGTAATTGTGGAATTAATTATTCAGTATCATTAATTGAGTTAATTGAATTTGTTCAAGTTAAGTACTTTAGTTAATTAATTCAGAATAATCACTTGAAAATTTGGAAAAATATAATTACTTAGGAAAGTAACTACTAGATAATTACTGAATGTAATTAATTGAATGATGATCTGAAATTGGAGTAAATTATTTGTTAATAAATTAAAGGATTATTAATAATTGTGATTAATCAAGATTAATTTAATAATTAAAGATTAATTGATTCATAAATTAAGAATGATAGTTAATAATTAAAGGTTAACTAATAAATTGTGGAAGGGAATTTATTCCAAATAATTTGTAATTAAATTATGATAATTAAACTGGATTAATAATGGATACATCCGGTTTAAATTAATTATTTGATTAATAAATTCATTTGTGAATATTTGGACTTGGCTGAATAATTGTTTTGTTTGATACCCCTGATATGTGATGCTTTGTTTTGAGTTGTGTGACTTATTTATCTGTGAATGGGCGATGAGCGTTATAGATTATATCGCTTATCAACTATAATTCTGTGTTTGAATCTGTGTTGATTGAATGATGTTGCAGTATTGTGTTAAAACCCTGGACCACACTTATACACACACAATTATGGATTTCACGAGGAAATCGATTAAGTCACAGATTTTAAAATGATTTTTAAAGTTGAATATTTAAATTCAAATGTTTTGGAAATGGAATCGGAATAAATGTGAAAAACTTTTGGAATGAAATTTCAAGTTAAAATTTATTTTAATTTACTTAATTAAGATTTGAAATTTAAATAATTCAATTTGAATTTGAATTCGATATTTGGAATTGAATCCTGTAATTTGAAACTAGGGATTAATGATATTATACTAGTCATTATGAGTTAAATCATTTTTAAAGTATTATTTTTGGGAAATTGAATTCAACCCAGGAATTTCAACTCGTATAAATGAATCAGATTTCCAAAGTGAAAACTGTTGTTTTCAAATGATAAACACTTTTAGATAAGAACTGAGATTCCAGTTAATTAGGGGAATTTCAAGATTAAATAGAGAAATGATTTTCCTAAGTTATGAATGAATTCTTTTTGAAAGCTATGAATTAAATCTGTTTATTTTTAACAGATTTAAATTGATGATTTGTTTAAATCAAATTGAAATGAAATGGTTTTGAAGGCTATAAGTTAAATCTTTGATTTAAAGATTTAACGAGTTAATCAAATTGAAATGAAAATTGATTTGGAAAATCTGTGAATGAATCTTTTGTTTAAAAGATTAAAATGTGAAAATTGTTTAAACCGTTAAAGGTTGTGAAAATGAATCCTTTTGTTTAAAAGATTGAAATGGTAATTGGTTTAAACCATTTGAAGAAAAGTTTTGGGTAATAAGTGTGACTTAATTGAAATCCCAATATCCATATATTTCTTGTAAATATTGCGCTCACTATTCGGTTTAGCCGGGAGAGGACCTTTGTGTCATATATCCCATTCCGAATATGTGATATGTCGTTATGGATAGCATTTGAAGACCGGTGTTGAAGACCGGATATTTTTGAAAGCGAAAGGACAACTCGTCGAATGTCTTTGCATCGACTGGTCCCCGGTATAGAGACTCCATCTGTGATGGGAAGTCCGAACGTGATTAGTGAATATTCGGATTGCAAGGACTTCTTTGGAAGTGCCTTCGGTTCTGTTCAATCCCGGAACAGACTTGTATGGATTGTATGTCTGACATTACAAATTGAGATATAAAGCCGATTTCTTTCAAATATATTTCTGTTGGTGGCGAAGAATTTATTCTTTTAGCTTAACACCCTTCTCTGAGACGTACGATCTCAGAGGTTATGAAGTTGAAGGTTATCAGCGATATATTCCCAATTTGGTAATGTGACATGCTGAGTGTTGCTGTAAATGATCATTGTGTTGATTATTTGTGATAGGATCGTTTATTTGATCGTCTATCCTGGTGATCATTTCTATGATCATTTGTTGACCCAAAGCATGGCTTTTGTATAAAGTATGTTTTTGTGGACGTGACTTCGTCGAGCCTCACACCTCGGGAATGGTCAAAACAGGAAAGATGCGGCAAGGTTATGAGGGGTAGCGCCCTTTAGGATATGTGCATTTCCTTCTGGAAAAGGGTGGTATCATGGTATGGAGCCCAGATACTTACTCATGTTGAAAACACTTTATGATTGTGTGAATTGATTGCGAGCGCTCGGTTGAAAGGTCCCAAAGGACCGGGGGATGGCATATTCGGTCAGTTGTTACTCAGTTAGGGGTAACCCGGCCTTGTGTTGGCAGAGTTCCGGTTTGGTTCTCGGGGATGTCTTTCCAGAGGCATTCTCATGTGGCAATGGGAAGTTCCTTGGCCTGACCATTTGTTGGAAATCCAAAGAAACAATACGAAACTTGTACGGTATTAGTTGTAGAACCTATCATTCACTTATGGTGTCGCAACACTGTTTGGATGGTAGCTATAGTAGGCATACGATAATGGTCGTATGTTGGCTAAGATTTATATTCTACTTTCGAAATGAATTTCTTCTACACTATGCACTAGTAATAATATCAAATGTTATTTTAAATGCGTATCAAGCATCTTTGACTATCATAAGGAGAAATCTCCTCCGATTCTGCGTTTGCATTGTGTGTGTGTGTGTGCGGGAGGCCTTATGGTAGTCTCATTTTTCAAAAGCATTGCGAATTGACTTTGAAAATCTTTTGTTGAATGTTTTTAATAGATAAACTGTTTTTGTTGCTCACACCAGTCCCACGACTGATCCGGAGTTTATTGTTTTCTTTCCTAAACTCTGGGTGCTCATTATTTTCTACACGAGCAGTCTAGAGTTGGGTTTTTTTCAGATAGTCAGATTTGTAGATTATCTGGAGTTAGTTCAGTCTTTGGATCGCACCAGGCTTGTTTATCTTCGTGCATCGTTATTGGGAGTTCGAGCTATTGCTGGATTAGTTCTTAGAAATGGAGTTGCAGTTATTTCTGGAGTTCTTCCTTGAAGACTATTTTAGCGTTATATTGTTCCGTATGTTAGATGTCATCTATTTTCTTTTCCGCTGCTGTTTTATTGTATCATATCTCTGATGTATATTGATATCTATTGGATCATCTGTTGTATCAGATATTGTATCAAAGCTGTATATCAATGTATTATTCTTTTATTCCGCTGTGTTGTTTACTTAATGATTGTTATAAGCTCCGGCGAATCGGATTTGAACGGTCGAATCTATGGCATTCGAGTACGATTTGAAGTACGGATGTCGATTTTTGAGCGGGCAAAATCCGACTCGTCACATCAAACGACTTCGAAATAAAGATGTTCCGCTTGTTAAAGTTCAATGGTAATCAAATCCTAAGGATGGTTCTTGGGAATCTAGAGAGTTCATCGAGCGAACGCATCCTGACTTACTTTCTCATGCTCTTTAAGGTGAACTTCTTACTTCATAATTCTTTTGTGTTAATATGCTTTTATGGTTGTTACTATATATCTTCTTCTTAAACATTGTGAGGACGCAATTTCTTTAAGGAGGGGAGTCTGTAACAACCCGCGTATTCATCGATTTTATATTTAAATATTTTATTTAAATATTTTATCGATACTCGGAATTTAGTCTGAAAAGCCACTTTTTGCAAACAGTCGAATTTGGACTCGAGACCATTTCCATTGAGTTCAAAACACCGTTTGCGATCTTTTTAAGTGTAAACTTTGATATGTTTGGAGTTAGTGGAATTTTGCTACTTTTTCACTTAGGGCTTTGGTTTGGGCTGAACCCATTAACCCCACTTAACTCAGTTCCAACCCTCTCCTCTTCATTTACTTCCTTTCTACTTTCCTTATACTCAAGCTTTTATAACAATGGTGAGTGGAATGGGAAATTAAAATTCCAAACCCTAGTTTTCTTTTGCAAATCAACTCTAGCTCCAAACTAATAGAAGAACCCATTGGTAAGCCTTCTCTTCTTCTTCTCCAACTCATTCTCTTATCAATTTCAGAAATTCCTAAACCTAACTTTGGGAATGTTCTTCTTTTAAAGCTTAGAATCAAGCTTCTTATGTTGGATTCGAAGAGTGGTTGATTCTCCTTTGCTTTCAAGCTTCTTCTTCAATTGTTTGGGTTCAAAGGTGAGATTTTTATCTCACATCTTAGTCTATAATTATCTTCGATTGTAAGGTATGAATTCCTTATACTTATTCTTGTGCAATTGATTTTGGTTTTCATTGATTTGGTGTATATTCCAATTTTTAGTGCTTTGAAATCAAAATCTATGAAAATCCTTTTATGGATATTTGGACATTGATATTTAAGGCATATCGAAGAGCCGTTAAGGCTGGGTTGTCGCTTGGCGTAAACCTTTGGTCGTTGTCGCTCGATCGATCGCTTCCGGTATCCGTTTGGCCATTTTTGGCCTAGGTTCAGGGAATGCCCTGAACCCTTGATTCAGACGTCTGAAACGTTGTATTCAGACGTCTGAATATTATTCTGGGAATCTTTATTCCCCAGTATTCAGACATCTGAATCTATATTTTAGACGTCTGGATTGGTTCATTTGGAACCAGAAAGGAAATAGGCTAAAAAGTGACTATTTCAGACGTCTGAAATCAACGATTCAGACGTCTGAATTCTGTTTTGGAAAATATTTTATTTTCCAGATTCAGACGTATGAATCCTTGATTTCAGACGTCTGAATCTGCACTCTTTTTGCCTATTTGCCTATTTGCTTGAGAATTCCAACTTTAATCGATTCGTGTTGATTCCCTTTTGTTATTATCACTTATTATCGACTTTGATGACATTTTCTTCGTGATTTTTGGGAATATCCATTTTGATGGATTCGGTATCGATTTCTTTGGATTTTATTCACGTCTTTGGATGTGAATTTTAGTGATTGATTGTTCCTACAATCTTTTTTTTGTGATTTGTCACTTTAAAAAATATAAAGGTTTCAATACTAGTAGTAAATATCAAAACTCCTTCGTCAAAACGATTTCAACACTATTTTATTACAAAGCTCGTTTCTTAAAACCGATTTCCAATCTACTAGTATATACAAACCTTTACCTCACTCGTATGAGAAATCTAATTAAACGACTTAGTAAAACGAGTGGTATGAAACGCTTGCGTTTACTTCGCCGGTTAATTCTTGGACTTATTCGATTGAATCTCTTGTGACAATTTTCTAGTGAAGATTTACAGTTTGTGCGTAAATATTTCAGTTAAGCAAGTGGTTATGGGACATGAAGCTAAACTTTTATATTTATTAACTTAGTGTAATTGACACTTCTCGGTTATCATGACGATCATTTTTATGATTTAGACTAGCAATTGTGCGATGTCTCTTTGACTGCGAGGTTAGACTAGACAACATTTGTGTGATTTCGACTCACACATATCTCTTTGTCTGCAAGGTTAGCCTAGACCTCATCAGTGTGATTTCGACTCATACATGTGGGGTAGCACCCCATGGTCTTCGGGCCGTTCGTGTGTCAAAAATTAATGGCTAGCTACCATGAGATAGCATCTCGTTCGTGTGATACATATGTTGGTGAGTTTTTATGCTCCCGTTCGTGTGATAGGCCTCCCCCCTTTTTATGATTTCTGGATTCCGTGTGTTGATTTTTGGAATTTATGCTTCACTAATTTTAGTGATTTTCATTGATATGATTTATCAATTTTTGTGCATTGGTGAATTCGTGTGTCATTGACTTGTTGTGAATACAAGTTTTGGGTATGAAACCCTTTTTGGATCTTTGTGAAGATTCTTGTGGTAGTGAACGATCTTTTGTTGATCATCATTTGCATGCTTATAGTAGTATGACATTATGGATATTATATGTTTATGCCATATCTTTTACTTTATATCATGTCATCTGATATTTATAGCTAGACTGGTCCGTTTATTATTTTCTTATAAATAATACTCGGGTCAGACCGAGATGTTACAGGTGCTTCTGTTTGACTCCTCTTCTGGGATTTGCTACTCTGACTTTTGGCTAACTATTTAGATTAGCAGTTTTTGTTGTATACAGTTGAGATATAGACTCATATATGTATTCTTTTTTATAGCACGTGTTACTATTCTTCTGTATTATTGTGGATCTTTTTGACCACTACTCTGATGTACACTTTCATGTGTTAGTTATATATTCATATCTTTTTCCGCCTTTGTGATATGAATTATCTGTGAATGATTTATGTAATGTCTATTTCTATATTTGTTTCCGAAGATTTACTTATAGCCACCGTGTAATAGCTTTGAGTTTGTATCGGTATGTCGGACTTCCTCCTTAGCATGCTATACTATCTGACATATCGGTGCTCGCACAAAGATGTTACACGGATGGTCGCTCCTCAACAGCCTTATTCTCCGCGCTAGTTGACAACATTACTCTGTAGTGTTCTTGGTTAGCGTGGGTATAGAGGTGGGGCGTCACAACTCACCATAGCCACCGATAACCTCATACCCCATTTTACCAGAATTCCCTGACACGTCGGCCAGTTCCATGCCAAACTCCGTTCATCCTTTCGCCGCCGATCGTCGAAGAATGGCAACAGACCCAAATCCGACCAAACCCCAATATCTCCATCATATCCAAACTAGAATTCCCAATATCTATACCTAAATTCATGATTTATTACCACGAATCTGCTCAGGAATTCAAATCATTAAATTGTTTCTATAAAATTTTGACAAAGATTCAATTTTTACTGTGTTTTTCTCATTTCAAAAACAAATTACTGAATTCTAAATTTTGAAAACATTTTTAGAATTCCAAACATGTTGTTATCTACAACTTCCTTTCAAAAATCTAGGCTCAAAACTGATTGAATCTTGAGATATATGTTTTTAAAGGAAATTCCAATTATTTTAAAATAACAGAGAACCCAGAATTAATTTCTACAGATATACAGACATGTTCACATTCTCCTCTATCTATTTCAGGCATATTCAAGCTAAATTGTCCATGCAATCCATAGCTATCACACTCATTCACATATATTTAAACTTCATTTTAAAATATATAAACCAGGTTGATTCACAGGCATATTAAAAATAGACATAGGAACTCAGGTTTTAATACTCACCTGTTTATTTAAAAAAAACAGAGAGCAGCTCCCCATTTTCCTTTGAATTCCATTGTACTTGATTTGAATTTCATAGTTGATCTTGGATTGAGTTTGAATTTGCTTATTTGAAGCTTTAATTCCATGCTCTGCTTGTGATTAAGTTGTTGAATTGATCTGATTCATGCCTTGATAATTTCTACCCTGGGTTTTAAAAATTGTTTACAGGCTTTCCCTTTTTTTTTATTTAGCCTTTGTTACTTAAAATTTTAAATTAAAGAAAATAAAGTTTTTGCCATTTGTATCTTTTCCTAAACTACACTTGTTTGATTATAGAGGGTAATATTTACATTTGTTTTAATGCATGCTTAATAAATTTACACATGTCAAAATAAAGTATTTTTATATATTAAACCCTTTGACTAATTTATTTATAGATTAAGGTATACCCCTTTTATCTTATTAAATTTATAGGTTTTATTTTGAATCCTTTATTAATTTGTGAATTAAATTATCTCAAGTGTACTTTAATTCTTGTACTTAGATTTCAAAAGATATATTCGTATCAAAGTTAAATGTTTATCTACATAGAATTTCTAATGAATAATTACATATCTTAATTTATAAAATAAAATCCTTTAAAAGAAATTAATATTAAACAAACTATAAAATCATATATAATATATTTTTAAATCCAAAATGTTTTAAAATATCCATTTTTTATCTCAAATTCTAATCCAGCTTTAAATTCAAATTCAATTAAAAATCCAATTTGAAATCAACTCAAATATTTGTATATTTAGTCAATACAAATTAAATTTGTAAATAATTAATTTTATTTTAGATCCATTTATATTTGAAAAACATTACATTATTACTATTGTTTGACAATAACAATTTTGCCAATTTTAAATAATTTATAAAAGAGACTATTATGGTTGAATTTGTTTGAAATTTCTAGGATATCACAGATATCCTTTATTATATTTTCAAATCCATTTACACATCCCGATATCTTTATTAACAAAATTTTATTTGTTTAATATATAAATTAATATTTTAGTAATTCTAATCCTATTAATTACTAATTACCAGATGCTCGAAAATCCAGGTTATCACAAGCTTAGTTATAAACAAAGTAAATGGTGGTCCTCATCCAGCAGACCGAAGCTGGAGGGAAATGGAGTCGTATGTCAGCTCTTTCAGGCATGCAGACTTCGAGTGTTGTAGTAATTCTGATGACGGGGATCCGACCAAGCAACAAAGGATGATGAGTGATGGCATCGTATTCAGAAACCGGGATGCTGATAAGGTCGAAGCCCCCTCTATCGACCCACTAGTTATTTCTGCCCAGGTAGGTCCTACGTGGATGAAGAGGATCCTGATTGACAGTGGGAGATCTGTAAATATTTTGTTTAAGCGAGCCTACAACTTGATGAAGATGGAAGCCAAGGATTTAAAGTCTTGCCAATCTAGAATCCACGACTTCAATGGAAGTGCTACTATACCCACTGGAGTGGTGGAACTGCCAGTGGAATTGGTGGTTGGAGAACGCAAGAGAGTCTGGATTTTACAGTTTGTTGTTCTAGACATTGATTCTCCCTATAATGCCTTTTTGGGCTGACTGACCCTTGCTGAATTCAGGCCAGCCATTTTTCCATGGTGTTTGACTTTGAAGTTCCCCACCGATCGTGGGGTCGAAGTAGTTCAAGGAGATCAGGCTGTTGGGAGAGCCTGTTATGTTGTTGAGCTGCGCGAGGCACAGCAAAGGGAGAAAGGAAAGGGCGTAGAGGAATCTCACTGCATCCGTTTTGCCAACAATTGACAATTGGTGCCTGGTCCTAAGTCCGAGCACCCCAACCAATTCCAGAGGGATCTTGACCAAGAGACACCGAAAGCAAAGATGAATCTAAAGAGAGTCAATCTTCCCCGGCTGAACTGACGATCGATATTCCGATTTATGATGATGATGATTCAAGAATGCTAAAGATTGGGTCTCAGTTAAGCCAACTTACGCAACAGGAATTGGTTGAATTTCTCCGAGCGAATCTCGACCTGTTCGCCTGGACACGCTCTGATATGTATGGGATCTTGCCAAACATCGTGAGCCACACCCTGAATATTGATCCACGGTGTATCCCGGTTAAACAGAAAAGGCGTGGTATGGATCTAGAGAGATCTGCCGCCCTTAAAGAAGAAGTCGATAAGCTGAAGACAAATGGGTTCATTCAAGATGCCTTATACCCAGAGCGGGTATCCAATCCCGTACTTTTCCGAAAGGCGAATGGGAAATGAAGGACGTGTGTTGATTATTCTGACTTAAATAAAGCTTTCCCGAAGGATTGCTTTCCACTTCACCGAATTGATTAGCTCGTAGGTTCAATGGCTGGATACGAGTTATTGTCTTTCATGGATGCTTATTCCGGTTACAATCAAATAACCATGCATTTACCTGACCAAGAACATACCAGCTTCGTGACTGATCTGGGACTCTACTGCTACAGAGTCATGCCTTTTGGGCTCAAGAATTCTGAAGCAAGGTATCAATGCCTAGTCAACCAGATGTTCGCCAACCAGATCGAAAAGACCATGGAAGTATATGTAGACGACATGCTGGTAAAATTGCGATTCTCTACTGATCATATCAAAGACTTAGAATCGATGTTCAACATTCTTCGAGAATACATGATGAAGCTCAATCCGCTGAAGTGCCATTTTGGAGTCGCATCTGGAAAATTCCTTGGATTCATCGTCAATGCTTGAGGAATAGAAGCAAATCCCAAAATGATCTGGGCAATCAGAAATCTACAAACTCCAAGAACCATAAAGCAGGTCCAGAGTCTCAACGGGAAGGTAGCGGCATTGAGCAGGTTCATTTCAAAGTCCACCGACAAATGTATCCCCTTCTTCGATCTGATCCGAAAAGGAAAGAGAAAATTTGAATGGACCGTGGAATGTGAAGACACATTCAGAGAACTGGTTCAACATCTCTCCACGCCACCGATTTTTTCGAAGTCTATCAACCACGAGAAGTTATATCTTTAACTGGCGGTATCAGAGAACGCAATCGGTGCTGGCTTAGTTTGGGAGGAAGACCGAGTGCATAAAATGGTCTACTATGTTAGCAAACGGCTAACCGGAGCCGAGAGAAATTATCCAAAGATAGAGAAATTGGCTTACTGCCTAGTCATTGCCTCAAGGAAGCTCCGTCCATATTTCCAAGCTCATCCTATCACTGTGTACACCGATCAGTCGTTACGACGGGTCCTTACGCGGCCTAAGACGTCCGGTAGGTTACTTAAGTGGAACATTGAACTGAGTCAGTTTGATATCACTTATACTCCAAGGAGATCCATTAAAGGACAAGTCCTAGCAGATTTCATAGCTGAATTTACCGTTCCAGAGGATTTTCCCGAAACCAATAAATCTTCTGAGTACATTTAGAAGCTGCATACCGATGGTGCATCCAACGATCGGTGCTCGGGTGCTGGAGCAGTACTTGAAACCCCCAAAGGCTGATCCATATGCTATGCTTTGAAATTTGAATTTCGTGCGATCAATAATGAAGCAGAATATGAAGCCTTGCTTGCTGGATTAAAACTCGCCCGTGATCTAAGAATTATTGCCGTGGAAATTTATTGTGATTCCCAATTGGTCGTATGCCAAGTTCGGGGTGAATATCAGGCCAAGGATTGAAGACTAGCTACTTATCTATCTCGAGTCTAGGAAATACTTGATCAGTTTGATTATTATGCCATCTTCTACATACCCCGTGAATACAACCAAAACGTAGATTCATTGGCGAATTTAGCGAGTACAGGCGAAGCACACCAAATAGGGCTTGTCCCTATGGAGACATTATCTTCTCTAAGTATTGATCAGATGGAGATAGACTTTGTATTCGAAACCACTCCTGGCAGGGAATCATGGATGACTCTGTACCGAAATTACATCGAGCATGGAACACTGCCTGAGCGCAGGAGTGAAAGAAGACAGTTTCTTCAAAAAGCCTCGTGGTTCACCATTCAGGATGGAGTCATGTGTAGAAGAGGATATTCTATTCCTCTCCTCCGATGTACCGCGCACGATGAAGTTAAACGAGTGTTACATGATGTACACGAGGAAGAATGTGGCGATCACACCGAAGGGCAAGCTCTCACTAAGAAAGTACTCCGATACGGGTATTACTAGCCTACTGTAAACTGTGATGCAGCAGACTATGCCAGGAAATTCGATAAATGCCAAAAACATGCTCGAATTCCTAGAGCCCCACCTACTGAGATAAACCAATTGGTCAGTCCCTGGCCGCTTGCAGTATGGGGCATTGATAACATTGGTGCTCTACTTCTGGGCAAAGGTGGAGCGAAGTATGCCATCGTCGCAGTTGATTACTTCACCAAATGGGCTGAAGTCGAACCTCTTGCAACAATCACGACGAAGAATGTAATCAAATTCGTAGTTCACAACATTATATGCCGATTTGGTCTCCTATATACCATTATCACTGATGATGGAGCCTAGTTCGACAGTGTTGAATTCAAGAATTTCTGCCAACGATTTCATATCCACAAGAAATCATCTGCAGTTGCACACCCTCAAGCGAATGGCCAAGTTGAAGCTGTTAATAAGGTTATCAAATCTATTCTAAAGAAATGACTTGAAAATTCCGGGGGCAAGGGGGTTGATGAACTTCCGATGGCTTTATTGGCTTACCGAATAACCCATAAGTCCGCAACCAAACACACTCCATTTTCTCTATCTTATGGCTCCGTAGTCGTTATTGTAGTCGAGATGGAAGTTCCTTATCATCGCATGACTAATTATGACTCGAAGACAAATGCCATATTACTTGCTGAATCTTTGGATTTACTGGATGAGAAGCGGGAAAAGGCTGATTTGAGGGCAGCCGCGTATCGAAGTCAAGTCACCCGATTGTATAATGCCAAGGTTCGGTCACGAACCTTTGAACTTGGCGATCTTGTTCTCAAAAGAATATATCTGGTTCCTTCACATATGAAGCCAAATTGGGAAGGACCGTATATGATTACACAAAAGCTCGAAGATGGCACGTTCAATTTATTGACCGTTGATGGTCTTACTTTGCCAAGAGCCTGGAATAGCGAGAGTCTCTGTCACTACTACACATGATAAGCTCTATTTACTCCAGTCTATTTTTCCATTTACAATTTGTTTCTGCATTACGAAATTTAAATTTGTAATATGGGAACTGACTTTGCCGTATTTTCTCATTTCAGCAATAAAATGCCATCTGTTCGAGCCAGAGCCATGATTTATTGAATATGACGTACAACATCACGATGCACGGAGAGCTAAGTTCCATCATGTGGTGGAATTTATTCAAATAAAGAGTGACTGTGATATGACCGGTCACTCACTAAGTGAAACCCGAGCTCGGGGGCTAGTCACTACACCAAAATCAAAAAGGATTGATACACGACAATCCTTTAACCAACTCCAAACTCCTAGAGTGCAAGTTGGAGCATAAAACTCATAATACATTTCTAGAGAGGGTAGACCCATCCGCCTAACGACTCTAACCGTACCCTCACCAAGTTTGAGGAGGATGGACCCGTCCATCTAACGACCTCACTTGTTAACTTGGGGTGGATGTGAACCGAACATCCACGATCTCGATAAATCCCTCGTTCCCAGAGTGCAAATGAACTCCTAAAAAGTCTAAACAGATGTGATTGACCATCTGTCGGCCAACTCCAAGTTCCCAGAGCACAAATTGGAGTATAAACATTAACTCTAGGTTTTCGAAGCGCGAACCGGAGTGTAACTCCAAGTTCCCAGAGCACGAATTAGAGTATAAACATCAACTCTAGGTTCCCGGAGTATGAACCGGAACATAAACACTAACTCCAAATTCTCATAGTGTGAATTGGAGTATAAACGCTAAGTCCAAGTTCCCGGAGTGCGAACTGTGTTACAAACTTTGATAGTCTACGGATTCCCAGAGTGCGAGCCAGATTATCGATCGCAAATAACTCCGAGTCTCCTGAGTGTGGTCAGAGTATAAACATAACTCGAGTGCGAACGATCGCACATAAGCTAACCTATGTCCCCAAAGTGTGGACATGTGCTTAAAAACTTTAACAGGCGTGACTGATCGTGAAATACAAATACAGATCCCCAGAGCGCAGATGTGAGTACTATGCGTAAGCAAGTGTGATTCGACCGCTCGACTCTTACTTGTTTTAGCATCGATCCGATGATGTTAAGCCTGAAATAATAAAGAAAAATGGCAATCACTAGCTGATCGTTGTGACCTATCACCGAAATTGGCTGCAAAGGTTAGGTGTTAATCATTGATCGAAGCTGTGCAGCATCAAAATCCAACTCAATCTCCAGCTACAACTTGTGTTTGTGATTTTCAGACTTAGTGAATGAAATAAACTCAGCTCAAAAGTTGAGACACTACAAGTGCACTGAATTGAGGATCAAACGCTACAACACTTAAGCATAAAAGACAGGAATAACAGCTGGAGCAAGAAAACAAAATTTCATTTCAACTACTTGAAAGTAAAGATTCATATACAAGTTCTTCCAAAAAAATTCCTACTAGCAGGGGCTGAACCCGCATCTATACATGGCCTATGAAAGAAAGACAAGTTCCTAACCATCAAAAAATGCGCCGGAGAGGCCTATCTACTCTCTTTTCTTCTTCATCTTCCTCTTTCGTGTGGATCCGCTAGAGCCACTAGTGATTTTTCGCTTTGAGCTTTTACCCTTTCACGGATCACCTCCAGATGGAGGCATGATGTCTACATCCTCCTTCGAGCTTGAGTCTAGAGGAATGCTCTCCGCAGTAGGAGTCGGAGGAACCGGATCTACAACCGAGGGCGGAATGGACACACTAGTATCAACAAATGTAACCCCAGGTAATATCATTCTAAGTGGAACTGGATCGGACGCCGCTAGTCCACCCTTAAGATTACTGCCATGTGCCGCTGCCTCCAACTCAGCATTGATTTCAGCCAGTATTTCTTCTTCTTGAATAGATCGAGCTTCGCTGGGGACAGCAGAGGTCTGTGTTGAAGCACTAGAGGCGGGTGCTGTTTGATGTGATTTTTTGTTTGATGATAACAAAATATATATCAATATATATATATATGTGTTTGCAGTTTGGACTATATACAGAAAGGAAGAAATATTCATATTGAATAATTATACTATTGCACAGAATTTATATAATTCAACCAGTATTTTTTTATTCAATATAATATTTTATTACAACACTTAAACAATACAAAGTTTTCAGCTCTCTCTATATATACATACACCAGTTCATACATTTTACATTTCTCACTACAACACTCAACACTCAGTTTTTCACTCTGTTTGCACATCTGCATCTATCTGCATTATCCAGCTCCACTTCTTGTCCTGTCTCCTGTGTACCTGTATAATTAGCAACTACAACAGTAATCTGAAAACAAACAAATTTGAATTTGCAAAAATAGAAATTTGTTTGTGTCTCAGATACATGGGTTATTGTCATCATCTTTGATTGTGTAATATCTGTGCATATCAGTGTTCTTACAGGTAATCATGAGTGGCTGCAATACACACGTGTACATTTATACACGTGTGCACTGCCTCGCCAACTCATGTGCGTTATCAACAAAAGCAATCAATACTTCAATGAATTCAACATGAAGCAGTGCAAACTCCCGAAGATACAACAGTGAAGGAAACTGCATCACAGCAGCATGAAAAAGTGTATACAACATCAAGATACACAAAATATGGAAACTGCACCAATGCAAATCAAAACAGAGAGTATATATATAGTGATGCATAGCAACTGCATAGCAGCTACACAACAAAGCAATGACCAGAACACAAGTACAAGCAAATAAATGCAATTTGAAGTGATATAACAGCAATTACAGGTACTCAACAAGGTGAAGCAGTAGTAAATCAAAGTGTGCAACTCGAGAATGGATACAAGTGACTCAGACCAAATGCAGTGACATACTGCAACAAACAAAGTCTCGACCAAAATCAGTGACTCAATGCAAATACAACAACAGAGCACAATGCACAAAAATCACAAACAAGGTCAAACCCAAGATAGGTTCAACTCAAGGCAACTTGAAGCATACGAGGTCAGACAAATCACTGCAACAACAAACACAGTGAAGCCAAAGTGCAGTGCAACTACAAAGAAGTCAGTGGCAAGCTACAACACCGAGTGCAACAGCAAACACATCATGAAGGACCACAAAATGCTACCAAGCAAACAAAGACCAGACAGTACAGCATGTACAAGGATCAATGAATTGAATGAACTCGACCAGACACACATGAACAGAACATCAACTGGGCAGAGACAAAACAACACAGTCAAGTCACAATGAAACTGCAGTAGACAAGTACACAACAAACCCGAATGTCACAAAGCATAAAAACATGTATGCAACATGGTGAGCAACACAAGGGCAGTACAATGCAACACAGTGAAAATGCTCAATGCACCAAGTACAGACAATAAGCTACGTGCAGTGTGCAAGTACAAACTCCATTGAGCAAATGCAACAGTGAAACTCGAGACCAAATGCAACTACATGAACAACAGAGAAGATGGTCAGTAGACATAGTGAGCTCAACAGTTATGCAAACATGTCCAAAGTCAAAGAAAAAAATGGGGTTGAATTTAAAAATAAACATCGGTTTTTAATTGAGTCAAAGAAATCTAATTTGGAAAGAAATCTCTGCATCAAATTTCTCGAACACATATATAGTCAGTGTTAATTCAAATAGGGGCCGAGACAACAAATATAGGAAGAAATCTTCGAATTAATTAATTCGAAAACAAATATGGACAGCAATAATTCGAAATTAAATCAAGAAAGGAATACTCCAAATCCAGAACAAATTCAGGAAAAATAATCAACGACATGTAGAAATCAAATCTGACAGTGGTTATTAGGGTTTCAACCCTATAAATAAACCCCAAGAAATCATCATAGAACACAACAACAATCGAGTTAAAAAGCAAGCAATCAGACAAGCAACAAAAGAAATTACATACCGAACCATCAACAACTCGATCATCAGAGAGCGAGCGCGAACACGAGCATCAAAAATCAGTCAAAGCCCCAATTTGAATCACAAGGGAAAGAAGCCCTAATTCAGATCGAATAAACAGAGGGCCGCCATTTTTTTCACAAACAAAAGACAAAGGACCGGGTGAAATAAGATAAGAGGGAAGTGACCGCATATTTCGTTTGTTTTGGGTTAAGGTTTTTTTTTATATTTAAGGGCAAGATAATTTAAATTGTTTTTTAAATTTAGTGCTTGCTCTTATAATTTGTTTTATTTGTCTGTTCTTTTCAAAACAAATCATGGTAAATCATCACCTAGGGTTTAGGTGTTGTCAGATTGTCTAGTTAGAGTTAGTCCAGTTAGCAAGGTTTGCGAGTTTGCAAAACTCTATAGGCGGTAGCAGGGTTTGCAAGTCTATTAGAGTGTTTGTAAGTGGAAAACTGTTTAATTCTAATAGAAATCTGGGAATGCAGCAGTAGGCAGGGGTTGCCGAAGCTGGGTAAATTTTGTGTGTGATTTATTTTTCAGCATATTTATTTCTGCAGTTTGCTTCTGTGTTTAATTCGGAAAATTTGCTATAACCCTATTCACCCCCCCCCCCTCTAGGGTTAATCTAGATCCTACAAGTGGTATCGGAGCAAGGTATTTTACTTTAACTCTAGAGTCATGAATCCACCAAATAATGCTTTCTGAGGGGCAATCTATTGCTAGGCCACCCATGTTTAATGGGAATGATTATGCTTATTGGAAAGTTAGGATGAGTATTTATCTTAGTTCTGTCGAGTATGATGTTTGGGATATTATTGAAACTGGCTATAAATCTCCCACTATAGTTATTGGTGATACTGAGATTCCTAAACCTAAGGATAGGTGGGATGCTAACGATAAGAAATTAAAAACTACAAATGCCAAAGCAATGAACGCTTTGATCTGTGCTCTTGATAAAAATGAGTTTAATAGAATTTCTCATTGTACAACAGCACAGGAAATTTGGCACACTTTGGAGGTGACACACGAAGGAACTTCTCAAGTTAAGGAGTCACGTCTAGCTCTATTTAGCAATGAATACGAAAACTTTGTGATGGAAAAGGGTGAGAGCATAAAGGATATGTTTGGACGTTTTTCAACTTTGGTGTACAATGCTAGAGCGCTTGGGAAGGTCTTCACTGAAGTAGAGCTTGTGCGGAAGATACTGCGAGTCTTACCAATGAACTTTGAGGCAAAAGTCACGGCAATACAAGAATCGAAAGATCTGAGTAAACTAAGCATGGAGGAGTTGATCGGAAACTTGATGACATATGAGCTTGAGCTAAAGGCAAAGGAGGAACGTAACAACTCCGAATCAAAAAAGAAGACAATTGCCTTAAAGAGCAAAGAAGAAAGCGATGAAGAAGAAGAAGATCCAATTGAAGAGCTTGCGATGGCTGTCAATAATCTTAGAAAATGGTCAAAATTCAGGCCACGCAAGAAGAAAACAAGTGGTAATAGGTCAAAAGATTCTGACGATTCCGATAATGAATTGACATGCTTTAACTGCAAAAAGCCTGGCCACTTCAAACAAAAATGCCCACTTCTCAAAAACAACAAAGGAAAGAAAAAGAAGAAGAAGGCCTTTGCAGCAACTTGGGATGATGAAGAAGGAGAAGAAGTTTCGGATAATAGCTCAGAAGAGGCTAACTTGTGCCTTATGGCAAAATCAGATTCAGAAACAAGTTCAGAGGAATCTAGTGAGGTCTGTTGGCGGGCTAAGGAGCAATAAGAATGGTTTCTAGATTCAGGTTGTTCTAGACATATGACAGGTGATAAATCTAAGTTCCTTAGCCTAGAGAATTTTAGAGGTGGAAATGTGATCATGGGAGACAATAGCAAGTGTAAGATTATTGGGAAAGGTGAAGTAAGTAACGGTACTTTTTCCTTGACTAATGTTTTATACGTTGATAATTTGCATCACAATCTCATTTCTATTAGCCAACTATGTGACAAAGGTATGAATGTGGTTTTTGATAGTGATACTTGCAAGATCATTGATAAAACTTCTAATAACATAGTTTTTATGGGCAAAAGAAAAGGAAATGTTTACTCGCTTTTGTTTGACAATCTAAATCTTTCCAGATGTTCGGTAGCCACTGACGAAGAGGCATCTTTATGGCATAGGAGACTTGGACATGCTAGCATGAGTCTCTTAAAAAATCTTGAAACGAAAGAATTAGTCAGAGGGTTACCACATCAGAAATTTAAAGATAACAGAGTGTGTAAAGCATGTTCCTTGGGCAAGCTTAGTCGATCATCATTTCGCCCTAAAAACATTGTTAGCACATCAAGGGTCCTCGAATTAATTCATATGGACTTATTTGGACCAAATGAAATTGCAAGCTTGAATGGAAAACGTTGTTGTTATGTATTGGTTGACGATTATTCTAGATTTACATGGGTTTATTTCTTAGCCAAAAAGTCTGAATCTTTTGATTATTTTTCAAAATTTGCTAAACTTGTTCAAAATGAAAAAGGAGTTTCAATTAAGACCTTAAGAAGTGATCATGGAGGCGAATTTGAAAATTCGGAATTTGAAAACTTTTGTGAAGAAAATGGTTTAAAACATGAATTTTCTGCTCCACGAACACCTCAACAAAATGGGGTGGTTGAAAGGAAAAATCGTACATTGCAAGAATTGGCTAGATCCATGTTGAGTGAGTATAAACTACCTCTAACTTTTTGGGCAGAGGCGGTGAATACTTCGTGCTACGTAATGAATAGAGTAATGATTACACCAATACTTGGCAAAACGGCGAATGAAGTGTGGCATGAAAGGAAACCTAACATCTCTTAGTTTCGTGTTTTTGGATGCCCTTGTTTCATTCTTAATACAGGTGATCAACTTGGAAAATTTGAATCAAAGGCCGATAAGGGAATTTTCATGGGCTATTCAACCAGGAGCAAGGCTTACAGGATATACAACAAACGAACAAAGACAATTGTTGAATCAATCAATGTGAAATTTGATGAATCTGATCTGGAAAGGACGACTGAAAAAACGGTTGATGATGGGGTAGATCATGAAGGCATTAAAGAAGGGACATCTAGTGAGAAAGATGAAAGTAGGACTGTTGATGCTGATAGATTGAAGTTCAAATCCAATCATCCTCCTGAATTGGTTATAGGAGATCCTACGGAAGGTATACGCACTCGCTCTTCATTTGATAAAAATTTGTGTGCGTTTTGTTGTCATAGTGGTTTTATTTCTGAAATTGAACCTGATTCTGTTGAAATGGCTCTTAATGATGAAAGTTGGATTCTAGCAATGCAAGATGAACTTAATCAATTTGAGAGAAATAAAGTTTGGAAATTAGTTCCTAGGCCAAATGACTGTCCAATTGTAGGAACTAAATGGGTGTTCAAAAACAAACTTGATGAATCAGGAAATGTAATTAGAAACAAAGCTAGGTTGGTCGCAAAAGGATATAACCAAATAGAAGGCATAGATTTTGATGAAACATTTGCTCCAGTTGCTAGGTTAGAAGCCATTAGGATTTTGCTAAGCTTTGCTTGTTATAAAGGTTTCAAACTTAAACAAATGGATGTAAAAAGTGCTTTTCTAAATGGTGATTTGAAAGAAGAGGTTTTTGTTGAACAATCCCCCGGTTTTGAAAATCACGATTTTCCAAATCATGTGTATAAACTTGAAAAAGCATTATATGGTCTTAAGCAAGCTCCTAGAGCTTGGTATGACTGCCTTTGTACATATCTTTTGGAAAATGGCTTTAAAAAGGGGAGTGCTGACACGACACTGTTTCTATTACATAAAGGAAGTGATTTTTTGATTGTTCAGATTTATGTAGATGATATCATTTATGGTGCTACTAATGAACTCTTGTGCGATAAATTTGAACAAGTCATGCAGGCTAAATTCGAGATGAGCTTGGTTGGAGAATTGAAATATTTTCTTGGATTTCAAATCAAGCAAAGCAGTGATGGCATTTTCATTTCACAATCCAAGTATGTGTTGGAACTGTTGAAGAAATTTGGAGTTGAGAACTCCAAACCATTGAGGACTCCTATGAGCCCATCAACAAAGTTGGACAAAGACGAGAAAGGAAGTGTTGTTGATTAGAAGAAATATCGAGGGATAATTGGTTCACTTCTCTATGTTACTGCTTCTAGACCTGATATTATGTTTTCTGTGTGTCCGTGTGCACGTTTTCAATCTAATCCTAAAGAATCTCATTTGAAAGCCACTAAACGAATTTTGAGATATCTTTCACACACAAACAAACTTGGGTTATGGTATCCTTCTTGTGAAAATTTTGATTTAGTTGGCTATTCTGATGCTGATTATGCTGGTTCATTGGTTGACAGGAAAAGCACTAGTGGAACATGCTTTATGCTAGGACACTCGTTAGTTTCATGGTCAAGTCGAAAACAGAACTGTGTTGCATTATCCACCACGGAAGCAGAATATATTGCTTTAGGGAGTTG
Organism: Allium cepa; assembly: GCA_030765085.1. NCBI lineage: Eukaryota > Viridiplantae > Streptophyta > Magnoliopsida > Asparagales > Amaryllidaceae > Allium > Allium cepa. Next base: position 474,661,208 of record CM060931.1, read on the forward strand.
TTGTGCTCAAATTTTATGGATGATGCAAACTCTTTCTGATTTTGGCTTAGTTTATAAACAAGTTCCATTAAAATGTGACAGTAAAAGTGCAATAGACTTATCAAATAATCCTGTTCATCATTCACGCACAAAACACATTGATGTGAGACACCACTTTCTTAGAGATCACATTGCTAAGGAAGACATTTGCATTGAATATATTTCAACTGAGACTCAACTTGCTGATATTTTCACAAAACCCCTCCCAGAAGAAAGATTTTCCAGATTACGTTTGGATTTGGGGATTATAGAAATTGACTAACCATTTTTCATTTTTTTTGTTGAAATATTCTTGGATATATACTTTCAACTTCAATTTCTAGGATTCAAACCAGTTTTGGATATTATCCAAAGATTGATTCGAATATGGTATTCAGTACTGGATATTACATAATATAATTAACTTGGTAACTTATTCCACGATCATTTCTATTTCTACCATCTTTCTATCGTTCATAATGGTTTTGTAAAATAAGAAGAGTGAATTATTTTTAAATAAATAAAAAAAAATTATAATAATAAATAATAATAACTCTCATGCATCCATTCTCATTTAAACGTCCTTATGGTTATGCATGGATGGAGCATGTGAGTGAATTATTTTTATCATTACTCCATTCTCATTTAAAAGTCCTTATGGTTATGCGTGGATGGAGTATGGTAACTAAGTATTCTGGTCTCACTTAAAAGTCCGGATGCTTAGACTAATAAGTAACTGCTAATCCCATTTAAAAGTCCTTATGGTTATGCGTGGTTAGTAAGTGCTTATTTTTTTTGTTTTTTTTGTTTTTTGTGATTAAATGTCAAATTAATGTTAAAATATCTCTCTTCTTAAACCGATCATCGATCCATTCTCTACAATGTGGAAGTTGTTATCTCGTTATGATATATAATTTTTTGTTCCTACTGTTCCATTGTTTTTTTGTCAGTCTTTTAATAATGCCAAAAGGGGGAGAAAAGAACTAGATTTTGATAAGGAAGTAAATATTTTTTGGAATACTTCAACAATATTTGTTTAATGTTGTTAGATAATTTTTTCCTTAGTTCTTTTATTCATCGGTAATTTTTGTTATCTTCTAAATAGGGAGTGGTCTTGGTTGTAGGGGGAGCATTCAAATAGGGGGAGCCAAACATTTCATGCTCAAACACATGTATTAGCATTTCAAAATCTTTAATATATATGTTTGTCATCATCAAAAGGGGGAGATTGTTTGATGTGATTTTTTGTTTGATGATAACAAAATATATATCAATATATATATGTGTTTGCAGTTTGGACTATATACAGAAAGGAAGAAATATTCATATTGAATAATTATACTATTGCACAGAATTTATATAATTCAACCAGTATTTTTTTATTCAATATAATATTTTATTACAACACTTAAACAATACAAAGTTTTCAGCTCTCTCTATATATACATACACCAGTTCATACATTTTACATTTCTCACTACAACACTCAACACTCAGTTTTTCACTCTGTCTGCACATCTGCATCTATCTGCATTATCCAGCTCCACTTCTTGTCCTGTCTCCTGTGTACCTGTATAATTAGCAACTACAACAGTAATCTGAAAACAAACAAATTTGAATTTGCAAAAATAGAAATTTGTTTGTGTCTCAGATACATGGGTTATTGTCATCATCTTTGATTGTGTAATATCTGTGCATATCGGTGTTCTTACAGGTAATCATGAGTGGCTGTAATACACACGTGTGCATTTATACACGTATGCACTGCCTCGCCAACTCGTGTGCGTTATCAACAAAAGCAATCAATACTTCAATGAATTCAACATGAAGCAGTGCAAACTCCCGAAGATACAACAATGAAGGAAACTGCATCACAGCAGCATGAAAAAGTGTATACAACATCAAGATACACAAAATATGGAAACTGCACCAATGCAAATCAAAACAGAGAGTATATATATAGTGATGCATAGCAACTGCATAGCAGCTACACAACAAAGCAATGACCAGAACACAAGTACAAGCAAATAAATGCAATTTGAAGTGATATAACAGCAATTACAGGTACTCAACAAGGTGAAGCAGTAGTAAATCAAAGTGTGCAACTCGAGAATGGATACAAGTGACTCAGACCAAATGCAGTGACATACTGCAACAAACAAAGTCTCGACCAAAATCAGTGACTCAATGCAAATACAACAACAGAGCATAATGCACAAAAATCACAAACAAGGTCAAACCCAAGATAGGTTCAACTCAAGGCAACTTGAAGCATACAAGGTCAGACAAATCACTGCAACAACAAACACAGTGAAGCCAAAGTGCAGTGCAACTACAAAGAAGTCAGTGGCAAGCTACAAACACCGAGTGCAACAGCAAACACATCATGAAGGACCACAAAATGCTACCAAGCAAACAAAGACCAGACAGTACAGCATGTACAAGGATCAATGAATTGAATGAACTCGACCAGACACACATGAACAGAACATCAACTGGGCAGAGACAAAACAACACAGTCAAGTCACAATGAAACTGCAGTAGACAAGTACATAACAAACCCGAATGTCACAAAGCATAAAAACATGTATGCAACATGGTGAGCAACACAAGGGCAGTACAATGCAACACAGTGAAAATGCTCAATGCACCAAGTACAGACAATAAGCTACGTGCAGTGTGCAAGTACAAACTCCAATGAGCAAATGCAACAGTGAAACTCGAGACCAAATGCAACTACATGAACAACAGAGAAGATGGTCAGTAGACACAGTGAGCTCAACAGTTATGGAAACATGTCCAAAGTCAAAGAAAAAAAATGGGGTTGAATTTAAAAATAAACATCGGTTTTTAATTGAGTCAAAGAAATCTAATTTGGAAAAAAATCTCTGCATCAAATTTCTCGAACACATATATGGTCAGTGTTAATTCAAATAGGGGCCGAGACAACAAATATAGGAAGAAATCTTCGAATTAATTAATTCGAAAACAAATATGGACAGCAATAATTCGAAATTAAATCAAGAAAGGAATACTCCAAATTCAGAACAAATTCGGGAAAAATAATCAACGACGTGTAGAAATCAAATCTGACAGTGGTTATTAGGGTTTCAACCCTATAAATAAACCACAAGAAATCATCATAGAACACAACAACAATCGAGTTAAAAAGCAAGCAATCAGACAAGCAACAAAAGAAATTACATACCGAACCATCAACAACTCGATCATCAGAGAGCGAGCGCGAACACGAGCATCAAAAATCAGTCAAAGCCCCAATTTGAATCGCAAGGGAAAGAAGCCCTAATTCAGATCGAATAAACAGAGGGCCGCCATTTTTTTCACAAACAAAAGACAAAGGACCGGGTGAAATAAGATAAGAGGGAAGTGACCGCATATTTCGTTTGTTTTGGGTTAAGGTTTTTTTTTTATATTTAAGGGCAAGATAATTTAAATTGTTTTTTAAATTTAGTGCTTGCTCTTATAATTTGTTTTATTTGTCTGTTCTTTTCAAAACAAATCATGGTAAATCATCACCTAGGGTTTAGGTGTTGTCAGATTGTCTAGTTAGGGTTAGTCCAGTTAGCAGGGTTTGCGAGTTTGCAAAACTCTATAGGCGGTAGCAGGGTTTGCAAGTCTGTTAGAGTGCTTGTAAGCGGGAAACTGTTTAATTCTAATAGAAATCTGGGAATGCAGCAGTAGGCAGGGGTTGTCGAAGCTGGGTAAATTTTGTGTGTGATTTATTTTTCAGCATATTTATTTCTGCAGTTTGCTGCTGTGTTTAATTCGGAAAATTTTGCTATAACCCTATTCACCCCCCCCCCTCTAGGGTTAATCTAGATCCTACAGGTGCGAGTCCACTAATGAAAAACGGCAAGTCCGCGAACGGGTCACTTTGTCAGCCTAGAAGCCCATTCATCATCCGCTCATCAAAAGAAAGTGAGCACCACTGTGTTACTTCAATGGGCGGGTCGTTGTCGTAGTGGTCGCTTCGGTGATGATGGCCTCCTGCACTTGATGTGATTCTTGGATTGCAGGAGACGCTGTCAATATAACTTCAGTCACTTGACAAAGAAGAAAAGAAGTTGTTAGTACACACTTCAAAACAAGTTCTTCATTTCGAACACACATGAGATTTGTTCAGAGTACCTTCCTTGGTTTTTCTCGCAGTTGGCTGAACAGGTTTGGAAGTGTGCTCCTGTATAGAGATAAATATGGCTGCTCTGGGTCGTAAGTTGGGACAGGCTGGAGCTCAACCGCCGAAATAGGTTTAGATCGAGATGGAGCGGTAATCTCAGAACTCGTAACATGATGCTCAATGCCTGAGCCTTCCCCAGTCTCCTGGGCTGGGTGCCAAGTTTCTCTCTTGCATGTGAAATCATAGAGTCGTGGAGAACCTTCTTTTCATCCTCGTTCAGCATACGGTTCTCCAGTTCGAACTCATCAATTGTTCCACCCAGAAGCACCGCCTTCTACTCTTCGACAAACATATTATAAGCATTATAGAGATGAATTGAGTAATCGTCGAGCCAAGCCAGGTTTCTATGTCTCAGCACGTTGGCATTGTAAGTGACGAGAAGTTCTTCTATGTCAGCCTCAAGCCTAGTTTCTGCCAGTCGAACCTTCTCATCAACCACAGCCTATACCACGTGGACTTTTTCCATAGCCACGTCTCTTTCCCTCTGAAGCACCACCGCCTGATCACATGCTTCTCGTGCGGAGATATTGGCAGCATCCTTCTCTTTTATAATTTCAAAAAACTTAGACTTAAGTTTGTTGAGCTCTTTGAGGGCTGCATCCCGCTCAGCGGCGACGGTGGTGTTCCTATGACTCATGTCCTCCACCATGGCATAATGTTCTTACCTCATTCTATCCACAGCTGTGTGGGCATCATCGGCCTTTTTGAGAGCTTCCATTTCAGATTTTCAAGAAGACTCGGCTTCATTGTTGAGCACCTGAATAATCCGGTCTTTCTGTGAAAGCTTTTTCTCCATTTTTTCAATCGTGGCAGCCCGATCGAAAGCCGCTTTCGATGCTTTTCTCGCAGCTTTCGACCACTCCTTGTGATGGACGAAAATATCTGCAACATAATCATGCACTGTGTTTTCGGGCTCCACCGAAATTCTCTTCAAGTGTGGGGGAAAAGATATATCTGTCAAAGAAAATATTAGGGAAATCCTTCTTTAATTAAGCGAGCTTGATCGCTCCTTCCCGGTAGGCTCAGTAAGGACCTGTTGGGGGGCCACTATTTCAATTCTATAATGAGAATCAGACATTGGAGCATGAGAAGATGTCTTATGCCGTGAAGTTTCAAGAGGCTGTGAAACATGAACTGGAGGCAGTGCAGCAGCTCTGGTAAGGGGTGAGGGAGATCGAGATCGGCATACGTATCCCCTATCCTTTTCATACCGCTCTTGACTAGTGTACCCTTGGTCATAATCCCTGTCTCCTTCTCTGCTGCATGACTCATAATATGATGAAGATCGGCGAGTATTTCGTAGACTACCAAGAATGGAGCCACGACCAGACATCGTATCTACAAAGTAAAACAAGAATAGAGTTAGTGATCTTCCAATTGTGGATAGCTTACGGTCAGGAATCGTGTGTCGTGAAGTGTGTATGTATGTGCAACCCCTCGACCAACCGGAAGTGTTGACCACGCTAGTGGGAAGAGACTCACTTAAATCTAAAGCATGTTGAAGTTCTTCTAATCCGGCATCATGTTGGAAGGAGACACTGTTCGAAATTGGGATATCGACGAGCCCTTCGAAGAGATTCTCCGCTCGTGGGGGAGAAACCTTTGAAATTCTAACCCCGAAAGCGGACCGGGACATGACCGCGGTTTTCCATCTCTTGGATTTGGAATAATTAAAAGCAGCTGCCTTGCCTTTTCTTTTTCCTTCGTAATCCAGGACTGCATTCGAAGGCTCAGCTAAAGGTTCGTCGTCGGCGTGTGTCCTCTCCGAGTCTACTTCCTTGGTTATAACAAGACAGGGCGTCGTGTGCTTAGTCTGTTTCTTCGAGCTAGTTCGTACCGTCCCCTCGAGCCTTATACTTTGTTTTCGCTCAATCACCCTAAGAATTCTCAAGTTCCTATCTGTCAGAACCGAGTCAACATTCTCTCTTCACTTGGGACTTCTTGAAGAATCCGAACTATTTCTTTATAGTGAACACCTTCGGGTCGCTGAATTATCGTTGTTAAGAGAAAAATGTATAAGTTTGACTTTAGTTGTAACTGACTTATCGGCTATTTGAGAAGACTGCAATACTTACATCGAAATAGCCATCGACTGGCAAATCCCGGGGGGGCATCGGACATAAAACCATTTCGTCTTGAAGTAACTTAGCCTCGTCCAGGATCCCGTAACTTCTTGGAAATTTCTTATTGCCTCCAAGAGTGTGAAAGATGGGCTATCTCCCCGGCTCTTGAAGTTGAACAAATATCTGATCTCGATCGGAATAGGTGGTCGATGGAGATGCTCCATGAATACGATGAACAGACTGTTCAGCAGAGCATGTCCGTTCGGGTGCAGCTGAGATGGAGCGATTCCCAAATAAGATAACACCTCCCATATATTAGTTGAAAGGGGGAAGCGACCCGGATGCACACGGATGATGGTTGAATGCGGTGTACCCCTCCGATGTATAGTGGGATCTATCGTTTAGTCCTGGTAATAGTACGTCGTCCATCGACATACCGTGTCTTAAGCATATTCCCCTAACATGTCTTCAGAAACATTGGACGGAACAGAGACTGGCGGACTACCGATGAAAGATGCACCAGGTGCCTCAGCCGAGGCTGGATCGATAACTTTCGCCTCAATGACCGGCATTTCGATTATAGGAGGGATTAAACTCCGAGCTTCCTATTGCTGCGAGCTTGAGGGTTCTATAACTAACTAACTTACGAAAAATCATCATTAAACGATAATGAGCCCGTGCATCCCCCAGTGTGAAGTGTGTGAATGTTGTACAATGCAGTGCTGTGAAGTACTTGAAAGATGCTACAGAGTTAAAGAAAGTATGCAAACGACAAGATTTCGAAATTCAGTTGAGATGACCATCATCGCTGACCGTCACAACCATGTCATCCAGACATTGGCGATCAATCCAAGTTAGAGTTTGTTATATTTTTGTTAAGTTCCAGTTGTATCGATGAGCTTTGATAGGCAGTCAGATATGCAGTGAAATGATTAAGTCCAATTATGCAAGGTAGAAGCTCGTCGGAGTCAAATGTTCTGATGTGTAAAAGTTCTCTAGATTTATCAATTTTCGGCTTGGAATCGATCGCCACAGTTCAAATTCGCATCGAGTCAGAAAAACATACATTTCGCATTGATCGATTTCGAATAGATGCAATTCATATCGATCATATTCGAACCGATATATTTCGTATCGATCGATTTCGAATCGATACTTTTCGTATCAATCATGGGAGTATATACTACGTCGATCATAGGCCTTGGCTTCGTATTGATCGGCACTGCAACTTTGAACTTATCTATAGCGTCCATTTCGTATCGATCCCAAGTGGTCAACTGCGGATCAATTGTCGAAGGCCAACTTCGTACCGATCGGTATAATCAGTGTTTCGTACCAACCATCGCCCATCGATACGAAACCAGTCCATCCCCCTATATTAAATTCTCTCAACTACAGATCGATGCAAAATCCCAGCATCCCTAGATCAATACGAAAAACCGTCTCCTTCATCGATCGATACGAACATCTCACTCCCATCCTTCGACCATTCTTCTTCCTCAAACTGCGCAAGCGCCATGGCCTTTTTCTGGGCCGACTCCAGCCTTGACTTTATAAAAGATAGATTGCAGAGGCGAATAGGATGGCAAAGATTTTAAATCTCGTTGTTTAGACGTTAAATTTAATCGCTACTTTACGTAGTTGCAGTGGATTGTTTAATAGATTGGAGATTTGATCGATTCGAAGGCAAAGCACAGTTCTTCTTTTACCAGGCTTTTGGATCGATGTGAAAGTAGGAGATAAAGAAGGCAAAAGTGAAAAAGTGAAAAACGCCTAAGTCCATAGTATTTATATGGACCCAAGGAAAGGAGGAGAGACGATTCGCCTCCCAGTCAAAAGCAACCAGTCATAGAAGGTCAACTACCAGATCGAGTCGAATGGGTTATTCGAATCCATGGGCCAGAACATTCATCGATGCGAAATTGTCACAAGATTCCATCGATTCGAAACTACTGTTCGTATCGATCGACCCAACTACATCCACAATGCATCGATACGAATTGCGTTGTTCGAATCCGTCAAATCACGGCTTTTAGAGACCAATATTTATCGATACGAGATGCTTTATTCGTATCCATCAGCACTCAACCCATGAGAGTGTAAATTCCTTGATATGAAATGAGGTCCACCGAAGCTCATAACCATCGATACGAAATGGAAACTTCATATCCATCGGAGCTCACGACCATCGATACGAACGATCATTTCGTATCCACCAAAACTTCTATCTATCAATGCAAAATGATCATCTCATACTCATCAATACGAAGTGTTTATCTCGTATCCACCAATGTAGAGTATGTCGATGCAAAAGCAATCTTTCGACCTTTTATATCGATTCAGGAGAGGATCGATGCGAAGGAACATCCAAAACAACCATCAAGCATTTTTTGCAACTTGAATTTCACATCGGTTCAGAAGAGGATCGATACGAAATTCGATACGAGAGAACTGACAGTGATTCTTGAACATTCAACGTTAATGAGAGTCAGATTAACATATATGCTTACATATCAGACTAATATTCAATTTTCACCATTCATAAGAATTGGATAATCGTCTGGTATGCGACTGCGGCGACAAACAACAAATCACTATCATACAACAATTAGTTACAACAACATAGGGCACAACAGTAGATAATAAGCATTTCATATTGCTGAGAAAATCAATCAAAGATTACAACCTTCAACGAAAAGATGATGACTGTTCAGAATGATGGCGGCAGCTTTTCAAAGCACGTCATGTTTCCACAAGACGTACATTGGGGGGAAAATGTTATCCCACCTTTTGGCAAGGCCGAGATATCAAAGAACTGAATGGAAATCAAAGGATCACTTGTCCCGGATATCGAGTACGCACAGGTTCGCTATGGATATCGATGAATTTTTTCCGAGTCCGGATCAGGCTACAATTGACAAGACACGACAAGCAAAGCCATGAAAGCCAGCATTCCAAATTTCAAGTCAATCCGAGCTCGTATGCTTAAGTTACAATCGATGCAAATTGGAGGAATTAACCTCATGTTCGTATCCATCAACGAGCCATATTTCGAATCGATCAGATACATTTCCATCATCACACCATGGTTCGTATCGATCAGTTTCGTATCCATCGATGAGCCACTGTTCGTGTAACGACCCAAAATTTTCAATCCTGAAAATTCCAGATAGTTAGGAAAATAAGAAAAGAGGTAGAAGAAGAAATAGAAAACACCAAACGCAGATTCTCACATTCACAGCGGATCAGAATATAATATCAAATAAAATAGCAGTTACACAAAGGAAAACTGTATTGGCAAATTTACATCAATATATCATAGTTACATCATATACTGAAAACACTGGACAGGTTCAATCAATCTATCCCAGACAATTAGCAGAATGCACTCCATACGTCCCTGCCATCCAGCTCGCCTCTTGAGCTTCAGAACATCCTTACCTGAAAATCTGTTGTTGTTGAGATTGATTTAACTTTGGAAACAGAGATGATCTTGCTTAGATTATGAACTGGAAAACTTGCTTAGTTGATTTCTTTGATTAATCTCTGGTTTGAAACATTTGTTATAGGCCTTTGTTTTGAGCTTGTACATTTATTTTAGACTTGAGTTTCTTTGTTTTTATCTTGTTTCAAGTTAAAGATGTATTCAAGCAAAATGAAGTCTCTAAAGAATTATAGTAGATTACAAATCGAACCGGTGTCGGGTATTTGATACCAAATGTAACGACCTAGAATTTTCGATCTCGAAAAAATTCTAGTAGTTAGGGAAAAGAAGAAACAGATAGAAGAAAAGAAGAAACAAAAACACCAAAATCTCACATTCGCAGTGGATAAAATATAATAACAAATAATAACAGTTATACAAAGGAAAACTGTACTTATCAGATTATACTTTAATACAACAGAGTTACACAAATACACAAACACTGGACGAATACAACCATGTCCCAGATAACTACAATATATCCTGGCGGATACACTCCATATGTTTCTGCCATCCAGCTCGCCTTCTGAGCTCCATAACGTCCTTACCTGAAAATCTGTAATACTCGGTCTGACCCGAGCATTACATCAAAGTAACACCCGGGTCAGGTTGGAAACCAGCGTGAGTAAACCCAAATAATTTGAAATACTAAGCTCAAACCGTAAAAGGAAAATTCCGGTGTAACTTGTACTTCAATACGAGTTCATTACTTGTTATGCTCAACACTTATTTCACAAACCAATCCCTAGGTACCCATACATAGTTTCTAAGGTCCATATTTTTTTTTCCATTCCAGCCCATTGATTTCACATATCAAATCTATATAGATTTATTAGATATTACAAATCGAAGTGGGTTCGGGTATTTACTGATACCTGACCACGGTCTCTTCGAATTCCAAGTCATCTTAACCCAAGTTTCAAGTGAAATACAATTCAAACTTTAAATACAGGGTGTCACAGTAATTCATCATCAATAGGTAACCACATTATCACAGTATAAATCAAACATACTATATCACATAGCATCACGAATCACGTATTAGGGATGACAATTAATCCAAGGCTTTTAATATCATTCTATCATCCATACACAAAGTTCATTAGCCTACCATTCTAATTAATTTAAATAGATTAAATTAATTACTTCAAACATCTTTAAATCCTGCTTACTCAACATTAATTAATTACAAATCAATTAATTAATCATCCTCTAATTATCATTTTTAATTACATTAAGCAATTTGCCTTTAATTAATCACACAAATTAATTATCCTTAACCTTTCACAGTAATTAATTAACCATAATTAATTACATTGATCATTAATTAATTACATTAATTAATTATATTTTAATTAATCACATTCATTAATTAATCTTAATTAGTCACATTCAGTAATTAACTATCCTTCATTACTTACATTAATTAACTTCTTAATTAATTATTTTAATTAATTACACCAAGTAATTAATCCTTTATTACTTCCACTAAGTTATTACCTTCCTTATTAATTACACAAAGTAATTAAACCTTAATTATTTTCATTTATTTTATTACTCCTTAATTAATTTTCTTTAATTACTTATCCGAAGTAATTACTCTTTTATTACATTCAGTAATTGTCTATCAATTACTTCAATAAGTAATTATAATTAATCAATTACACTAAGTGATTATCTTTAATTAATTAGACTAATTTATTAACCTAAATTAATCACATTAATTTAGTTGATCACATTGAGTAATTAATCTCTTTGATTACTTCCACTATGATAATTAATTACCTTAAATCAAAACAATTATAAACATTTAACTTGTTTAAAACATTTAAATTCTTGAAATTTAATCACTTTCATAAATTTACAAGATTGTTAAATAATTTTCACTTTGGGAACACAAGATTTTCATTCCTTTGAAAAATTGATTTAAAACTTATTAAATAATTTACTTTATAAACATATTTATTTAAAACACACTTACCTAAATATTCTTAAAACTCAATTACTTCCAATATTTCAATCTTAAACTTGTTTAAAGCTTTTCTTTGGAAATCCAATTATTCAAAATAACCATAAAACCCATTTTTAAACACTTTGTTTAGATCTTTAAAAATCTCTATATTTTTTTATAATACTAAAGATGAAACTTTACTAATTAAAGAAAAATATCTTAAGTTTTAAATGGGATTTGATAAAGAGTGATACTTTCTTCAATATATATATATATAAGTTGTATAATATACAAAGGTATTAAAACTATAATATGGAAACACATAAAATATATATATTCATGTAAATTAACAAACAAGGAAATATTGAAATACATACATTTACATGTGTAAAACAATAAAACCTGTATTAAATAAGTGTAAGTATTTTGGAAATGTAACTTAACACTTGTAAAAAAAAAATTAACAAGTGTCACTACTTTGTTTTTGTTTTAAAAAAATAATAAAAAGAAGAGACCTGGTTATTATTTCTAGTTCAAAGTTTTACAGTTCAAACATATTTCTTTTCTTCTTCCTAAAAAAGAGAAAAGAGGAATCAAAATTGTTATGTTTAAAGTATATTTTAAAAATGAAATGATTTCCAATAAGATGTTTAAAACTTTATTTATTCATTTATAAAAGTTTTCTCTAACCCTTGAATGGAAGGTTATATAAACAAGATTAACTTAAAGTTTTGAATTAAATGATTAATTTATTTTAAAAGCTTGGTTTTACTGTGATGGCCCGCCTTTCTCTCCTTAGAAAGACGTATTGTAACGCCCAAAATTTTCGTTCTTCGAAAATTCGACACCGATACTCACTTTATCGACTGCCGAGAAATCAAAGGCCGAAAACCGAGATGTTATGGGTTTTTAAAAAGAATTTGAGAAAAAGAAAAAGAAAGAAGAAGATAGAAATAGAGAAAACAGAGAAAAAGAAAATTTGAAAATAGAACGGACAGAAAGGAAACAACAGAACAACAACAGAATCTCACAATTCGCAGCGGAACAACATATAATAATAAATGAATAATCTTTAAATAAAGAACTATATCAGTTATTACATCACATTATATTTCATTACATCATATCATATCATCAGAGTGTACAACAACATACAACAATAAACAGTGCAGCGGAAAAGAAATACTATATAAACTAGTAATACGCCATGCCATCCAGCTTGCCTCCAGCAACTCCAGAATATCCAAAATATCCTGATAAACCTAACTCTTAACTGCCCGTGTGGAAATTGGTGGGCACCCAGAGTTTAGGAAGGAAAACAATAAACTCCGAGTCAGTCATGTGACTGGTGTGAGAACTCAAAACAGTTTATTTACTTTAAAATCAAAATAGAGGAATATTTTTAAATCAATTCGCAATGCTTTTAAAAATGAGACTACCATAAGGCCTCCCGCAAACACACACATGCAAACGCAGAATCGGAGGAGATTTCTCCTTATGATAGTCAAAGATGCTTGATACGCATTTAAAATAATATTTGATATTATTATTAGTGCATAGTGTAGAGGAAAATCATTTCGAAAATAAAGATATAAATCTTAGCCAACATACGACCATTATCGTATGCCTACTATAGCTACTATCCAAACAGTGGTGACCACCATAAGTGAATAGCAGGTTCTACAACTAATACCGTACAAGTTTCGTATTGGGAATTGGATTTCCAACAAATGGTCAGGCCAAGGAACTTCCCATTGCCACATGAGAATGCCTCTGGATGGACATCTCCGAGAACCAAACCGGATCTCTACCAACACAAGGCCGGGTTACCCCTAACTGAGTAACAACTGACCGAATATGCCATCCCCCGGTCCTTTGGGACCTTTATCAACCGAGCGCTCGTAATCAATTCACACAATCATAAAGTGTTTTCAACATGAGTAAGTATCTGGGCTCCATACCATGATACCACCCTTTTCCAGAAGGAAATGGACACATCCTAAAGGGTGCTACCCCTCATAACCTTGCTGCTTCTTTCCTGTTTTGACCATTCACGGTGTGTGAGGCTCGACGAATTCACGTCCACAAAAACATACTTTATACAAAAGCCATGCTTTGGGTCAACAAATGATCAACACAATGATCACAAGGATAGACGATCAAATAAACGATCCTATCACAAATAATCAACACAATGATCATTTCAGCATCACTCAGCATATCACATTACCAAATTGGGAATATATCGCTGATAACTTCAACTATATAACCTTTGAGCACATACGTCTCAAAGAAGGGTGTTAAGCAAAGAATAAATTCTCCGCCACCAACAGAAATATATTTGAAAGAAATCGGCTTTATATCTCAAATTGTAATGTCAGACATACAATCCATACAAGTCTGTTCCGGGCTCGAACAAAACCGAAGGCACTTACAAAGAAGTCCTTGCAATCCGGATATTCACAATCTTGATCGGATTCACCATCACATATGGAGAACTCAATACCGTAGCTACTCGGTGCAGAGTCAATCGATAGTTCATCCTATCACTCTCGCAAATACCGGTCTTCAACACCGATCTTCAAATGCGATTCACAACGACGTATCACATATTCGGAATGGGTTATACGACCCCATGGTCCTTTCCCGGTTAACCCGAATAGTGAGCGCTTATTCAAAAATAAGTGTGCATTCAAATTCAATCAATTCACATCAAATACCCATTCAAAGGGAAATACTGATAGTCGGTTATTGAACTATCACTGGATATGCACACATCACCAGATTCCAAATAATTTTCCAAATTATTTATTTTCCAAAATATCTTTACTAGATATATAATTTCAACACTTCAAAAATAAATCAATATTTATTTTTAACAAGTTTCACTTTCACATATAAATTCCATAATGAATTTATATTCCAAAATATTCATGCATATACGATTTCAATTATTCATTTTCAATTTATCTTCAGAAAAAGATAAATTCTAATTATTCACTTCATATTGGAAAACATTTCCATACTTATTAAATAAGTAATTCACAATCTTTTATTTTCAACACTTAGAAAATATTCAATATACTTAAACCGAATTAAGTATATATTTCTTTCTTTAAGGAAATCATTCACTTAACATATTTATTTGGGCCAAAACGAATGTTACGTAAAACATCGTTACGACAACCCAAAATCACTAGTATAGGGATTCGAAATTAAAATAGATATATAAATCCCAATACTATACAAAACATTTCCTTTCGGAAATCATTTACTATAACAACAGTGTTATAGTCCACATTTCCTTTTATTTCTCGAAAACGTCTATTTCAACAATAAATGTTGAAATCTATGGTTTCGAATCTCAACACATTTTAAACCATCGTTAGATCGTTTTAATTCTATTTAAAACATCATATCTAAAACAATTTCTTTAACGTATTATTCACTATTCAAAAACGTGAATATACTACCTTAACAAATTTCATCATTTCTATTCACTTTAACTTAAAGGATTATTCACTGTTCAAAATGTGAATATAACTCTATCTCTAAGTTATAACAATTAACTTATCAAAATAAGTCATTTGCGGATTTATAAAACAACGTTTATAAATTCCGTTTCTATTTATTTATAAAAACTTCCTTTTTATAAATTCCTTTATTAACCTATTCCAGTTTATAACTCAATTATAAACTACAAGTTCATATTATAAGTTAATTACTTATAAAACGATTATTTTACAAAATCGTTCATTTAACTTCCCAAATTATTAATCTTAACTTATAAGATTGTTTATTTATCCAAAATTCATTCTTTCGATAACTTTATAAATTTTATAAACCTATTGCTTATAAAATTTCATTTATAACTTCACAGTTTATAATTTCATAAATTTCATTCATTTAGGAAATTCATTTTCACTACATTCAAACACTTATAAAAACTCGTTTTATAATGTCCATAATTCAATTTATAAATATCCATTTATAAATCTCTTAATATAAATTAATTTATATTATTCTTTTAAACGTCTTTAAATTCCTTTAAAATTTCACCGTTCTCTTGATTTATAAAATAATCAAATTTTATAAATCTTATATTCAAACTTTTAATAATAAACTCAAAAATCCAGTTTAAACTATTTTATAAAATCATTGGTTCATATTTCTCAAAAACCAGCTTTTAACTATATTTCACAAAAACCATAATTTTATAACTTTAAAAATTATAACGTTTATTTATTTATAATGGATCAATTCCAAAAATATAGTATATTTTCAAAAATCACTTTAAAACCATTTTAAAATCCCAAAATCTGGGTCCAATGATGCTACACACCAAATAGTCAATCACGACAACAACAATATCATATATCGATATGA
Source organism: Allium cepa (assembly GCA_030765085.1). NCBI lineage: Eukaryota > Viridiplantae > Streptophyta > Magnoliopsida > Asparagales > Amaryllidaceae > Allium > Allium cepa. The sequence goes on from CM060931.1 coordinate 474,677,308, forward strand.
TAATCAATCAAATATCAAAATATCTGAAATTAAATAAATACTGTTGAGGAATCCAGTTGGATCCCTCCAACCTGTTTTCCTGCATCCAAAAACATTAGCACAATACCAATTTCGCTCCAGTACGAAATTATCGCGGTATATGTTCTTAATAAATATTATCCGCTTAATAACGGCGCAATAGGGTCTCATCCGCTAAACAAAAAATGCAGGAAATCAACAACTGCAATATATACATATGCCAATATATATATATTGATATTATATATAATACCAATTTCACTGTTTATGAAATATTCGCGGTATATGTTTTTAATAAATAACATCCGCTTACTAACGGCGTATAATGTCTATTTTAACAATCAATAATTTACAGTCATCATTCAAACATGTATTCAAATATTTTAAATCTAACTATTTAAAATAAAATCGAAATCTATTCGATTGAGTGAGAAGTTCTCACCTTGGTTTTAAATTCCGTTTCAGCTTTTATTTCGAATAAAATTAAACGCGCGTTTAATTTTACCCAAAATTCTCACTAACTCCAAACGACTCCAAACCAACTCCATCGCGTAGTGCTCGTCCATACGATTCCAACGCAACTGATTTTGCATTTTTTCGACCTCGTATGAAAAAGATATTGATTTTACAAGTTTGTACACGTTTTATATAAATTAATATAACATAACTTAATTAATTTTAAACTCCATCAAATCTAGGCCTTTAGATCCACTCACCCCACATCTCCACCGTGCATTGCTTCTTCCCCCTTGCGTTCCATCTCCAGGCCATAAGAAATGAGGCCGAACCCACTTTAGAAACTAGGGTTAAATTATTCTCCCTCATTTCTCAACGAAACTCGATCCCACAACCACCATCGCGTAGAGCACGACGCAAGCTACCCTCACCATCCTTGGCCTGAAACTCGGCCACCCATAGCACGAGAAAATACGTGCATGACCTGGTACGGTCGGCCCCCTATTGCTTCCCCTACGCAACTCCAAACTCCATCAAATCCGTATGGATTGAAAGCTGATCTCGTGTTCTTCATCTTTGTAGTTGATGGCTTCGTGAATCGATGAATGGATTGGGAGTAATTGAGGGTTGAAATTGGGCAATTTCTGGCCTTAGAAATAGGATGTGGCGGCTAGCAATTATTAGGGTTAGGGTTTGTGAATATTTTCTAAGTTATGAAGAGGTGGGTCTATTTATAGAATTTCGTTCGACACTATTCACCCGGAAATTCCGAACTCCGATTTAGGCGCCGTAACCAGCGTACCTAGGGTTTATCCCGCGTTCCGGACACAATGGAACAGGTTTCGGAAGCTAATTCGGAAGTATGTGCGAGTTATGGCTGTAAACGCTCAATTTGAATTAAACCGATTTAAACCGATTTCTAGGCGTTTTAATTCGTACCGGACAAAGGTAAATCCAAACGACTTGAAATTTGAAACCTTACAATAATATCACATTACGGATCCGATGAAACTGGTTTCGTCGAATTCCGAGACTTTTTGAAAAATGGCTATTTTGACTCGTCAAATTTAAATTAAAAATAAATCGATGCGTTTCGAGTTGCCACGATCAAACGGTAGCTCCGATTGACACGAAAATTGAAATCCGGTAATAACTAACTATTACGGATCCAATGAAACTGGTTTCGTTCAATTCTGAGACTGTTCAAAAATTGACTATTTTACAGTCGATTATTAAATATTAAAATATTCAATTTTCACAAATTAACTTTTAATTCGATTTTAAAAGTTCTAAAATATCATTCTAACTTTAACATGATAAAATAAAATTTTACATATCATTTTCTGTCATATTTAACTCAATTTTCAATTATTTCCATAATTTAACATATTAAATTATCGATTTAATTATCCAATTAAATCCAATAATTCAAAATAAAAATTTATTTGACTTATAAATTCACTTATAAATATTTAAAATTAATAAAATATTAAAATTTTAATTTCTAAAAATTCTGGGTCGTTACAATCTTCCCCCCTTAAAAGAATTTCGTCCTCGAAATTACAAGTAAGAAGATTACAGAATCTATTAACTTTCCAAAATCCATAATTAAACTTCTTACAAAACTTTACTAAGTTTTCGAATCATACTTAGTTATGTTTTCAAAAGCAACTACTATTGTTTAACTTTCAATTCCAAAATCAAAGTTAAAGTTTTCAAAATTTTCCAAATTTTCTCAAAATTTTTCTAACGCCTTAAATTTCCGGAAAAATTCGCCATAGTCTCCTTTGCGCGGCTCGATCCGAAAAAAAAATGACAGTATATATATCACAAATATACATCTCATCAAGTAATGAGGCATCCCGAAGGGAAAAAAGTATAAAAGTACGATATTTAATCCGAGATATGTACCTTATATTTTATTAGCAAGCATATACGGCTAATATAGCGCGAAAGCGAACTCCAAATGCGAAGCAAACGCGATCCGCACCTACTAAACACTCAACAAACAACATGAGAACATGCACATATGCAAATAATCTCAATATACAACATATAGCAACATGATAACTATATATGTCACATAGCAAATGCAACAATAGCAATATATATTCAACCATCAACCAACTACATTCATAACCAATAATATTCATTCATATTCTCATTCATATACAATGAATTGGTTTTCACTCTAAATCATATTTGATTTATTAACAGTGGATGTTTTTACTAACATTCATTCTAAATTAGTTTATATTCACTAATTTATAAGTTGGTTCACTTCCAATTCAAATTCAATTCTATTTAAGTTTCACTTAATTTCCAATTGAATTTCAATTACTTTAGCTTCCAATTTTATTAAATCAATTTCATTAACACTTAATGAATTATATACAATCAACTAACAATCATATATCAACCAAAGTATATTCATTATAACCAAATTCCTTTGCTTATATTTGGTTTCATTCAATTATTCAACTTTCAAATAACATTAGATTTTAATGAATTAACACTTACATTCATTATTCCATATCAATTTAATTTTACATTTAATTGATTAACATTCAATCCATTCATTCAATTTCTAAAGTTGAATTTCATTTATAAAACTCAAGTTCATATTCATTCACTTTGATAACTATATCAACTTCATTCCATTTAACTTTAAATTCACTTTTACTTACAACTCATATTCATATAGTTTCACTTCTCATATATATATATAAGTTTATTTCACAATTGTAAATCACATTTAATTATAATTTCAATTCTTATAATTCATTTGCTTATACAATTATTCTTTTATTTAGATTATTCAAACAACCTAACAATCAACTTATATACACTTTAATAATTCTGAAAAATTATTCCTTTACATATAAAATATAATCAAGGCAAAATTATTTCATTTACCCAATTTAAAAACAATATTGTGTCGAATTGTTCTATTCAAGTGTTTAGAAACCCCTTCGGCTCAGTTTCGAGGCTGTGCTGACGAAAGTTCATATACCACTCAACAAACCAATCATCACAATATAAAACAATTTTATATTCACTAACAAATACGCACTCATATCTATTATTACTCTCAACTCATTCTAGAGTACTGCTGACTCTATCTCTAATGAGTAATACCCAACAGAACCATGGTTGTCGCTTAACCATATGCTCCGATACCAAATGTAACGCCCCGAAAGTAGCGGTCACAACCGGTAGGCTTTTCAACCATCCCAGCCCCACCGTGGCTTACACTGATATCCCAAACTTGCTTTTACGGCCAGCCTTTCGACTGTCACAGCTTACGCCTAACCAACCCCCTAAAAGAGGATGTGTGGGAGTAAGAGTCTCCCGTTCGCCACCAAACCGCGAAGCGAGAACCCCCCATCACATAGCCCAAAGCTTAACAAGACTGGTGTGAGAACTCAAAACAGTTTATTTACTTTAAAATCAAAATAGAGGAATATTTTTAAATCAATTCGCAATGCTTTTAAAAATGAGACTACCATAAGGCCTCCCGCACACACACACATGCAAACGCAGAATCGGAGGAGATTTCTCCTTATGATAGTCAAAGATGCTTGATACGCATTTAAAATAATATTTGATATTATTATTAGTGCATAGTGTAGAGGAAAATCATTTCGAAAATAAAGATATAAATCTTAGCCAACATACGACCATTATCGTATGCCTACTATAGCTACTATCCAAACAGTGGTGACCACCATAAGTGAATAGCAGGTTCTACAACTAATACCGTACAAGTTTCGTATTAGGAATTGGATTTCCAACAAATGGTCAGGCCAAGGAACTTCCCATTGCCACATGAGAATGCCTCTGGATGGACATCTCCGAGAACCAAACCGGATCTCTACCAACACAAGGCCGGGTTACCCCTAACTGAGTAACAACTGACCGAATATGCCATCCCCCGGTCCTTTGGGACCTTTATCAACCGAGCGCTCGTAATCAATTCACACAATCATAAAGTGTTTTCAACATGAGTAAGTATCTGGGCTCCATACCATGATACCACCCTTTTCCAGAAGGAAATGGACACATCCTAAAGGGTGCTACCCCTCATAACCTTGCTGCTTCTTTCCTGTTTTGACCATTCACGGTGTGTGAGGCTCGACGAATTCACGTCCACAAAAACATACTTTATACAAAAGCCATGCTTTGGGTCAACAAATGATCAACACAATGATCACAAGGATAGACGATCAAATAAACGATCCTATCACAAATAATCAACACAATGATCATTTCAGCATCACTCAGCATATCACATTACCAAATTGGGAATATATCGCTGATAACTTCAACTATATAACCTTTGAGCACATACGTCTCAAAGAAGGGTGTTAAGCAAAGAATAAATTCTCCGCCACCAACAGAAATATATTTGAAAGAAATCGGCTTTATATCTCAAATTGTAATGTCAGACATACAATCCATACAAGTCTGTTCCGGGCTCGAACAAAACCGAAGGCACTTACAAAGAAGTCCTTGCAATCCGGATATTCACAATCTTGATCGGATTCACCATCACATATGGAGAACTCAATACCGTAGCTACTCGGTGCAGAGTCAATCGATAGTTCATCCTATCACTCTCGCAAATACCGGTCTTCAACACCGATCTTCAAATGCGATTCACAACGACGTATCACATATTCGGAATGGGTTATACGACCCCATGGTCCTTTCCCGGTTAACCCGAATAGTGAGCGCTTATTCAAAAATAAGTGTGCATTCAAATTCAATCAATTCACATCAAATACCCATTCAAAGGGAAATACTGATAGTCGGTTATTGAACTATCACTGGATATGCACACATCACCAGATTCCAAATAATTTTCCAAATTATTTATTTTCCAAAATATCTTTACTAGATATATAATTTCAACACTTCAAAAATAAATCAATATTTATTTTTAACAAGTTTCACTTTCACATATAAATTCCATAATGAATTTATATTCCAAAATATTCATGCATATACGATTTCAATTATTCATTTTCAATTTATCTTCAGAAAAAGATAAATTCTAATTATTCACTTCATATTGGAAAACATTTCCATACTTATTAAATAAGTAATTCACAATCTTTTATTTTCAACACTTAGAAAATATTCAATATACTTAAACCGAATTAAGTATATATTTCTTTCTTTAAGGAAATCATTCACTTAACATATTTATTTGGGCCAAAACGAATGTTACGTAAAACATCGTTACGACAACCCAAAATCACTAGTATAGGGATTCGAAATTAAAATAGATATATAAATCCCAATACTATACAAAACATTTCCTTTCGGAAATCATTTACTATAACAACAGTGTTATAGTCCACATTTCCTTTTATTTCTCGAAAACGTCTATTTCAACAATAAATGTTGAAATCTATGGTTTCGAATCTCAACACATTTTAAACCATCGTTAGATCGTTTTAATTCTATTTAAAACATCATATCTAAAACAATTTCTTTAACGTATTATTCACTATTCAAAAACGTGAATATACTACCTTAACAAATTTCATCATTTCTATTCACTTTAACTTAGAGGATTATTCACTGTTCAAAATGTGAATATAACTCTATCTCTAAGTTATAACAATTAACTTATCAAAATAAGTCATTTGCGGATTTATAAAACAACGTTTATAAATTCCGTTTCTATTTATTTATAAAAACTTCCTTTTTATAAATTCCTTTATTAACCTATTCCAGTTTATAACTCAATTATAAACTACAAGTTCATATTATAAGTTAATTACTTATAAAACGATTATTTTACAAAATCGTTCATTTAACTTCCCAAATTATTAATCTTAACTTATAAGATTGTTTATTTATCCAAAATTCATTCTTTCGATAACTTTATAAATTTTATAAACCTATTGCTTATAAAATTTCATTTATAACTTCACAGTTTATAATTTCATAAATTTCATTCATTTAGGAAATTCATTTTCACTACATTCAAACACTTATAAAAACTCGTTTTATAATGTCCATAATTCAATTTATAAATATCCATTTATAAATCTCTTAATATAAATTAATTTATATTATTCTTTTAAACGTCTTTAAATTCCTTTAAAATTTCACCGTTCTCTTGATTTATAAAATAATCAAATTTTATAAATCTTATATTCAAACTTTTAATAATAAACTCAAAAATCCAGTTTAAACTATTTTATAAAATCATTGGTTCATATTTCTCAAAAACCAGCTTTTAACTATATTTCACAAAAACCATAATTTTATAACTTTAAAAATTATAACGTTTATTTATTTATAATGGATCAATTCCAAAAATATAGTATATTTTCAAAAATCACTTTAAAACCATTTTAAAATCCCAAAATCTGGGTCCAATGATGCTACACACCAAATAGTCAATCACGACAACAACAATATCATATATCGATATGATAATCAATCAAATATCAAAATATCTGAAATTAAATAAATACTGTTGAGGAATCCAGTTGGATCCCTCCAACCTGTTTTCCTGCATCCAAAAACATTAGCACAATACCAATTTCGCTCCAGTACGAAATTATCGCGGTATATGTTCTTAATAAATATTATCCGCTTAATAACGGCGCAATAGGGTCTCATCCGCTAAACAAAAAATGCGGGAAATCAACAACTGCAATATATACATATGCCAATATATATATATATATATATATTGATATTATATATAATACCAATTTCACTGTTTATGAAATATTCGCGGTATATGTTTTTAATAAATAACATCCGCTTACTGACGGCGTATAATGTCTATTTTAACAATCAATAATTTACAGTCATCATTCAAACATGTATTCAAATATTTTAAATCTAACTATTTAAAATAAAATCGAAATCTATTCGATTGAGTGAGAAGTTCTCACCTTGGTTTTAAATTCCGTTTCAGCTTTTATTTCGAATAAAATTAAACGCGCGTTTAATTTTACCCGAAATTCTCACTAACTCCAAACGACTCCAAACCAACTCCATCGCGTAGTGCTCGTCCATACGATTCCAACGCAACTGAGTTTGCATTTTTTCGACCTCGTATGAAAAAGATATTGATTTTACAAGTTTGTACACGTTTTATATAAATTAATATAACATAACTTAATTAATTTTAAACTCCATCAAATCTAGGCCTTTAGATCCACTCACCCCACATCTCCACCGTGCATTGCTTCTTCCCCCTTACGTTCCATCTCCAGGCCATAAGAAATGAGGCCGAACCCACTTTAGAAACTAGGGTTAAATTATTCTCCCTCATTTCTCAACGAAACTCGATCCCACAACCACCATCGCGTAGAGCACGACGCAAGCTACCCTCACCATCCTTGGCCTGAAGCTCGGCCACCCATAGCACGAGAAAATACATGCATGACCTGGTACGGTCGGCCCCCTATTGCTTCCCCTACGCAACTCCAAACTCCATCAAATCCGTATGGATTGAAAGCTGATCTCGTGTTCTTCATCTTTGTAGTTGATGGCTTCGTGAATCGATGAATGGATTGGGAGTAATTGAGGGTTGAAATTGGGCAATTTCTGGCCTTAGAAATAGGATGTGGCGGCTAGCAATTATTAGGGTTAGGGTTTGTGAATATTTTCTAAGTAATGAAGAGGTGGGTCTATTTATAGAATTTCGTTCGACACTATTCACCCAGAAATTCCGAACTCCGATTTAGGCGCCGTAACCAGCGTACCTAGGGTTTATCCCGCGTTTCGGACACAATGGAACAGGTTTCGGAAGCTAATTCGGAAGTATGTGCGAGTTATGGCTGTAAACGCTCAATTTGAATTAAACCGATTTAAACCGATTTCTAGGCGTTTTAATTCGTACCGGACAAACGGTAAATCCAAACGACTTGAAATTTGAAACCTTACAATAATATCACATTACGGATCCGATGAAACTGGTTTCGTCGAATTCCGAGACTTTTTGAAAAATGGCTATTTTGACTCGTCAAATTTAAATTAAAAATAAATCGATGCGTTTCGAGTTGCCACGATCAAACGGTAGCTCCGATTGACACGAAAATTGAAATCTGGTAATAACTAACTATTACGGATCCAATGAAACTGGTTTCGTTCAATTCTGAGACTGTTCAAAAATTGACTATTTTACAGTCGATTATTAAATATTAAAATATTCAATTTTCACAAATTAACTTTTAATTCGATTTTAAAAGTTCTAAAATATCATTCTAACTTTAACATGATAAAATAAAATTTTACAAATCATTTTCTATCATATTTAACTCAATTTTCAATTATTTCCATAATTTAACATATTAAATTATCGATTTAATTATCCAATTAAATCCAATAATTCAAAATAAAAATTTATTTGACTTATAAATTCACTTATAAATATTTAAAATTAATAAAATATTAAAATTTTAATTTCTAAAAATTCTGGGTCGTTACACGTATCATCATTAAGAAAGAAAGGGATAGAAAAGAGAAAGATAGAGAAGAAAGAAAGAAAACAACATCAAAATCTCAATAGCGGAATGAATAAATTATATTAATCACATAAAATAGTACATAGTATTTAACATATATCAGAGTTACACAGATTATACATCACATGCTATACGGTTATAAATACATGTCTAGTCATTACAACTCAAATACAACACAAATAATCAACTCAGAGATCAACATAGCGGAACCACCTATATATCTACAAACGCTGAAGCCTCCTGCTCTATTGCTCCTCCAGAATTCGTCAAAGCTAACCTGAATCCCTTGGCTACTCGTAAAAATTTGAGTACCCAAGAGTTTAAGAAAACAGAAGATAAACTCTGGGTCAGACATAGGTATGGTGCGAGTAACAGGTTAAGGTTGCTTAACTTTGAAAAACCTTTGAAAGAAAAGGTATCACGTAAGACTCCCCACACATAAACATGGGCAAGTTTTTACCTTACGCTAACCAAAACATTTGTTAGGAAATCCAGTGATATTATAATAGGGTCTAGGGTTATCAAATAAATAAGAAATAGCCGAAATTGTTACATTCAATAAATTCCAGCATACTAGCCACAAGTGGGTAATACAATCAAAACCATAAGGGCACGTAGGAAGAATGGGTTTCCATCAATGGCAGGGCTACTGGGGTACCGCCCATCACAGTACGTGACCTCGATCACCATACCGAGGATCCACCCTAAATCCCATGCAACACAAGGCTGGAACCATCCCTTACTGGACAGTCCCGAACAATACAACCCCGGCAGTTGTTGCAATCAACTGCCCCACACAACCGAATATAAAGGGACTTCTGGACAGGGGAAGATCTTGTCCTACTTGGGTGCTACCCACTCAACCCTGCTGCACCTCCCCTGTTTTATCCCTTCCCGGTTGATAAGGCTTGAGGCTACGATTACCTTTATAGAACACATCTATCTTAGAATGCTCATCGTCCACCTGACGATGTTCTGAAAGCATTCAATCCATACAAGTTCGTTCCAGGTTCGAACGAAACCGAAGACATTATCTTGTTACACTCATTTTGGAATCACCCTCAGAGTTAATGACAATAACCCTTGCACTCTGAATCTTCATCTCGAACCTGAAAGCACTATCTCCGTTATACTCGTATTGGAATCACCCTTAGAGTTTCAACGACAAATAGTTCTTACACTTCGAGTCTTCAACTTGATCTTCACTTGAATTCACAACCTATCGTTAATTTGGATCAATGTGGTTTTCAAATATCCAAATCTGGAAACCCGATCCCGGTCTCATCGAAATCCAAAATGCCGTCTTTTAGGTCCAAGTTGTTTTAAAGTTAAAACAATTTGATTCAATTATCTATATTCATACAGATAGATAATTCATGTCATCACAAATAGATAATCCACATTATCATCATAAATAAATAATCCACATTATCATCGCAATTCAACCAAAGCATCCATATCACAGATAAGCATATATCTAATATTCAGAGATATCAAACCATTAAGGCATTCAATATCAATCAGCCATCCATAAGCAATGATCTATTGATCACATCATCTTTAATTAATTTAAAATGAATTAAATTAATCACTTTCATCTCTAATTAATTTAAATAAATTAAATTAATTACTTCATCACTATAAATCTTGCTTAACTTAACCATTAATTAATTGCAAATCAATTAATTAGTCATCCTCTAATTGTACATCTTAACTAATCCTCCTTGATTAATTATCCTCTAATTATATTAAGTAATTATCCTTAATTGATTACACAAATTAATTATTCACAAACAATTACAGTAATTAACCTTTAATTACTTTCAATAATTAATTAACTATAATTAGTTACAATAATCCTTAGTTAATTACAATTAATTAATTAGTTTATAATCCCTTATTATTGATTAATTATCTTAATTAATCAATCCTTAATTACATCATTAATTACATTAATTAATGATCCCTTAATTACTTCTTAATTAATTATTAACCATATTTAATAATTAATTTTTTATTATCTTTATTCATTAATCAACCTTGATTAATAACAATCAGTAATTAATTATCCTTAATTAATTACATCACTTAATTAACTTCAAATAATTTATTAATTAATTCTTAAATTAATTACACTAAGTAATTAATTATTAATTACTTGCACTAAGTAATTATCCATCTTATTAATTACACTAAGTAATTAAACCCAAAACTACTTCCAATCTTCAATTAATTACATCATGTAATCACCATCACTAATTACTCCACTAAGTAATTATACATTAAGTAATTATACTTAACCCATCATCCAATGATTATTTTAAATTAATTAAACTAATTAATTAACTTAAACTAATCACATTAGTATAATTAATTATGTTGAGTAATTAATTCATCTGATTACTTTCATTAAGTAATCATACTTAAACAATTCCACAAATGATTATCTTTAATTAATTAATCTAATTAATTATTAAAAATTAATAACATTAATTAATTATCTAATAATCCTTAGTTAATGATCTTCATTAACTATTATTAATTCTTTAATTACTTTCCTTAAGTAATTATACTTAAATTAACCATTATTAATTACAAATTAAATTAATTTTTAATTATCAAGTAATTAGTCTCTAATTACTTAATTAATTAAGTGCTTAACTGTAAGTTAATTAATCTTTAATTACTTGATTAATCAATTTCTAATCATTAATTAATAATCTATAATTATCTAATTATGATCCTTAATTTTTTCTTAATTAATTAATTTAAACCTTTACTTACTTAATTAATTAATCCTAAATTATTAATTAATTAAATTAATTAATTACCCTTATATTTCCCTATTAATTTAATGAATCACCAATTATTAAAAATTAATTAACTTTAAGATAAAATCATTATTCCTATTAATGGCTTAATTATCATTTACAAATGCATTTGAAAACATTTTACTTTAAAAAAAAATTTAAAATTTCATTTCAAAATTAAGATTCAAAATGATTAACAATTTAAATTTTAACCAAATTTAAATCAATTTATAAACCTTATAAACTAATGTTAAGAAACATTTATCTTATATAAAGGAAACTTATATAAAGAAAAGTTTTAAACTAAATTACTTGATTATATTTAAAACCAAGCTTTAAAAAATAAATTAATCATTTAACTTAAAAATTTAAATTAGTCTTATTTATATAACTTTCTATTCAAAGGTTAGAGAAAACTTATATAAAATAATAAATAAAGTTTTAAACATCTTATTGGAAAATCATTTCATTTTTAAAATATACTTTAAACATTTGAGTAGTAATACCCTAGAATGAGCCAATAAATACATATCTGAGAGACATATTAGTGTTACAAAAGCTTTTGTATTGTGTTAATTTGCTCCACTTTGTATTTATGAATTCTGGTTGGTACATGGGACGCTATAACATCGATAGGAATTTCTAAACACTTAATAGGACAGACAGACACAATATTGTTTGTAAATATAGGTAAATGAAATAATTTCGCCTATTATATATTTTGTATATAAAATAACAAATTTTATAAATGATATAGTTGGATGTGATATGTTGTTTGTTAGGTAGAGAAATTTTATAAATATTGATAGAAAAATAAATTTTACAAATAAAATGAAAATAAACTAAAAATTTAAGAATTAATTTCCTGGATTTTTGAAAATTTCCTTCGAAAGATTTTGAAATATAATATTAGTATTATTTGGAAGTATTTTTTGATAAAAATATTACAGTGTGATTTGGAAAGATGTTTTAAAATGAATTTAAAGGAAATAAGTTATGTACTCTCCTCTCTGTCGTTGGAAAATAATTTTGGTGATGAGTGCACGCATCATCGACGTTCAATTTCGGGTTTCAAAGTGGGAAGGCTGTTGTAGTAGTTTTACTGCACACTCGTGTCGATAAACGAATCTTAATTTTAATTTCTGAAGTTTGATTTGATATATATATATATATATATATATATATATATAACTTATGAGTATACATATATTATTTTCAAAAGGAATGAAATGGGACCCGACATTTATTTCTTAAATTTCCATAAATTATAGATTTTAATTATTGTAATGAAATGAAATTTAACTATTTAATAATTGGAACTTCTAAAATGAAATTAAGAAATTAAATGCTAAGTTATTAGTGAAATATATTAAAAAAATTGAAATTTGTAACCTGTAAATCAATGGAAATTAAAGTCTAGAAGATGTAATTATTGAACATTTTTGTTAACTAAAATAAAGAAGATAAACTTGTGTAACTTTTAATTGCATTCTGAAAACATATATATATATATATATATATATATATATATATAACTTACCAAAATGTTAAAAGGTCTAATGTTAATAATATTATGTAATAGAATATTATACAAGTAAAACGTTGGAAAATTAAAGTGTTCAATGGAATTACTTCTATAAATAAGAATTTTAACGTTATAAATTGTTATAAACTAAAGTTAATAGTTTGAAATGCTACTAATTAAATGTACTAAAAGTGAATAATGTAATAAAAATGATTATAAGCTCAAGTTAACATTTAAGCTATTTGTAATCTGATTGAATAGTAAAAGGTGAATACTGTAAGTGAATAATTATAAACTTGGATTAATGTTGAAGCCATTTATAATTAAGTGAGTAATATATTAATTGAATGATTATAAATTCAGAGATACATTGGAAATGATTTATAAATGGAGTTAATATTCAATAATAGTACATATGAAACAAATGAATGCAAAAAAGGAATAATCCACTAATGGTGAATTAACATGTAAAGAGATTTATGTAATAAATAATCTAATAATCGAAATGGAAATAACTTATGTAAAAAATGAATATAAGGTAATGAAAAGAAAATAGCATTGTATGTATAAATGAGATATGAAATTTTGTAAGAAATGAATGTAATTTAATGGGAAATGAATTTGGTAAGTGATAAACATAAATTAAAGAAAATAGTCATTGTATGAATGAGAAAAACTAGTGAATGATGTGAAACAAACTTAAATAACATTGAAATTATTGTTTGTTTGGCTTATGGATTGGTTGGAAAATGATACTTCTAATTTGTATAGATATGTATAAATAAACTATAAAGTTTTTTCTATGACGGTTGAGTGTATGGGTTACTTCATAGTTAATTTATCATTTTATATGATTAATAGTTCTGAACCTGAACAAAAACATTTAATTTGGCTGCTACGAATGGATGATTGATTTCTTTGCTAAAAAATGAACGGTTTGTTTGCAAAATGATTGTTGTTATTTTGTATTGATTTGTTTGTTATTGATTGAAACAACTTAAATATTTGTCTTTTATATAATTATTAACCTCTTTGGATTATATAAGTGAAATACGGGTTTATAGAAGCAATTGCTACTGCTTTTAGTTTCATAAATAAGCATTTGTTTGCCCAAACAAATAGGTACATTTTTGGATTACGGTTTTCTAGCGATATTATATTGTTTTTCCCGTGGTTTGGGATATTTTATTTTGAAAAATATGATATATATTGTTAATATTGATATTATTATTTCTCCTAGACCTCTCCGTACAAAAAAGACTTCGCCGAAATTTTCCCTAAATTTTAGACTTAGAAAATTTTGTGAAATGTTTTTGAACTTTTATATACTTGAACATAAAAGAATTTAATGGTTTATTAATTGATTTATTTATTTAAATTGTTTGATTTTGTAAATTAATTGTTTATAAATTTAATATTTTGAATAAGATATATTGATTTCTTAATTCCTTCTTTTCTCTTTTCAATGATAAAAAGTTTTGAGTGGGGAAGAGTGTAACGACCATAAATTTCAATTATTAAAAATAGTTAATTTAATAAGGTTTTGTGACGTAATATTCGGAGGAATAAAAATTTGTAATTTAATAATAGGAAAATAACGGGTATGCTATGTAATCGCATTAATTTAACGTAATTTATAACTGCTTTAAATTTAATTCCAATTAATCAAAATTATTAAATGTTATAGTTGGTGTAGATTGTAAGTAAATTAATAATAATAACATGTATTAATTGATAATTGGATTAAAGGAGTATATTGATAATTTAAAGGTTGTATAAATTAATCTAATAGTACGTAATAAATTGTAAATTGAATAAAATTAGTGTTGTGGTAGTAATTATAAAACTTATTACGGATAATAAACTTATAAGATGTTATTAAAAGATAACGGGGACAACTATTATATGTTACCTATTTATTTAGTCTGTTAAATTTAATGGGCAATCAATTGCAATTAATTCACTTAATTATTGCAGTTAATGTAGATTAAATTGATAATTATAGAATATTGATTCAATAAAAGGTAACCCAATGTAAATGTTATTCATAATATGATAATTGATTGAATAAAAAGAATCGAAATCAAGTTTGATCAATTCATTGGAATTTAAGCTTGAATAAATGGATTTATTACAATTAAATGAAATTAAATACTATGTTAATGAAACCTAAGATGGTAATTGTAGAATACAGTGTAATATTAGTATAATAAGATATAAAATAATGTTAATTGTGTCTATAAAGTAACAATTAATTGAACTAAAAGGATTGAAATCAAATTAAATCAAATTATTAGAATTTAATTATAATTAATTGGATCTAATTACAGTTTAAATTGGACACCGTAATTAGTGAAATATTTAACACAAAATAGGATATGTAAATTTGCTTTAAATTGCTGTAAATGTCTATGTAATCAAAAATGTTAAAAATGGTTAGTTAATTAAATTGAATATGAAAAGTGATTTGATTAATTTAATATTAATTTATTTAATTAACGTAAAATTAGCCGTATTGGCCACTATCCCGGATTTGGACGAAACCAGTTTCATCGGATCTGTAACAGCGAATTATTTTAGGATTTCAAGTTTTGCAATGATCTGACTTGTTATTTGACCGCACGGGCTCGAAAGGCGTAGAAATTGATATAATTAAATTCTACTGAAATCAATATGAAATAGGCTGATTTTAAAGCAACTTCTTCATACGATGGAGTTAGGACTTGAAATCTGTTCCATTGAGTCTAAGAATAACGAAAACATCTATTTGAATATATGGGATTGTCCCTTTTCGTTTCGGGAATAAAACGGACTTTTCGGGTCGTTTGTCGTTCCAATCATTTTAATATGTCCATTCGTTTCTTATCTAGCCTTGTCATATATATAGCTTTGTTTCTCAAACCCTAGCAGCCATTTCTTATTATCTATATGTATATTTTATCTACCTCCTCTCTCTCAAACAACAGTCAATGGCAGAAACCAAATTTCTTAATCCAAACCGTAATTTTAATTTCAAATTAATTTCATACATTCAAACTCCTCCAAACCATATCAAATTATATATTGTTTCGAAGCTCTCGACGAGCGTAATCCACTGGTGCAATTTTTTTTCGATTGAACTCATCATTTGTCCAGGAATTTGCAGTTTATTTTTGCCGTTCGTTGTAGGGTTTGCAAACCAACAGTGGTTTGTGACCATACGACGATTGGAGGGCACAGCATCTTAGAGGACGTTGAGGGGAGTCGATCTTTGTCGCTCGTTTGTGTTGGACGTGGTCAGATTCACTGGAATTGGCTAATATTCCGGGCGGCGGCACTGGACTTTGGAGGCCACCAAGGCGTGCCGTGAGCTCCACTTAGGGGCGCCTGGAGAAGGATGTCGCGATGGCATGGATGGATTGGGTCGAAGCTGGCCGTAAGTGCATGCGTGGAAGTGGTGGTCGTGGCGGTTGAACATTAGCAAGGGTTCATCTCTAGAACGAACGGTTAGCTAGGGTATGGATAATTACGGTAGTGCCCTCGCTTTTTTTATTTTAAATCTTCTTATCGTTATATCTTTTGCATACGAACTCGGATTTGGACCACGGTTTCTTTCGTTAGGATCGGATCGAAATTTCGGATGAACGGAATTTGTTTGGTCGAATTTTAAGACTGTTTGAATATTAGGCCTAAATTGAATTTCAAACCGATTTGAAATCAAAGGAGAGTATTTTGACCCACTCACAACTAATAAATTTTCATTTGTTTATTAAATTAAATTTATGATATGATTAGAAATTAAGTGATAAATGTTTGGTATGTTTTAATTGACGTTTTAGTTAATTTGACTTTTATTGCATTTAATCATCGTTTAATTTAATATTGAATTTAATTGTTGAATTAATACCTGTTAATGATAATCAGTTATCTATTGATATTGATTGATTGATTTGGATTATGATTGTGACGGACGTTTGATTGTTGATATTGAATGAGTGGATGTTGTATTTTTATGTTGTTATAACACTACAAGTTCCCTATATGTTGGAATGATACATACCCGTATGATCTAAAGATTAGGGAAAATCGTTATGGGTTGAAATAATAGACTCCAGCGATTTTATGGATTTTTATTTAATTCGGGATTGCGGTTTGAAACGATATATAACCGTAAAATTTAAATTGCGGATTAAAATGATAAATATCCGTATCACTTGACCATAGGGTAGAAAATTATATATGGACACCGGATTGGTTAAATTAAATAATTTCTGAATCTTTAAACTTTGTATTCATATAGCTGGTATTTGGAAATAGAAATTAATTTATATAAATTGAATTATTTTCGAAAGGCCAAGCATAAATGTTGAAATTGGAATTGATTTAATGAATTGTTCAAAGGATTAAAAATTGAATTTCAAAGTTGAGGTATCAAATATAAATGAATTTATTAGAATTGAGTTATTGAAACGTTTGGATATAAGTTGAAAATCTATTTTAAACTAATTTAAACTATTTTAATTAATATAAGCTATTTTAATCAATTTAAACTATTTCAATTTATTTTAATCTATTATAACCTATTTAATCTAATCTAATCTATTTCACCTATTTTAAACTAATTAAATTTATTTAATCTATTTCAAATCTATTTAATATAATTTAAATCTATTCAATCTATTTTAAATTTATTTAATCTATTTTAAATTTATTTAATCTATTTAAATCTATTTTAAATTTATTTAATCTATTTAAATCTATTTTAGATAATTTAAAATCTATTTAATCTATTTTAAATCTATTTAAATCTTTTAGAATCTAATTAAATCAAATTTAAATATATTTAAACTATTTTACTATTTTAAACTATTTTAATCTATTTTAAATTATTTTCAAACCATTAAAAACTATTTATGACTATTTAAATTATTTTCTAAAATTTCAGACTATGTAAAATTGAAGTTTTTATATATTTAAATCTTTGATGATGATACAACCTAAGTTGGAATTTGGAATTGATACCCTTTTGTGAAATGGCGTATTTGAGTAAATATGACAATTTTCGAACAGGAATTTAATTAACCTATCTTATCAATAAATTCAAAGGTGAATATGATTTCAAAAGTGAATACGATTTTGAAAGTAGACATAGTTTTGAAAGGGGAATATGATTTGAAAGTGAATACAGTTTTGAGAGTGAATATCACTACAACAAAAATATGTTATTACAACGCCCTTTTTACAACGGGCATTTGCTGCCCATTGTAATAGAAGGCTATTACAACGGTCCATTCAGGACCATTGTAATAGATGCCCTATACAATACCCTTTTTACAACGGGCATTTGCTGCCCGTTGTAATAGAAGGCTATTACAAGGGTCCATTCAGGACCATTGTAATAGATGCCCTATACAACACCCTTTTTACAACGGGCATTTGCTTTCTGTTGTAATAGAAAGCTATTACAATGGTTCATTCAGGACCGTTTTAATAGATGTCATATACAACGCCCTTTTTACAACGGGCATTTGTTGCCCGTTGTAATAGAAGGCTATTACAACGGTCCATTCAGGACCGTTGTAATAGATGCCCTATACAACACCCTTTTTAGAATGGTTTAATAATATTAAATAATAATAATGATCTATTAAAATTGATTTATAATAATTACTAATTTATATAAAAACTAATAGAAAATAATAATTAAATATATAATACTTAAAAAATAATTGGTAACCTGTATATATAGTAATTAAATTTTAATAATTTATATTCAATTACAACTAAGAAGTAATATAGTAATAATTAATAATAATTAAGACGTAATGTTAAATATTTTAATAAAAATTAGTTTTCAAGAAATTCATGTCATATTTAATATAAATTTCGCTTATTATATCTAACTTATAGTATATATTTTACAAATTTCGACCAAAATTTAATAATTAATAATTAACATTTAATAATTAATATTCAATTATAAATAAGCAGTAATAAGTAATAATTAGTTATTAATATACAAAAATTAATACATAGTAATTTGAAATTAATAATTACTCTTAAATGATTAATAATTAATAATGACGATTATTATTTAATATTTAATAATTAACATGTAATATTTAAGAATCAAGAATTTACCTTTTAGCATTTAATATTTAATTATATTTAATGTTTCAAATAAAAATTAAATTTTTAAAATTATTTAAAATAAATTTAAAAATATTCATAGAAATAATTTTTTGAAAAGGATTGTTCTAAAATTCAAAAATATAAGTTTGTGGTAATATTTATTACTTTTCTTATTTTGGTTAGCAGGCCACGTTTACTCCCTTGCCTTCCAAAATTTTCGTTTCCCACTTTCCCCTTTTTATTAACCCTAAATTTCAATTTCCATTGCATTTTTCTCCCCACGGCTTCACCGCCTCATCGAGTTCCTCCTCTCATCCTCCTAAATCTCATATTTCTTCTACTATTAAAATATTCACTGCTCCAGTTAAGTGAATTCATATTCTTCTCCAAAAAATTATCGTCTCCTTAATAATTGAGCCGCCCGAATCAATAATACAGTAGCCCGAAAAATACTACCGCCACTGCCTTCTATAGTGCTCGAATGTCAAAGATGCCGCCGTCGAGATTTGGATTTAGATATGGAGCCTTAAGTCTTTTTTTCATTCCATCCAATCTCGATCTTGCCACATAATTGCAGAAGAAGAATCATGAAACGGAGCTGCCGTGGTCGATGTTTCGGAAGTCGCCATTGACGTTGAGCTAGTCATCGCCCCCTACCCTGCCGTTCGCGTCGAAAATGGCCTCCCCAGTTTGAACAGGCTTTTCTCGATTCTCTTCCCTCTGCTCATATGTGAGTTATTAATTTTAATAGCAATTTCCAACTGATAATTAAATAGTGCATTATGTTTCATATTTATATCTATTTAGGTTTGATAGTTAGGAAGAATTTGTTTACCAGGTTTTGCATTTTAACAAGGATTGATATGAAAACATACTTTTATCTTTTATGTTATTTTATGACAAATATTGATCTCATTTTTACTCTTCTGTGGAAACAAGTTGTCAAACATGGGAAGATTACAAGCCTCATAAATGTTGGACATATTGATTTATCGGAGCGTATAACAAGGAAAACTGTCAAGGTATCCTTTATGGCCTTCTCCATACTTCGTGTGGCACTCCAAATTATGTTGCTCCTGAAGTGCTTAATGATGGAAGTTATGATGAAGCAGCTGTAGATTTATGGTCTTGTGGTGTTATTTTATATGTATTACTCACTGATTGCTTGCCTTTTGATGATTCTAACCTCATGAGATTGTATGAGAGGGTGAGAAATTATGCATGTTTGAAGAACTTAGTCTCAGTTCCTTCTGTTAAAATAGTTAGCTTATGAATTTCATTGCAACATGTAGAGTTTACGATCCCTTCTTGGTTTTCTAGTGGAGCAGGAAACTTGCTGAAGGGAATTTTAGATTCTAATCCAATGACGGTCAGTATCCCACATATATCTGGAATACTTCCCATTTTAGCCTATTTCAGAAATATTATACATTTAAACTACTTTGTAAACCATTTTTTAAAAAACAACTTTGCAAATGTCGCAATTTTAGTGAGTTAAAGATGGTGATAAGACATGATTTTTATTTCTGGAAAAAGTTACCGATATTATTTGAAACACACAAGATATATATATATATATATATATAACCCTGATATGAAACGTTACTTTTGTTATGCAGGAAAAAATAACATGTTTTGGTTTAAATATGAAATATGTTTTTGAAAGTGGTCAAAATGAGTAAAATGTCTCCTATACCTTTATGTGCATGCTATGTGTTTTTTTCCCCATACCATTGTCATTAGACTTCTTACTATTGTATGCAGAGAACTACCATTGGGGAAATATTAAAGGATAAGTAGGTTAAGAAAGTTTATAAACGCCCTGCTTTTGACGACAAGTACAATACAAACCTGGATGATGTAGCTGGTACTTTCAAGGACTCGGAAGTGAGGTGTTTTTTGTTATTAACATTGCTTACTTTTCTAGTTTTGGTTGTAGTAAATCTTTCAATATTAATTTTAAGTTCTTTGTTAGGATTCTACTTCGGATGTCGAAGATGCAAAACCTGCAAGTATGAATGCGTTTGAATTAATCTGCTCAATGTCCAAAGGAATGGACCTGGGAAACTTGTTCGAAACGAAACAGGTATAATCAAAATTTTAAAAATGGAATTCAAATTATAGATAGTAAAGTTTCAAAATTTTAATTTATTTGAATCTTAGATCTTAGATCTAAAATATTTATATATTAATGAGCATCATATATGTGTACTAGAAAGTTTGCTCTATGTAGGTTATTAGATGGCATTAAAGCATTTGAAAACATAGATTGTTTTCCCATATGAATAATTTATATGTTAAATTGATTTTTACGATTGAGCATGTTCATGTAAATCTAGAAATATTTCATACAAAATCTCTAGTCATCTTCGGCAAGTGTACTTTTTATGATATAATACGTATGATATATGCGTTCATGGGCTTCCCATTTACAATCCATTTTTCATTTGTTGCAGGAATTTAAAACAGAGATGAAATTGATATCAAAGTATTCTGCCAATGAAATTACAAGCAAGATTGAGGAGGCTGCAAAGCCACATGGCTTTGATATTCAGAAGAAAAACTACAAGATAGGAAATACGCCTTAACACTTTATAAGATGATACATATATATATTTGATACATTGTTGCCTACAGTATTGCTGACTTACCATTTCTTTTTCTTGGTAGATGAGACTGCAAAATTCTCATAAAGGGAGGAAAGGAAATCTTAATGTTGCAACTGAGGTATGCATAAAACTTTTTCTTTATTTTCAAAATATGAACACAAATAAATTTGAATGTGTGAACAGTTCTTACTACAGATTCAAATTTACTTCTGAACTATGCAGATAATACATCATTTTACGAACTGCAACCTTTTTTGAAACATGCAGATACGTCAAGTGGCACCTTCTTTTCATATGGTTGAGCTTAAGAAATCTAAGGGAGACACCCTAGAGTTCCAAAATGTATTGTTGCTAATTCTTTTAGCCAAATCTGTATGCTTCATTTCAACAGTAATACATATGGTTCAGTAAATGATCTTATAAATTATTCTTTTGCAGTTTTACCAGAAGCTATCGGTTGGCCTGAAGGATGTAGTGTGGAAAACCAAGGAGGACATGGAAGCTCATTTTCATGAAAGATGAATTAAGGCTTTGGAATGAGCTCATTTTCATAATGTCTAACGTTTTGGAGTGTTATAATTCTATGACTCTAGATTTTAGTCTTTTCGTTTGTGATTTTGATTATTTTACGACAATATTTAGTATTAGTATGGATGTATTACATGGATGCTGCTGTAATTTTTTTTTAAATTTGCATTTATTTTGCAACGGGCAATGTGCGTTGTTATATGAGCTTTTTACAATGGTCAATGCATGTTGTGAAATAGGCTATGCAACTAGTATGGTTAGTCTATTGCAACGGGTTTTGGCCGTTGTATTATAGTCTATTACAATGGTCATAACCCATTGTAAAAAGGTATACTGTAGCGGTTTTTACAACGTGCTTTGCCCATTGTAAAATGTGGTGGATCTATTACAACGAGGCCTATTACAACGGGCGCATGCCCGTTGCGAAAACCATATTATAACGGGCATTGCCCATTGTAAAAAAACTGTTTTGTAGTAGTGTATTATTTCGAAAGAGATATGGTTTGAAATTGAATATGATATTTTGATATTAATTATGAAATGGTTTTGAAAATGTAAATGAATCATCCGTTGTGAAATAAGCGTTTGGTTGTTAAAGAGATCGGGAGCTGATATTGTCATACTCTCTGCCAATATTGAAATCCATTTTAACAACTGTGTACGTGGTGGAGATTTGTAACAACCCGCATATTTAACGATTTTATATTTAAATGTTTGGGTTAAATATAGCATCGTTATTCGGATTTTGGGGTCCGAAATGTTACTTTCTGCAAATGGCCGAATTGGAGCTCGAAACCATTTCCATTGAGTCCAAAATGGCGTTTGCGATCTTTTTGAGTATAATCTTTGATATGTTTGGAGTTTGTAAAATTTTGGCTACTTTTTCTATTGGGTTTGGGATTGGGTTCAGCCCACTAGCTCACTTAACCCCTAGCTCAACCCTTCTCTTCATTTCATCTTCATTTCATTTTATTTCTCATCTAAAAACTGAAATGGAGGAAAGGAAAGAGAAATAGAAATTAGCAAGCCCTAGTTTCTCCTTTGTAGCTTGATTCTTGCTCCAAAATAAAAGAGAATCCATTGGTAAGTTCATCTCCATCTTCTCCATCTCTTCTCCTCTTCAATTTCAGTAATTTCCTAACCCTAACTTAGGAAATACTTGCTTTGATGCTAGATTGAAGCTTGTAGTTTGAAGTGGAGTGTAGTTGGTTGATCCCTTGCAATTGTGCTACTTCATCTTCTTTGTTTTGTGTGCAAAAGGTGAGTTTTGAACTCACATCTACTTCTCTTGATTTCATTGATGTTAGGTATGAATTCCTAACACCTTGTTCATATGCACTTACATTTGGTTTGGGCTGAATTGAGGAATAATCCAATTTTTAGTGTTTTGGGTTAAAATCTTTGAAATCCTAACTTTGATGTTTTAATCATGTTTTGGTGATGCATCGAGGAACATATAGGGCCGGGTTGTCGATTGGTATAAGTCCTTAGAGCCAATGTTCGTCCGATTGCATTTTGGGAGAGTTTGCTCTTCATTTGAATAAGGCTGAAAAACAGCCCAGGCATGATTCAGTCGACTGAAAACTCTGTTCAGTCGACTGAACTTGAAACCCGAGAGTTTCCAGGCCTGATTCAGTCGACTGAAAAACTCTGCACAGTCGACTGAACCTGGAAACATAAAGTTTCCTGAACCTGGAAACATAAAGTTTCCTGAACCTGGAAAATTTTCCAGGTATAGGGTCGGTCGACTGAAAACTCTGTTCAGTCGATTGAACCTGCTGTTTGAGCCCACTTTGCCTTTTTTTGATTGAATTTCCAATTTGAATCGATTCATGAGGATCCCATGTATGATTATCAATTGTTTTGACTTTGATGGTTCCTTTTTAATTTTAATCCATGGGTTTTTATAAAATAATCTCTCGAATCACATTTAAAAGTTCGTTTCTCTAATTTATAAATTCTATTTAAAACACACACACTTTCGCACTTCGAGCGAAGTGGAAGGGTGATTAAATGGTTAGGCAAAACACGGACCATGAATCTGTGCGTTTATCTTTCCGATTAATCCTTGACCTATTCGATTGATTGTTTTGACCTTCCGGTTTGGTTTATCGATGATATGAGGTAAACTTTGTACTGCTTTGAGTGTGAAAGGGACTGACGGATAGTAAACCGTTTAGTGCGAACGAGTGGTTATGGGACATACGTTAACACTTTTCGGATTCCTTTTCGAGAGTTATGACACATTCCGCCAGTTAGTGGTGTCCAGTACTGGGTCTTCGACCTTCACCACTACGGTTTGTTGCCTCTGGGATAGTGTCTTCGGACTGTCTCCCTAGGTTTGTTGCCTTCGGGTATGTTGCCTTCAGGTGTGTGCCTTCGGGTTTGTTGCCCTATATAGTTTCGCTCTGATGTTGGTCTTATGTGCCGCATGGGTGATACTTGGGTTTGGAGTCTTTGGGCTCATGGATCCTTGTTTGTACAGTACTGAGCTCGAGCAAATTTTATGATGTTTCATTGATATGTATATTCCCTTGGTATCGCCCTTCGGTGTTGGTCTTTGTGAGCCGCATGGAGTATAGCGATTACCTTGTGGAACTTGTATACCTTAGGGGTATTTGTTATTTGCCTTTTGGCTTGTTTTGGGATATTTGTATCCTTTGTTTCTATATGTTGCCGATGATATGAGGCTTGCTCTATATGATTCATCTCTTGTTGATGACTGTGTTATCTCCTCTAGAGATATTTGTTATACTGTATGACCTTGCAGGTTTATTATTATTCAGTTAATCTAACTGATTTGTTATCTAGACTGATCCGTGTATTTTATACTCGGGTCAGACCGAGATGTTTCAGGTTAGGTGCTTTTGGACCTAGCCTATTTTGCTTCCGCATGGACTATTCGCTAGCTTCTTTTTGTTATAGCATCTTTTGTAGTCCTTATCTGTTGTAACTTTGATTTATACTCTTTCGTCTCGTCTGTATATTGTGGTCTCCTGTACCACCTGACATGTATTATTTTGTATACTCTGTTGTGTATCGGTGTATGTGTATATTATGATTGACTGTTCTGTGATGTATATTACATTTGAGTTGTTATATTTTCTTCGGATGGATCCTATAGCCAAGGTAGTTTTGCTTTAAATATTTATTGAATAGGTCGAATTTTAATGTGTTTCTACTTTTCGACATATTTAGTGAATAGTTAAGGTAAGATTGCACATGGTCGCTTCCATTATACTCTATTGTCCGCGTTAGCCGACAGTATTATCTATGTAATACTCTTTGTTAACGAGGCTCTCGGAGTGGGGCGTCACAGCGTGGTATCGGAGCGAGGTTCAGAACAAAATATGATAAACACAGAATAGATGCACATATTATGGTACATCAAAGTTTACAAGTGATACAGATCCTTGAATCATCGTGTTTCTTTATTCCATCAAGGTTAGATAGGTATTGGAAATACGTCTAGGAATGCATTTTATTCCATAGTATTCCATATTGTAATATCTACCTTGTGAATAATCTTGTTCTTATCTTACTTTTAGCTTATGTCTGGAAGAGGCAGAGGTCGACGTTCGGATGCTGGGCAATCTAGTGGCTCACATCTGGATGGCGTATATATGTCTGCTGATCAGTTTTTGGAATTGTTTAGGAGCACTCAGCCTCCCGTTCCTCCTCGAGTGTCTCCACCTCGTAAGTCTGCTTTTGCACGTCAGTGCAGTGATTTTTCTCATCTTGGAGGAAAGCCGTTTAAGGGCTCCGAGTCTGTTCTTGAAGTCCAAGCTTGGCTTCGCACGTGCGAGCGTATTTTCTCTCGCATGGGTCTTTCTGACCATGATAGAGTTCTTGTGACTTCTAGCTTATTACAAGAGCGTGCGCTTGACTGGTATGAGCTTCTTGTAGCTAAAATTGATGAGTCTACTCTTTCTTGGACTCAGTTTCGGGGACGATTTGAACTCAAGTTCGTTCCTGAATCTGAAAAAGTTTTATTGACCCGTCGCTTCCTTGAGTTGAAGCAAGGGAAATCTTCTGTTTCTGAGTATGTCGCATCGTTCGAGGCTTTATCTCAGTATGGTCTTGAATTCATCAGCACTTCTTATAAGAAGAATTTGAAGTTTGTTTCTGGCCTTAAGAAATATCTTAAGAAGTCCTTGTTGCTCCAGCTTAAACTTTCTTTTGAGGAATTGGTTGATTCGGCGCTTCATCTCGAGACCGTCGAGAAGGAGTGTGATAGTGATGTTGTTGTTGAGGTTTCCAGAAACCCCAACAAGAAGCAGTTTCCAATTCAGAAGAAGCCTTTTCCTTATAAGAAGAAGAAGACCGGTGGTCCTAGCTCTTAGCCTCAATCTTCCGGAACACCTTTCGTTCGAAAGTGTTTTAATTGTGGTTCTCCGGATCATATTATTCGAGCTTTTCCTAAACCTCTCTTCTGCCGTAATTGCAAGAAGGAAGGTCATCATGTTTCTGCTTGTCCTACTGCTCCTGCTAATGCAAAATCTGGCAAGCTCAATGTGGCTAATGCTTCTGGAGGTCCTTCTCAATCCAAAGGTATGACTCCATCTATTTTGGAGGGTTCAATTCTATTTCATGATTATAGTATACGAGTTCTTTTCGATACGGGTGCTTCACATTCTTTCGTATCGAAGAGGCTTGTAGATGATTTATCTTTGGATGTTTTTTGTATGGTTACTTCTTTAAGGATTGCGAATCCTATTGGGGGATCCGCGACCCTTAGTTTGCTTTGTGATGATATTGAGATTGTTTTATGTGGCTTTTCTTTCCGTGCGAATCTGCACGTTGTTTCTCATTTGGGTTTTGATATGATTTTTGGTATGGACTGGCTAGTGAGGTACGATGCCAGGATTATTTGTTCTGAGAGAATTTTATATCTTTGTCATCCTGATTCACCTTCTCAGTTATCTCTTGTTCTTCGGGATGTGGATAATTCCGAGATGGCTTTGTATTCTCTTGATTCGCGAGATGGTGATGATGTATCTCGTATTCCTATTGCTTGTGACTTTTCTGATGTTTTTGAACCTGTTTCGGGTTTGCCACCCAAACGGGCAATTGAGTTCCGCATTGATCTCATTCCAGGCGCGCAGCCAGTTAGTCGTCCTCCCACGAGGATGTCTACAAAGGAAAATGAGGAACTCAAGAAGCAGCTTTTAGAGCTCGAGTCCAAGCAGTTGATTCAATCTAGTTTTTCTCCGTGGGGATCCGCGGTCGTTATTGTGAAGAAGTCTGTTGGAACTCTTAGGCTTTGCATTGATTATCGCAAGCTTAACGAGTTGACCATTAGAAATAGGTATCCTTTGCCTAGGATCGATGATATGTTCGATCTATTAAGTGGTGCTAAGGTCTTTTCTCAGCTTGACCTTGCCACAGGTTTTCATCAATTACGAGTCGCGGAGGATAGCATGCCTCTTACCGCTTTCCGCACTCGTTATGGTTCTTTTGAGTGGCTCGTTATGCCGTTCGGTTTGACGAACGCTCCTGCTTTCTTTGTTGACCTCATGAATCGGGTATTCCGAGAATATCTCGATAAGTTTGTTCTTGTCTTCATTGATAATATCCTTATTTATTCTAAGTCTGAAGCTGAGCATGCTAATCACTTGAGAATTGTCTTGAGTACTCTCCGTCATCATCAGCTTAAAGCCAAATTCTCCAAATGCCACTTTTGGGAGAATAAGGTTAAGTTCTTAGGCCATGTTGTATCTTCCGATGGCATTTCTGTCGATCCCTCAAAGATCGAAGCCATCCAGAATTGGAAGAGGCCTGAGAATGTGCATGAGATTCGTAGTTTCCTTGGATTGGCGGGTTATTATCGACGGTTCATTAAGAACTTTTCCCGTGTTGTACTTCCTCTCACTTGCCTTACTCGGAAAGGCATTCGTTTTATTTGGTCTGACAAGTGTGAAGCTTCCTTTCAGACATTGAAAGAACTTCTCACTAATGCTCCTATTCTTGTGGTTCCCGAAGGGAATCATGAATTTGTTGTCTACACCGATGCGTGTGGTAGTGGTCTCGGTGCTGTGCTTATGCAGAGAGCTCGGGTAGTTGCTTATGCTTCTAGGCAACTGCGTCCGAATGAAGTTCGCTATGCCACTCATGACCTTGAGTTAGCCTCCATTGTCTTTGCCTTGAAGATTTGGCGACATTATTTATTGGGCGAGCGCTTCATTCTCTATACCGATCATAAATCTTTGAAGTATTTGTTCACTCAGAAGGAACTCAATATGAAACAACAGCGTTGGCTCGATTTTCTTGCTTCCTATGACTTTGATATCCAGTTTACCCCTGGTAAGGGTAATCGTGTTGCAGATGCGCTTAGTCGCAAACATTCGGCTGTTATTTCTATGATGCTTGCCGAATGGAATATTCTTGAGACTCTATCTTTTTGTGAAATTTGTGATCGAGGTTCATCTTCTGATTCTCCTATTCTATTATTTAGTTTGGGAGCTCGACCTATTTTACTGGATCGTATTGCCGATGCTCAGCGGCGTGATCCTGATTTGTTGCATTTTATTCAGCTTTGTGAGTCTGAATCTTGTGATGAGGCGTTGTAACATTTTAGCATTGATTCTCATGGGTGTCTTCGTAAGAAGAACCGTCTTTTTGTGCCTTCTGATTTTGCACTTAGGCATGACATTCTTGATGATTGCCATCGTTCTAAGTATACCATTCATCCCGGTAGTAGTAAGATGTATGCCGATATGCGTCGTCTTTATTATTGGGAAGGCATGAAGCGTGATGTGGCGAGTTATGTGAGCAACTGCATGACATGTCAACGTGCGAAGGCCGAACATCAGCGTCCTTCTGGACTTCTTCAACCTCTTGAGATTCCATTGTGGAAATGGGATCAAGTTTCTATGGATTTCATTGACGGCCTACCTCGTTCGAGATCAGGTCATTCTAGTATTTGGGTTATTGTTGATCGCCTCACCAAGTCTGCTCATTTTGTCCCTATTAAGTCTAATAGAACAGCTTCGCATTTGGCCAAGTTGTATGTCAAGGAAATCGTGAGACTTCACGGTGTTCCTAATTCTATTGTGAGTGATCGTGATCCTTTATTCACGAGTCATTTTTGGAAGAGTCTTCAACAAGCTTTGGGAACAAAGCTTAATTTTTCTACAGCTTATCATCCGCAGTCTGACGGACAGACTGAACGGGTGAATCGTATTTTGGAAGATCTTCTCCGTATTTGTATCTTTGATTTCGGTGGTAGTTGGGAGGATCACCTACCTCTTGTAGAGTTCTCCTACAACAATAGTTTTCAGTCTAGTATCGGTATGGCTCCTTTCGAAGCCTTATACGGATGGCCATGTCGATCACCTTCTTGTTGGTTGGAATCTGGAGAGAAGCTTGTTCTTGGTCCAGACTTTGTTCGTCATTCTTCTGAGAAGATTGATCTTATTCGATTAAGGATGAAAGAGGCACAGAGTCGCCAGAAATCCTACGCGGACAACCGTAGGAAGCCTCTCGAGTTCTCGATCGGCGATCTTGTTTTTATTCGTGTTTCTCCTTTGAAAGGGGTTATGCGTTTCAGTGCGACTGGAAAATTGGCTCCTCGTTATATAGGACCGTTTTCTATTACTGAATGTATTGGCCATGTGGCTTATAGAGTTTCACTTCCAGCTCATTTATCTGGCATTCATGACGTGTTTCACGTCTCGCAACTTCGGAAGTGTCTTCGAGAATCGGATTCTGTAATTGATTCTCCTGATTTGCAAGAGCTTGAGATCTCACCGGACTAATCTATGGTACAGCAACCTATTCGCGTGCTTGACACGGAGGTGCGACACCTTCGGAACAAGGACGTGCCGCTCGTTAAAGTTCAATGGTCCGCTAATCCCAATGACTGTACTTGGGAAACCAGAGAGTATATCGAGCGATCTTATCCAGGTTTTCTATCCTTGCTTCGTAATGGTAAGTCTATTTCTGTGTCTAGAGTTTATTCTTTCTATCGTTTGTATGTAGTTGTTACAAATATTGTCTCTAGAAATTGCGGGGACGCAATTTTGTAAGGAGGGGAGATCTGTAACAACCCGCATATTTAACGATTTTATATTTAAATGTTTGGGTTAAATATAGCATCGTTATTCGGATTTTGGGGTCCGAAATGTTACTTTCTGCAAATGGCCGAATTGGAGCTCGAAACCATTTCCATTGAGTCCAAAATTGCGTTTGCGATCTTTTTGAGTATAATCTTTGATATGTTTGGAGTTTGTAAAATTTTGGCTACTTTTTCTATTGGGTTTGGGATTGGGTTCAGCCCACTAGCTCACTTAACCCCTAGCTCAACCCTTCTCTTCATTTCATCTTCATTTCATTTTATTTCTCATCTAAAAACTGAAATGGGGGAAAGGAAAGAGAAATAGAAATTAGCAAGCCCTAGTTTCTCCTTTGTAACTTGATTCTTGCTCCAAAATAAAAGAGAATCCATTGGTAAGTTCATCTCCATCTTCTCCATCTCTTCTCCTCTTCAATTTCAGTAATTTCCTAACCCTAACTTAGGAAATACTTGCTTTGATGCTAGATTGAAGCTTGTAGTTTGAAGTGGAGTGTAGTTGGTTGATCCCTTGCAATTGTGCTACTTCATCTTCTTTGTTTTGTGTGCAAAAGGTGAGTTTTGAACTCACATCTACTTCTCTTGATTTCATTGATGTTAGGTATGAATTCTTAACACCTTGTTCATATGCACTTGCATTTGGTTTGGGTTGAATTGAGGAATAATCCAATTTTTAGTGTTTTGGGTTAAAATCTTTGAAATCCTAACTTTGATGTTTTAATCATGTTTTGGTGATGCATCGAGGAACATATAGGGCCGGGTTGTCGATTGGCATAAGTCCTTAGAGCCAATGTTCGTCCGATTGCATTTTGGGAGAGTTTGCTCTTCATTTGAATAAGGCTGAAAAACAGCCCAGGCATGATTCAGTCGACTGAAAACTCTGTTCAGTCGATTGAACCTGAAACCCGAGAGTTTCCAGGCCTGATTCAGTCGACTGAAAAACTCTGCACAGTCGACTGAACCTGGAAACATAAAGTTTCCTGAACCTGGAAAATTTTCCAGGTATAGGGTCAGTCGACTGAAAACTCTGTTCAGTCGACTGAACCTGCTGTTTGAGCCCACTTTGCCTTTTTTTTGATTGAATTTCCAATTTGAATCGATTCATGATGATCCCATGTATGATTATCAATTGTTTTGACTTTGATGGTTCCTTTTTAATTTTAATCCACGGGTTTTTATAAAATAATCTCTCGAATCGCATTTAAAAGTTCGTTTCTCTAATTTATAAATTCTATTTAAAACACACACTTTCGCACTTCGAGCGAAGTGGAAGGGTGATTAAATGGTTGGGAAAAACACGGACCATGAATCTGTGCGTTTATCTTTTCGATTAATCCTTGACCTATTCGATTGATTGTTTTGACCTTCGGGTTTGGTTTATCGATGATATGAGGTAAACTTTGTACTGCTTTGAGTGTGAAAGGGACTGACGGATAGTAAACCGTTTAGTGCGAACGAGTGGTTATGGGACATACGTTAACACTTTTCGGATTCCTTTTCGAGAGTTGTGACACATTCCGCCAGTTAGTGGTGTCCAGTACTGGGTCTTCGACCTTCACCACTACGGTTTGTTGCCTCTGGGATAGTGTCTTCGGACTGTCTCCCTAGGTTTGTTGCCTTCGGGTATGTTGCCTTCGGGTGTGTGCCTTCGGGTTTGTTGCCCTATATAGTTTCGCTCTGATGTTGGCCTTATGTGCCGCATGGGTGATACTTGGGTTTGGAGTCTTTGGGCTCATGGATCCTTGTTTGTACAGTACTGAGCTCGAGCAAATTTTATGATGTTTCATTGATATGTATATTCCCTTGGTATCGCCCTTCGGTGTTGGTCTTTGTGAGCCGCATGGAGTATAGCGATTACCTTGTGGAACTTGTATACCTTATGGGTATTTGTTATTTGCCTTTTGGCTTGTTTTGGGATATTTGTATCCTTTGTTTCTATATGTTGCCGATGACATGAGGCTTGCTCTATATGATTCATCTCTTGTTGATGACTGTGTTATCTCCTCTAGAGATATTTGTTATACTGTATGACCTTGCAGGTTTATTATTGTTCAGTTAATCTAACTGATTTGTTATCTATACTGATCCGTGTATTTTATACTCGGGTTAGACCGAGATGTTTCAGGTTAGGTGCTTTTGGACTTAGCCTATTTTGCTTCTGCATGGACTATTCGCTAGCTTCTTTTTGTTATAGCATCTTTTGTAGTCCTTATCTGTTGTAACTTTGATTTATACTCTTTCGTCTCGTCTGTATATTGTGGTCTCCTGTACCACCTGACATGTATTATTTTGTATACTCTGTTGTGTATCGGTGTATGTGTATATTATGATTGACTGTTCTGTGATGTATATTACATTTGAGTTGTTATATTTTCTTCTGATAGATCCTATAGCCATGGTAGTTTTGCTTTAAATATTTATTGAATAGGTCGAATTTTAATGTGTTTCTACTTTTCGACATATTTAGTGAATAGTTAAGGTAAGATTGCACATGGTCGCTTCCATTATACTCTATTGTCCGCGTTAGCCGACAGTATTATCTATGTAATACTCTTTGTTAACGAGGCTCTCGGAGTGGGGCGTCACAAGATTCCAAAAATGAAGTAGGATGGTTTGACGAATGATTCTGTATGAGGTATTTACATGACTCTGACTCCGATGTGTCAGCTTGATTTGGCTAAAACAAGATCCACGCAGAGCCAAGTAAGGTCGCATCTCCGATCGGACACATTTCTTCGATACCATATTATGACTTTGTGATGATTTGGTGGCCATCCCTCGATTTTGATTATTGGAGTGTGTTCCAAGGAGGGCGGTAGTAGCTATTATGCGTTACCACCAGTCCGGATCCACAATTGTTATATCCACCTTGCATTGCCTCGAGTGGCATGTCACATGCCCTATCGCGCCTTCTACGAGTTTGTTTTGTTTCGTACCTATGGAATGCTCCCTCATAGCCCACCTGCGGGTGGAGTTTACAATATCTGTATAGACTACGACATTGTATAAAATGTGTTAATGGGGATATGGGTGACGCCTTAATGCTATTTTAATACTTTACCTTATTGTAGACACTATTATAATAGCGTATTTTACTACATAGTAGATAGTTTAAAAAATCCTTAGGAGATGTGAATCTCGAACATCTCTTAAGTTATTGCACTCACGTTGACACTGGATAGGAGATGTCAAACCCTATAAGCATCTCTGATGCGGTTACACTCATATTTATTTACTATTGATTTAACTTACATAAGATCATTTAGTTCTGACTTGAGTATTTTGTCTTTTCAATTCGCTTGGTTCAGTCTGAGCTTTTTAGTTTATTGAAGACTGGTTTTTAGAGGATGAAGACGAAGATTTTGTACTATTATTATTTATTATATTTATTCCACTACGTCATGTTGTTCCACTTCATTTATTTATTATTTATTCTTCGTGTATGTAACTCCGATCTGTATTATAAAAGTTTAATCAATGTTATTTGTAAACAACTTTATGAACTGTTATTTGATTATCATATTTTGTCATTTCACTGCGAGATTCTGTGTTTTTTTCTTTCTCTACTTTTTCTTATTTTACTCAATAATAATCAGCCGTTTTGTATGGTTTGAGTCTGACGTATGTGGTTTATCGTCGTTTTAAACTGTCCAAAAAGACAGATCGTTACATTACATCTAATAATCAAACCAAAAGAATTTTCCTTACATTGGAAAAACTGAAGTATTTTCCCTTAAGGACTATCGGTCCTACCGAACGCCAAAGAGAATACAAGCCAAAAATGTTAAAATACTTTCTAATAGCAATCATAAGAATTTAACCATGGCATCCCATAGTACTCGATGAAATTCGAGTATTCACTAATGACTAGTAAGTACCACTCAAACATTCTATTCAATAAGTTGTACAATATTTGATGAAGCGTTACTCAAGAGCACTAAAACCAATCGGTAACACTACGTCTATTATTATTACTCCCCACGTTATAGAATTAAGGCTGTCAAAACATTTATCTTACAAAAGCTTGTAGTTTAAAACTCCAATTTCCTTTCAAAATTTGAATGATTTGATTCTGGATAAATATCTTCTTTAAAATAATTTTCTAACTCTATATCCTTTAAAACTTTGTACTAACTTCTTATGTTATTTATTTATACGAATTCAAAAAATGGAAGATTTATCCTTTTAAATTTCAAATCATCAATTACAAAATTCTAACTTTCTTTTCCCATTAACTTCGAAATTCAAAAATTTATTTACACAGTTTCCTACGTCTTCTGTTTTAACTTCATTTAAATTAAAACACAAAATTATCATCCATTTAAATCGTGAAATAATATACACAACAAAGAACAAGCATCATAAGCTATTTCACATATATCAAAAAAAAATAACAGTGATGCCATGCCATTTATTTATAGCAAATCGCTTTGTTAGATGGTTGTGATGTTGATCATAAAAATCAACACTACCTCGCCATTGATCTTTACTACGGCTAATGCTCGATGGCAGCAACCTTCGTCAAAATTAGTACATATAAAACATCATTTAAAGTTTACAATAAAATTTTAGAAACCACCAAAATTTATTAAACATATATATTTTCATGAAAATATTTCTCTTCTTGATTTACTCTTCAAAAATGTTTTTCCTTTCAAAAGAATATTTATTTTAATTAAAACTTTATCTCTTTTTCAAATATTATTTATAACTTTTTTAAACCTTTAAAAATATTAAAAATCAAAGCATCATGTCGGACTATGTCGTCGAAGTGTTTAGAAACCCTTATTGATAACGTTGATCAAGCGCATCGATCTAAATTCTTAATGCAACCAACGGGCAATATAATACAAAACTAATTTCTAATTGTTGCTTCATCAATCTATATATATCTCTTCATGTAACTGAAAATCTATTAATATAAATTTACTATCTATATATATCTCTTCATGTAATTGAAAATCTATTAATATAAATTTAAAAATTCATCTGTTCATCCATGCACACATCATGCAATTAAATATAAACAAACATCTAACTATTGTGCTCAGCAGAAAAAGTCTATCAGCTCCCGCTGTGCAACTCCGCTCTCTAACGGATCAGGACTCTACTACACAACACTTAACTTTTAAAACACATAAAGATAATAATTTATAAAGGGATTTCATATTTTCATAAATACATCCCAATCATTATTCCTAATAATTATTTATACTCATATCTTAAATAGGACGTAAATCCAAGACTCTACATGACACACTCAAGGGACGGGACTCTAAGTCTATGTAGGCCAAGATTTGGGTTTCTTATATGCTATATTGTTCTGAACCTCTACTCTAATACCAACTATAATGCCCCATCTCAAGACCACACTAACAAAGGATAATACTGAGTAATATTGTCTGTTAGTGCAAAGAATAGAGCTCGTTAGAAGCGACCATCTATAAAATTGCTTTGAGTGAGTATCGAATACGTCGAACAATGTGACTATATTCTTCTTTTCTTTTCTAACAAGTGGTAATTCAACATATCCGATCCAGGCACAAAACAATAATACAATAATTTAATCTAATTCAAAAAATACATAACATAATTACAATGCAAAATTAAAAATCGCAAAGGAAATAATATACATTAATGACTACCAAAAGTATGAGTCTACAAAATGGAAACACTAGGCTCCAATTATACATCTTTCTAAACAATGAAAAGTCTCAACTATACATGTCTACAACATTAACAAACATAGATCATGTAGCTAAAATCAAATAGTCATCAAAATAATAACATCAAATAAACCTCCTTATGCTAACTCACATCCAAAGTCACCGAGTCCCTATCCTATCAAGTCTCTATCTGACCCAAGCATTAAAATCACACCCGGGTTAGACTATCTTTAATTATCACAAAAGGGAGATACCGATAATATTAACTTGCATAAATGCCAAGGGTTATATCCATAGATGTACTTCACTAACATAGTAATACTTCATTTAAGGTTGTACAATTTTATAGTTAAGTTTTTATGCTCATTTACAACACTCATCGAAGTCAAAGCAACCGCAAAAAAAGATCATAGATAATTACATCCAAATATGCAAACAAATTTGCACTTCGCAAGTCGATACAATATACACGCACTTCGTGTGTCAACACAAGAGATTGCACTTCGCAAGTATAACTCGCTAGAAAACGAGTATCGCTAGGTAGGCATGAAAAAATCGCCTAAATAGAATGCCCCATGATCGAGTCCGAAAACTAGACAAATAGATAAGTGTCATCCACTTTCAACTAGTATTTATCAGAGTGTTGACTAGTGTCCTATAACCACTTAACGATGCTCAAATAATTACTAAAAGCGAGTAAATTTCACTCATGCAAATAAATATTCATTTGTAGTAAAATAGTTTTGCTTTGAAATCTCATTTAAAACATTGATTCAAAAAGATTTATAATAATATATATAGTAGAAGCACTATTAAATTCATATCTATAATTATTTAAATCTTACTTCAAAACCACTTTGTAATTATATTTATATAGATTGGAAAACCTTTACCAAAGTAATAGAATTTCATTTTAGTTATTCATGAATTCAATTAGTGTAATCGCAAGGCAATATAAAGTAGTTCCTTCTATGTAAACAAGCATTCTCTAAAACAAGGCTCGGACTTTCCAAAATTGAGCAATAGTTCGCCGTATTTGCACTTTAAAATAGTGTGCACAAGCTAAATATCATGCAAAAAGCATTATAACCAAGTCATATAACATACAAAAGAAGAATCATACAAATTAGGAATCAAACGGGTGAGCGGAAGGCATCGAAATATCACCTAAGGCTTGGTCTAGGTGTGGTCCATCGAGCGGGGGAGGGAGGATTTTGGTCTCTGATGGTTTTAGCTTCAAGGTATTGATTTCTAGTCTCATGCAACCCCATATACAACTATAGTTTGATGATATAAGAGATCATAGGACAAGGGTTTTAGAAAACTAAAATTAGCAAAGCTAAAGATGCAACCAACAAACAAGATTGAAATCAATTCAACATTAAATTCATCTAACTCAACACCACGACAAATTGAATTCAAAAAATAGAGAGTTGTGAGGGTTAACTCATCTTTTTTCTTGGGTTAGACAATAATTTACCATCATAGGTTGCAATTGTTACACCAGAAAACCCTAGACTTGATCTCCACCAAAAAGCGGCACAACAAGAAATGAATTGCTGTCTAAATTGAAACTATTGGTTATAGAAGACAGATTATAGTTTGAAAGCATTACCTTGATTTTCTCTAAATTTAACTAAATTTTTATTCTCTTTTAAATTCACTAATTTGAAAGAGGAATGGAAAACCCTATTTTGCTCTTATTTTCTGTTTTAGAACTGAGAGGAGTAAAAAGAACATACATTTAGTTCTTTGAGAAGGAGAGAAGGAAGTTATCTCCTTTAAGCACTAATGGGTTGAAAATAGATTAAACAAAAACCCTTGTTTAATTAAGCTTAAAAGACTTAAACAAAATATACCATTTCATACAACTTGAACTGTCGTGTTCTCACTTGATTCTAACTCTAAAAATTCGTATAATTATTCAAAAATTAAGTTCATCACTTAAGCCTCACAATTAAATAATGATTTTTTTAATAATTATCAAACCCTTATTTTTATTATTGAAAACAAAGTATTTTGCATTTTCTAAAACATGACAACATAACACATAAATCAATTTAACACCAAAAATTCCTATTTTCACTTAAAATAAGTTTACAGATTATGTAGAAAACACTAATACATTGTTAACAAGTTTTAAAACATGAATTAAACATCAATAAATTACACATATTGCTTTCCAATATTATCCAGATTTTAAAAATCATTATTCCAACTTCTAGTTTCAACTATCTTCAAGTAAAACGATAATTATTCTAATTTCTCCAATTTAAATCTTAAATCATTCTATTTAAACAACATTGTAAA
This sequence comes from Allium cepa, assembly GCA_030765085.1. Classification (NCBI taxonomy): domain Eukaryota; kingdom Viridiplantae; phylum Streptophyta; class Magnoliopsida; order Asparagales; family Amaryllidaceae; genus Allium; species Allium cepa. Next base: position 474,715,913 of record CM060931.1, read on the forward strand.
CTAGTATTGTTACAATTCATGCCAATGCTTTATATTTCAAATAACATATTTGAATGATTGGTTTCAGTAACCATTGTGTGGTTGTTCCATTTATTATTATTACTTCATTTTTGGACATTGAAAATAAACCAAATGTTGAATTTTGAATGAGCGTACAGAAAAAGAAAACTTCTAATTTTATTCTTCAATAATATGAAAAACAACGCTTGCAATAATTCAATGTTAAGATAAGTTACACCTCAATGACTTTCCGCCTGAAACGGTGGTAATATAACACTACACATGGAAATCGTATTATCCCAAATGAAGAGGTTAAAGTAAATAAGATCAGTTATACTATTTTTAATATTAAGAAAACACAATCAAATATATATGAAAAGTGTATATGCAGTTGCACATGATCCAATATAAAAGAATCAAATTAATCGACTAAGGAGTGTACCGACTGTAGCTGCAACTACCAATATTCACTTATAACATTCTAAGAAATCTTTCTATGTGGAAGATTAAAAAATATCACCAGGCTAAGAACCTAGGGAATAAATTAATTATATTTGGGCAAGAATATCAGCCCGAGTTTGGTGTGCAATGTGTCAATTGGTGCTTGGTCGTGTCTTCGGTTATTAAAGTTGAGTTAGACTAATTATTTTCTGCTTTTCATTTCAAACTATGCAAGGGGAATTTAAACTTTAGTCGAATTGATTTCAAATTCTGATTATTATCCTCCTTTCTATAGCTTCAATTGAATTTAATCGCCTACAACTATCATTAACTTCTAAATTTGTAGTTTCAGGAAAATGGTTGAATTTTGAAGATATTTTGCTTCTGAAAAAAATTTCAAATTTGAACGGATGGAATTTCAGTTTGCATTTATGGAGAAGTTCTTGAACAATATTATTTTCGCTGATTGCAATAATGTATCACAATTGTCAACTAGGAGCAAATCGTTAACTTAGCAGACAAAAAACACTATAACATTGTCTTGTACCTCCCAGTATATGTAAGCCTTGTTTTTATTTTGATAAAAACATAACAGCTTGATTATTTTATTAAATACTTATTCCAACTCTATGAAGCTTGCTAAACTTATATTTATCTTAACAACTTACAAGCCTTTCCTTCGCTCCCAGTGATGTCAAAACCCTTGGGTTGCCTTATATAAACTCTCTCTTCAAAAACATTATTTCAAACGCTATTTTCGTGTAATAACCTGTCCTGAAATTGGCCTAAATTACAATCTAGAAAACACCTATTGAAACTTATAACCACATCAAAGCTGGCTGTTAGTTGGTAAAAAGAATAATATAGAGCTATCTACGCATTTAGGATCACACAGCGGAAGGATAAAATATAATAATAACAAATGTAACCATTTTATCACAAATTCAAAGTGTCATTTAAAACCATAACAGAATATCCATAATCACCATTATATATATGTGGTACATAATTTTCAAAATACAATAGTTTCCAATGGCTACATCTGAAAATAACATAAATAGATAAATGATAGACTGCCATAAGCTTACTCCGCACCTTTATCTTCAACATCATCATATTTCTACCTGTATTGTAATGAGGAGGAAGTCAGAACAACATATATCTGGTGAATAAAACTCTAGAGCCTTACTATGTTTGTACTCGGTTAGTGCAATTTAAATAAGAATATGTCTTATGATTTCTACCTACATCATAAGCCCTTTTAAATGTAAGCCCAAAGGCTTTTCTCCAACTTAAATAAAAGCTTTCCAAATATAAGCCTATAGCTAACTTCCTATCATCCTAATAACTCATATCTATCTTCCATAGTGTCCATTCAATGTAAGAGATTGTACTTAAGCCACTTAATACCGTTTAATGGAAATTAGGCAGAATTCGACCATTTACTGCCTTATTTACGACAAGTTCACATTATTTACTACCTATAACCCAATATAGACTCCCCACTAGTAACTATCTAGCTGACATTGCATGAATTCTCTTCAGCCACTCAATACTTCCTACTGAAGCGGGTCTTTCCATAGATATCCTCTACCGTGCCTTAGCCATAACCCTGACCATTTGCTACTTCCTAAATAAATAAGAGGCGGGACCTTACACAACCACTTAACAGCTTCAATCTCTGAAGCGGGTCCTTTGTATTATGACTTGTACCTTACGATGACTTTTCACTTTAGCTTGAGTTTTTGTAGGTAATGGTAGCCAAATAAGCTGGATTGATTTACCCTATTGAATTTGGGACTAACCTCGCATCATCGTAGTTATTATTATAGAGTAGTATCACAACAGCCCCAAATTCATTGCTGGTAGCCAGATTAGCTGGGTAGACTTTCATGTATTTTTGACTGACTACACGTCCCTATAACATAGTCATAATCTATATTATGCTCTACATATATTATCAACCATCTTATCGTTTTCGTAATCAAGGCCTCATAAGAGATCTTTCTTATTTCTCCTTGAACATAATTACTACCCTAAGGGGGATTTCAATAAAATTCATAACCTGTTTAATTACGCAATTATACGTTATAATTATATGTTAATAATGCTTTTATACACACATGCGCACTCATACACACGCACACACACTTAGTAATTTGTAAGCGTGTGAAATTTACGACCTAAACAAGCGTTTAAATGTCAACTCCTTTAAACAATTATAAATTCTTGTCCCATATTATCAACAACATCCAGGTTCCATTATTCATATCCAAAAAATCCAATTGATAGACTTGTATACAATTAAAATTTAAACCCAAGTCATTACATCAAAATCATAGTATATATTGATACTAGAAATTTACAGTGCCAATTTTTACACTCTATTCAACTCCTTTTCACATAAAATAAACAATGGAATTTCTATTTAATTCATAGGAATAAGCAGTGCAAACTGCGCATAAAATTCATACCTTACACACTATTCCTAAATCAAAATCCTTTAACCAAATTCAAAGAAAAAGAACAAGGACTGGAATAGAAGATAAAAGTATCAAAATTGTTAATCTACACTATTTAATAAAAATTGAGATTCGAACATAGAGTTGACATTTTATTTTAAAGGAGTTTGAGGGTTTATAATATGGTGTTTTCACAAACAAAACTCCCCATGGCATATTCAAACCCAAACTATACTAATCATAAAAAGAAAAGCTATGATTTTCACTCACAATAAGTTTTGACACGTATTTTACAATCTCTATCAGATCTGTTTGTTTTGATATATATATATATATATATATATATATATATATATATATATATATATGACAAGGGAGTTGTGTATATGTTAGATTTAGAAAATTAAAAGTTTGGAGGAGAAGTATTGGATAAAATAAATAATAAACAAAGATAGATCTAGAGGATTTCTTACTTGAAACCCTAATGTTGTTTTCTGAATCTTTAAAGAGATGAACTGACAAAGCTTCAGTAATGTTTACAATATATTATGTGAATAAAAGTGAAGGATCTAGGGTCTATTTATAGAGGTTGGAACGCACCGGAACCGCTGGACAAAGGCTGGTTGGAAATTAGAAAATTCGAAACATTCAAATTCAAAAACCCAAGCTGCCACTATACAGGGAGTGGTTGACCAACCCTCTATCACTGGTCGACCAGTATTAACCAACCAGTCGAGGTCAGGGGTCGACCTCTCCCCTTACTTCAGGAACATAAATTTTATGTCGTTATTTTATTTATTGTATTCATTAATTAATATTTAATGTTAAGGTTAATTTCAACGTTTACCTAACCCCTAAGTCTAATCACCAATACTTTTGAATTTCAAATTTTATTAATTATTCATTTAAATTTGAATTCTATTTAGATTATTTTAAACCTAAAATCTTCAAACGTCCATAACTAATTCATTTGAGTTTCGTTTTCAACATATCATATATGGAAATTGGTTAGAATTTTGGCTCAAATGCAACGACATAACTTTAATGGTCAAAATTCCAACTTTTGAATTTTTTTTATTTTTGTCCCTATCTTACTTAGTTTTATTTATCCAATTCATTTTTGGTACGAGGTGTACTATTTTTCTCCCTTAAAAAAGGATTTTGTCCCCGAAATTTTTCCAAAAAGCAAAATAACGTGCACTAAACATTCATGTTATACCACCAAGTTATCTACACATCCATCAACTCATCCAAAAGTGCAACGTGATTATGTATTACAGACATACTATAAACGAGCACAATCGTAGCATGAGTGTGTGACTGTGACATATGAGTATGTATGCAAAACACCCTAAGCAGGCATGAAAATTTCTACAAGGTTACAAAGTAACGGTGAAAAGTGTAGTAACCATCTTCTACCATCCGATATAGCAACCACAATGTAACCAAAATATAATTTTGGAGAGGAAATTTTAATAGAGAAAATCTTAGGATGAGAAGTCCTAATGCTATTCGTCGGATATCCTTTCCATTATATTCAAACCAACCTAATTTCTTTGTTGCACAGCTTCCTAGTTATTTGCTCCATAATGTGTTTGGCAACATGGGATGTTATCATCTCTATCCCTATATCCCCTAGTGATTAGGCTCTACCATAGTAGTTGTGCTACGAAGGTATTTTCTTAAATGTGAAGCACAAAATTCTTATCGGCTCCTGCAAACTTATCCGGTAACTCCACACGAAATGCAAGTTTTCCCAAAACTAAAAAGGGCCTAAAAAAATTGGTGGCAACTTTCCTGATTTCCAAATCGTACGACCTTCACAAGCTGCCTAATCAACTCTATCTTTCTGAAATCTCATAATTAAATCCGGTTCGATTAGGATTCAGTCGGTGGTTTCCTACCAACAATTTGGCGATTTGCATGGCCTTCCATAAAGAATTTTGAAGGGTGCCATACCCATTGTCTATTGGTGATTTTTAGTATACGCAAATTCCGCTAAAGGTGCGTGCAACTTCCAGTGTCATCTAAAGTCCACAATGCAAGTTCTTTAACAAATCCACCAAGTTCCTATTCATATTTCCAGTTTGTTTGTCAATCTGTGGGTGGTAAGCAGTGCTAAGGTTCAATGAAGTTCCTAAAGTTATCGACAAACTCCTTTGAAATTCGTCAGTTTATAATGGGTTCCTATATTAACCCGAATTCTACAAAGCCAAATCACCTCCTTAATATAAATCTATGCTAGAGACGTTGCGGTCTTAATCCCCAAAATGGAGAATTATGCTACCTTCTTCTTTATCCTTGTCCAATAGAAAATTCTCTTTACATCCCTGCTCATTCAACCTCTTTTTTGAATGGTGATAATTTACAAGCTAAATTTATTTTTCTCGAAATCCTAAAGTTTCTAGGATTATAGCATTCTTTATTTCTTATTGTTTGACCTAATTTTCTCATTATCTTCCAGTCTTACCCATTGTTTATTACTAGTTAAATCCCTATAAAATTTCCTTATTTACGTTGCTTCTATATATATATATATATATATATATATATATATATATATATATATATATATATATATCATGCAGTTCAGTCCCATACAACAAACAACACAGTAATAAAACTGGAATATATCTTATACTATGTCTTATGCCTTTTCAATAACTAAGGGAGAAAAATAGTGATACAAATCAAAAATTCTAAAACAAAATTTTGCCGGAGCTTCCATCTACCATCAACAAGTGTAAATGGTGTTGAGGTGCTAACACTACTTAATAAATCAAAACAGCCATTCCTAATATATCATTCCACTATCGTCCACTTTCATTAATTTTCCTTCTTAGTTCCTAATAAATGTGGTCCAATCATTACTTTATTCAATATACCCATAACACTTGATCACTATTTTCAAAATTGGGTCATCTCTATTCAATCCTCATCTAAATCACTTTAATTTCTTACAAATTTCAAAATCAATCTATTACTCCTATTCAATTCCACAATAAATGTCATATTAAATTTCCCTAATCTATACCCATTTAAGTCCTTTTAACACTCATTAATTACAACTTTATTGCCCGTTAAATTCGTAACTAATGTCCATAAATCGTATTTCGTTAATACTAACTAATTTGAATCTAATCTGAACTATTTTATATTTATTTATTTTTTAGTCTTTAAGCGCGGTTATATGTGAATACTAATTTCTAAACTAGAACACTTATTTCCAATTTTTAATTTATCAGAGTTGTTCTTCTAAAAAGATTACCATTGTGATTTTTCATAAACGAGATTTTTTCTTTGTTTGAGATTACATGGGATTAATTTTTTTATTGAAACAGATAGTGTAGACTATGGAAAAGAGCGTCTATATCTTACAAATCTTTTTCCTTTTCCGGTCCAACCCTTGTTAATTCAAACAATGCATTGTTATAAATATTTTGGAATTGGATAATTTATGGAAATTACATGAAAACCGCTTCAAATAAATCAAAACATGGAAATTTACATTCCAAGTCAACTAGGGAAATCTAACTTATAGCCTAATTATAAATCTGAAATATCTTCACAACTTTACCAATATTCTACAATTAAATATTTAGGGCCAATTTCAAATTTTCAGATCAGGTTGTACATATTATTCATATTCTATTCATATCTTAAATCCTTTACACTGCCTTACCTAAATAATGATCCATATCTACTCCATATAAAAATTTGGTTTAGTTTTCATCATTCTTTAAAATTAAAATTTCACAATTATAAAGTGCCTTGCCTGAAACCTTCATCTTTTAAAATGTAAACTTGGAAAACCTTTTTGTCATTTTTAGAAATTTCTTATTTCCCAAAAAGGAGTAAAATAATTTTCCTTCTCAAATACTTTTTTCATCAAAGATTTATTCTTTCAAAAGTTGGTCTTGTCTTTCATAACATTTCAAATTGCTTGGTTTTAAAAAAAGAACTGTGAAATGTTTCCCTTTTTAATTACTTCCTATAAAAAAGGCATTCTTCTTTTGAAAGTAGGATTTTGAACCTAAAAGATTCAAAAACTCAATCATTATACTGAGTAATTATTCATTTAAAAAAAATTCAAAATCATCTTGCATAACCTTAAATAATGAAAAGTGGAGTGGACAATGATAACCTTCATCGTATTATTTTCCTCTTATATTATTTCTAACTATATTACTAGTCATTCTTTATATAAATTGCTAATGTAATTACTATTTATCTCAACTGTCATTTTCTGCATCTTCTTATACATGAATGTTCCTCCTACCTACCTTATCGAGCATTCATAACCTTCTATTCTTTCTATCTTATTCTAATCATGTGTCTTTTCCATTTATACACCTCTTTTAAAAGAATTTTAAGGAAAAGAACTTCCAACTTTATAAAGTAGGAAAAATTATCATGTCCAACCTACGATCTACTTTATTTCGAAAATGAAAAGTCTTTCTATCAAAAGAAAAAAAAATTAGACCAAAAAATTTTTGGCTTAATAAATTTTAAACTAATAATTACAAGAATGCAAAATCCTTTTAAGTCAGGACTTTTTAACTCAACTAATTTATAAATTATGAATTTTCAAGTTTTCTTGCTCTTTCAAAATACTAACTTCCAAATTTATCAAGTGAGAAAAATCATTTGGTCCATCGTATGAGCTATTTACTTCAAAAATGAAGAATACAAAAATTGAAAATTGTTTAACTCAACTAAATTTTAGCTCAAAAATTTCGTAAACGAAAACTCTGGTCCACCACTCTTTAAAATTACATAGCATATTTTCTAACCAGACTAAAATCATTTTTCTTTAAAAAGAGAATTTCAACTTATGATACATAAGATCTTCATTTAATAATCCTTTGAAAAATCCCAGCTAAAACATTTCAAGGAATTTTCGATAATCTTTCTAAAAAAAATTCTCGTGGAGTTGGATCTAGAAATTAACTTAATTGTTCCTTCTTTGAACTTTCCTACTCAACCTTTAAAGAAATATGGTTATCTCCTTGTGATGATTAATGTGTAGCTTCCTCACATCTTTTACTAGAGGTTTACAAGTATTTTTCCTTATAATATTTGATTACTACCTAACATGTTATTCTTTATTTCTATGAATGTCAGTTGTCTGCAATAAATAGTTATAATTCTAATGGACAATTCTTATATACATTTATATTTTCATTTTAATTTTACATATTACGACTTCCTCATCTCTCCATAATCTCTTTAATTAGCCCATCTACATCCTCATTAAATTCTTGCAACTCCTTATTTATTCCACATTTATTGCCCAATTTATCCTAGGTGTTATAGTCTTTTCCATTTACATTTTGTCCCTACTATTTATTAGGTAAGTTATGTTAATGTTCTAATTACATCTAGTGTGAATATCTACGTGTATTAAGCTTATAGAGTTCATAATTATAAGGAATTCTAGGTCAACAAAGGAATCAAATACCATTCATCTTTTGGAGTGCTTTCATATGTTTTGCTCATGGTCTTCTTAGTCCACTCCTTACGATGTGACCTCCGCCGTGTAGGTAACTGGGGTAAGAGCATAAATTTAAATCTAATTATTTTTCCAACTCATAGCCACTTCAGCCATCCTTTCGAAATAAGTTTGCAACTACTTTTATAGTTGCAATTTATAGAGTCATAAAAATAAGTACGTATTTTGTATAGAATTTTTGGAATATAGTTTTCAAAATAACAAATACGTCACTCATATGTATACTTATCCCATTGATCGAGTAACCAAAACTTTGATACCAAATGTAATAATCCGTCCTAAAATGGGCCTAAATTTAGACCCAGAAAAGGTCCATCGAAACTTAGAACCATCTTAGAGCTAGTTATTGGTTGGTAAAAATAATAATGCATAGCTATTTATCTACAAATTCCGGATCTCACAGTGGAAGGATGAAATATAATAATAACAACGGTATCCATTTTATCATAAATTCAAAATGTCATTTAAAACCATAACAAAATATCCATAATAACTATTACATATACGTGGTACGTTTTTAAAATACATCAATTTCAATGGGTACATCTGAAAATAACATGAATAGTTAAATAGATAAACTACCACAAGCTTACTCCGCGCCTTCGCCTTTAACATCATCATCTTTCTCACCTATGTTGCAATGAGGAGGGAGTTAGAACAACACATGTATGGTGAATAAAAATATCGAGCTTTGCTATATTAGTACCAGGGCAGTATAATTTAAATAGCAATATGTCTTACGATTTCTACCTACATCATAAATCCTTTCAAATGTAAGCCCAAAGGCTTTTCTCTAACTTAAGTAAAAGGCTTTCCAAATATAACCCCATAGCTAACTTGTTATCATCCCAATAACTTATATCTATCGTCCATAATGTCCTATAAATGCAAGCTATAACATTTAAGTCACTTAATACTTTTTTATGAGAATTAGGCAGACTTCGACCATTTAATGCCTTATTTAAGGCAGGTCCACATCATTTACGACCTATAATCCCAATATAGACTCCTCACTAGTAACTATCTAGCTGACATTGCACGAAATCTCTTTAACCACTTAATACTTCCTACTAAAGTAGGACTTTCTTGAGGTGCCTTAGCCATAACCCCGACCATTTACTACTTCCTAAATAAAGAAGAGGCATGTCCTTACACAATCACTTAATACTTTCAATCTCTGAAGCAGGTCCTTCGTATTATGACTTGTATCTCATGATGACTTCTCACATTAGCCTGACTATTTGTAGGTACTAGTAGTCAGATAAGTTGGATTGATTTACCCTAAAGAATTTGGGACTTCGCATCATAGTAATTACCTATTGTAGAAATGTCACACATCAGCCCCGAATTCATACTACTTGTAGCCAGATTAGCTGGGTAAACTTCCATGTAATTTTGACTGACCACACGTCCCTATAACTTCGTCATAATCTATATCACACTCTACACATATTATCACCCATCTTATTGTTTCCATAATCCTGGCTTTATAAGAGATCTTTCTTATTTCGCTTTAACATTAATTACCTTCCTAAGGGGGATTTTAATAAAATTCATAATCTATTTAACTATGCAATTATACGTTAATTATGCTTATATATATAAGTGCATAGTACTTTCTAAGCGTGTAGAATTTATGTCCTAAACTAGTATTTAAATATCAACTCTTTCAATAATTATACAAGTCTAATCTCATATTATCAACAATATCAAAATTCCGATATCCATATCCAAAAATTAAAATCAATAGCCTTGTACACAATTAAAATTTAAACCCAAATCATTACATCAAAATAATGGAACATATTGATACTAGAAACTTAAAACTCTAATTTTCATGCTCTATTCCACTCAATTTTCACATAAAAATAGATAAAGGAATTTTTATTTGATTCATGAGAATAAATAGTGCAAACTATGAATAAAATTCATACCTTACACATTATTCCTTAATCAAAATCCCATAACCAAATTCAAAGAACAAGAATAAGGAGTGGAATAGAAGGTAAAATTATCAAAATTGCAAATCTACATTATTTCCACTATTTTGATATAAACAATTGAGATTCCAGCATAGAATTGACAACTCGTATTGAAGGAGTTTTTGTGGTTTACAATACGGTTTTCGCAAACCAAAACTCCCCAAGGCATATTCATACCCGAACTATACAAATCAATTACTAGAATATAAAATCTAAGATTACCGCCTACAGTATATCCTTGGTTTGCCTCCTTTGGATTTGACAAGCCTTTGATAATCTCTACTGGTCTCTTCCTTTTGACACACACACACATATATATATAAACAGCAGGGAATTTTTATATACATTAGATTTTGAAAATTAAAGGTTTGAAGGATAAGAAGTTGGGAAAATAAACAATAAACAAAGATAACTAAAAGATTTCTTACCTTAAACCCTAATGGATTTTTCTGAATCTTTGAAGAGATGAATTGACAGAGCTTCGGTAATGTTCCTAAAATATTATGTGAATAAAAGTGAGAGGTGTAGAGTCTTATTTATAATGGTTAAAATGCATCGAAAATATTGGATGAAGGTCGGTTAGAAATTATAAAATACAGAACGTTCAAATTCACAAACCCTAGCTGCCACTATACAGGGAGCGACTGGCCGACCCTCTACCATCAGTCGACTTATAGCGGTCAACTAGTCGGTATCTGTGGTCGACCTCATCCTTTATTTCAGTAATGTAAATTTTGTGTCGTTGTTATATTTATTATATTCCTTAATTAATATTTAACATTAACGTTAATTCTGACGTTACGTAACCCCCAAGTCCAATTACTGTTAACTTTTGAATTTTAAAATTTAAATCAATTATTCATTTGAAATGAATTCTATTTAAACCCTAAAACTTTAAATGTCCATAACTTTTTCATTTGAGCTTCGTTTTCAGCACATTATATATAAAAATTGATTAGAATTTCACCATGAACGCAACGGCATAACTTTCGTTGCCAAATTCCAACTTTTATAAAATTTTCATTTTTACCGCTAACTTATTTAAATTTATTTATTTAATTCATTTATGGTTGATTTTAAGGGGTGTTACATTTCATGTCCATCTACCGTAGTTCATAGCCGTGACAAACTGCAAATCCAATACGTTTATAGCTGACAATAAACAACACACGTCCAACCCAAACCGAATAGAGAGATGGATAATCATGTGAAAGAAAGAATGAAAGAGAGAAGAAGAGAGAAAGAACTAAAAAAAATTGCAGAATCTCACAATCGCAGCGGAAAAACATATAATATCATGTCAATGATCTTTACAAAATAGAAACTGTAATATAATATACATACATCAAAGTACAACAATCAATCACTAATCACCGGCCTGGACCGTTATAATATCCTTTCCTTAAAATTGCTGATAATTTAAACAAAAATGCTGCGAAAAATAAATATATGTAGAATATGATTAGAAGACTTCCAGCCCACCTATTGAAGCTGCAAAGCATCCAAATCTACATCTGTAAATATACTCGGTTTGACCCGAGCATTTAAAGGAAAGAATGCCCGGATCAGTCTGGTATCCAATGTGAGAAAACACATCTCAACTGAATTTATTTTAAATTAGACAAAATCTTTCCTTTATCAAATCATTTCACATCACATATGTAAATATACGGACGGGTTTTTACGTTACGATAACCCAAAAAATTCATATCAAATAATGTTATATTATATTAATGTCCGGTATACAGATATATTAATCATACAGAAATTGTTACATTATTAAATTTCAGCATACCAGCCACAAACGCGGGTTCTACAAACAAAATGGCAGGTAGGTAGTGGAGAATGGATTTCCATACAAATGACCAGATGAAGGGACTACCTTCCGGTAGTACATCTCTAGAGGAATGTACCAAGGTACAACTGATAGTCATCTACCAACACAAGATCGGCCTATCTCTAACTAGATAGTATCGAATATGTCATCACCCCGGTCGTTGTCGACCTATCCGAGGGCCCTCTTAGAAAACATCCACATAATTTAAAACCCAAATGTCATAGCGGGAATAAATATATCTAGAAGTGTGTGATCATATTCTAATGGTTGCAAACCACATAGCCTTGCCACATCTACCCTGTTTCGTTCATTTTCGAGGGTGAGGCCTAAGGTCACGATTAACTTTCACCTAGCACATCATCTTTGAATGCCATACTGTCATTCCATCAATCGCTATTGACTTTCACAAACATACAACCTCTAAGCTCGTACATCTTAAAGAAGGGTGTTAAGCTAAGAGAAGTAGTCTTCTCCACTGCCAAACAAATGTACGTTTATAAAAGTCAACGATGTACTCGCAAAAATGCAATGTCAGACATCTATCCATACAAGTTGTCCAGGAACAGGACAAACCGAAGGCACTCTCCTACCACATCCTATCGGGAGTTACCCCTAAGATTAGTAGCGAGAAGTCCTTGCATTGGATATTTCATAATGAAGTGACCAACGCTACTATATGAATATTGGGAGTTTATCCCCAAATGATCAACAAGTAGTCCTTCATTAGAAAAATCCCACATATCAAGGTTTTCCAACTGCTGCATATTGGAACGCATATACGTTGGTCCAAAGTTGTTCTCGGATAAATCTGACCCTGGTCTCTTCGAATCAACAACGACAAAGAGGCCAATATTTGATAGTTGGTTATTTAACTATCAAAGCAACAACAAATATCCAACACCATAAGCAGTCATTAGGCCCATTTGATTAATTTCTTATTAATTAAACCAATCTCCAAATATTTATTTCAAATTATCTTTTAAAAGATGTATTCACAAAACCATTTCAATCTATCGAAAATGGAAAAGATTTCTATATACTTATACGAACAGTATAAGCATATTCACAAATTATTTCATTTTCAACGCTTAGAAAATATTTCCATACACTTATATCAATAGTATAAGTATATTCGCAAATCATTTCATTTTCAACACTTAAAAAATATTTCCATATACTTATATCAACGGTTTAAGCATATTTAATGACACCATCGTTTGGAGACACGCCAAATAGATTTCTACTACTGTACAACTCTAGAGTTCATATGCCTACGGACAAGTGTTAAGTAAAGGAAGCAATGCTCCTACACAACCAAGCCATTGGTACGATCATATGAAATGATTCGTGTATTTCACGATGGAAGGTCAAAACATAATTTATTGGGTCAAAACGTGCGTTGCGTAAAACATTGTTACAACAACCCAAAAAACTAATATAAGGATTCGGTAAATCAATATATATAAATTAATCCCATGTACTATATAAAATATTTCCTTTCAGAAATCATTTACTATAACAACGGTGTTATAGTCTATTACAATAGCAAATGTTGAAATCCTTATTTCCGTTACTTATCCCATTTTAAAACATTTTTCAAAACATTTAAATTCCATTTGGAATTATTACTTCCAAAACCCTTACTTCCAAAAGATAAATACTTTTAAAACATTGAACTTCACCAAAATATTTCTTTCAAATATTCCCTTAAATAAAAATCTATAGTTAAACCTCAACATAAGTCATTTTCATATTTATAAAACTATTCTTATAAATCTTGTTCTTTTGATTTTATAAAAATTCTATTTTATAAAATTCCTTTATTCACAAAATTCTATTTATAAATCATTCTTTTGTAAAAAGTTATTTTACTATAGAAATCCATTTATAAATCCATTTCTTTATAAATCAAATTTATTTATAAATCTATTTATTAATCCATCTATAAAAGAACTCCAAATCCATTTTCTAAATATTTATAAATTACGATTATAAATCTAGTTCTTTATATATAAAAATTACACTTTTATAAATCCTTTTTATAAACTTATTCAAAAATCCCAAATCAAAGCATTTCTCAAAACTATATTTTTTTAACATCAAAAATCATAACTTTTATTTATTAAAACTAAATTCCTTTCCTCTTAATAATATAAAAATTATTAAAAAATATTTATTTTCAAAATCACTTTGAAATCCTTTTTAAATTAAAATCATCATTTCAATATTTCAAAATATAAAAAAGCAGGCCCGGCGCTACCATAGCACTAAACAAATCAGATCAAATCACAGACATCAACATGATATCCAAACATCATATATCAGCATACATATGAAAAGTAAATCAACAGTGGTGAGGAATCATATTGGATCACTCTAACCTGTCCCCCTACATCATATAAAGCATATAATCTTAAATATATAAATCAATCACTTCGAGGCGGGATTCATATACAAAGGGTCATCCGTTCTTACATGGGAACATAATAGGGTCTCATTTGTTCCGATAAGTGGGAATATATCCAAACCAACTAACTTATATAGTATATAATCCAAACAGGCAACAATCATCATAGATAAAATTATTTCCACTTATATAAAAAATATAAGTAGGCCAAAGAGGTGGGTTAACTGACAAAAATGCCAGAATTCGCCTAAGCGCTCCAAATTGAATTAAAAATGAACAGTCATTCAATTTGACTCAAAATTCCAACTAGCCCCAAGTTCATCCAATCTAAGTCCATAGCGTACTACTCACTAATACGAAAGCAACACAACATGTCGCGCTCGAAATGGACTTCGTAGGAGAAAGTTGTGAATTTATTAGCATTCAAATAATTAAAAATATCATTAACTTAATAAAAAAATTTAAACTTTACTCATCTTTGTTTCCCTCTTCTTTGCAACTCCCAGGCACATGCGACTTTCATTTTTTTACTTTTCTTCGATCGTTCGTTCTCACGTGCCCAGCCACCACAAACCGCTGCCGGCCGCCGTCACTCGCCCATAACCACCGCGGCCGCTCGCCCGTGACCACCTCACCTCCATTCCTGCACCCTTCCCCAGCACCGCCACCTCGTGCGCATCATGCGAACACTGCAACCACGACCCAAACTATAGAAAACGAGGGTAGTTCCTTGTCTGCTTGGTTTGTCAATCGATGATCTGACTATTGATTTAGCTCATATCGATGCTTTCTACATTTTTCTAGTTGAAGTCATTGGCTAATTCGGCTCCTAGATGCTCTGATCATTTTCGGTCGTTGGATGAATTTACTTTCATGGCGGCTGAGAGCAAACTAGGGTTTTAGTTTGCAAATGAAGGAAGTAGACGGCTATTTAAGAAAATTTTGCATGGCACTATTCATCCATGAAAATTCCGAACTCCAAACGAAGCATGCTGCATGGTGTTCTATATGTTATACCCCTATTCTGAACATGATGGAATATGTATCAGATACCAATTCCATGATATACAAAGATAGATTTTAAAAATCGAATTATTTTAAATTAAAATTCCTTTAATTAATTTCTACGCGTTTCGAACGATCAAACGATATGTCCAATGGACACGAAATTAAACGGAATGGAATAACTCGCTATTACAGATCCAATGAAACTAGTTTCGTCGAAATCCAAGACAGTGCCAAAAATGATTGTTTTTCCACGTTAATTAAACCAAAAAAAATCCAATTTCTATTTAGTCACTTCTGAACCCAAATTTAAAACTTCACTATCTTTCGTCTTATTCAAATAGAATTTAAAATAAACTTTTGAAACCATTTTTATTCATATTAAATTCAAGATTCAATTATTTAGACGATTTCAAATATTAAATCTAACAATTTAATTACCAAGTATAAATATTTGAAATACAAGTTATTTAACTTATAAAATTCACTTTTAAATATTTAAAATCAATTAAATATTCCAATTTCGAATGACTAAAATTCCAGGTCGTTACATTCTTCCCTCCTTAAAAGAATTTCAAATCTGAAATTACCAGGTAAGAAAAATGCCACAAAACCATTAACTTTTCAAAAAGAATTAGCTGAAACTTCTTAAAAACTTTTCTAGGCCTTCAAATTAAATTCATAGTTATTTACTAATATTCTTCCAAAAATCAATTAATATCATTTCAACTTATAACTAAAAATCAAAATTTAAGTTATCAATTTTTTTCTAAAATTCTCAAAAATTTCAAAAGCCTTACATTTACAGAAAGTTTTGCCAACGTCTCTTTCGTGTGGTTCAATCAAAGTAAAATCGTAATATATATAATCATAAATATACATCTCATCTTCGAGGATGAGGCATCCCATATGAAAAAAAAAAGTACGATATGTAATCCGAGATATGTACCTTTTATTATATTAGAGAGCATATATAATGAATATAATGCGAAAATATGCTCCAAATGTGAAGCATATGCCATTTTCACCTACTAAACACTCAACAAGAAATGAGAACATGTATATAGAAAATAATATCAATATATAACACACACTAATACAACAATAATATGCAAATATAGCAAATGCAACAAAAGCAACAAGAGAAACCATCAACCAATTAATATCCATCCAATTAATTCATCGCCATATAAATTTACAATTTCTAATGTCAACATTTAATTTATTAAACGTTATAGGATGTACGTATATCATCCGTACGCAAAATCATACCCGATCACTTGCTCGATCACACAATTTTACTTTCGGGCTAGTATTGTTCACACGACCACTCTAGTGCAGACTCAAATTCGATTCCTTGATTAGAAAGCCGTCATCTCCTTGCATAGCCATATATCAAAATCCATCAAAATCCATATCCAGGGTTCTCTTTAAGGACTCCGAATTTCACTGCTTTAATTAGTGAATATTTAATTAATTTTAAATATTCAATATATAGGTTTTATAATTAAAATAAACTCATTTTAATCAATTAATAATGATGGTAAAATCGTTTTTAAAATTTGTTTACAAATTAAATAGTTCATAGAAAAATAGAAAATGTGACCAAAGAACTTTTTCCGAAATTTCGACCTTTCGACAGTGGAAAGCTGTTTGGAATGATGTTCGTCGTTGTGCATTATATGTACATATATATAAGACTTAATTAACTAGATAATAGTACACTTAGAAATAAATTATATTACGTTAATTTGGATTAGTAAGTGATGTGATAAGACATGGTTTTAAAAATAATAAACATTGTATATAAATATATATTAAGTATTGTCACATCTTAGATTTGTAATCATTAACCATAATTATCACTTGTCACATCTTAGTTAATTAATAATTAAACTTATATGTATAAAAGAAAGTGATGTGACTAAACATAATAATTATATTTATACAAAAGAAAGTGATGTGACTAAACATAATTATATATAAATAAAAAAGAGTGATGTGATTGAACATAATTATATATATATGTATGTATTATAAAAGATATGTGATGTGACTTGACAAAGTGATCAGGTGTGAAATCTTGCTTATAAATAGCCTATATATATCTCCATTTTCCCCCTCTTTCCACCAACCTTTTCTTCCTCATTTCCTACTTAAATGGAGTTTTTCTTTTTTTTCCCTGTGAAATTTAAATGGCTACAACATTCTAGTTGATCATTTTTTCAAATTTCTATCTTAGGTATGTCAAAATACCCAATCTTTGCAAAGCAATTTTTCACCTAGAATTTCAAGTCCGAAAATTATCCTTCTTCTTTTGATCATAATTTCTTCAAAACCAATCGAAAATGAGTGGTTCTTCTTTTGAAATGATATAGAAAAGAAATTCCAATAACTTTCTCTTTGAGTCCTTTTTGAAATTTCGTGAGTAGGTAGCCCAAAAATCAGTTGCAAAATGACCTATTTTCGGGTTTATTATTGAGAATTCGATGTTTATCCGAAGTCGCTCCACCTTGCCAAAACAACTCTCGCTTCCTCTTCTCTTTAAGGCAGAGCCTACATAGTGCATTCAGGTTTCAAGACTCTATCTTGTTGCTTAGGAATGGAAGTGCAATATCATACTCTAATTTAGAGAGAGTTTGGATAACTTTCGGTGAGTAAATTCCTAATCTTTTGAAAAGAACTTTCATTTATAGATTGTGTTGATCCTTAGCTATATGTATGTTATATATATGTTGGATCTTGGCATGTGTGAAATGTGATGATAAGTGTTAATGTATGGGTTAGCGTTAGCACTAAAATTATTGCGAAGTTAGTAATTGTATATATATTGGTATATGTATACAATTTGGTGTATGAGTGATGTGTGAATAAAAAGGTTGAGATGAACTTGAATATAGTCATGATGGGTTGAAAACAAATTTGAAACTTTGCATGCAGTCGCGACGGATTTGAGGTCGGATTTGAAATCAAACTCGGTTCCAGAGTTTAAAGTTTAAAATGTGGTTAAAGTTTGTGTAATTGGTTTTAAAGTGTGAAAATTTACTAAGTTGTGTTTCAATAATGAAATAGTATGGCTAGTAAGGTTGCTTCACTTAAAGGTGGGTTAGAGCAAACTGCACTCATAGCGATAGTCGCTACGGATGCAGTTCGGCAAAGGTTTGAATTTCTGTTTCAAATTTGTTATATTTTGGAATTAGTTTGCTAAGTTTTTCAAACATAATTAGTAAGATTAAAAAGTAATTAAGTTATAATATAAGTATTTGATTAATTAATTAATTAAAAGGTAATTAGCACTAAATTGGTAATTAAGAAGGTGATTAATGGTTAATCATCACTTAAGTTACGTTAATGACTATTAATTAATTATTAATGTTTTATATGGTTAAGAAGTAATTAGGTGATTAATAATTATTTAATTAAGATTAATGGTTAATTAATTATTAAGTAATTAATGATTATTTAATTAATATTTAATTAATTAGGGTTTAACTCTTAAACAATTGGTTTAACCTTAACCAACTTGGATCGGGAAGTTATTTAGTACTTAATCAAGTTCATTAAGCCTAATTAGAGTTTAATTATTATTTAATATTAATTTAAATTGGATTAATTAAGGTTTAGTTAGGCTTTAAGCTAATTAAATATATTCTAACTTTTCAAAGGCGATTTTAAACTAAAGAAAATGTGATTTAATCAATTTTCTTTATCAAAGTAAATCGATTCCATATCAAAGGATCTCTTGTCCGGATCTTTAAGTAATCCACACGATTAGGAGAAATAATTGACATTCGTTAGCAGAACAAAACACCATTCTACTATAATGTAAGTATTTGATTGTGTGGACATGTATTACGTCGAATAAATCTCCGTTCTAATATAAATTGGTTGAATTGTTTGGACATCTATTTAGCAGGATAAATCACCATCCTATTGTTATGTTATTTGGACTTGTATATGCCAATTAGTTATATTGACGTGTTATTCCTCAATTGGATATGAATTGTATTTACATATATGATAGCTTATGTAAATAATTGTTATATGATTTGGAAATCGAATTGAATATTAAATAGTAACTTAAATTAGTATCATTGAGACTGCTACGCCTCATTTGCAATTTATAAGTATGGTTTGAATTTACTTTAATTCTTTAATTAATTTGAGGCTAAGGGTTTATAAATGGTTTTTCAAGTTATATAATTCTTATTAAGGTATTTATAAATGATAGCCTTTTTATAAAAATGAATTTTTCTAACGTAAAGGGTTATTAAGGTGTTTTGCAAATGATGTTTTGTAAATGATATTTATAATGGATATTTTATAAAGGATTATAGAAAGGTATATATGAAGAGTATTAAAAATAGGAAAAATGTTTATAGATCATTTCAGAGATTTGGAAAGAGTTTTATAAATTAACTTAACGATTTATAAAATTGGGTTATAACTTTTTTTTGAAAGTTATAAGTTAATTGAAATATGAGATGAGCTTTAAAAAGGAAATTTTTGATAAAGGATAAGCGGAATTTTTATTTGGAAGAAATATTTTGTTATTTAATATGGGATTTGGAAGGAAGAAAACTTTGTAAATATACTTATACTGATAAGATAAGTTGATATGCACGTATATGTGCATATTTTTACCACCATATTTAATCTATTTAAATTAAATAAATGATTGTATCAAGTATTTTAACTTGTTTTAACTAAAATCCATATTAATTCTAAATTGTCACATATCCATCTTCATATAGGGGCAAAATGGTCATTTGTGTGCATATATTTCTTTAAGAAAAATTAATTGGATATTTATATATATTTTTGTAGGAATTTGATCTCAAATAGGAGTGGTTTCATGAAGGAATATGCATGCACAAAGAAGATATAAAAGAATGAAGATGAAAATAATTCAAAGTGGAGAATATGGAGGACCCCACTTACCCACCTACCTTAATGTACAAATTATAGGCTAATGCACATGCTTATGGAATTAATAACTTCATGTACACTTACATGATGATTAGTAGAAGCTAATGATTACTTGGCCTCCACACTATCTCAAGGGCATTTTGGACATTCCCCAAAAATATGAATTAGGGTTTCATACATGTATAAATACACATATATTTCATGTAATCTCTTCCTTAGTCTCTCTGTAGTTAGTTTTAGGCTCAAAATAAAACCAAGCTCTCTTCTTTCTTTTCATGGCTACTTATCCATATCTCCTTTTGTTATTTTTTTATGCAACTTCAATACATGTTCTTTTTCTTTTCATGCTTATTACTTTCATGTTGTAGTGTAGATTTATTTTTCATGCAAGTAGAATAGTTTTTCTTTATCTTGCTTTCGTTTTCATTTTTCTTTTTCTCTCATGTTGCAAGCTACATTTGTTGTTTTAATGACAAATATGAGAGGCTAAACCCCTTCAATTTAGGGGGTAATGAAGCTCTCTAATTATGTAGCTTCAACTATTTGTTAATTCATGCTCTCCTTTTGTGTTTAATGATGATGTAGAAATGGTTTACTACTTGTTCTTGCTTTGATTTTGATAGTCTATATTGTTGACACCGAATAGGCTATGCTTAAACAATCACTAACACTAATTGCCTCTTCATCAAAATATGATTATGGCAAAAGAAAGTGATTTGAAATTAAAATTTGATAGTCTATATTTCTAATCAATAGTTAATAGGTCATACTTAAAATAGATTTCATTTTCATTTTCTTTGTCAAGTTTCATGAGAGTTAGTAAGTGCTTTAAGGGATGTGTTATAGTTTGATGGCTTATGTTGGCTAATCGATAGCACAAATATGTCATACTTATCATAAGCACGTCAATTAAAGCACTAATGACCATAAAAAAGAGATCATATGTGTTGAACTACATGATTTAGAGAGTGGATTTATTCCCTAAATTGCCACTTAACTCTCATATTTGCTTCTCTTTCTTTTACTTAGTTAGTTAATTCTCTAGCATAACATTCCATCGACTTTGATTTAATTTGATTGAATAGAATTTTAAAATCATCAATTTCCTGCGGATCAATCCGTATTCGCCACGTTAGTACGCCGTCCGCTTGCGGTAAATTTAATTTGAAATTTATTTCGACTAATTTCTAACCCGATAGAAATTTAGTCGATTAACAAGTTTTTGAAGCCGTTGCCAGAGAGTTGCTTTGATTTTAATTTTCTATTCTTCGAATTATGCTTGTTTGATTTTTGCTTGTTTATATTTTATGGTGTTTGTATTAAAAAATTATATATATTGTGTGTTTTGTGATTTTTGGTGACATTGTGTTGTGTGCTTGTTTTCTATTTTATTTTCTATTTGCATTGGATATCATACTTAAAAAACATTGCATTTATCTTCAATTTATTCCACTTCCTTTTCAATTACATTTTCCATTTACAATTTACAATTTTTTTAAAAAAAAACACTCTTACGTTGCAATTTTCTTCACTGTTTGCATTTTCTGTTCTCTATTCACATTCACTGTTCATATCTCCCTGACCAAAACTCATACTGTTCTTCCTTCCCACAAAAACATCTACCACCATATCAACTGACAACTGCCTTGCTCAACTCCTCTGCCTGTTACAAACCCCTGCCACTGGTGGCACACCACAGTTCAAACCACCAAAACAATACAAAACAGCAGCACTTCACCTTCAATCCACTGCCACTATTCCTCAAGTTAATCCACCTTCCTTTCTACCACAGTTTCATCACTTCCTCTTCTACCATCCAACCTACCTTACAGCCCACAATTCACCCTCTCACAGTCATCATCAATAACCAGAAAACACTCCTTCACTGTCCTGACTACCAAGCTGCTGTCCCCTGTCACCACTACTACCCTACGCTACGGTCCAAAGCCATCACTACGACAACCCTTCACAGTACAACCAACATTCTCCCCACACCTCAAAAACCATTACTCCTCCATTTCTACAAATCTGTCACTACCCTTACTGCAACATCACGTAACCTTCTCGACTATGCTCGACCACTTGCTCCTCACCACTGTTCCACACACGGTCACCTTTCCCTACCACCTCCACCATTTTTCCTGTCAACAGTCATCTTGAAACACATCAACTTGCCTTTAGCAGATTCTGCCATACCACTGCCTCAGCTGTTACACAAATACAACCCCTCTACAGTCCGTCAAACAAGTGCAAATCATGACAGCAACCATACATACCTCTGTCGCGACTTCGTCAACATCACCGAATCCAAGACTTCCACAACCGCTACTCTAGTCAAACTACAACACTTCACCACCATAGCTCCAATTGAACTCTGCTTCACCACTTCACAAACTCCACTTCCCACTCTTCAACAAACTACACTGCTGGCTAAGACCTCCCAGCCACTGATAGTAACAATCCCACTGCCTTCCCAAACCATAACTGCAACAACACGAAACCACCGCATCCCCAAATTGTCATCACCAGAACATCTGCCTCCATCCACATCCACTGCTACTTACTACTGCCAGCAGCAAACCACAGCTTCACACTCACCTGAACTCCAGCAACTCCAAACGAAGTTCCACAACCCTGAACCCCAACCTTTAACCACCACTCAACTCACAACCCAAAAAAATTCAACTCAAGAACCCATCAACAACTTTCGAGCAATCTCTGAATCAAACGACTTTGGAATTTAACAACTACGACCCTCACCTGAAATCGAGAATCAAAATACATGTCAATCCCAGTCGAATCCTCGACCATCACAGTCAATCGCCTGAAAACCGAAGAGATCCAAGACATCGACATCGCTATCTAGCCACTACCTCGCCCAACTACAATTTCACCTCTTCAATCACCATCGGCAACTGCCAACCTCCTCTTAAAATTCCTCAATCACTTCGAATACCATCGCAAATCACTAACCCGAAACCAAATCCATCAGCGAGATCTCGACTTGAGACTTTTGTGAATTCGAAATGGGACGTGATTTATGAATTGGGATTGAATCGACGATTTCAATTTGCATGTTGATTTATTGAAGTCGAGAAATCGTGAAGTATACAAGTGGAAGCAGATAATTTTCGTATAAAAAAATTGGGAAGCATGCTGTGATTTATTGTTAGTGGGCCGGGTTGTAGGCTTGAATTCTTTTGTTTTCTTTTATTTTGTTTTCAAATGAGCAATTTTTCTCTTTTAGTTTTTTTAATCTTCCTCTAGTTTTAAATTGTTTGGTTTTAGTTTGTTTAATTCATTAAAAAAATTGTTTTGTTTTGTCTCTAAAAAAAAAAATTTAAATTTGTTTATTTTTTTGTCTAAAAAAAACAAGTTGTTTGTACTTTAATTTGTTTTGTTTTTAGTTTGTTTTCTTTTGTTTTATTTTATTTTATTTTGCTTTGTTTTCTTCTTCGTCTAAAGAAAAAAATAAAATTTGTGTGTGTGTGTATCTTTTTTTCAGGTTGCCCAAGCAGATAGCAAGAGTTGCTAAGCTTGCAAAAAAAACTGCTTGCTTATTTATAATTTTCTCTTTATTTGCCTTGCATTGTATATATCTATTATTTTTGTTTGTCTAGCATTGTTATTTGCTTGCATTTAAAAAGAAAAACAAAAACCAAAAAAATGCAAACAAAAAAAAATGCATTCGTAGTTGCATTGTTAATACACTTTTAGTTTCTGTTTTGCATTTCATCTTAGAATTTGTTAATAATAACGGTTAGACATCGATATTTAATAATGACGGTTAGACATCGATAACACTTAATTGTATATTGACAATTTGTCATCTTTGAACAATTTAATTTCTTGGTGTCTAGGCTACGGCAGAGTAATAACCATTAATAAATATTACGATGGTTCGTAAATATTATAATGGTTGTTCCTCTGAAGGTACTTAAACCTTCGGCTGCATTGCTACGGTGATTCGTGGTGCACCGATAAATCATGTCCATTACCTGGCTGAGAACTATCTTGTTTATCTAAGACAATGTGTGATCATACAATTTTAGGTTAACTTAGGATAAATCATTTATAATTAACCACTATATTCATTTAGTTGCACTAGTTCATGCATATTTCTTTTTTTTAAAACAAAAAAAATTCAGAAACTAAAAAAATTGAAATATTTTTTTTAACTTAGTTTTTTTCCTTTTCCTTTAAAAAATTTTAAAACCAAAAAAAATTAGAAAATCAAAAATCCAAAAAAATATATAAAATCTTTTAAAAAAAATTGAAAATCCAAAACCAAACCAACAAAATCAATTTCCCTTTTGAGAAATAAATTCCTTTTGTAAATATTTTTCCTTTATAAAAAAACAAAAAACATTCTTGAAGATGTCTCAATTTCCGTATTCATATGAGTTTTATAACAGTTGTGAAAATCAATATAATCCATACAATTTCACTCAAAATTTTTATGGATATTTTAACGACAACTATTGTTTAAATGATTCGAGTTTTGAACCATAAAATTTTCAAAATGATGACCAACCTTCAAATCTTGAAAATAACATTTCGTCTTTACTTGAAATCTCTACACAACAAAATCAAATAATAAATGATTTGTGTAATTCATATTTGTGAAATAACTCGAGTCAAGGATTTCAAAATTTGAATTTAATTCAAAATTCAAACGATTTCGATTATAACCCATGCCAATTCAATTTTGATCTCCAAAATGAATTTCTAAATCAAAACGAAAATGTGATCCACTTTTCAAATAATGTTGGCAATGGGAATAATCACAATTACGATACGAGTGAAAAAAATTGTTCTCAACAAATCCAAATCAAAAATTCTCAAGTTAATAACTATAAATTGGATTTTGTTGAGAAAATGAACGAAATTTATGATGATCACACGGATTCATTGCATGAAACATATATGAAACAATGAGAAAAATAAAATAAAATTTCAACATGTGACGAGTCAAGTGTTAATCCACCTTTTACCCAATTCGATGATTTTTAAATAACAACTTTCGAAATTGAAAATGACGATCTTAACGAAGTTATTGAAAAGACGGTAATTGAGTTGGATTTCAATTCTTTTGAGGGTGTGAAATCAAATTTAAAATTCGAACTTTCTTTTCTCGATTTCAAAAATTTGAATAGAACAACTTCGGATTTTGAACTTGAGATATGTAATAAAGTTGTTGATAGTCCAATAAAGGAAGACGAATTTAATAAACACGGATTTTTTGGACTTTTGGACGAGAGTTGTTAAATTCTTACAGGGAAGATGAATATCACCACTTTGATTTTGAAATCAATAATTTTGAAGAATTTTTCAATGACAAACTTGAATTTCAACTTGGTGAAAATAAACTTGAATTTCAATCAATCGTCATATCTACCCCAAAAATCATTGAAAATAAATCAACTCGTACGATTTTCAATAAAACGACATTCGTTTTCCAAATCCACATTCGACTCCAAAATCTTTTATAATTTGGTTTTCTGCACTTAAGTTGTGTCTCGCATACTTGGCGAGATAAATGAATCGGTTTTTGGAAGACGTTTCATTTACTTTTTGACGATATACTTTCTGATCTCGTGTAAATACCGTTCGTTTTCGTGTAAATAATAATAAACCTTCCTTTCACTTGGGTTGACTATGGGGACACGGTCAAAATCAAGTGTTGGGGGGAGACTCATCTTCATTTTTTTGTTTAGTATTGCTTTAAAATCTCAAAAAAAAGTAAAAAAAAAATCCCAAAAACAAAATTTCCTTTGATTTATTTTTAAAAGAAACACTATAAGATAGATATATGGTTTTGGTTTATTAAATTGAAATTTTTGAAAATTTATTTGTCTTAACAAAAATAAAAATGAAGTTTGATTACAAATAATAGTGGTTTAACTAGTATATAAGAAGATTCATACGTGTTAATTATGAAATACATCTTAATTGAAAATCTTTGTTTTAAAAAGTGGTTGATTTAAAGTAAAGGATATAACACTTTTTTGTCTTCTAAGTTAAATGGTGCTAAGTTGATTTTGCAATACTCTCTCTCTTAAAAAAATATAAAAATAAAAAATAATTATATCCATGTATTCACTCTCATTTAAAAGCCCTCATGGTTATGCATGGGTGAATTACTTGGAATCTTTGATTATGTGCTTTCATACTCATTTAAAAGTCCTCATGGTTATGCATGTAGGGAACACATGTAAAAAACAGATTTAATAAAAATCACCTACGGTCGATAGATGTATGCACGAAAGTGCATGCACTCGCCATGCTCTATACTCCCCTCACATAAGCCCGAAAGGCAGTGCCTGGGTGATAATTTTTCTTGCAAATAATGAGAGAGCAAGCAATTGAAATCCTAGAACTATTTTTACTTATTTGATTTGATTTGTCATTTAAAAGAAATGAAAATACCACTTTGATAAACTTTGATAATCAACTAAGGATCCATTTCATAGTTACACTATGTTATTAACCAAAACAATGAGTTAAATTATAGTTTATTTGTTATGATAACTTCGTTTTTATTGGAAATATTGACGAGTAAATAACTTAAATTTCAAGATAACGACCAAAACTATATTTAACTTATTCGTGTCAATTTAAAAATAAATCCTTCATTTGTAAATGTTTTCAAAAACTCACATTCATCTCTTTGTAAATAAATCTTGCATTTTGTAAATATTTTCATCCTGCATTTGGATTTTATGGGTAGTATCCACTGAAAACCCTCAAGAGACAACACTCGTCCTATTGGGGACACCTAGAGGTTTAACGGCTTGTTGCATATGCTCAATGCAATCGTGCTCCCTATGAAAATGGATTTATCTTAGTTTTAGTTTATTCGAGGACGAATAAAAAGATAAGTGTGGAGGTATTTGATGTGCACGTAACTGTGCATAATTTTACCACCATATTTAATCTATTTAAATTAAATAAATGATCATATCAGGTATTTTAACTTGTTTTAACCAAAATCCATATTAATTCTAAATTGTCACGTATCCATCTTCATATAGAGGGGAAAACGGTCATTTGTGTGCATATATTTCTTTAAGAAAAATTAATTGGAAATTTATATATATTTTTGTAGGAATTTGATCTCAAATAGGAGTGGTTTCATGAAGGGATATGCATGCAAAAAGAAGATATAAAAGAACGAAGATGAAAATAATTCAAAGTGGAGAAAATGGAAGACCCCACTTACCCACCTACCTTAATGTGCAAATTAGAGGCTAATACACATGCTTATGGAATTAATGGCTTCATGTACACTTAAATGATGATTAGTAGAAGCTAATGATTACTTGGCCTCCACACTACCTTAAGGGCATTTTGGGCATTCCCCAAAAATATGAATTAGAGTTTCATACATGTATAAATACCCATATGTTTCATGTAATATCTTCCTTAGTCTCTCTTTAGTTAGTTTTAGGCTCAAAATAAAACCAAGCTCTCTTCTTTCTTTTGATGGCTACTTAGCCATTTCTTCTTAGGTAATTTTGTTTTATGCAATTTCAATACATGTTCCTTTTCTTTTCATACTTATTACTTTCATGCTGTAGTGTAGATTTATTTTTCATGCAAGTAGAATAGTTTTTCTTTATCTTGCTTTCTTTTTCCTTCTCTTTTTCTCTCATGTTGCAAGCTACATTTGTTGTTTTAATGAAAAATATGAGAGGCAAAACCCCTTCAGTTTAGGTGGTAATGAAGCTCTCTAATTATGTAGCTTCAACTATTTCTTAATTCATGCTCTCCTTTTGTGCTTATTGATGATGGTAGAAATGGTTTACTTGTTGTTTTTGCTTCGATTTTGATAGCCTATATTGTTGACACCAAATAGGCTATGCTTAAACAATCACTAACACTAATTGCCTCTTCATAAAAATATGATTATGGCAAAAGAAAGTGATTCGAAATTAAATTTGATGATCTATATTTCTAATCAACAGTTAATAGGCCCATACTTAAAATAGATTTCGTTTTCATTTTCTTTGCCAAGTTTCATGAAAGTTGGTAAGTGCTTTAAGGGATGTGTTATAGTTTGATGGCTTATGTTGGCTAATCAATAGCACAAATATGCCATATTTATGATAAGTACATCAACTAAAGCACTAATGACCATAAAAAAGAGATCATGATTTCATATGTGTTGAACTACATGATCTAGAGAGCGGATTTATTTCCTAAATTGTCACTTAACTCTTTTATTTGCTTCTCTTTCGTTTACTTAGTTAGTTAATTCTCTTGCATAACTTTCCATCGACTTTGGTTTAATTTGATTGAATAGAATTTTAAAATCATCAATTCCCTACGGATCGACCCGTATTCGTCACGTACTACGGTAGTACGCCCTGCGCTTGCGGTAAATTTAATTTGAAATTTATTTCGACTAATTTATAAATCGGTAGAAATTTAGTGGATTAACATAAGTATATGATTTTGTTTCAAGGCATGAAAAGCAAAATGTTTCAGTAATATACTTATACCGTTGAGATAAGTATATAAAGGTTTTCAAGTATAAAGGAGATGTAAGGAGTTTGGAATAGTGTTTTGAAAGATCTTTTGATCAGATTTTATAGAGTGGTTTTATTAATTAAAGAGAATTAATAAAGGCTTAGTGGATCCCGTATGGAAATCAAACCATGATTGGATGTTTGTTTATTTGATAGTAAAATAACCGATTATTAAAGATGGACCCAAAACGTAACTTTGGAAATATCTAGAAGACACACGAGAATTATATCGTACAGTTACCGTCAAAGGTGCTAAACAGTACTTATAAACTCATTTCATTTTCTAGGATGAATGATAAAGAAATTTTTCCACAAACGGTTTGGAGTTGAATTTTGATCTTGTATTTTGTTTATTTATTTTTTAGGAAGCCAAGGTTGAGTTTATCGAAAATATCTAAAGTTGTTTCAAAGAAACTGGAATCGGATATGTTATCCGGAAACCACTTCAATCCAACTCAAGTGTTTCGAAATGAAGATGTGTTGAA
Organism: Allium cepa; assembly: GCA_030765085.1. Taxonomy (NCBI): domain Eukaryota; kingdom Viridiplantae; phylum Streptophyta; class Magnoliopsida; order Asparagales; family Amaryllidaceae; genus Allium; species Allium cepa. The sequence continues at coordinate 474,745,504 of CM060931.1, forward strand.
GCATGGGATCAAAACATTTAAAACATTTAAGTCGAAAGCATTTGTTTCGAAACCATTTCCTAAGTAAAGAAGTGACATTGTCGACACCATCCCTTCGAAAGCGTTGGAGAAGTGGCCAAAATTTTAGAAAACAAGGTAAGCAACCCTTTCTAAACCATCTGGGTCCAATGGTAGAAAGCGACAGTAAAGTCTTTGACTTAATCGAAAGCGATCATTTAAAACAAAAGTTCAACCCAATTGAAACCATTTCTTTAAATCCATTAAACCCTGTCGAAAGCTAACTGAGTCAGAAGCTACTCAGTCGAAAGCCATTTTAGTCTAAAGCAAGCAGGCGCATTTTTAGTTTAAAAACAAAGTTGTGCCGCAATCCCTTTGGAATCACTGCTTTTGACTCAATACCTTCCGCTACATCCAATTCACTATGTAGCAGTTCCTCGATACCATGTGTGTAACGACCCAGAATTTGACCACTTTAAAATATAATATTTAAAGTGATTTTAATTGTTAAATAAGTAAGGTTATATGATTCAAACAAAATTAGATAGGATTTGGAAAGAGAAGTATAAACAAAAATAGTAACATTTGCCTATATCGACAAAAGTGACAAAATGCTGATTTTAGAAAAGTAAGTTTCAATGGTTAAATAAATTATTTTAATTAATTTATGAGTGTTTATATTTTTAAATAGCAGTATACAAAATTATTTTTAAATTTGGTTTACATAAATAAATAGGTTAACTAAAACGTCAAAATGTGACCGTAAAACAATTGTCGATTAAAAGTTGTCGCAACATCGCCACATCTTTATTTTCTTATATAGGAAAATATATTCAAATAGTGTAAGTATTAATTAATTCACTAAAAATGTTTACTTTTACTAAATAAGATTAGAAAACTTCTAGAAGTCATTAGTAAAAGTAAGTAAAAGTTAACAAAGGTAAGAAAAAGTAAACATCAAATCAAAGCCAATATTATTATGATATTCTTTACTTAATCTTTAAGTAACTAAGACATAAAGTAAGGATGTGAAAGATGAAGTTAAGTATTAAAAAAGTAGAGTTTTCTTTAGGTTGAAGTAAGGATAGTTTGGTAATTTGGTAAGAGGTTATTTTGGTAAATTTACCACTTCTTTCTTTTTCTATAAATACCCACCTCCTTCTTCACTTTCATTCACATTTCTTCTTCTTATTTTCTCAAGATTTTTCACCATCTTATTCTCTTTAATGTCTTCCAAGCCATAAAAAAAATAGACATAAATAATGTCAAAATATTCAAAAGAAATCAATGTTTATTCTCTTCAAATCAAACTCCTTTTTTTCACATTTTACCTCTTCCTCTCTCGGCCATAACTTCTTCAAAACCTAACCAAAATGTAAAACCATTTTTTTAAATCATGTATTTTTCCAGTGGCTACAACTTTCATGTTGACACTTTGTCCAGTTCTTAGCATAAATATGTCAAAATTTTACTTCTTTCCAGTGCATTCTCTGGCCCAGTTTTTAAGCTAGAGAATAAGCCATTTTGTTTTAAACATAACTTGACCATAATAGATTTAAATTAAGAATTTTTTTTGAAATCATATAAAATTTCAGTGGATATAATTTTTATGTTGATCACTTTTTGCATTTTGTGGTTTACTATACCTAAAACTCAATTCTTTAAAGTGCATTTTTGGGCTTTATTTTTGTCAATCCGACAATACCTCTTCTTTATTCTATCATACCTTCCTCAATATTAATCAAAATCAAGTGAATCTTTCTTCAAATTTAAGAGAAAAGAATTTTCAACAACTTTTCAGTTAACAATTTTTTCAAATTTTGTGATTAAGAGAGTCAAAATAAGAGAGAAGATGACCTATTTTTGGATCTAAATCTTAGGAATTCAAGTTCAAAACTCTACCGCTTCTTCTCTATATTTTCTGCCAACCTCCATCTCAAGCCTCGGCCAAGCTATTGGAAGGGAGAGGGTGTTGTTTACTAGTGTTTAATGGAGTAGGAATTAATTAGTGAAGTGTTGGTTGATTAGAATGTTGGTAGGAAGTTAATCGCTCTGGTTTATGGTGAGAAACTCTATTTAGCATCTCTATTTATATATATATATATATATATGTATGTATGTATGTATATATATACATGTTTGATGTTGTGTTATGATTGCTATGGATGCTTATATATGCTTTGATCATCAAGGATTGATTGTTTGATATGATTGTTAAACTATTTTACCAAGTCACGTTAATACACGTCGACAAGCACAAAGGAAAGCACCTTCCTTTTGAAAATGAAATGGTGTATATGGAACGCTTAAACCTTTCGAAAATAGTTTTAAAATGAGTTCGAAATGTTTTATAAAAATTTAAATATGTATAAATAAATAAAGTAAGAAAATCAAGATTTTATCTTGTATATTTTAAATATGTCCAAAATAATTTTCCAGAAAAATCACGCTTTTGAAGTAAAGTGACCAAAGTTTAAAATTGATATTTTAAATGTTTTAAAAATATGAAATATATCCTAAAAATCTTTTAAAATGTATTAAAAGATATTTAAGTTGAAAATATGGATTTTTAAATGATATAAAAGTGGTTTTGAAGAATATATCTTTTAAAACGCTATTTGCAACACTTTTCGTAGCAGTTTGAAATAACTTTTGAAATGCAGTTTTAAACTTAACAATTCTTTCCTATATATTTTGTGAATGATTTTAAAAGAATAATTAAGTAATTTAAAGATGATTTGGAAGTTTTAATGAGAGTTTGAATAAATGGGTAAGAATAATTGTTTATACCACTTAAAAAATAAGTGAAGAAGATTGAATATAATAACAAACTGAGTAATGCGGAAACGACTAGTACATTTGTCCCACCTGTGAGATCTGGAAAGATAAAATAAGAGGTTTAACTAAGGTTAGGAATGGAGCAACCAGTGCCCTGAACTTACCTGGCCTGTATTTTCTCTTCTTAGGCGAGGGGGGGAACATATCGAAAGGAAAGCCCGGATGCTCTAAAAGATCATAATTAAGTTTTGTCTAAGATAAAAGAAAAGAAATAAATTCTTTCAATTTATTATAAATGTCCTAGACATAAGATTTATAAAATTGATATCTTATAAATAAAAGTAGTGGAATTATAAAAGTGTTTTATAAATATTAGAAATGGGATCGTAATCAAATTTATATATGGGTTTACAATTGAAATTTAAAAAAGAATTTATAATGGATTTTATAAATAATAAGATTTGAAAGGAATGAATTTGTAAATAAGAGTTTTATAAGTAATTAAATTATAATTGGATTTTACTTATAAGGGAGATATAAATGGAATTTGTTAGTAAAGAAATTTTGTATATAGAAGTTTATAAAATATAAATGGAATTTATAAACACCATTTTGTAAATCTGAAATCAATTTAAATTGATAAGTTAAATGTCAAAGTTTATGAAAGGAATTATATTCGTGATTTTGGACAGTGAATAATCCTTTAAATTAAATGGATGTCTTGGAAAGTGATATTATGAAAAGGGAATATTTTCCCTAAGTTAAAAGTTAAGAAAGAAAATCTTTGATTAATATATAATGAATGATTTGGAAAGGTTTTCCTAAGTAAAAGAGAGAATGATTTAGAATTATTCAAGGATTTAAGAAAGATTTAAATAAACGAAATGATTTGATAAATGAGGCTTAATGATTCCTTATACTCTTGAAAAGAAAATGGAATAAATTGAAAAGAATATATCTAACAGAGATATTATATAAAAGATGAAGTAATTGGTTGATGTTTGTTATCCACATATGAACTTAACATCTTTTAAATCGATAATTGGCTTCGAAGGAACCTGGGTCGGATTTGGATAATTGCTATCCGAAAACCACTTCGAACTAATGTATACGTTCGAATAGGAAGACATGTTGAAGATGATGATTATTGAAGACCGTGGATCTTCATAGCGTGAGGGCTGCTTGTTGATTTGCTCGGGGTCGCACCCATTATAGAGTTATATATAGCAGTGGTCTCATCATTGTGGAGATTTTTCGAATTACAAGGACTACTCACTACTAGTGGTAGTAGGAGAGTGCCTTCGATTTGTCCTGTTCCTGGACAACTTGTATGGACGTTTGTCTGACATTGCATTTCTAAAGATTACGTATATTGGTTTTCACAAACGTACATCAGTGCTGGCGGGGAAGGCAACTTCTCTTAGCTTAATACCCTCCTTGAGACGTATGAGCTCAAGGGTTGTATTTTTATGGAAGGCAATTAGTAGTTAAAAGGAAATGGTAATGTGGCATTCAAAGATGTGAGATGTGCTATGTGAAAAGGTAATCGTAGCCTCAAGCCTCATCAAACCGGAAATGACCGAAACCCGATTAGATGCAGCAAGGCTAAGTGGGTCATTCCTAATTAGGGCATGATCATCCCCTTCTAGTTATATTTCTTTCCGCTATGACGTTCGGGATGATATTTGATGTTGTGTATGGAAAACGAGCGCTCGGTTAAAGGTCGGTAACGACCAGGGGATGACATATTTGTACTATCTTGTTATAGAAGTAGGTCGGTCTTGTGTTGGTAGAGGATCCTTTGTGATGGTCCTCGAGGCATCCATTTAGAGGTGTACCCATTTTGGAAGGTAGATCCTTTACATGGTCATTTATATGGAAACCCATTCTCCAATAAGAGCCTGTGGTTTTGTTTGTATTCGCGTAATGAATAGTCTCGAAATACTATATGGGTAACCATTTTGGATAAGGTTAATATTTTAATTTGCATATGTTTTCAAAGATATCTCATTAGAAATAATATCAAATGTTTTTATATAAAAGTGTTTTAGTTATCATTAGGTAAAAACCCGTCCGTATTTATGTGTAGACGTGGTCTTATGAGACACACTTTCTTTCAAAGGATTTTATTCAAAGGCTGATATATGACACTGTCATTTTTTATTGAGTTTTTCTCACGCTTCGGGTCAGATCCGAGTAGTTTCAGGTTTTGTCGAAGAGGGTTGGAGTTTCCAAAGGAGAACTAGAGATATTCATCTACGTATCAACATATTCTGTTATCCGTTGTATTAGGGTATTTTGTTTAATGTTTGTCAGCAATTGTAAGGACAGATGTTTACAACTGTCCAGGCTTAATTTAGATTAGACTCTGATATATGTATTTAAAAATTTCCGTTGTAAAGATATTTGTTCAATATTATATGTTATTCCATTCGTGTGAGATTCTATTCGTTCTATTTTTCTTTATTACCCTTCATATTTCGTCTTTTCATGCAATTTGAGTTAGCCATGTGTGGTTTATTATCGATTCAAAGGGTACGGAAAAACAGGCCATGACAATGTGTATTGGTTTCAACTGTGTCGGAAGCGAAGATAAGGAGGCAGAACCTAGTGCCAAAAGCATCAAAATAGTGTAAAACATATAGCAAATAGTTCTTTCCACCTAACCTGCTTTACATGTCAAATTTTGATTGGTTATGTCAAATTTTGATTGGTTGTGTCTTTCTTTACCAATAAAAAGTACTACAATTTTCAGAACTATTCATTTTGGATTATTTGCAAAAAGCCCCTTTTCCTTCATTTATTATATAAAACATTTGAGTCTCATACCTTAAATAATTTTATATAACCATTATAACACTTAGGAAAATTCTACAAAAATTCTAAAAAATCTCTTTTAATATTTTTTCTAACATAAAAAAATTTAGACCCAAATTCTTTATTATTTAACCGTAATTAATTTATAACCCAAAATAACCTTTTCTTCACTAGAAAATTCATACAAATTCCACAAATCTTCATAAAATTCTAAAAATTGAAACCCATTCCTAAAATATCATTTATGATATTCATAAAAATTTTCAAGGCATTTGGATGTCATTTTATAGGGTTTTCACTTAAAATATATCATTAATTCAATATGAACAATTATAATTATCAGCAAGTATACATAATCATTCTATCATTTGAAAACATGGCAAATCAATGCAAAATATTCGAAATTCATCTTAAAACCGAAATTAATAAAAATTTGAGATGTAAACATTATTCACCTTAGCTTTAGAGATTAAAGAGATTAAGATATGAATGAATTTGATTTGCTTAAGCTTCTTCCTAGCTTTTCTCTGTCTTCTTCCTCTTTCTCTTGTTAATGGTGGTCGACCTCTTGTTTTAATATTTTTAATAAACTGAAATAGACGTGTAGGGGGTACACAGCCAAGAGTTTAGGGTATAAGAATAGCTTTTTTCCTATTTTACCCCTCCTTTATTTCGATTCAAACTCTTCTTTTAATTCATTGTTTAAATAGCATGGATACTCCTTAATTAAATCAAATTTCAATCCCCTAATCAATACATTATTTTATTTTAGCTAATGAAATATCCTAAATAATGTTACCCAAAATCTAGGGTGTTACAGACTCCCTTCCTTAAAGAATATCTTCCTCAAAATTACAGTAAGGGACACAATAAATCAATCAAAGAGGTAAAGCATACCATCGAATAAATCAGTATAAGTACCTCTAATCCTGTTCTCAATCTCCCAAGTACAGCCACTGTCATTGTCGCTCCACTGGACTTTAACTAATCTGACCGTCTTGGTTCTAAGCCTCTTCTCATCACTCACAACAATAAGAATAGGCTTCCTTACTATAGTCAAATCCGATTCTACCGCTAAATCATCTAACACAGTCAGTGCAATAGTAGTCTCCGGGTCTCTAACACATTTTTCGAGATGAGAAACATGAAAAACATTGTGGACTCCTGCCAATCTGCTTGGTAACTCAATTCTATATGCAAGCTTCCCGACCTCTCAATAATAGGAAAAGGTTCAACGAATCTTGGTGCTAACTTTCCTGATTTCCCGAATCTTATCACACCCTTCATCGGTGACACTTTGACGAAAAACTTGTCTCCAACTGAGAACTCTAAATCTATCCACTTGGCTTCTGGTGTTCAGCCTTTGCCCGTTGGTAAATCAAGCATTGCTTTAACCATAAGCCAATATCCTACTTCATAACTTCCCAGAAGAAACTCCTCTTCATGTCCTGATGCATCTTAGTACTTCTCGGATGAATAGAGAACTTCGAACGATGGCATTCCTCTAAAACCTCTTTCCATATGTTTCCTACACTTGGAACACATAATCTTCCTTTTTTCTTAACCTCCCAATTTGGTCATGACCGAAATCTTTCAAGTCGTCGCTCTCGGTTCCATCTCTTAACTTTCTGATCCGCTCAGCTAATACCGGATCTTCTTTCTATTTATCTTTTCGTTCGTCACTGGTCGAACTTCCAAACAAGATAACACCACGGTTTCTCCGCTAGACCCAGCTTTAGATCTCCACCGCACTTTGCAATCTTCTAATGCTTCCAAATCTTTCCACTCAGCGATCGTTCCCAACACTGCATTCTGATGTTTCCTGCTAAGTGCATCTGCAACCTTTTTGCCTTTCCCTAGTGTGCACTCTATCCCAAAATCATAAGCAGCGATAAACTCTAACCACCTCTACTGGCTCATGTCAACTCTTTCTGAGAGAAGAAATACTTCAGCGACTTATGATATGTTCATAACTCAAACCTTTCTCCTAAAAGGTGATGTCTCAACACCTTCAATGCCAAATTCACTGCAGCCAATTCCAAATCATGCATCGGATACCTGACCGTATGTAGTCTGAGCTGACTAGAAGCATAGGCGATCACTTTACCTCTCTACATCAGCACAGCTCCTAATCATGTTCCACACACATCCGTATATACCACCAAATCCTGTTTCCCTTCGCGATAAGCCAACACAAGCGCATGGGTCGATAAGTGTTCCAAACTCTAGATTTCTTCCTCATACTTATCGATCAACACAAACTTTACATCCTTTCTTGTTAGCTTGGTCATCGGTGCCGCTATCCGCGAAAAATCCTTAATGAAAATTTGATAATAACCAGCCAACCCAAGGAAACTCTTTATCTCCGTCGCTGTCTCGGGTCTTTTCCAACTATTCACTGCTTCAGTCTTAGTCGGATCTACTAACAACCCTTCCTATGAGACTACATGACTAAGAAAATTCACTTCCTTCTTCAAGAATGGGCACTTTGAAAACTTCGTCTTTAGCTGATGCTTAGTGACTCAAGCACCACTCTAAGGTGAACTTCATGCTCTCTTTAATCCTTAGAGTATATCAAGGTATCATCTATAAAAACCAATACAAACATATCCAAGTGCTCTCGAAAAACTCGGTTCATCAAATCCACAAAGAAAGCTGGCGCATTAGTCTATCCGAACGGCATAACTAACCATTCATATGACCCATATATGGTCCTAAACGCTGTCAAAGGTATACTATCCTCTGTTACACTGAGCTGATAGAAACCTATCGCTAAATCCAACTACGAGAACACCTTAGCTTCACTCGACTGGTTGAACAAATCGTCAATTATCAGCAATGGATATAGATTCTTTATCGTCCTCTCATTCAACTTACGATAATCGATACATAGCCTTAACGATCCATCCAGCTTCTTGGCACACACTTCGGATGCTCCTCAAGGTGAACTACTTGGCATGATAAAACTCTTGCCATCTAAATCCACCAACTGCACCTTCAACTCCCTCATCTCTATAGGGGCATCCTGCTCGGTGGCCTACTCATTACTTTTGCTCCCGGAACCAAATCTATCTGAAACTCAATGGATCATTTTTGCAGCAATCTAACTACAGGCTCAAGAACATCTATGATTTCTCTAACCATGAAAACTCATACAACTCATCACCCAATTTCTTAGCACCCAATAAAGCATTCACTTCACCGTTAGAACCTTCTACGGTATAAAATATTCGATCACTACAATCAAGGTGTCTAAGCGATATTTTCCTATCCTTGCAAAATACCCTAGCATCATACTCAACCAATCCATCCCAAGAATAATCCTGAACCCCACAAAATCAAATACATGTAAACTGCAAACAAAAGTATGACCTAACAAGTCAAACACTAACTGGTCACATCTCAACCCTAGAGTTACATACCCTTCTATTGGATTCGCAACCCGTAAAGAAGTAACTAAATATGTAGGTTCTAGGTTAAGCTTATCTATCAAAAATCTAGATATAAAAGAATACGATGCACGAGTATCTAACAGACATAACATGAATCTTAAGCATACCTTCCAAAACTTCCTTTTCTTTCTCCTGAGAGCTGTTGGATTCGAAGCAGTAGGCTCCAATGCATACACTTTGCTCTTTCCATCTTTAGTGGGCTCCTTGCACTGGCTCCTATAGTGGGTAATCTAGTCACAGTGAAGCACCTGATACTCTTCTTTCCAGCCACCTCCTTTGCCTTTCTAGCACGACACTCGTTAGCGAAGTGCCCCTTCTTGTCGCATTTGTAGCAAACAACCTTAGATTTCCCTTTCTTAGCTGCTCCACCCTTTTGAGCACATTTCTTAGGAAAGAACTTCCTCTTCTGATTCTGCCCAACCTGGACCTCCTTAGCCTTACTCTTCTCTAGAGAATCATGAATCTCCTCATGCCTTAAGGCCATCTCTACTACAAAGTCAGAAGAATCTCTAATATGAGGTAATAAAGCCCTTGCTAACACAGGCTTCAAACACACAATATACTTCTCATTCCTCTTCATTACTGTATCCACTGCATACTCCAAAATAGACATCTCTCCATGCTCTAACTCAGCAAACTTTATAATCGGAGCAGACTATGCTATTGTAGACATAAACCTCTCCTGGAACCTTCCCTTGAAATATGCCCATGATAAAGTTTTCTCGTCCACACCAGCCGCTACACTGTTCCACCAAAACAAAGCCGCTCCCTGAAGCTGTCTGGATGCAAGCCTCCTTTTCCATTCATCGTTCAGCCCTAAATCAGCAAAGATTCTCTCATAGTGCGGTAACCAATTTTCCACTTCCATAGCATCCTCTGTTTCCAGAAATGGCTTCCCTCAAAGCTTAGTGTAATCTCCGCCCAGCTTAGCATAATGGTTAAGTATTAAAACTTCCAGAACTCCTACCCCTGCAGCATCTCCTCCTACCTCTCCAGCTGCAATTCCAGCTTGCATCATATTCACAGAAAACTAATACATAGTTCCCATGTCCACTTGTGGGACTCCAGCAACTAAATTCTCTACTTATGCCTGACCATGACCTCTCCTCGCATTAGGTCTGGCATTCCCATTGGTGCCCTCATATCCTGGGTTAACTCTTCTACCTTCCATATCCATATTCAAACGTAATGAGATACAGAAAAATAAACTAACAAGGATAGAAGACTAGAGATAAAGCGTATACTTATATATAGAAAATACAAGTATGTTACTATAGCGTTATTCCATACCCTAATTGTACTCTAATTCTTTAGGATTATGTTTTTTAAAACCATTTTTTTAGTTTAAATTTTTTCATAAACCATGGTCTAATACCAAGTTGTAACATCCCATATCTTGAGGCCAAAAGCTAAGCGTTGCAGATGCTGCAGTCATCTATAATATTAACTTCTAGTGAAAAATACGGTAATGTTAATGGTATAAATAATATCAGAAGCACTTGAATAAGAACAAAATCATAGATTTCCAAAAATAACATTTTACAGATTACATTTCAAAACAAATTCATATCCAAGTTACATAATCCCATATCATTTCCCAGGTAAAGATAATTTATAATCATTACAAAATACGCCAAGATCGACATATGACAATGCCCCATTGGTTGATCAAAGCAATATAGTCATCTTTGACTTAATACACAGTGGAAATGAACATAATAATCTGCAACTCCTAATTAGCTATCCGTTATCCGCTTGCTCATCTCCGAAAGCTTTATTCGCTAAAATTTCTAAAATTTGAAAAACTTAGCCCTCAACCTACTCAAATCAATTTTGAGCACCCGAGAGTTTAAGGAGAAACAAAAACTTCGAGTGAGATATAAAGCATGGTGTGAATAATTCTGTTACATCTCGGTTTTACTGATATTAAGTGAGTCCACACCGCTTAGCAGAAAGGGTTTCCCCTCACTAATATTCTCTTTAGATACATATTTTACAAATCATTTCCTGCAACCAAACTAGTTAATCAAACTAATTATATCAAAATAGAAATATCCTTTATGCTAATAAATGAACTATCTATCCGTAAAATAGGTAATAAGAGGACTATTTGTCTGTAACAAAATAGCAAGGTTCATTATGCTAATAAATAAAATATCTGTCCATAAAACTGGGTTGACTACCCGAAAATTGGACTAACTGTCCGGATCAAAGTGGACTAACTGTCCGAATAATTTTCTTAGGGTTAACTATCCCTAATCTTTTCCCTTGAAAATATTTTCAAAATGATTAACCTTTTAAATCATACTTATATAAGGAAAATATATTCTCAGTTTTACTCTAAGCTATTTTGCCATGATATATATATATATATATATATATATATATATATATATATATAGACACACACACGCGCAAATACATACATACTTTACTCAAAATAATGTTGATGAATCTTAATGAGGATCGGCTATCCTTCCAAAACAAGTTAAAACCCTTTTTAACATGAAAAACTTAGGCTATGTTGCCTATTTAGTACATTCAAAACCTTGGTTTCAAACCTTTTAAACAACCCTTTCGAAATCATTGAAGGTAACCCTTTCAAAACCATTGAAAAAGACCCTTTCGAAACCATTAAAAGCCTTTCAATAACATTGGATAAACCTTTTCGTTCTTTTCCCCGAAAGCTTCAAACGTTAGACATCCTCCATTAAAACCTTTAAATATTGCCTTTCAAAAACATAGGAAAAACCCTTCCTTTCAACCCTTTCGAAATCTTGAGAAACCACCCCTTTCGAAACTATTCATTAAAATCTTTCAAAACAACAAAACTCAATCCTTTCGAAAGCACTTTGGGTTCAATTTAAAACATATGGAAACCTTTCAAAACCATTTGAAAATTTACTCCTCCGAAACTTTTAAAATCATCTTGGTCAAAACCATTTGGATTATGCCTTCAAGTAGAGAAAAAGGATCAGAAACTCATTAAATTCAAAAGCATCTGTTACGAAACAATTTAAAGCTATCTCTTTCGAAACCATTTGGGTTTTATTTAAATCATAGAAAAAGGATCTTTAAAATATTTAAGTCGAAAGCATCTGTTTCAAAACCGTTTCCTAAGTAAAGAAGTGATGGTGTTGGAAACATCCGTCCAAAAGCAATGGAGAAGTGGCCAAAATTTTAGAAAACAAGGTAAGCAACCCTTTCGAAACCATCTGGGTCGAAAAGTAGAAAGTGGTAGTAAAGGCTTCGACTTAGTCGAAAGCAATCATTTAAAACAAAAGCATAACCCAATCAAAACCATTTCTTTAAATCCATTAAACCCTATTAAAAGCTAACTGAGTCGAAAAATACTCAGTTGAAATCCATTTTAGTCGAAAGCAACCAGGTGCATTTTTTGTTTAAAAACAAATTAGTGCCTCAACCCCTTCGGAACCACTGGTTTCAACTCCATACCTTCCATCTACATACAATTCACTACGTACCAGTTCCCTGATATCATGTGCATTGGTTTCGACTATGTCGGGAGCGAAGATGATGAGGCGAAACCAGGTGCCGAAAGCATGAAACAGTGTAAAACGTGTAGCAAATAGTTCTTTTCACCTAACCTGCTTTATATGTCTAATTTTGATTGGTTTCCTCTTTCTTTACCAACTAAAGTACTGCAATTTTAAGAACTAATCATTTTGAATTATTTGCAAAAAGCCCCTTCTCCTTCATTTATTATATAAAACATTTAAGTCACATACCTTAATTAATTTTATATAACCATTATAACACTTAGGAAAATTCTACAAAAATTCTAAAAAATCTCTTTTAATATGTTTTCCAACATAAAAAAAATTTAGACCCAAATTCTTTATTATGTAAACGTAATTAATTTATAACCCAAATAACCATTTCTTCACTAGAAAATTCATATAAATACCACAAATAACCAAAAAAAATTGAAAATTGAAACCAATCCCCAAAATATCACTTATGATATTTATAATAATTTGCAAGGCATTTGGATGTCATGTTATAGGTTTTCACCTTAAAACATATCATTAATTCAATATGAATAACTATAATTCATCAGCAAGTATACATAATCATTCCATCTTTCAAAAACATGGAAGATAATTGCAAAATATTCGAAATTCATCTTAAAACCGAAACTAATAAAAATTTGAGATGTAAACATTATTTACCTTAGCTTTAGATATTAAAGAGATTAAGATGTGAATGGATTTGATTTGCTTAAGCTTCTTCCTAGCTTTTCTCTATCTTCTTCCTCTTTCTCTTGTTAATGTTGGCCAACCTCTAATTTTAAAATTTTAATAAAATGAAATGGATGTGTAGCGGCCAAGAGTTTAGGGTATAAGAATGACCTCTTTCCTATTTTACCACTCCTCTATTTCAATTTAAACTCTTCCTTTAATTCATTGTTTTAGCACGCCTGCCCCTTAATTAAATCAAATCTCAATCCCCTAATCAACACATTATTTTATTTTATTTAGCTAACTAAATATCCTAAATAATGTTATCAAAAATCTAGGGTGTTACATGGATGGTCAAGACATATTCACGTATATTTTCCTTTTGCACTATTATAGAAGCTGTATGTTTGTCAACGTAAGGATAGGTTTCTATAACTATTAAAATTTAGGATAAGCCTGGTGTATTATGATATTATATGAATAAAGAAGTTTCCACTTTGTAAAAATCATAGTGAAGAAAATCGTTTTATAATAATGATGGTTATATAATTAAAATAAACTCATTTTAATTAATTAATAATTATGGTAAAATCGTTTTCAAAATTTGTTTACCACATTAAATAGTTCGTAGAAAAACGGAAAATGTGAGCGAAGAATGTTTTCCGTAATTTCAACCTTTCGACACTGGAAAGTTATCGAGAATGTTGTTTGTCTTTGTGCACTATATGTACATATATATAAGAGCTAAATAACTAGATAATAATACACTTAGAAATATATTATCTTATATTAATTTGGATTAGTAAGTGATGTGACAAGACATAGTTTTAAAAATAATAAACATTTTATATAAATATATATATTAAGTATTTTCACATCTTAGATTTGTAATCATTAACCATAATTATCTCTTGTCACGTCTTAGTTAATTAATAATTAAACTTATATATATAAGAGTGTGATGTAACTAAACATAATAATTATATATATATATATATATATATATATATATATATATATATATAAAAGAAAGAGATGTGACTAAATATAATAATTATATATATATAAAAGAAAGTGATGTCACTAAACATAATTATATACATATAAAAGAGTGATGTGATTAAACATAATTGTATATATATATATTTATATTATTGAAGATTTGTGATGTGACTTGACAAAGTGATTAGGTGTGAAATCTTGCCTATAGATAGCTTATATGTTTCTCTATTTTTCCTCCTCTTTCCACCAACCTTTTCTTTCTCATTTCGAAGTTAAATGGATTTTTTATCTTTTTGAAACCATGCGAAATTTTAATGGCTACAACATTCTAGTTGACCATTTTTTTAAATTTCTACCTTAGGTATGTCAAAATAACCAATCTTTACAAAGCAGTTTTCACCTAGAATTTATAGTCCGAAAATTATCCTTCTTCTTTTGATCATAACTTCTTCAAAACCAATCGAAAGTGGGTGGTTCTTTTTTGAAATGATGTAGAAAATAAATTCCAATATTGAGTCCTTTTTGAAATACCATGAGTAGGTAGCCAAAAAATCAGTTGCAAAATGACCTATTTTTGGGTTTATTACCGAGAATTTGATGTTTATCTGAAGTCTCTCCGCTTTACAAAAACAAGTCTCGCTTTTTGTTCTCTTTAAGGCCGAGCCTACCTAGTGCATGTAGGGTTCAAGACTCCACATTGTTGCTTAGGAATGGAAGTGCTATGTCATACTCTAATTTAGTGAGAGTTTAGATAATTTTTGGTGAGCAAATTCCTAATCTTTTGGAAAGAACTTTCCTTTATATATTGTATTGATCCTTAGCTATATGTATGTTATATATGTTGGATCTTGGCATGTATGAAATTTGATGATAAGTGTTAGTGTTTGGGTGAGCATTAGCACTAGAATGGATGTGTTATTGCAAAGTTAGTAATTGTGTATATATATTGGCATATGTATATGTATACAATTTGGTGTATGAATGTGATATGTGAATAAAAAGGGTTGAGGATGAACTTGACTATTGTCATGATAGGTTGAAAACAAAGTTGAAACTTCATATGCAGTCGCGACGGATTTGAGGTCGGATTTGAAATCAAACTCGTTTCAAGAGTATAAAGTTTAGAATGTGGTTAAAGTTTGCGTAACTGGTTTTAAAGTGTGAAAATTTACTAAGGTATGTTTCAATCATGAAATAGTATGATTCTAGTAAAATGGCTTCGCTTAAAGGTGGGTTAGAGCAAACTACACTCATAGCGACAGTCACTATGGATACAGTTCGGTAAAGGTTTAAATTTCTATTTAAATTTGTTTTATTTTGGAATTTGTTTACTTAGTTTTTCAAACTTATGAATATTAAAAAGTAATTAAGTTATTGTACAATTAATTAATTAATTAAAAGGTAATTAGCACTAAATTGGTAATTAAGAAGGTGATTAAAGGTTAAGCATCACTCAAGTTAAGTTAATGACTGTTAATTAATTAATAAAATTTTCATTAATTTTTATATGGTTAAAAAGTAATTAAGTGATTAATAATTATTCAATTAAGATTAACGGTTAATTAATTATAAAGTAATTAATGGATTATTTAATTAATTAGGGTTTAATTCTTAAACTATTTGGTTTAATCTTAACCAAGTTGCATTAGGAAGTTGATTAGTACTTAATCAAGTTCATTAAGCCTAATTAGAGTTTAATTATGATTCAATTTTGATTTAAATTGGATTAATTAAGGTTTAGTTAGGGCTTTAGCTAATTAAATATACTTTTAGCTTTTCAAAGGTGATTTTAAGCTAAACAGAATGTGTTTTAATCAATTTTATTTTTCAAAGTAAATCGATTCCATATCAGAGGATCTCTTGTCCGGACCCTTAAGTAAACAATATGACCAGGAGAATTAAATGACATTCATTAGCAGAACAAAACAACAATCTACTATAGTGTACGTGATTTGATTATGTGGACATGCGTTCAACAGAATAAATCTCCGTTCTACTATAAATTGGTTGAATTGTTTGGACATCTATTTAGCATGATAAATCACCATCCTGTTGTTATGTTATTTGGACTTGTATATGCCAATTAGTTATATTAAAGTGTTGTTCCCTGATTGGATATGAACTGTATTTACATATATGGTAGCATATGTAAATAATTATTACGTGATTTGGAAATCGAATTGAAAATTATATGGTAATTTAAATTAGTATCGTTGGGACTGCTAAGCCTCATTTGGAATTTGTAAAGTATGGTTTGAATTTACTTTAATTCTTTTATCGATTTGAGGCTAAGGGTTTATAAATGGTTTTTCAAGTTATATAATTCTTATAACAGTATTTATAAATGATAACTTATTTATAGAAAGAGGTTGTTCTAACGAAAAGGGTTATTAAGGTGTTTTATAAAAGATGTTTTGTAAATGAAAGGATATTTTATAAAGGAGTGTAAAATGGTTTATATAAAGAGTTTTAAAAATAGGAAAAAGGTTTATAAATCATTTCAGAGATTTGGAAAGAGGTTTATAAATTAACTTAAAGGTTTATAAAGTGGGTTATAACTTTATTTTGAAAGTTATAAGTTAATTGAAATTTGAGATGAGCTTTTAAAAAGGAAATTTTTGATAAAGGATAAGCGGAATGTTTTATTTGAAAGAAATGTTTGGTTATTTAATATGGGATTTGAAAAGAAAAAAACTTTGAAAAGTTATTAAATATACTTATACTGATAAGATAAGTATACGATTTTGTTTCAAGGTGTGAAAAGTATTTTTTTTGGTAATATACTTATACCTTTGAGATAAGTATATAAAGGTTTCCAAGTATAAAGGAGATGTAAGGGGTTTGGGAGTAGTATTTTGAAAAGATCTTTTGATTAGATTTTATAGATTGGTTTTATTTATCGAAGAGAATTAATAAAGGCTCAGTGGATCACATATGGAAATTAAACCATGATTGGATGTTTTTCCATTTGATAGTTAAATGACCGACTATCAAAGGTGGACCCAAAATGTAACCTTGCAAATATCTTGGAGAAACACGAGAATTATATGGTACAATTACCATCGAAGGTGCTATATTGTACAAACGGTCAGGAGGTGAACATTGCTCTTGTCATTTGTCTGTTTATTTCCTAAAGAAGCGAGATTTAGTTTACCAAAAAATATTAGAAGTTTTTTCAAAGAGGCGGGGATCAGATATATTATCCAGAAACCACATCGATCAAACTCAAACATTTAGAAATGAAGGCATCTTGAAGCATAAGATCGAAGATGGAGCCACTGAAGTACAAGGGCTCCTTACTACTAATCCTGAAGGTGATTCCAAAATGGATGTAGTAGAAGTAGTGCCTTCAGTTTGTCCTTATCCTGGACAACTTGTATGGATGAATGTTGACACTGCATTACTGCTTGAAGAGCAGTGTTAGCATTCCATGAGGGACTACTATTCAGAAAGGTGAAACATAGCCTCAAGCCTCATCAACCGGTAATGACTAAAACAGAGGATATGCAAAGGGCTATGTGAGTCGCAACCATTAGGGTATATCATCTCCCTTCCAGAAATATACATAATCATCAATGAATTCGTGTACGTAGGAGCACTTGGTTAAAGGTTGCAAAGCAATCGGGGTGATTATATATTCGGTACTATCCAGCAAGGGGTAGGCCGGTTCTGTATTTGCAAGGGTCGTTCGGTACGACCTCGGTATATTTTTCTAGAGGTGTACTGTGATGGACGGTACCCCAGTAGCCCAGTCATTAGTTGGAATGCATCCTCCAAAACGTGCCTTACGTTTTTGATTGTAGAGCCTAATATGTTGGAATGTGAGATGCAAGCATTTTGGCTATTTTTTTATTTACTTTAAACCTAGAAACTCTGATAATATCATTGGATTTTGATATAAAATGTTTTGGTTATTGTAAGGTAAAAATCCATCCGTTTTTATATGCGGTGTGGTCTTACGAGATGCCCATTGTTTGAAATATTTTCAAATGTATAAATCCATTTGGTTGTTACTTGTTATCGAGTTTTACTCATGCTGGTTTACAAGACTGACCCGGGTGTTATTCCATGTAATTCTCGAGTCAGATCGAGCATGTTTTCCCAAATTTAGTTGGATACTTTGGAGTGGAAGAGGAGCTGGATGGTGAAGATGTAACGACCCCTAAAGTTTGACAAATAAAATTGGTTAATTTAATTAAGATTTTGTAATTAAATTTAGGAAGAAATAAAGATTTTATAATTTATATTGAAGTAAATGTTAAAAATGGAATGCAACCATGGAAATTGAAGCTAAGTGTTAACAATTGAAATGAAATTACAATTAATTGAATTAATGGGAATTGTTATACTAGGCTAAGAATTGAATATAAGAAAACAAATAGGAATATTGTATTAACAAATGGAATGATATAATTAGTGGTGATTGAATGAATTCAAAGTTATATTAACCAATGAAGTAACACGTAATAAACTGAAAATTTATGCAATCAATGTAGATAAGTGATTATAATGCTGTTGTTGATAATAAACGTTACTTAAATGGTAATTAATATAATAACGGAAAGTGTGAAAGTATAAATTTTTGGTAAATGAAACATATGTAAGCAAATGTTAGTATTGAATTAATTAGTGAAATAATACAGTGTTGATGGTAAGCAATAAACTTTGTAAATATAGTTAAAAGTAAACGGTGATAATAATTATGTGTTGCCCGTTCATTTAGTCTATTAATTGAAATGAGAAACCAGAATTTAAAAAATATAAACAAAAGTTACATTAATGTGAGAAGTAATACAATGTTTGGAAGTTGTTAATTTAAAGGATATTAAGAATTAGGAATTGAATTTTGAATCAATTGCAATAAAAATAAATAAAATGTTACGTAATGTTAACTAAGGTAATTATTAATAAATTGAATGAAATTCAAATAAATGGAAATAATGTAGATGTATACTTAGCGACAAATTGAATGTATGAAAACAAAATGTAAGAATTGAATTAAATTGGGGAATTTAAATTATAATAAATGGTCATTGAATAAAATCAATGTTCTGTAAGTAATTATAATATTGGGTTGAAGGAAATAAACTTAAAGGTAATTAAAGTTTAATGGTTACAATTGTTATAAGATACCTATTATGCAGTTCATAAGATTTAATTTGAAATCAATCGCAGAAATTGACTTAACTAGTGCAGTTAGAGTAGATTTAATTACAAATTGAAGAATGTTATTTAAGTAACAAATGTAAACTCTATCCATAATATGATAATTGAGTGAGTGAAAACAATTGAAATTCATGTTAATAAATTTATTAGGTGAGCTGTAATAAATGTATTATTGAAATTGAATGAAATAAAATATAACGTCAATGGGAATTAATATGAAATGAAATATACATTAATGAAATGTAATATAAATCAATGCATATTTTAACTATAAGATGCCAATTTATTGAATAGCAATATTTAATCAAATAAATGGATTTACTGAGATTTCAAGTGATAATTAATAAATTTATTAAAATTTAAACTGAATACAGCAATGAATAAATTTATTTAATCTATAATTTCTAAATGTAAGAAAAATGAACGCCGAAATTGATGAATGAATCAACGTTAAATTGACATTTACATTTGTTTAAATCATTGTAAATGATTAAGAAATTTAAAAATGTTGAAATTTGTCAATTATCGAATTCAAATGTGAAAACCTGATTTAATTAATTAATTTATTTATTTAATTAATTAATTTATTTATTTAATTAATTAATGGAAAAATAGCCATTCTGGCCACTGACTTGGATTTCGACGAAACCAATTTCATCGGATCCGTAACGGTAAATTATTGTAGGATTTCAAGTTTTGCAATGATCAGACTTGTCGTTTAATCGTATGGACTTGAAACGCCTTGAAATCAATGAAACTGAAATCAATTTGAAAAATATTGATTTTATCATAACTTTTTCATACGATGGAATTTGGACTAGAAACCCTTTCCATTGTGTTTAAAATATTTTAAAACATCTATTTTGATATATGGGTTGACCCAATTTCGTTCCGGAATCGAAACGAGCTTTTCGGGCCATATATCGTCAAGCGCGTACAACCAATCGATCCGATCCATTCTATTTCAACCCTACCTATAAATACTCTGTTATAAACCATAATTACCCTCATTCTCATTTTGTATATACATACATTTCAACTATCTCTCCTCCTCAATGGCAGACAGACATATTCTAGATCCAAACACAAATCAAATTTCAATCCAGAGCAAAAATTTCAAACTCTTCAAAAAAATTCAGAAAAAATATATATCGAAGATCTTGATGCACGCATCTCAGATCTGTAGTCCGTTTCTCGATCTGAGTTTGTGGGAGGCCATAAATTTAAGGTTTATCCTCGGCCATCCGTTGCGTCGAAATCATTTTTGGCATAGGTTACTGGGTTACTCGGTCGAAGAGAGTCTCGAGCGGAGTACATCGGCATAGGTAGCACATTGATTTGATGGCTGGATGGTCACGAAAAATTGCATTAGGTTTATGTAATCCATGGCGGATGTGCATTCTGGAGGTGAACGCGACTGGGTCGCGTGGTAGTGCGTGGGCGAGAGTCGGTTGATCGGCGATAGTGTTTTGGTCTCGTTTGAACTGTAGCAGGCAAGGGTTTTCATGTGGGTTTCCAGAACGACGTAATGACATGGCGAAAGGTGAGTGGCTGGTCCAGGTTTTGTTATTTAATTTAAATTATTTAAACTTATATGTTCTAATATCAATAACTTTCACAAACGAAGTCGGATTCACGTGCGGTTTTCTCCGCTAGGTTCGTATTGGAATTTCGGACATTTTGGCTCTAGTTTGGATGGATTCTGAGACTGTCCAATTTTTGGGTTTAAATTCAATTTAAATTCGAAATGTGAGTGTTTTAACCCACTCACAACTTCTAAAATTTCTTATGTTTGTTAAATTAAATTTTGTTGTGATTATGCATTTATTTACGACTTTTTCGTACATTTTTAATCATCATCTCGGTTATTGCATTTATTTCAATTAAATCGTTATTTAATTTATTATTTAATATAACTGCCAGTTAAATACCTATTATATATATTATCAGTTATCTATTGATATTGATCGATTGTTTTGGATGATGATTGTGATGGATGTGTGATCTGTTGATGGATGAATGGATGTTGTATTATATATTATTTTAAACTACTAGTTGTGTATGCATTTTATTTCATTCGGGATTGGGGTTTGAAATGATATATAACCGTAATTTTATTTTAAATTACAGATTGAAATGATAAATTTCCGTATCACTTGACCATATGATAGAAAATTATATACAGGCACTGCGGTATATACATAAAAATATTTGAAATAATTTTCTATGGTTTGTAAAGAAATATACAGTTTTATAAGGTATGGATTTGGATATTGTATAAATGTATTTTATATATAGTAAAATTCTTGGGTTTAAGCTATGAATAAGATTTGTTTAAAGTATAAATAAGTTAAATAATAAAGTTGGATTTTATTAAAATATAATATGGTTAAGTCTCTATTTAAATTCTATTGTATAAAGAGTTTATAATGACTCAAATAAAATTAATGTTGGAAGATAAATGTGAATTTGATTTGAATTAAAGAATTTAAGAATTACACTCGAAAAAATTTGATTCGAAATGTAAATAAATTGAGATTTAATAGGTATGATTTTAAAACTTGATTTTTGTTTAGTAGATTTAAATGAATATCAAATTGATTTAAATGAATATTATCAAGTTAATTAAATTGAAAGAATATCCAGTTATTTGAATCTAAAGGTTACTAAAATGATATTTGATTTATTAAGTTAACATTTCAAATCTAAATAATATTAGTTGAAATTTATATATATGAAATTATCAAAGAATAAGTTTTGAAATGGTGGAATAATTAAAGTTTTGAAATATATGGAAATTATATTGGTTTATTTGGGGATATAAATCTATATTTGGAATTGATTTGTGAAGGTGAAGAAGCTATTTTATTTTATAAAGTAATTTAATATTTAAACCATTTAAGTGGTGTAGTTATATTTCAAAGTTATGAAATTCAAGTTTTTTGTTTTGGAAGGCTATATTTCAAGCGTTTGGTTTCGAAATATTATAACTTTGAAAATGTTATGATTTTAGAGAAGGGTATATTTGAAAATGATATCATATTGATTTGGTTTTAAAAGGGAAAATGATATTGTAATTATATGGTTTGAAATGGATATTATATTCTGGTTTGAAGTATAAATTATTTTGAAATGACCGTGGTGTTATAATAACGTTTGGTTGTTGAAGAGACCGGGATCGGAAGTTGTCATACTCTCTGCCAACTTCGAAAACCACTTTAACAACCGTGTACGCGGTGGAGATTCCAGAATGAAGTAGGATGGTGGCGGCATTTCCTTTGAGGTAAATACGTGGACCCAACTCCCGTGAGTTGGCATAAGGTGGCTATAACAGGAGCGATTCTCGGGCCAATGAGGTAGCACCTTTGATCGGACACATCCATTCGATATTATACTTTGACTTTTGGATTGATTCGGTGGCCACTTTTGATTTTTTTTATTTGGGGGTGTGGCTCGAGGTGGGCGGTAGATGCGGCTATGCGTTACCACCAGCCGGGATATCAATTGGTATATCTACCCTGGCATTGCCTAGTTGTGCCATGTCACCTACCCTAGCGCGCCTTATACGATTTTGTTTTGTACCATACCTATGGAGTGCCTTCTGACGACGCCCAGTATGGGGGAGATTACGGTACTGTATAGACTATGAGAATATAAAAGTGTGTTAAGGGCTATATGGGTAACCCATTAACGCTATTTTCAGTATATTATACTTTACTTTAGACACTTTTATAATAGTGTATACTACTACATAGTAGATAGTTTAACGGATCCTTAGGAGATATGAATCCCGAGCATCTCTTGAGTTACTGCACTCACGTTAGACACTGGATAGGAGATGTCAAATCCGGTAAACATATCTGACGCCGTTCCACTCATATTACTTACTGTTGATTTAACTTACATAAGATCTTCTAGTTCTGACTGGAGTGTTTTGTCTTTTTAATTCGCTCGGGTCAGTCCGAGCATTTTAGGATTTAAAGATTTTGTTCTGGAGGATGAAGACGAAGATTTTGTTACTATTACCTATTATATTATTCCACTACATTCACATTTTTTCGCAGCATTATTATTGTGCTCTGGTATGTGTACTCTGATATGTATTGTATAAGTATAATCAAACATTTTGAAAAACTGCTTCATGAACTGTATATTTGATTATTATATTTTATCGTTTCGCTGCAAGATTCTGTTTTGTTTTTCTTTCTCTGTTCTTCTTATTTACCCTATAACAATCCGCCCTTCTGTATGGTTTAAGTTTGATATGTGTGTATGCCATTGTACTTGGAGGGTGCAACATAATAGGGGGTTCTCGCTTCCTGGCTTGGTAGCGAACGGTTGACTCTTACTCCTACATGTCCCTGCGGGGATTAGTGGTGCAGTCGAGAGGCTGGCCGTAAAGGCAGAACACAGGTACCAATGTATGCTACGGTGGGCGTTACCCCACTGGCGCGACACGTTACATCTGGTATCAGAGCTTTGGTTTAGCGATAAGCCATAGCTTTGTAGGGTCTGACTCTTTTTAATAGGGTAGTAATACCCTATGATGAGTCGCTGAGTGTATATATATAAGAGAGCGTATTTGTTAGTGTTATAAAAAAAGTTTTAATATTGTGTTAATTTGTTCCGTTTTGTATTTATAAATTTTGGTTGGTGCTTGGGATGCTATGACATCAATAGGGATTTCTAAACACTTAATAGGACAGACCGACATAATATTCGTTTTTAATATATGTGAATGAAATAGTATTGCCTATTATATTTTCTATATGTAAAATAAATTTTATAAAGGTTATATTTGGTTGTAATACATTGGTTGTTAGGCAGGGTAATCTATGAATATTAGTAAAGTAGGATTTGAAAAATAAAAAGAATAAGTTGGAAATTTTAGAACTTAAGTTTCGGGGTTTTGAAAATTTCTTTCAAAATATTTTGGGATATAATAATAATATTTTAGAAGTATTTTCTGATATAAGTATTTCAATATATTTTTAAAGAAATGATTTAAAAAGAAATTTCGAAAAATAAATTCTGTACTCCCCTCTCTGTCACTGGAAAATAATTTCGGTGATGGCGGCCGCATCATCGACATTCATTTTCGAGTTTCAGTGTGGAAAGGCCACTGTAGTAGTTTACTGCAGATTTTTTTTGATTAACCAAATATTAATTTTTGATTGTTTAAGTATAAACCTTTATCTATTATCTTTAAAATGATTTGAAATTTAACCCGGTATTTAATTCTTAAGTTTCCGTAATTAGTAGTTTAAATTATTGGAGTGAAATTGAATGTAACTAATTAAAAATTGGAACCTCTAATTAAAAAAGAAATTTAATACTAAGTTATAAATAAAAAAGAGTTGAAATTTGTAACTTATAAAACAAAAAATGTAATCATTGAGCATTAAATTAAATTAAAAGATGACGTAAAACTTGTATAAGTTTCATTTACATTCTTTAAAAGCATATATATAACTTACCAAATATTAAAAGTTGAAATGTTTAATAAGAAATTGTAAAGGAAATTGTACAAGCAAAAGTATGTAATGAAGCGTTCAATAAATTGCTTTTATTTATAAGAATTGATGTTGTAATTGTTATAAAATTAAGTTATAATGGAAATCTTACTATAATAAAATATGATAGAAGGTAAATGTTTTAAATAAAGTAATTATAGACTTAAGAAAATGTTGAAGTTAATTATTTTAATAAACAGAAAGATGAATACTGTAAATAAATGAAATTAAGCAGTGAATAAATGAATGTAATATAATAAAAGGAAATCAAACAATAAATGCTATGAAATTGGAAAATTTTACTTGATTTCTTGTTTGGAAGTGTTGTTTGTTTGGTTCGTGGTTGTTTGGGCAATGATGCTTTAAAATTGTTTAGATGAATGAATAATCTATTTAGCTTCCCTAAGACTGTTGAATAAAGGATGCACTTAGTAGTTTATTTTCATTCCGTACAGTTTAAAGTTTTGAACCCAAACAACTATTTGTTTTGTTTGATATGAATGAATGATTGATTTGTGTTGATTTTTATGTGATGGTTATAGCCTTGTTGCAAGTGGTTGATGTTTGTATTGATTTTTTTGTTTATGGTTGAAACCACTTTAAATATTTCATTTTATATAATTGTTAACCTTTTGGATTACATAAGTGAAATACAGGTTATGGAAGCAATTGCTACTGCTTTTGGTTCCATAATGAAGCGTAAATTTCCGGACAAATAGGTACATTCTCGGATTACGTTTTTAATAGCGCTATTATATTATATTGTTTTTCTCGGGCTGAGAAATATATTATTTTGGAAATTATATGTTATATATTGTTATATTTGATATTATATTTTCTCCCGAGCCTCTCCGTACAAAGGAGACTCTGCCGAAATTTTTCGAAAATTTTTGGACTTAAAAAATATTTTGAAAATGTTTTCCAAACTTTATTAATTTGAGTATAAAAGGTTTAATGGTTATAAATTGGTACATTTCATTTAAATTAATTGATTTTGTAAATTTATTTGTTTATAAATTTAATATTTTAAGTAAGACATATTTATTTCTTAATCCTTCTTTTCCCTTCTGTTCCTTTTCGGGGACGAAAAGTTTTGAGTGGGGGAGAGTGCAATGACCCGTAAATTTTGATAAATAAAATTGGTTAATTTAATTAAGATTTTTGTAATTAAATTTAGGAAGAAATAAAGATTTTATAATTTATATTGAAGTAAATGTTAAAAATGAAATGCAACTATGGAAATTAAAGCTAAGTGTTAACAATTGAAATAAAATTACAATTAATTGAAGTAATGGGAATTGTTATACTAGGCTAAGAATTGAATATAAGAAAACAAATAGGAATATTGTATTAACAAATGGAATGATATAATTAGTGGTGATTGAATGAATTCAAAGTTATATTAACCAATGAAGTAACACGTAATAAATTGAAAATTTATGCAATCAATGTAGATAAGTGATTATAATGCTGTTGTTGATAATAAACGTTACTTAAATGGTAATTAATATAATAACGGAAAGTGTGAAAGTATAAATTTGTTGTAAATGAAACATAGGTAAGCAAATGTTAGTATTGAATTAATTAGTTAAATAATACAGTGTTGATGGTAAGCAACAAACTTTGTAAATATAGTTAAAAGTAAACGGTGACAATAATTATGTGTTGCACGTTTATTTAGTCTATTAATTGAAATGAGAAACCAAATTTTAACAAATATAAACAAAAGTTACATTAATTCGAGAAGTAGTACAATGTTTGGAAGTTATTAATTTAGAGGATATTAAGAATTAGGAATTGAATTTTGAATCAATTGCAATAAAAATAAACAAAATGTTACGTAATGTTAACTAAGGTAATTATTAATAATTTGAATGAAATTCAAATCAATGGAAATAATGTAAATGCATACTTAGCGACAAATTGAATATATGAAAGCAAAATGTAAGAATTGAATTAAATTAGGGAATTTAAATTATAATAAATGGTCGTTGAATAAAATCAATGTTCTCTAAGTAATTATAATATTGGGTTGAAGGAAATAAACTTAAAGGTAATTAAAGTTTAATGGTTACAATTGTTATAAGGTACCTATTATGTAGTTCATAAGATTTAATTTGAAATCAATCGCAGAAATTGACTTAATTAGTGCTGTTAGAGTAGATTTAATTAGAAATTGAAGAATGATATTTAAGTAACCAATGTAAACTCTATCCATAATATGGCAATTGAGTGAATGAAAACAATTGAAATTCATGTTGATAAATTTATTGGGTGAGCTGTAATAAATGTATTATTGAAATTGAATGAAATAAAATATTACGTTAATGAGAATTAATACGAAATGAAATATACATTAATGAAATGTAATATAAATCAATGCATATTTTAACCATAAGATGCCAATTTATTGAATAGCAATATTTAATCAAATAAATGGATTTACTGAGATTTCAAGTGATAATTAATAAATTTATTAAAATTTAAACTAAATACAGTAATGAATAAATTTATTTAATCTATAATTTCTAAATGTAAGAAAAATGAAATTTAACGCCGAAATTGATGAATGAATCAACGTTAAATTGACATTTCCATTTGTTTAAATCATTGTAAATGATTAAGAAATTTAAAAATGTTGAAATTTGTCAATTATCGAATTAAAATTTGAAAACTTGATTTAATTAATTAATTAATCAATTTAATTAATGGAAAAATAGCAATTCTGGCCACTGACTTGGATTTCGACGAAACCAATTTCATCGGATCCGTAACGATAAATTATTGTAGGATTTCAAGTTTTGCAATGATCAGACTTGTCGTTTGATCGTACGGACTTGAAATGCCTTGAAATCAATGAAATTGAAATCAATTTGAAAAATATTGATTTTATCATAACTTTTTCATACGATGGAATTTGGACTAGAAACCTTTTCCATTGTGTTTAAAATATTTTAAAACATCTATTTTGATATATGCGTTGACCCAATTTCGTTTCGGAGTCGAAACGAGCTTTTCGGGCCATATATCGTCCAGCGCGTACAACCAATCGATCCGATCCATTCTATTTCAACCCTACCTATAAATACTCTATTATAAACCATAATTACCCTCATTCTCATTTTGTATGTATATACATTTCAACTATCTCTCCTCCTCAATGGCAGACAGACATATTCTAGATCCAAACACAAATCAAATTTCAATCCAAAGCAAAAATTTCAAACTCTTCAAAAAAATTCAGAAAAAATATATATCGAAGCTCTTAATGCACGGCCATCCGTTTCTCGATCTGAGTTTGTGGGAGGCTAGAAATTGAAGGTTTATCCTCGACCATCCGTTGCGTCGAAATCATTTTTGGCTTGATCGACGAATCAGGGCTACTGCGTCGAAGAGTGTCGCGAGCGGAGTACATCGGCATAGGTAACACATCGATTTGACGGCTGGATGGTCGCAAAAAATTGCATTAGGTTTATGTAAACCGTGGTGGCTGTGCATTCTGGGGGTGAACGTGGCTGGGTCGCGTGGTAGTGCGTGGGCGAGCGTCGGTTGATCGGCGACAGTGTTTTGGTCTCGTTTGAACTGTAGCAAGCTAGGGTTTTCACGTAGGTTTCCAGAACGGCGTAATGACGTGGCGAAAGGTGAGTGGCTGGTCCAGGTTGTGTTATTTAATTTAAATTATTTAAACTTATATGTTCTACATCAATAACTTTCACATACGAAGTCGGATTCGTGCGCGGTTTTCTCTGCTTGGTTCGTATTGGAATTCCGGACATTTTGGCGCTGGTTTGAATGGAATCTGAGATTGTTCAATTTTTGGGTTTAAATTCAATTTAAATTCAAAAGGTGAGTATTTTAACCCACTCACAACTTCTAAAATTTCTTATGTTTGTTAAATTAAATTTTGTTGTGATTATGCATTTATTTATGACTTTTTCGTATATTTTTAATCATCATCTCAGTTATTGCATTTATTTCAATTAAATCATTATTTAGTTTATTATCGAATATAGGTGCCAGTTAAATACCTGTTATATATATTATCAACTATCTATTGGTATTGATTGATTGTTTTGGATGATGATTGTGATGGATGTGTGATCTGTTGATGGATGAATGGATGTTGTATTATATATTATTTTAAAATGCAAGTTGTGTATGCATTTTATTTCATCTGGGATTGCGGTTTGAAATAATATATAACCGTAATTTTATTTTAAATTACGAATTGAAATGATAAATATCCGTATCACTTGACCATAGGATAGAAAATTATATACAGGCACCGCGTATATATAAAAATATTTGAAATGATTTTCTATGGTTTGTAAAGAAATATACGGTTTTATGAGGTATGGATTTAGATATTGTATAAATGTATTTTACATCTAGTTAAATTCTTGGGTTTAAGCTATGAATAAGATTTGTTTTAAGTACAAATAAGTTAAATAATAAAGTTGGATTTTATTAAAATATAATATGGTTAAGTATCTATTTAAATTCTATTGTATATAGAGTTTATAATGACTCAAATAAAATTAATGTTGGAAGATAAATGTGAATTTGATTTGAATTAAAGTATTTAAGAATTACCCTCAAAAAAATTTGATTTGAAATGTAAATAAACTGAGATTTATTAGGTATGATTTTATAACTTGATTTTTGTTTAGAGGATTCAAATGAATATCAAATTGATTTAAATGAATATTATCAAGTTAAATAAATTGAAAGAATATCCAGTTATTTGAATCTAAAGGTTTTACTAAAATGATATTTGATTTATTAAGTTAACATTTCAAATTTAAATAATAGTAGTTGAAATTGATATATATGAAATTATTAAAGAATAAGTTTTGAAATGGTGGAATAATTAAAGCTTTGAAATATATGGAAATTATATTGGTTTATTTGGGGATTTAAATCTATATTTGGAATTGATTTGTGAAGGTGAAGAAGCTATTTTATTTTATAAAGTAATTTAATATTTAAACCATTTAAGTGGTGTAGTTATATTTCAAAGTTATGAAATACAAAGTTTCATGTTTTGGAAGGTTATATTTCAAGCGTTTGGTTTCGAAATATTATAACTTTGAAAATGTTATGGTTTTAGAGAAGGATATATTTGAAAATGATATCATATTGATTGGTTTTAAAAGGGAAAATGATATCGTAATTATATGGTTTGAAATGGATATTATACTATGGTTTGAAGTATAAATTATTTTGAAATGACCGCGGTGTTATAATAACGTTTGGTTGTTAAAGAGACCGGGATCGGAAGTTGTCATACTCTCTGCCAACTCCGAAAACCACTTTAACAACCGTGTACGCAGTGGAGATTCCAGAATGAAGTAGGATGGTGGCGGCGTTTCCTTTGAGGTAAATACGTGGTCCCGATTCCCGTGAATTGGCATAAGGTGGCTAAAACAGGAGCGATTCTTGTTCCAATGAGGTAGCACCTTTGATCGGACACATCTCTTCGATATAATACTTTGACTTTTGGATTGATTCGGTAGCCACTTTTGATTTTTTTTATTTGGGGGTGTGGCTTGAGGTGGGCGGTAGCTGCGGCTATGCATTACCACCAGCCCGGATAGCAATTGGTATATCTACCCTGACATTGCCTAGTCGTGCCGTGTCACCTACCCTAGCGCGCCTTATACGATTTTGTTTTGTACCATACCTACGGAGTGCTTTCTGACGACGCCCAGTACGGGGGAGATTACGGTATTGTATAGACTATGGGAATGTAAAAGTGTGTTAAGGGCTATCTGGGTCACCCCTTAACGCTATTTTCAGTATATTATACTTTACTTTAGACACTATTATAATAGCGTATACTACTACATAGTAGATAGTTTAGCGATCCTTAGGAGATGTGAATCTCGAGCATCTCTTGAGTTACTGCACTTGCGTTAGACACTGGATAGGAGATGTCAAATCCCGTAAACATCTCTGATGCCGTTCCACTCATATTATTTACTATTGATTTAACTTACATAAGATCTTTTAGTTATGACTCGAGTGCTTTGTCTTTTTAATTCGCTCGGGTCAGTCCGAGCATTTCAGGATTTGAAGATTTTGTTTTAGAGGATGAAGACGAAGATTTTGTTACTATTACCTATTATATTATTCCACTACATTCACATTTTTCCGCTGCATTATTATTGTGCTCTGGTATGTGTACTCTGATATGTATGGTATAAGTATAATCGAATATTTTGAAAAACAGCTTCACTGTATATTTGATTATTATATTTTATCTCCGCTGCAAGATTCTGTTTTGTTTTTCTTTCTCTGCTTCTTCTTATTTACCCCATAACAATCGCCCTTTTGTATGGTTTAAGTCTAACGTGTGTGGTTTATCGTCGATTTAAAGCGTGCAAAATGGTGGGACGTTACACAAGACGCATTCAAGTATATTTTTCTTTCGTAGTATTATAGAGTCTGTATGTTTGTCAATGTAAGGACAGGTTTCTATACATATCAAAATTTAGGATAAGCCTAGTGTACTCTGATATTATATGAAATAAAGAAGTTTCCTTTTTGTAATTCTTCTATTATATACTATTTGCTGCATTGTGAGATTTTGTGTGATTTAGTTTTTTTTCTATCTTCTACCTTCTTCTTTCGCCCTAACAAACCGACACTTCTGGCACTTGAATGTTTGGCATGTGATACAATGGATGTGTTAGTGTCGATTTTTGAGGGTTGAAAATTCGGTTCGTTACATTAGCCTTTAAGAAATCGAGTGAAAAATCCTAACTTGGATCGGTGTAAATCACCTTGAAATTGTATGTTCGAATCTGGATCAAACAGTTATGCGAATAAAACAATATACATACAACTTACGTATATATTCAAATTAATTTCTTATTATACCTCATTCTTATTTCCGATTATTTTATTTACATTCAATTCCTTTTACTTTCATTTGATCTGCATCAATTTAAATCAAATTAAATTGTTCATATTAATTTCACTTGCATTCAATTTATTTACATTCAATTATCTTCACTTCAGATTCAATTCCTTTTTAACAAAATTTCATTCCATACATAATTTACTTAGTATATTTTCTTTAATACTAACATCACTTAATCAACCATTCTATAAAATTATTTACTTAAGTTCATAAACATTTTACACAACACCTCTTATGTTTGTTTCACTTACACTTAAGTTCATATTCATTCAAAAGTCAAATTCTAATTTATTTAACTCGTTTCATCCCACCTTAGTTAACTTTATGTCAAATTTCATTTCAAAATTCAAATTTAGAATTAGATTCCTTTTCTTAACATCCTCATTCAATAAATTAGAAAATTTGTTTTTGGCTTAACATTATTCAAATCCATTAGTTATACAAACTTATTTACTTAAAATTTCATTAAATTTTCTGACTTAAGTTTATTCACATACTATATTTACAATTCAGGGTTATACAATCACTTTACGACTTAAGTTTATAATCTTCATTATTTTGTCTAATTCATTTTAAATACAATCCACTTTCATTCAACTTTTCTCAAGTTAAACTTCATTTCATTTACTTCATATTATTTAACTTTACTTAAGTTAATTCTTTTATTTTGTATGTCAAATTTAAATTTACTTTTTTTCGCTTAACCAAAATGTTAACCATTTTAAAATTTGGTTTTACTTTCCTATTCAAATTTATAAGTTGTAAATTTATTTCTTTTCTACACTATTTCCAAATTATAAGTTTAAAAACCTATTTTTATTTCATATATTTGTCAAATCATACGTGGAATTTATTAAAATCAAAACTTGTTTTATCAAAACAAAACTTCAATAGTAAATTATTAATTGTAACAATTTATCATATATTCAAGCATTAGAAATCTCTACCGATAACATGGCGTCCCATATGTTGACTAGAATTCATAAGCCACTTCATTAGATAAATTAACACAATATAAAACATTTTATATTACTAACGAATACTTGCTCATATATATACACTCAAACTCATTCTAGGGCATTACTATCCCTATCTATAATAATTACCCACACCACAGCCTAGGTGTTTGCAAAAACCTAAGCTCTGATACCAACATGTGACGAACCGCAAATCCAACCCATTTAGAACTGACAATAAACCACACAAGTCCAACCCGAACTGAACGAAAAGACGGATAATCATGAGAAAGAAAGAAAGAGAGAAGAAGAGAAGAAGAAGAAGAGAGAAAGAACTAAAACAATTAAAAAATTATACAATCACAGTGGAAAAACATATAATATCATATCAATTATCTTTACAAAACAGAAACTGTAATATAATATACATACATCAAAGTACCAATCGATCGCTAATCATCAGCCTGGACAGTTATAGTAACATGTCCTTATAATTGCTGATAATTTAAACAACAATGTAGTAGAAAATAAACATATATGTGGAATACAATAAGAAGATTTCCAACTCGCCTGCTGAAGCTCCAAAACATCCAAAACTACATCTATAAATATACTCGGTCTTACCTGAGCATTGAAAGGGAAGAATGCCTGGATCAGTCTGGTAAACCAGCGTGAGAAAACACATTTCAACTGAATTTATTTTAAATTTATAAAAAAATTTCCTTTATCAAAACAAAGGTATCTCGTAAGACGATGCCCACACACAAACAAGGATAGGTTTTTACCTTACGATAACCAAAACATTTCATTACAAATCATGTTATATTATACTAGTGTCTAGTATGCAAATGATATTAATCATAGTCGAAATTGTTAGATTATTAAATTCCAACATACTAGCCACAAACGCAGATTCTACGAACAAAATGGCAAACACATAATGGAGAATGGATTTCACAACAAATGACCAAGTAAAGGGACTATCTTCCTGCAATACACCTCTAGAGCAATGTACCGAGGCCTGACTGATGGTCCTCTACCAACACCAGACTGGTATACCTCTAACTAGATAGTACTGAATATGTCATAATCCAGTCACTACCGATCTATCCTACGGCCCATATAACATACATCTACATGATTTAAAACCTGAATGTCATAGCGGGAATAAATATATCAAGAAGAGGATAATCATATCCTAATGGTTGCGAACTACATAGCCTTACCACATCTTCCCTATATTGGTCATTTCCAAGTGTAAGGCCTAAGGTCACGATTGTCTTTCACATAGGACATCATCTATGAATGTCACACTGCCATTCCATCAATCACTATAGACTTTCACAAACATACAATCTCTAAGCTCGTGCGTCTTAGAGAAAGGCGTTAAGCTAAGAGAAGTTGCCTTCTCCACCACCAAACAGATGTACGTTTATAAAAGTAAACGATGTAATCTCAAAAATGTAATGTCAGACATCCATCCATACAAGTTGTCTAGGAATAGGACAAACCGAAGGCCCCCTCCTACCACATCCTGTCGGGAGTTACCCCTAGGATTAGTAACGAGAAGTCCTTGCATTGGATATTTCATAATGAAGAGACCACTACTACTATACGTATATTGGGAGTTTATCCCCAAATGATCAACAAGCAGTCCTTCATTACGAAAATACCACATATCAAGGTCTTCCAACTCCTGCACATTCGAACGCATATACGTTGGTCCAAAGTGGTTCTCGGATTAATCCGACCCTGGTCTCCCTGGATTAACAACGATAAAGAAGCCAATATTTGATAGTCGGTTATATAACTATCATAGCAACAACCAATACCTAGCACCATAAGCAGTCATTAGGCCTATTTAATTAATTTCTTATTAATTAAATCAATCTCCAAATATTTACTTCAAATTATCTTTCAAAAGATATATTCACAAAACCATTTCAAACTATCGAAAATGGAAAACATTTCCATATGCACATATTAACAGTATAAGCATATTCATAAATCATTTCATTTTCAGCACTTATAAAATATTTTCATATATTTATATCAATAGTATAAGCATATTCACAAATCATTTTGTTTTCAACATTTAGAAATATTTCCATATATTTATATCAACAACGTAAGCATATTTAATAACACTACTATTTGGAGACACGCCAAATAGATTTCTACAACTTTACAACTCTAGATTTCGTACGTCTCTGAATGGGTATTAAGTATAGGAAGCAATACTCCTACACCACTAAGCCTTTAGGACGATCATAAGAACTGATTCGTGTATTTCATGATGGAAGGTCAAAACATAATACATTGGGTTGAAAAGAACATTGCGTAAAACATCGTTACGACAACCCAAAATACTAGTATAGGGATTTGGTAAATTAATATATATAAATAAATCCCTTATACCATATAAAATATTTCCTTTCAGAAATCATTTACTATAACAATAGTGTTATAGTCTATGTCTTTTATACTTCCCCAAAAACGTCTATTACAATAATACATGTTGAAATCTATGTTTCCGTTACTTACCACATTTTAAAACATTTTTCAAAACATTCAAATTCCATTTCGAATTATTATTTCCGTAACCTTTACTTCCAAAAGATAAATTACTTTTAAAACATTGAACTTCATTAAAATATTTCTTTTGAACATTCCCTTAAATAAAAATCCATATTTAAACCTCAACGTAAGTCATTTTCATATTTATAAAACTATTCTTATAAATCTCCTTTTTTTGATTTTACAAAACTTCTATTTTATAAATCATTCTTTTATAAAAACTAATTTTACTATAGAAATCCATTTATAAATCCATTTCTTTATAAATCAAATTTATTTATAAATCTATTTATCAGTCCATTTACAAAACCGCTCCAAATCCATCTAAATGTTTATAAATTCTAATTATAAATCTATTTATTTATATATAAAAATATCACTTTTATAAATACTTTTTATAAACTTATTCAAAAATCTCAAATCAATATATTTCTCAAAACTATATTTTTTTAACATCAACATTCATAACTTTCTATTTACTAAAATTAAATTCCTTTCCTCTTAATAATATAACAATTATCAAAGCATATTATTTTCAAAATCACTTCAAAATCCTTTTTAAATTAAAATCATCATTTCAATGTTTCAAAATATCAAAAACCAGGCTTAGTGCTACCATGCACTAAACAAATCAGATCATATCGAAGACATCAACCTGACATCCCAGCATCAGATATCGGCATATATATAAAAAGTAAATCAATAGTGGTGAGGAATCCTGTTGGATCCCTCCAACTTGTCCCTTGCATCGCAAACAACATATAATCATAAAAATATAAATCAATCGCTTTGTGGCAGGATTCATATACAAAGGGTCATCCGCTCTTACACAGAAACGTAATAGGGTCTCATCCACTCCAATAGGTGGGAATATATCGAAACCAAGTAACGTATATAGCATATCATCCAAACAAGCAACAATCATTACAAATAAAATTATTTCCACTTATATAAAAATATAAGTACGCCAAAGAGGTGAGTTAATTCACAAAAATGCCAGAAGTCGCCTAAGAACTCCAGATTAAATTAAAATTAAATGGTCGTTCAATTTAACTCAAAATTCCAACTATCTCTAAATTCATCCAATCTAACTTCATAGCATAGTGCTCGCTGATACGAACGCGATGCAACTTGTGGCGCTCGAAATGGACGTCGTACGAGAAAGTTATGAATTTATTAGCATTCAAATATATAATTAGCTTAATAAAAAAAATTAAACTTTACTCATCTTCATTTCCCTCTTCTCTGCAACTCCCAGGCACATGCGACTTCCATTTTTTTACCTTTTCTTTGATTGTTCGTCCTCGTGCGCGTAGCCACCATAAACCGCTACTAACCGCCACCGCTCGCCCGTGACCATTGCGCCTCTGTGCCTGCACCCTTCCCCCGCACCGCCACCTCATGTTCATCGCGCGGACGCTGCCTCACGAACCCAAATTGTAGCAAACGGGGGTAGTTCTCTGCCACCTCGGCTCGTCGATTGATGATCCAACCGTTGGTTAAGCTCTTATCGATGCTGCCAACATTTTGCTAGTTCAAGTAGTTGGCTAATTCAACTCTTAGATGCTCCAATCATTGTCGATTGTTGGATGCATTTACTTTAATGGCGGTTGAGAACAAACTAGGGTTTTATTTGAAAATGAAGGAAGTAAACGACTATTTATAGAAAATTTCGCACGGCACTATTCATCCATGAAAATTCCAAACTCCAAATTAAGCATGTCACATGGCATTCTATATGTTATACCCCTATTCCAAACACAATGGAACATGTATCAGAAGTCAATTCCATCATATATAGAAGATAAATTTTCAAAGTTGAATTGTTTTAAATTAAAATTTCTTTAATTAATTTCTACACGTTTCGAACTCGCACGAACAAACGATATATCCAATCGAGATGAAATTTTGCAGCATATAATAGCTCACTATTACGAATCCAATAAAACTGGTTTCGTTGAAATCTGAGATAATGCCAAAATTAACTATTTTTACACGTTAATTAAATTAATAAATTTCTGATTTCTATTTAATCACTTTTAAATCCAAATTTAAAAGTTTATTATCTTTCTTCTTAATCAAATAGAATATAAAATAAAATTTTGGGATCATTTTCATTTATATTAAGTTCAAGGTTCAATTATTTAAACAATTTCAAATACTAAATCTAATAATTTAATTATCAAATTAATCATTATATTTGAAATATAAGTTATTTAACTTAAAAAATTCACTTTGGAATATTTAATTAAATATTCCAATTCGAATGACTAAAATTCTAGGTCGTTACAATAGCCATAGAATGTTGGGATAGCAAGTAATAACTACTCAAGCATATTTTCACTGGAATTAGAACATAAAGAAGAAATGATTCACGGTCTTGGAAACATGCTTAAAAGGGCAATAAGAGCATAATCGAGAAATTCTAGAAGATTTGGAGCAAAGTGGACCACTCGGTTCCGAGAGAAACCACTAGAGTCGAGAGCTTTTTACTCCATTATGGATCTGTAAAACCATATGTACTTGAAGCACTACCTTATATGATTACCATGCTGTGTTTTTCACAAAGAATGGATGAACAACTCTAATGATTTTCTGACTAAAGACATGCAAAAACAAGTGGTATCAGAACCTCTTTGAAACAACTAAATCTCAAAGGAAAATTGTTCAAAATGCAATGATCGCATGTAGAAAGTAAAGTAGAAGGAGGGAAGATTTCTCCCCAAAAAACCAATTGGTACCGAGAGGAACCACTAAGTGCCTAGAGCTTCTTATTGATATTTGAGTCTCAAAGCCTAATTCTGAACACTTGGATCTAGACTTGATGTTTCGTGGACACCTTTTTCTGCTAGATGATTTCTCTATAATTAGAAAGCTGCCTACAACTTAGGGAGGAATTCTTATCTTTCTAAACTTTGAAATTTTTTGCACTTGATTTCTCTTCTATATTGCTCTTCCCTAAATACTCTAAACACTCCTAAATCCCAGATCTACTAGATTATGGTCGGATTTGAGTTATAACCATTATAATTCAAAGAGAATTAATCGATAACAAAGATAAAGTGGACGTAATTTGGAGTATTTTTTGAACCACTAAAAGTTATGTCTTTTCTACCGCTTTTACACATATTTCATTAGATATATACATTTTTGGTGCTTTCAATTGCTTCTGTGTGTGTTTTTGCTTTTGGTGCAAACAATTTTGGTGCTTTCACTGAGAAAGAGCTAGATTTGACAATTCAATTCTTCGATCTGAAGTTTGGAGAAGATGAACAGGCCTAACACTAGATCTATGATTGGAGGAAGTCAACAAGGATATGGGGGCTGCCAAAATGTGTCCTTAAATCCAGATCCATCAGTTTATAAGACTAAGGAAGAGATGGAGAGGATGATGAAATAGATGCAAGATCAGATGGTGGCTCAACAAGAGGAGATGTTGAATAAATTTTTCAAAAGGATGGATCAACAAAGAACAGTTTAAGTAGCTAGAATTCAAATCCAAAGATCAAAAACCAATGGGAGCATCTGAAGTTGGAGCATAGCAAAATACAATTAAGTCCTCATAACCAAAACTATTCAGTACCGACTTTAATCAGGTCGATATCGAGATTAATGTATTCGAGGGCATGGTTGATTTTGATTTTGGATGAGATCTAATTCCTAGAAAGGGCGATGTTGGAATTAGAGAGGCAGATTGGAGTGCAAATGCACAATAGTAGGAGGTGGAACCAGAAGCTCACCAAAAGAATGAGGGGTAGAATGTACCATGGATAAGAGAATTCCAATAGATGATAACCCCATGATCGAGATGGATTGGAGTCAGGTTCGATTCCCTTACTTCGCTTTTTGTTTTAAATAAATGATGCATTATTACTATCAGACCGCTACACGTGTATGTGATCCTAATTGGTCCCTAGGCACGCTCTAAGTTGGAAGTCTGAAGGTGATCCTTGATAGGATTAAATGTTTTGATGTTTGTTAGACTATATAACTTATGCTTCATGATGTTGACTGACACCGATTAGGAAACACCAACGGAGATTGACAATCCTGTAAAATTGATTAAGATTTTACAAACCACTTAAATATGATGGATCATACTAATTGATCATGGTAGTCCCGATCGAATAGACGGGACGATGACCATAAGGTGCAAGTTCCCTTATCAGAGAGTGAGTGGTTGGATATGTATAAAAAAGTAAGTCCCCTTACTAAACAGTAAGAAGATAGACTTGCTTGGCATTGAGTGACTTTGCTAGAGAGTAAGTGGATAGTACTTAACAAGGTTCCGAAGAGATCAAATTGTAGATTGGATGTTAAACGAAGGAGAGATTAAACCTTACATTGGATGTTAAACGAACCGAAGAGATTGAAACCTAGTTTGGATAATAAATGACCCAGTGAGATCAGATCCTAGAGGACGATTGACTTGACCTTAGGATTTTAGTGCCTTGTAATCAGATGAAAATAGATAATTTTCGGATGAACAAATGACGTTTTTGATATATGATATGATAACTCCAGATGAAAATGGATCGATTATGATTTATGACTAACACTTAAGCATGGACTAAAGTCCTTAGATATATGGTCAGGAATGATCATGGATTTGTAGGAGTACCTAAAGGATGATTCACCATAACTTGAATCGGTGGATAGCTCGAAAGATTGATCACTAGAATTCGACTACTAGAGAAACTTATTCTTGAGCAAAGCAAACCTTACGTTCATAAAGCATACTTTGGAGGGCAAGTGTTATCTTGCTTTTCGATCAAGCAAATTTTCACTGCAATCGGAAAGTCAAGATGAAGACGATATAATTCAGGACTTGGGAATGTGCTTAGAAGGGAAATAAGGGTATGTAACATCCTGCCTTTTCGCACGATTTAAACAGCCACACGTGCCAATTCAAACCATACGGAAGGGCGGATTGTTATGGGGTAAAATAAATAAAAAAAACAGAGAAGAAATAAAAAAAATAGAATCTCACAGCGGAAGGATAAAATATAATAATAAAATATACAGCTTATATAACTGTTTACAAAACATTTGCTTCTTCTTTATATAAAAATTTTCAGAGTTCACATACCAAAATATTAATGCAGCGGAACAGTGTGTAGTGCACTAGTATAAATAATAATAATACAAATCTTCGTCTTCGTCCTCCAAAGCTAAATCTTCAAATCCTGAAATGCTCGGACTGACCCGAGCGAATTGAAAAGACAAAACACTCGAGTCAGAACTAAAAGATCTTATGTGAGTTAAATTAACAGAAATAAATATGAGTGCAGTAACTCAAGAGATGCTCGGGATTTACATCTCCTAAGGATCCGTTAAACTATTTACTATGTAGTATACTGCGCTATTA
Organism: Allium cepa; assembly: GCA_030765085.1. Lineage (NCBI taxonomy): Eukaryota > Viridiplantae > Streptophyta > Magnoliopsida > Asparagales > Amaryllidaceae > Allium > Allium cepa. Next base: position 474,786,257 of record CM060931.1, read on the forward strand.
TAATAGTATATAATTATAAAATAAACATACTTTTAAATAGCATTAAGGCTTTACATTTTCCACCTTAACACGTAATAGTCCCAGTAGTCCATCCAATATCATAGTCCCTCCTGATCGGGAAGCCACCAGAGGATACCACACGGGCTACGGGAGAAATCCAAACTCGTACAAGGCGCGATAGGGTAGGTGACACAGCACAACTAGGCAATGCCAGGGTAGATATACCAATTGCTATCCGGGCTGGTGGAAACGCGCAGCGCGCAGCTACCGCCCACCTCGAACAAACTCCCCCAAAACAAAAATAAAAGTGGCCACTGAATCAATCCAAAGTCAAAGTATAATATCGAAGAGGAGTGTCCGATCAGACGAATGACCTCATTGGCCCGAGAATCGCTCCTTTTTTAGCCACCTTATGCCAACTCATGGGAGTCGGGTCCACGTATTTACCTTACAGGAAACGCCGCCACCAACCTACTTCATTCTGGAATCTCCACCGCGTACACGGTTAGTCAAAGTGGTTTTCGGTATCGACAGAGAGTATGTCCATATCCGATCCCGGTCTCTTTGCCAACCAATCGTTATTATAACACCGCGGTCATTTAAAATAATTTATACTTTAAACTAGAATAAAAATTTCCATTTCAAAACTGATGAATACGATATCATCTTAAAAACCCAAAACAATATGATATCATTTTTCTCAAATATAATTCTTTTCCAAAATCCTACTGCTTTAAAATTTAAAATATCTGGAAACCAATTATTTCAGTTGTACTTTCAAAGCATAATATTTCGAAAATTCAAAATTTTAAAACCATAACTTCTAAAACTTGAATGGTTTGGATATTCAACGAATGTAAAATAAATGGTTTAACTTTAAAGTTACTTTGTAAAGAAAAATAATTCCCATGGCTTTACAAATATATTACTTTGTTTAAAGTTTAAACCATAATTTAAATATCACTTCAAGTTCCAAAAACCCCTTCAATTTCTATATATATATCCATTTGGAGTATTAATATTTCAAAACTAAAGTTGGATTTTCTTCTTTCAACAATTAATATTCTATTATTTAGTCTTGAATATTTACGTAAAATCCATAAATAAAACTCCAATTTCTAACAATTAAATACTTTCTTCAATTCAATTTATAATAACATATTCATTTTTAATTATCTTGGAAAAGTCCGGTTATAAATATCATATCTTAAAATTTCCAAACTTAAACATTAAACATATGATATAATTATCAACTCCATTTTTCTCAATTTTTCCATTTTTATTTAACAGGTTTATACACAACTTAATTTCCAAATTTTTAACTTCATATGTATATATATCGAAGAATAATATTTTATACAATATCAAAATCAAATTTTTATAAACCGTATCCCATCCAAACCATAGAAATCACTTTAAATAATTTATATATAGACCACGGTGCCTGTATATAATTTTCTATCCTGTGGTCAAGTGATCCGGATATTTATCATTTCAATCCGCAATTTAAAAATAAAATTTTGCGGTTGTATATCATTTCAAACCACAATCCCGAATGAAATGAAAATGCATGATAACTTGCAGTTTAATGATATAAAATAAAACATCCATGAATCAAAATCATCCATCATCCAAATCACAATCATCATCCAAAAATAAATCAATATCAATATATATCTGATAATATATAACAGGTAATAACTGGCAGTTATATTCAAAATAAAATTTAACAACTATTAAACTAACAGTTTATATGCAAATAAATAACTATAACTGTCAACCTATATGCAGTAATAAAATTTAATGAACAATTATATTAAATGAATGTGATTTAACAAATATGATGAATAAAACATGCCAAACAGTCATAAACAAATTTCTACTCATATCTAAAATAAATTTAACAAACATAAAAACTTTTAGAAGTTGTGAGTGGGTTAAAACACTCATCTTTTGAATTTAAATCGAATTTAAATCCGATTTAAACCCAAAATTTTGACGGTCTTCAAATCTGTCCAAACCAGCGTCAAAGCGTCCGAAATTTAATTACGATCCTAACAAAAGAAATTTCGTGTAAATCGGACACCGTATGCAGAAGTTATGTGAATAAAACGATTTGAAAATTTAAAATAAAATAAAACAGAAATAAATAATATACCCTAACACGTTCCACGTCACCATCGCGTACAGCTGCACGCGTCTCCCTCCTAATCTAATCCTAGCACGAACGGCCTTAACAGCCGCCACCTTCCTCCAAAAACCTCGGCACTAGCTCCTACTTCCACGGTGAGCGGTCACCACCAACGCACAGCCCTCGTCGAGGCGCCCCTTGCAGCCACGCGCGCAGGCCCCACCTGCCCTAAAGCCCCTATGCCGAGCACGAAAACCGGTCAACTCCCCTTCGATTTCGTACGCACCCAAACTCCGGTGAACCCAAGTAGCCGCATGGATCTGCTCCTCCAAGCCCCCTCTACCCAGCGGTGCTCCCTGATCGTCGCCTTGTCGCAGATCCGCCGTTAAAACGAAACCACCCTATGAATGGCCGAAAACAATTTGAATTTTCCTGGACGAGCGAACAACTGAATCGAGAAACGAATCACAGATCTGTGCCGTATACATCGACAGCTACAACATATATTTTTTTGAGATTTTTCTTGAGAGTTTGAATTTTCACTTTTGATTTTGAACTGTAGATAGATCTAGGTTTTGCAACCATTGAGGAAGAGAAAGAGATGAAGAAAATGAACGTATAGACAAATGATAGAAGATGGAGGCTAGGGTTTATAATCGTCTATTTATAAGTAGGGTTGGATTGGAGTAGATAGACCAGACAGATGAACGTACGGAACAAACTATGGCCCAAAAAACCTGTTCTAACCCCGGAACGAAATATGTTAAACCCATATATCCAAATAGGTATTTTAAAATATTCTGAACGCGATGGAAAAAGTTTCACGTCCAAATTCAATCATATGAAGAAGTTATGCTGAAAACAAAATTTTCAAATCGATTTCAAATTGATTTCAATTAACTCGATTTCAAGGCGTTTCGCGTTCGTATGATCAAACGACAAGTCCGATCGATACGAAACTTGAAACCCTACAATAATTCACCGATACGGATCCGACGAAACTGGTTTCGTCGAAATCCGAGTCCGTGGCCAAAATCTCTATTTTTATATTAATAAATTAAAAATTTGTAAATAAATCCAATTTATTATATTTCAGTTTCAAAATTGGCAAATTTTTTTTTTTGTTGTTACTTACAATCTCACCAACATTTAAAATGATCTAACAATCCTTTTTGTCAATTTCATTAAAGACTAAATCAATATAAATGTTTATTTCATAAAATTCAAATTATAGGTAAATTTCCACATTTCCCCTTTTAATTAAATTAATCTATATTTATTCTATTCCCGAATTTCAAGTATAAGGGTTTACCATTGTATTTAAAAATTATTGTATAAATATTTCCCGTTTCAACTCAAGTTTTAAATTAACGAAAAAAATTTACATTTACTTTTAATAAATTGCAATAAATCCAAATTATCATAGCTTAAATCCAATTAAATAAATAAAGCTTGATTCCCATTTTAACTCATTTGATTGCAATTGACCTTTTATAGTGAATTAAATTCCAATGTATAAATGAAACTTTATTTCCATTAAATTTCCCTACTACATTAAAAATTCTCATATTCCAGCTAATTTCCAAATAACGCATTATTCAGCTATTTAAATTTCATTTAATTGCAATTATCATGTTATCACAAATTAAATCCAAATAAATCCATACATTCTGCCTTCCATTCCTTTGAATCTACTAGTTACCATATTTTGGATAAAGTTTACGTTCTTTCCACCTATAACCTACAAATAACAACGAATGTTGTATTTGATTAAGATTCTAATTCAATAAATTAAAAGAATGGGTAAAATTTTATAATTCTCACTATTTCCCGATTTATTCCCATTCATGCTTGAATTACCAACTATCAATCATTAAATGAAAATTTTATTTCCGTTATTCCCATCTATGACTTTAATTCATTTACGTAACATTAAATTTTAATCTATTACAATGATTTCCAAATTAAACTTCACAAATTATCAAATTGAAACCTAAATAAAACGTTTATTTATTTTAAAACTTGTTGTTTAATTAAATTGACCATTCACGGATAAACTTACATTGATCTCCAATCGTTACTAAATTACATCACAACCATTAAATCTATATTCATTACAATTTGTTACCGAGATAAATTTAACGAAATCAATTTCGCCCTTTAAAACTTCTATTCATTCATTAATTGCAGATTGTTGTTCAATTAAACCCATTTATTTGATTTCCCTATTTATGCATCAATTTTATTCTCACTTATTCCTATTTCAATGCAATATATCCCTATATTCATTCATTAATGCAACTTCAGTTACTTCTTATTCACTACCGTTACTTTATTAATAAACGGTAAAGTAACGTTTATATCAATTTATATCAAAATTACTTACCCTTTAAATAGGTTTGATTTCTAATAAATTTGTTGACCCTTATAATTATTCCATTTTTCCATTTATTACTAACCTTAATTATTGCAATTTACTATTTACATACAATTTTAATCAAATTCCAAATTTCACCTATTAATTATCACTTTGCAATAGTAGATAAAAAGGATTGTAAACATTCGCCTTTACTTACTTATTTCTAACCTTTTATCCAAATGCAACAATTCCCACTATTCCAATATTTGCTTTCATATAAATAAATAAGATTTTTACCTCTTTCTAAAATTTAAGTTAAAAATCTTACAATTCATTTTAAACATTGAATTTATACTGGTCGTTACAGGGTATACTTAAGAAATTGAAGAAGATTTTGAGCAAAGTGGACCACCTAGTACCAAGAGAAACCATTCAGTGCCGAGAGGTTTTTACTCCATTATGGACCTCAAAAACCACTTGCATTTAAATCAATACCTCAATGATTGCAATAGAGTGCTTTTCTCAAAGAATGGATGAACAACTCTAAGGATTTTCTCACTAAAGGTAGGCAAGAACAAGCTGCACCAGAACCTCTCTGAAACAACTAAATTTCAAAGTAATAGTGTTCGAAATGCAATGAATCGAAGGTGGAAAGCAGAGTCGAAGGAGGAATGATTTCCCACCATAAAAACAAGTCGATACTGAGAGGAAAAACTCGGTACCGAAATGTTTTTATTGATGTTTGGGCCTCGAAGCCCACTTCTAAACACTTGGACTTGGATCTGCACTTGATAGTTCATGGACTCTCATTCTACTAAATGATTTCCCTATAAATAGCAAGCTACCTACAACTTGGGGAGGACTTCTTCTCTTTCTAGAATTTGGACTTTTTAGCACTTGATTTCTCTTTTATCTTCTTCTTCTCCAAATACTCTAAACATTCTCAAATTCAATATTTACTAGGTTGTGGTCAGATTTGAGTTATAATTATCATATTCTATAGATAATTAATCAATAACGAAGATTAATGTGGACACAGGCCAGAGTATTTTCCCAATCACTATAAAAGTTGTCTCTTTTCTAGTGCTTTTATGGTTATTTCATTAGATCTATACATGTTAGTTCTTTTAGTTGCTTCTACGGTGTTTGTTCCATTTTTGGTTCAAACAACATATGAACGGATCATAGCTATAGGCAAAAACATTTCATCGTAATCAATGCCTTGAATTTGATGAAACCCTTTCGTGACAAGCCTTGCTCTATAAGTACTTACCTTTATATCTGCATTTAGTTTCTTCTTAAAGATCATTATAGCTAATGGGTTTTATCCCTTTGGGTACACTCTTTAAAGTCCACATTTTTTATTCATGGAATCCATTTCAGATTTCATAGCTTCAAGCCATAGTGCAGAGTCTTCACTCTACAATGTTTGTGGAAATGTGAGGGGAGTTTCGTCTTTTAAGATACAATCCTCTTTCTTGCCATCTAGGAGAAATCTATTGTATCTCTTTGGTGAATGAGATTCCGTATTGGACCTTCTAATATGTTATCTATTTTAATATATTGGTGAACTTGATTCTTCTAGTGGTTCAGTTTCTATGTTAATTTCTCAGATCTCATCCAAGTCTAAAACTTCGTTCTTAGTTTCTTTGGACATATATTTCTTTAATAAAAATACAACATGTCAGGAAACAATGACCTTTTGTTCCTTCACATTATATAAAATACACCCCACAGAATCTTTGGGAATTCTATAAACATGCACGGTGTTGATCTTCCTCAAGATTATTGTGTCCAACATTCTTAACATAGGCTAAACAACCCACACTTTCAAATAACTGAGGTGGGGTTTCTCCCCATACCACATCTCATATGGTGGCGTAGGTATAGATTTAGTAGACATCAAATTCATCACATGCACTATGGATTCTAACGCATATCCCCAATAGGTAAGAGGTAACTTAGCCCCCACCAATAATAGATTGAATCATGTCAAATAGGGTTAGGTTCCTTCTCTTCGAAACACCATTGTGTTACAAAGAATATAGTAGAGTGATCTGAAAGGAATCATGTTATCTTTTAGGTATTGTTGGAGCTATTGTTCAACATACTTAGCCTATCGATCTGATTAAAGTATTTCGATTTTATATTTCATCTAATTTTCAATTTCGTTCTTATATTCTTTAAATTTCTCATAGATATCAATTTATTTCTCATAAGATATACATATCCTAGTCCTGAGAAATCATCAGCAAAGCTACAAACTTTTTCTATCCATGAGAAATCCACAATATCTCTCTGGTGCTTGAGATTTCCTTTTGGACCTTCTAATAGGTTGTGTGTTTTTATATATTGGTGAACTTGATTCTTCTAGTTGTTCGTTTTGATGTTAGTCTTTTTGATCTCATCCAAGTCTACAACTTCATTAGTAGTTTCTTTTGACATGAATTCCTTTAATAAATAGATAGCATGCTGGGAAACAATGACCCTTTGTTCCGCCATATTATAAAAATTATATCATATAGAATTTTTGTGATATCCTACAAACCTTCACGGTGCCGATCTTACCACAAGATTATTGTGGCCAACATTCTTAACTTAGGCTAAGCAACCTACACTTTTAAATATTTGAGGTGGGGTTTTTTCCCATACCACATCTTATATAGTGGTATGAGCATAGATTTAGTAGGCATCAAATTCAACATATGCACTGTGGATTCTAATGCATATCCTCAATAGGTAAGAGATAACTCAGCCTCACTCATCATAGATTGAACCATATCTAGAGGGTTCGGTTCCTTCTCTCTGAAACACCAATGTGTTACAGAGTATATGGTAAAGTGATCTAAAACGTTATCTCATTGTCTTTTAGGTATTGTTGGAGTTCTTTTCCAACATACTTTCCCCATCGATCAGATCAAAGTGTTTCAATTTTTTGGTTCATCAAATTTTCAACTTGGTTCTTATGTACTTTAAATTTCTCATAGATGTCAATTTATTGTTCATAAGATATATGTATCCTAGTCCTAAGAAATCATCAGTAAAGGTACAAACTAAGTGTAATTATCCTTAGTCATTATAGGAATTGTGCACTTATATCAGTATTTACGAGAACCAAGGTTTTGCCAGCACTTTTATTGCTCCTACTGAAGGGAAACTTGGTGATTTTCCTTTTGAGACAAGGCTCACCTATGTTAAATGATTCATAATCAAATAATGGTAGAAGACCTTTGGTTTTCAGTTTGTGTTGTCTTTTGCCACTATTATGACCTAATCTACAATGTCATAAGTGACTATCTTTAATGTTAATCGCGGAAGAATTATTAACAACATAACATGACTAAAATTAAGTACATAAATGTCATTATTGAAAAAACCATTACAAACATTATTTCCATTAAACAATATTTTCATAAATTATTATTGAAATTAAAATTAAATCCAGTCTCAAACAATCCAAACATTGGTGTTATCCTACAATAAAGTTTCTAAGATAATATAAAATATTTAAAACGATACCAATTTCACTAGGAAAACGAAATGATAATCTCCAACTGTTGTTGTATCTATGATGGATCCACTAATAGCTTGAAAGGTCATTTCCTCTTTTCCCACATGTTGTCTACTAATAAGTCCATGTAACAAATTATAGATATAGGTTCTAGATGCAATATTAAAAACCCAATAATAATTATTGATCCCAAAACAATTTTGAATCATAAACATACCATTATGAGCTGAAGAAACAATTTTCATCTTCTTTTTAACTAATTTCAAATAATCTAGGAAATTTAGCTTTTAGTGCCCCTCTTTATGGCAGTGGTGACATTCACCTTTTCATTAGTGGCGACACCTTTGCCATTCTTATTACCATGCTTTCATTTCTTCAAACCTTTCAAATATAATTTCATTTTTTACAGCGAACATCGCGCCTTGATCCTTGAATGCGCCTTTAATCGACCTCAACATATTGAGTAGCTCAATAAGGCTAACATTAAACTGGTTTATATTATAACTCAATATGAATGGCTCATACTAGAGAGTCAGTGAGCCAAAAATCAAGTCCACTTGCATTTCATTGCTTATTTTAACATTTAGCTCAGGAAGTCTATTGATATAGCCTTTTAACATTATGATGAAGTCCTCAACATGACTGCTCTTACTCGTCTTCGTATTAAACAATTTTCGAGCAATCTCGTACCATGTGGAACAAGATTTCTCCCTGAACAAATATTTGATATTTTTTAAGATTTTATGGACACTCGTGTTTCATGCTGTCGTTGCAATAGTTTGTCTAATATCAATAGCACATATGTCATAATCTGCAGCCTAAGTGTTATAAGCTTTTACTATCTCGAGGTCAACATTATTTGTGGGTTCCTATGTTTAAGGTTCAATAATTACAGACATAAACATTCATATGCGAATGCTATTTTAATTTTCCTTAACAAAGTGTAGTTGGGGCCGATGAGCATAACATTGTCTGAAATAATCGTAAGTTGGTCACTTAATTTACGTAGATTAGTATAGTTGCATAGTATATGTTCTTATAATAATAAAAAGGCTAAATTTATTCATTTTATTTTTCTAGTAAAATCCCACTATATTTTTATATTCCTCAAAACCATAAGAGAAATATAGAAATATTTCAATTCCTCTAGTGAGCGTTGAGACTCACTTGCCTTGGGATTCTGACTTAGAGTTTGCTTAACAAATCATAAGCCCAAAAGTGATGGATAACTCTTTGTGGATATTATCACGTATAACTCCTAACCACGGTCTTTTTTCGAATCTCGGCCTCGACCTTGAGATTGCTCAACCAATCAGAGAGATAATTCACTAGTCAAATTTAATATAATTCATCTTAAACAAATTTAAGATAAATATATGACTATAACAATTATAGTTACATACATATATCAAAATATAATGTGTATGTATAGAGGTATAACAAATTAACCTTTTAATTGATTGTTGTATTTAATTTAATTAATCAAATTAAGTAATTTTAGAATTCAAATTTCAAAATTAGATATTTTATTTTTGAAAATTATTGAAAAATTTTAATTTATTTTATAGCTTTTATAAAAATTTATTTTACATTTCTAACATACATTTTAATTTAAAGGGTATTTTAAATTTTCAGATTCTAATTTTGAAAATTAGCCTAAAGGCCAAATAACTTTGAGCCTTACATCTGAGCCAACCTTTTGGACTTATTGCACCCATTGGGCCAAGCCAGTACCTAGGAAGGGGAAAATATTTTATTATTTAATCACAAGCCTAGATAATACTATTTTAGATTCCCATCGGATAAGCAGGCTTAATAAATTAACACTAAATGTTGACAAATTAGAACAGATAGACCATTTGTGCCCTAATACCTTTGTTGGAACTAGCTCGAATTAAAATAGGTGAAATGTATTAATTTCAAAAAAAATTCCTTGGTGGTTCTTGGTGGGTCTGTGAAGTCTAGTGTTTAACACATGATCAAATTTAGTAGTTTAAATAAAATCATATTTTATTTAATTAGTGCATCTTAATTAATCTAAAATTCATATGTTTAAGTATATCAGTATATACTCATGTGCATATATAGTATGTGATGAATATTAGCAAAGTGCGCATAGTTAATGTATATGTGTGTAGATGTTGTGATTTACATCTACTACGTATACATTCGTTAGACAACCAATATATATGTATGTATGTATGTATATGTATGTATGTATATATATATTGATTGTCTCAAAACATTATTAAAAATATATATGTATATAATTCAAAAAAAATTATGTATATAAAAAATTATTAAAATATCTAATTTGATTTTGATTAAATCGACAAGATTTAAGTTCAAATTTTACATTAAAAATAAAATAATTAAGTCATGACAAAAACATTTTAAAATAAAAAATCTAGATCCTCAAAATAGTAATTAAAATATCTTAATCAATTTAGATATGCATTTTTATATAAAAAATTCAATGGAAAATAATAATTATTGTTACTATTTCATACATAAAGCTTTTTTACGATGTATAAGTATGTTAATATATGTATTTTGATATAAAATAAATATTTATAAATTACATGTACATATACATGTAATTTATTTTCAACTATTTTTTTTCTTTTTCTAGAAAAAACCAAAAGCCATTTTATTATAAATAAATATAATATGTATTATCATTAAATGTAAGCCTTGTGTTGAATATTAAATAAAATTTACATATATATTATGTTAATATATGATTTTACAAGAATTATTTTTTTATAAAGTCAAGTGTAATTTTAATAATTTAATGTATATTTATAGTTTTAAATATGTATAGTGATGAATTTTTATTTTAAAATTAGAAAAAACTATTTAAAAATTATTAAAATTAATTATAATGTTCAGAAAATTATGATATATTTATATGGTTATAAACATGGCCAAAATAAAGTTATATACACACACACACATATGATTTTAAACTTGGATTGATAAAAAATAACATGTAATATATTCGATTAACGTACTCTAAAACAAATATAATAATGATGAGGCAACAATACATATATAAAATCGTTCTATAGATGAGCAGATAATAGATAAAACAAAAAATATATAATTATACCTTTTAAGACGACGCATTTGATTGCATCTTAATTAGAGAAATCCCTTAGACTATGATTTAATCAATCACTTGATTTTGCTATGATCAAGTGCACCACTATTCTTATTTAATTTGATGTTGATATGTGCCAAGTGGAGCTTCGTTATAAGGTGGAAGGGATTGGTACACATAGCCAAGAGAAGGAGAAAGACAAATTGTCCACCTTTTACACTTTCTTCTTCTACCAAGTTATCGAAGAGATTAAAAATTCAAACCTACCCATCTATGGTCGGCCAGTTATTCCATGTGGGCCAATTAAAAAACTCAAACTCATTCAATAATTTATTGCATTTAAATTACATTTAAATGTGTAATGATATCATACATTGATACACACTTATATAACTTTTATATATGCATATAATTAACTATTAGTGAACCTAAAATGTGATCACTGCTTTACTGTGCACTGTTTGTCGCCAAACCGATCTGAGTCTTCATGTAAATCTGCTTCATGTGTGTTGGTTTGATGTGGAATTCCTTGTCTACTTTTCTTTGAGTCTGTGAGTTGCATGCTCCAATGTACATGTTTTGTTCATGTCTCTAAAATTATTCCATGGTTGGCCTTGGTTTTGGTCTACTAGACACTCATATCTGGTCTTCATTTACTTTAAGCTCAATTACCAGTTGCTTCGAGGTGTCACTGCATATATACGTATATATGTGTATACAAATGTATATATATGTACGGTGGTAAGATATTGACTCTAGTTTGAACATAATGTTTTGCACATTGAGTTGAATCTAGTTTTACTTGGGTTTGACCTTATTCTCACCTGCCGCTGCGATTTTGTCAAGCAAGTGTATATCGGTGTGCACGGCTTTAGGGTATGTACAGTGATATACTGTGCATGTCACAAGTTATTCGTGTGTGATGAATTAAAAAATAAATGATAACGAACAACCCAAATAACTTAGGCAAACAATATTTTCAAACACACATTTCATTGTACACTGCAAAATATTTCTTTTTTATTTTACTGTGTCAGTGTTTGTTTGCAGATTGTTTAGATGTCGAATACAGACTGGAATAGAGTTGAAGATCAAATACGAGTGAGAATGAATATGCAGTGAGGTGACAATTGTAAATTTGAAAATTATGTTGCAGTCTAAATTGTATTGTAATTGGAAATGTATAAATGTAGTAAGAGATCAAATTTGTACTATTTGAATTTGTAATAAAATATTTGTTTGAATATGAATTCTGTGTTATTTATTTTATTCAACAAATATTTATTTAATGATGCGAAAAATAAAATAGTACAACAACAAATACAATTAAACAAATATATATATATGTTTATTATCATCAAACAAAAATAATAGGTTATTGTGTTCTATAGTTTTGGATTATATAGATCCCTTTTTTAATAACATCTGGGTTTGATCATTTAATATGATTTTGGAATAAAATATCTCTCTAAATGTTTGGTGAATATACCTATACCATTTTATAAGTATGTGAAAAAGATTTTCCAAGCTTTGAAAGGAATGGTTTGTGAATATACTTATCCTGATGAGATAAGTATATTAATATTTTGATAAATTTATGGGAAAGAGAATAAATGAAAGATTAATCTTAGAGACTTGGTAGTTTCCATGGGAAATGGAATCTGTTTGGAATGTTTGTTTATTTGACAGGTAACTAGCTGACTATCAAATCTTGGCCAAAATATCTAATCCTTCTTAATTTTGATGGTAAGGAAATAATCCTCACTTAACACTGAAGGAATTTAACTCTGAAAATATCTACAAGAAACACGGGGATTATATGGAACAATTACCATCGGTGGTGATATATAGTACGTATAAACTCGTTTTGTTCTACTAGGACAAATGATGAGGAGATTCATCCACATAAACGATTAGGGGGCGACCCTCGATCTTATATATTGTCTAATTATTACTAAAAGAACTAGTATAGAGCATTCTAAAATCGATCTTTTGGTTTTGGAACATCCGATAAGCAGAGGAATGTACTTGTAAGAGTTGACTCGAAACCATAACCACTCCAAAATAATATATGGGTTCTATGCTTAGAGGAGATTAAAGATCAGTTTTGGATGTTGAAATCCTTATGTGATTTCGAGACCCATTGGGGTGTAGTAATCTATATGTGATTCCTAGATCTTTGTTGAGATGTGAGAATCCCAGTGTGATTCCTAGACCCATTAGGGTTTTGGATCCATATGTGATTTCATGATATGTTTTTAATGTTGGAATCCATGTGTGATTTCAAGACACGTTGAGGTGTGGGAATGCATGTGTGATTTCGAGATCTTTGTTCAGATATGGGAATCCATGCGTGATTATGAGACCTGTTGAGGTATAGGAATCCATGTGTGGTTCCAAGATCTTTTTAGTTGGCGGTGCGTGAGTTGGAGTGCTGGACGTAGCCTCATCAGTGGTAATGAATAAAACCAGAGTTATGATGCATAATCAGAGGTTTAGTAAACCCATAAGGGTGTAGTCATCTCCTTCCTAGAGTTGCCTACAGTTTTTATGCATGCATGTGGAGATGCATTCAACCTTGCATGGTCAGCTATTTATTTCCTATTATATATCACTTGGGATATATTGTTGCTTCGGAAGGATAACTCTGATCCTTGTGCAGGAGGACTGCTCTCGAAGTACTGATGGCATCTCTATGGAATCCTACACAATTAGAGAACGTGCCTTAGCGATTTATGATTATATACTTATTATTATTGTGACGTAAACTCATGAGCATCATAGCTAGTTGATTATTGGTATTTTCACCCTTAGACATTATTATAGTATCACTAGATTTTATAATATAAATGGTTAGGCTATCGTAAGGTAAAAACCCATCCATGTTTATGTGCGGCATGGTCTTACGAGATACTTTTGATTAGAAAGGTTTTTATAACATTAAAAATCCATTTTATATGTGTTTCTTACACTGGTTTACCTGGTTGATCTGGGCAATAATTTTCTTATAATGCCCTGGTCAGACCGAACATATTTTTAGATTCAGTTTGGATGCTTGGTAGCTTCAGGTAACGAGCTGGATGCCTCCAAGTCGAATCCACGTATATTTTATTTCTATTGCATTAGTTTTTTTTATTTAATAGCAGTTGTGAGGATAAATTGTTATAAATATCTGGGCTTATCCGTGTTTAGTGTACTCCGATTGATGTGTATGTATATTTAAGTCCTAATTTGGTAGAGATCTGTTGTATATTATATATTACTCATCATGATGTGAGAATATGTTATGTCTATTCTTTCTTTTTCTCTAACAATCTGTCTTTTTGGCACTTAGATGTTCGGCACGTAAATATCGTGGATGTATTAGTGTTAACTTTTGAGGATCGAAATGCCTAGTGGTTATAACGTGGTACTAGAGCTTAGTTTGAGCGGACACCTAGGCTCTGATGGGGTTAACTCATTTGAGATAGGGTAAGTGAGACTCTAAAATAAGTTTGAGTGTATTATATATAAGAGCGCAAATTTGTTAGTGCTATAAAATGTTTTATATTGTGTTGAATTACCTGTTGAGTGGCTTATTAATTCTAGTCAAGACGTGGGATTCCATGATATCGATAAGGGTTTCTAAACACTTGAACTAGACAAATCAACACAATATTGGCTATTTTTTGTTGATTGAGTAGTTATGCCCGACCAGGTTATAGGCATTATCTATTATGGTTAATTAGGAGCAGTTTTATCATTTTCACTACGTGAGTAGGGTTAACAGAAATTTTTGGAATATTGAAATGACCACCTTATGAATATGTTTCATAATATGACTATAAGGCGTTCGGTGATAATGTTGAGTTAAAATTTACTTTAGTTGAAGTTGTCTATATATATCTAAACCAAGATATTCATTTGTGAAATGTTTTTATATAAGAAAGCAGAACTATATAAGTATGATTTTATAAATATGTTTTATAAATAAAAAGGATTTAAACTGAGAATTTGATAACTTAAATCACGATATTTTTGGATATGGTTTTCAAAGTTTGGACGAAATATAGTTGTATTATTTGGAAGTATATTTGAAATAGGAATATTTTTAAAGGATTTTAAAAGAGAAAGAAAGCATTAAACTCACTTCGGTCATTGGAAAATAATTTCGATGATGAATACAACATCATTGGTGTTGTTTTTGAGTTTCTAAGTGAGGAATCACTATCATAGAATTTTACCATAAAGTTTTTTGGAAAAAAAAATTTGTTCCAAATCCTAAAAGAGTGATCAGATATACAAAAGAAGTTATGTATATATTATTTATTTCAAAAGAGAGTTGATAGAAAACAAGGTGTTTAAGTATGAAGTTTTTAGTCAAGCTATTATATAATGCATGTATCATATACATTAGGGTAGTTTGGTTTTGCATCTCACTTTGATATATTCTTTGGTGATTTTCATTTATGAAAATAAAATAGGATTTTCGATGATTTTGGATAGTGGAAAACTCCCGAATGGATATTGAAATTTAAGTTAAGAGTTTTTGTTAAAATTATAAGAAGATAAGTTTTTGTAATTTATAAATTTGAGAAATAGTAAGTTAAACAAAATTTGAATTTGTTGGACATTTGGGTTAAGCAAAAAAAATCTAAAATTTGTATATATACTCCTAGATTGTAGCGGAGTGCTAGACAAATATGGACTTAAGTTTAAAATGGATAATAAACATAAGTGGTGTTATACGATGGTCGTGAACTTAAGTAATGATTTTATGAAATGGTTCATATGTATTTAGTATTGAGTAAATGCTATTGGTGAAATTAATTATGATTTTAAATGAATGTGAATAAAAAGAAAATTTGAATAAATACGTAAGTTGTGCGTAGTTCATTTTATTCACATAATTATTTCGCTCCAGTTTCGAGTACATGATTTTAAGGCGATTTACACCGATCCGAGTTAGGATTTTTCACTTGATTCTTGACAGTGAACATTGGATAAGAATTTTTGATTTGATTCCTAAGTTTTCTATCATAGTTGATGGTTATGTAAAGAGAACGGAGGTTTAGGATTAAGGAATCGGATTGGAGTCTGCACGAGAGTGGTCGAGTGAGCAACACTAATTCGAAAGTGAAATTGTGTGATCGAGCGAGCAATTATATTTGATATTACGTATGGATGGTATATGTACATCGTACGGGCTTTAATAAATTATATGTTTGACATTGGAAAATTGCTAATTTTATGATTATGAGTTATATGGTTTTCGCATTTGTAAGTGCAAGTTATATGGTTGGATATTATTTGTAAGTGAGACGTAAGTTCATGGAAGCAAAGGCCAGTCTGATGCATTTGGTTTCATTAGTAGATTTGTTTTCCCAATAAATAGATACGTGTTTATATTATTGTTTGATTGATGGTTTTATGCCTTAGATATGGAAGACCACTTGGCTTTTGTTTTCTTATGATTGGTTTGGGCATATAGGGGTGATTTATAGTTTTTTCGATCAAGCCGCGTAAAGGGGACGTTGTCGAAATTTTTCATAATTTTAATGGACTAATAAAATTTTGGTAACAAGTTTCAACTAATTTATTTCGAAAAGTTTAAGGGTTCAGAGGCATTTTTCCTACTTTTGGAATTTCGAGGACAAAATTTATTTAAGGGGGGAAGAATGTAACAACCTAGGATTTTGGTCATTGAATTTAAATATTTAATTAGCTTTAAATTTTTGAATAATTAGTTTTTAAGGTTTTAAACCTGGATTCAAATATAAGGATTGTTTAAAAATAATTGAATTGTGAATTAATATTTGAATAGTGTTTCAAATAGCTGGATTTTAAATTTAATATTGAGTAGTTTGATAAATGGTCTTATTTAACTCTTTTTAAATTATAAATAATAATGGTAATTTCATCTGTAAATTTATTTATAGCAATAAATGGTTCAAGTAAATAATAAGAATTTTTTTTTAGTTTTTACGACTTGATTTTTATCGACGTGTTTTTAATTTAATTTATTCGATTTTCCCATAATTATTGAATAGGAAAATACAGAAATCATTCGTTTGACGATTTATCGGCAAACGACTGTATTTTTGTGATTTTACTAAACTTAATAACTAATGTATATTATTATTCTTTTTGGATCGCGTCACTGTTTTGAGCATGATTGTATTTTTGTTTTTTCGTTCGCTGTTCATATACGAACAAAAATCTATGTGGCAAGATGCTAAAAAATTTCAATATATAGTTAATTAAAACACATACCTGACCAAAACACTGCAGCCTCTCTCTCCTTTTCACCGTTCCATCATCTTTCATAAACTAAAACAAAGAAAATTCTTTTTACCCTCTTCTTTAACAAAATCATAACAATTGGAATAAAATCTATAAATTATAAAGGTTGTGTCCTTGAGTTTGTTATGGGTTAATCTTCACTTTGATGGGTTTTGGGAGAGTGTGATTGAGTTTAAGGAGGTTCGGCACTTTGCAGCAATGCTAGGCGAATTAGGGTTAGTGATTTAAGGAGTTTTGGTCATCGATTTCAGTGATTTGGAAAGAGGTTTATATATTAACTTAAAGATTTATAAAATTGGGTTATAACTTTATTTTGAAAGTTATAAGTTAATTGAAATATGAGATGAGCTTAAAAAAGGAATTTTTTTATAAAGGATAAGTGGAATTTTTATTTGGAAGAAATGTTTGGTTATTTATTATGGGATTTGGAAAGAAGAAAACTTTGAAAAGTTTGTAAATATACTTATATTGATAAGATAAGTATATGATTTCGTTTCAAGGCATGAAAAGTAAAATGTTTCAATAATGTACTTACACCGTTGAGATAAGTATATAAAGGTTTCCAAGTATAAAGGAGATGTAAGGAGTTTGGGAATAGTGTTTTGAAAGATCTTTTGACCAAATTTTATAGAGTGGTTTTATTAATTAAAGAGAATTATTAAAGGCTTAGTGGATCCTATATGTAAATCAAACCATCATTAGATGTTTGTTTATTTGATAGTAAAATAACTGACTATCAAAGCTGGACCCAAACGTAACTTTAGAAATATCTAGGAGAAGCACGAGATCATACAGTTACCGTCAAAATTGGTATACAGTACGTATAAACTCATTTCATTCTTCTAGGATGAATGATAAAAAAATCTGTCCACAAACGGTTAGGAGTTGAATTTCGCTCTTGTAATTTGTTTATTTATTTCCTAGGAAACCAAGATTGAGTTTATTAGAAAATATCGAAAGTTGTTTCGAAGAAACCGGAATCGGATATGTTATCCAGAAACCACTTCCATCTAACTCAGTCATTTCAAAATGAAGACTTCCTGAATCATGGGATCAAAGACGGAGCCATTAGAGTACAAGTGTTTCTCACTACTAATCCTGATGGTGATTCCAAAATAGATGTAGTAGAAGCAGTGCCTTCAGTTTGTCCCTATCCAGGACAACTTATATGGATGAATGTTGGCATTGCATTACTGCTATGAGGGCAGTGTTAGCCTTCCATGAGAGACTGCTATTCAGAAAGGTAAAATGTATCCTCAAGCCTCCTCATTCGGGAATGACTAAAACAGTGGATATGCGGTAGGGCTATGTGGGTCGC
Organism: Allium cepa; assembly: GCA_030765085.1. Classification (NCBI taxonomy): domain Eukaryota; kingdom Viridiplantae; phylum Streptophyta; class Magnoliopsida; order Asparagales; family Amaryllidaceae; genus Allium; species Allium cepa. The sequence goes on from CM060931.1 coordinate 474,804,961, forward strand.
ACCCATTATGTTGTATCATCACCCTTCTAGATATATACAAAATCATCAATGAATTCCTATACGTGGGAGCGCTTGGTTCAAGGTTGCAAAGCAACGGGGGTGATAATATATTCAGTAGGCCGGTTCTTTGTTGGCAGAGGTCGTTAGGTACGACCTCGATACATTTTTCTAGAGGTATACTGTGGAGGGCTGTACCCTCATAGCCAGTCATTAGTTGGAATTCATCTTTCAATACGTGCCTTGCATTTTCGATTGCAGAGCCTAGTATGTTGGAATGTGAGATGCAAGTGTTTTAGATATTTTATCTATTTACTTTAAGCCTAGACACTATTATAATATCACTAGATTTTGATATAAAATGTTTTGGTTATCGTAAGGTAAAAACTCATCCGTTTTCATATGCAATGTAGTCTTACGAGATACCCTTTGTTTGAAAGTTTTTCAAATGTAGGAATCAGTTTGGTTGTTACTTATTATTGAGTTTTACTGACGTCGGTTTACTAGACTGACCCCGGCGTTATTCCATGCAATGCTCGGGTCAGACGGAGCATGTTTTCCTAGGTTTAGCTGGATACTTGGGAGTTGAAGAGGAGCTGGATTGTAACATCCCGTATCTTATGGCCAAAAGCTAAAGCGCTAAAGGTAATGCAGTCATCCATACTTCTGGTGACAAAATACGGCAATGATAACGGTATCCATAATATCAGAAGCATTTGAATATAAACAAAATCACAGATTTCCAAAAACAATATTTTACTGATTACATTTCAAAAAAAATACATATCCAAGTAAAATAATCACATACCATTTCTCAGGTAAAGATTAATTATAATCATTACAATATATGCCAAGAGCGACATATGGTGATTCCCCTTTGGTTGATCAAAGAAATATAGTCATCTCTAACTTAATACACAGCGGAAATGAGCACAATAATATGTAACTCCTAATTAGCTATCTGTTAGCCACATGCTCGTCTCTAGAAGATTTATTCGCCAAATTTCTATGACCTGAAAACCTTAACCCTCAGCCTACTCAAATCGATTTTGGGCATCCAGAGTTTAAGGGGAAACAAAAACTTTGAGTCATACATAAATCTTGGTGTGAATAATTCTGTTACATCTCGATTTACTGATATTAAGCGAGACCACACCGCTTGGCGGAACGTGTTTCCCCTTACTAATATCCTCTTTAGAACATATATTTTGCAAATACTTTCCTACAACCAAAGTGGTTAATCAAACGAATTATATCAAAATAACAATATCTTATATGCTAATAAATGCACTATCTATCCGTAAAACAGGTAATAAACTGACTATCTATCCGTAACATAATGCCAAAGTCCGTTATGCGAATAAATAGGCTATTTGTCCATAAAACTAGGCTGAATGCGCGCAAACTGGCCTAACTGTCTGGATCAAAATGGACTAACTGACTGAATCATTTTCTTAGGCATAACTTCCCTTCATCTTTTCCCTTGAAAAACTTTTCAAAATTATTTAACCTTTTCAATCATACTTATACAAGGAAAATATATTCTTAGCTTTACTCTAAGCTACTTTGCTAGGGTAGACATACTTTGCTCAAAATAATGTTAATGAATTTTAATGAGGATTAGCTATCCTTCCAAATCAAGTTAAAACCCTTTTTAACTTGAAAATACCTAGGCTATGTTGCCTATTTATTACATTCGAAACCTTTGTTTAAAACCTTTTAAACAACCATTTCGAAATCATTGAAGGTAACCCCTTCAAAACTATTGAAAGTGAACCTTTCAAAACCATTAAAAGCCTTTTGGAAACATTGGAGAAACCTTTCCTTTCTTTTCTCCGAAATCTTCATAACATTAGACAACCTCCTATAAAATCTTTAAATATTGCCTTTCGAAAACATAAGAAAAACCCTTCCTTTCCACCCTTTTAAACCCTAGGAAACCACCCCTTTCGAAACCATTCATTAAAACCTTTCGAAACATTCAAAACTCAATCCTTTCGAAAGCACTTTAGGTTCAGTTTAAAACATATGGAAACCTTTCAAAGCCATTCGAAAATTTACTCCTTCAGAACCTTTGAAATTCGTTTCAGATGAAACCATTTAGATTATGCCTTCAGGTGGAGCAAAAGGATCAGAAACCCATTAAAGTCGAAAGCATCTGTTTCGAAACGATTTAAAGCTATCTCTTTCGAAACCATTTGGGTTTTACTTCAATCATAGAAAAAGGGTCTTTAAAACATTTAAGTCGAAAGCATAGATTTCGAAACCATTTTCTAAGTAAAGAAGTGACGGTGTCTACACCATCCCTTCAAAAGCGTTGGAGAAGTGGCCAAAATTTTCGAAAACAAGGTAAGCAACCCTTTCGAAACCATCTGGGTCGAAAGGCAGAAAGCAACTGTAAAGGCTTTGACTTAATCGAAAGCGATCATTTAAAACTAAAGTGCAACCCAATTGAAACCATTTCTTTAAATCCATTGAACCCTATCGAAAGCTAACTAAGTCGAAAGCTACACAATCGAAAGCCATTTTAGTCGAAAGCAAGCAGGCGCATTTTTAGTTTAAATAAAAAGTTATGCCTCAACCCCTTCGAAACCATTGCTTTCGACTCCATACCTTCCGCCTACATCTAATTCACTATGTACCAGTTCCTTGATATAATGTGCATTGGTTTCGACTGTGTCGGAAGCGAAGATAAGGAGGCGGAACCTGGTGCCAAAAGCATCAAAATAGTGTAAAACATGTAGCAAATAGTTCTTTTCACCTAACCTGCTTTACGTGTCGAATTTTGATTGGTTGCATCTTTCTATACCAATAAAAAGTACTGCAATTTTCAGAACTAATCATTTTGAATTATTTGCAAAAAGCCGCTTCACCTTCATTTATTATATAAAACATTTAAATCCCATACCTAAAATAATTTTATATAACCATTATAACACATAGGAAAATTCTACAAAAATTCTAAAAAATCTCTTTTAATATGTTTTCCAACATAAAATAATAGACCCAAATTCTTTATTATTTAACCGTAGTTAATTTATAACCCAAAATAACCTTTTCTTCACTAGAAAATTCATATAAATTCCACAAATATTCAAAAAATTCAAAAATTTGAAACCCATTACTAAAATATCATCTATGATATTTGTGAAAATTTGCAAGGTCATTTGGATGTCATTTTATAAGGTTTTCACTTCAAATTCGCAAGGCTCGAAGTGGATTCCATTCCACGAATAAATTGGATTTTAAGATGCCAGTGCTTTTCTACGAGCTTTAACAAAAATTCCTTATAATAATAAAAAATACTTATCCTTGAAATCTTGAACTCTTGATAGTCTCGATACTCATGAGTCTTCTATCTTGATATTTTATCTTGATATCTTGAATCTCTATACTGTACATTCTTCCCTCTTAGTGCATGCATGGTTAAATTCTGCATATACATATAGATCTAAACTTATAATGTTAGTATTTATATTTTATAATCTATTCTAAGGTTGTTGTCATCAAAACCTTCATCTCAAAGACTAACAATCTCCCCCTTTTTGATGATGACAACCTTTGTTTATAAAATATTATTTCTATCCTAATTAACTCCCCCTAAAACTAACAACTCCCCCTTAATTTATACCTAACTATCCTATTTTATATTTCTCCCCCTTTGTCATCAACAAAAACTTTATCTAAACTAGATAACTCCAAACTATATAACTCCCCTTAAAACTATTACTCTATGATATGTGATTATAATGATAGTGTTATCATAAATAATCAACACTTAAGTCTAATACTAAAACATAGTCCTAAACTATTAACTATCCTAACTAAGAATTCACAATAATACTTATAATAAAAACACATATAAGAACACGAGTTATTTATTACGTATATGGTTGTATTTATATTTGCGTTTGGAAAACATAAAAACACAAACAACAACAGAAGGAAAGAGAAAAAAATAATGTGTGTTTCTGAACATATCAGATCTATGAATCAAATAGTTTGGATAGTGGAAACAGAAATTTCCACGTTGTTCAACAAGATTCCCATTTTTGTCGAAACACACTTCTCCAACACACACTACTTGGTCATCATCCTCCTCGTTTGCTTCTTCCATGGGTTCTTCTTCTTCGTCGCTGGCCTCTTGTTCTTGATTGAGTGAAGAGTCTTCATCGATCAAGTTAGGGTTGGCCTGGTTGTTCATTAGGAATTTTTGCGAATTCCTAAGAATCATTCCTTGCCTTTCCTGTTCCTTTTCCATACGAAATTGAGTTACTTGAATTTCAGTTAACATATAAAGTACATCAATCATAGACTCCTCTATTTTCGTTACACGAGCAAGAGTAGTGCATTGGAATGGACCAGAAGTAGGAGAGGAAAATGTGAAAGTTGATTTTATGTTTGATTTTGAGGATGAAGCCATGATTTTATTTATTTCAAAAGAGAGAATGAAGATAAAACAAAGAGAATGAATGAAAAATCGAAATTGAGAAGAATATATAACTAAATATTTGAATTTTGGTGGGAAAACTTTTTTAAAAAAATCAAAAACGTTATATGTCAACATGTATACCTAGGGGATGTCGACATGGTCTTTTTAAAATTTAACTCTTTGATTTATTTTGATACCAATTGTTAGTTATACTTGTTATTTATATTTTATATTTCAGTTATAGAAAAAATTCCTAATTCTCTTCTTAATTTAGTAAATATTGATTCATTTAAAGGTTTTGTTAAGATATCAGCAATTTGATTTTCAGAATTGATATATTCGAGAGTAACTACTTCCTTGCTTATATTATCTCTGAGAAAATGATGTCTGATATCAATATGTTTAGTTCGAGCATGTTGAGTAGTATTTTTGGATAAATTTATCGCACTCATATTGTCACAATAAATTGGAGATTTTGAGAAATTTAAACCAAAATCTTTTAAGGTTTGTTGCATATATATTACTTGAGAACAAGCCAAAGCAGCAGAAATATACTCTGCTTCAGTTGTTGATAAAGAAACTGTGTTTTGCTTTTTACTAAGCCAAGAAATCAGAGAATGCCCCCAAAAAGTGACAAGTCCCAATTGTACTTTTTCGGTCTGATTTACAACCAGCATAGTCAGCATCACAGTAAGATATTAAGTCAAAAGAATCATTTTTAGGGTAGAATAAACCATAATTAGACGTGTGTTTAACATATCTTATGATTCGTTTCACGGCTTTTAAGTGGGTCTCTTTAGGTTGGCATTGATATCTGGCACAGAGACAGACACTATGCGTGATATCAGGTCTACGAGCAGTGATATAGAGTAATGAGCCAATCATTCCTCTATATAACTTTTGATCTACATCTTTCGAGAGATCTTCTTTACTAAGGTACTCATTGGTTGCCATGGGAGTGGGTTTTCCACTCGCAGTGGTCAAACCAAATTTACTAATTAGGTCTTTAGCATATTTTTCTTGACTGATAAAGATACCATTATCTAATTGTTTTATTTGTAGTCCTAAAAAGAAATTTAATTCACACATATGACTCATCTCAAATTCTTTTTTATTATTTCAGAAAATTCTTTATTCGTTTCAAAATTAGTTGAACCAAAAATGATATCATCTATGTAAATTTGTACTAGTTGAATTTCTTTTAATAAAAAGAGTATTATCTACTTTACCAATTTCAAAATTAGATTGCAATTAATAAGATCTTAGTCTATCGTACCAGGCTCTAGGAGCTTGTTTTAGACCATATAGTGCTTTAAAAGTTTGTAAACATGATTTGGTAATTTATCATTTTCAAAAAGTGGTGGTTGTTCGACATATACTTCTTCTTTTACAAATCCATTTAAAAAGGCGCTTTTAACATCCATTTGAAATAATTTGAAATTATTATGATTTGCGAAAGCAAGTAGAATCCTAAAGGCTTCTAATCTTGCTACGGGAGCAAAGGTTTCATCAAAATCTATTCATTCTTCTTGACAATAACCTTGAGAGACTAAACGAGCTTTATTTCTAACTAACTCTCCTTGTTCATTCATTTTATTTTTATAAACCCATTTAGTTCCAATTATAGTTTTATTTTCTGGTCTAGGAACAAGTTCCCAAACGTCATTTCTAGTAAATTGACTTAATTCTTCTTGCATAGCCAAAATCCATGAATCATCAGTTGATGCTTCTATTGGATTTTTGGATTCAATAGTTGATATAAAAGCTACATTGCTCATTTGACTTAGTTGATTTCTAGTTTTAACAACAGATTGCATATCTCCCAGTATATTTTCTATAGGGTGATCTTTTAAAAGTTTTGTCCTTTTATTAGGATGATCAATTTCATTATTAGTTTCAATAGGTTCTTGATTTTAAGTGATTAAATCCTCTTCATCGTTTGTATCTTCAAAATTTTTGAAATTTTCATCAAATGAAACATGCATTGTTTCTTCAATGGTATTAGTTTTTAAATTAAACACTCTGTACGCTTTACTTCTATTAGAATATTCGATAAAGATACCTTTGTCGAATTTAGGATCAAATTTATCTAAATTATCTTTTGTATTTAAAATAAAGCATTTACTTCCAAAAATTCTGAAATAAGATACCTTAGGTTTCTTTGAATAAAGAAGTTCATAAGATGTATTATCAGTTAGAGGTCTAATTAAAGTTCTATTCAAAATATAACAGGCGGTAGCAACTGCTTCTGCCCAAAAATTCTTTGGTAAATTACTATCTATAAGCATAGTTCTCGCACACTCTTGAATCGTCCTATTTTTACGTTCTACTACTCCGTTTTGTTGTGGAGTTCTCGGAAATGAAAATTTGTGAGTTATTCCCTTTTTATTGCAGAATTCCTTAAACCTTTCATTTTCAAATTCACCACCGTGATCACTTCGAATAGTTATAATTTTTAGAGAAAATTGATTTTGAATTTTTTTTGAGAATGTCTTTAAACATTCAAAAGTATCACTTTTATGTTTCAAAAATATTGTCCATGTAAATTTAGAATAATCATCTACAATTACAAAGACATATCTACTATGATTTATTGATAAAATTTGAGATGGACCAAATAAATCAAGATGAAGTAATTCAAGAGGTTTTGAAGATGAAATCATATCTTTTAACTTAAAAGAATTTTTTCTAAGTTTTCCTAATTGACAAGCATCACATAAACTATCTACTTTAAAATTCATTTTAGGGCTACCTCTTACTGGATCATGTTTTGACAGTCTAGATAGGAGTTTGAAATTCAAATGACCAATTCTCTTGTGCCAAATTCAAGGGTCACTTGTATTTGCCAACAGACACAGGTTATCATTTGAAACTTTCATGCTAAGAATATATATTCTTTTTCCTGACTCCCTCAAATATAATGGTTGAATTATTATCTTCAATGTGACATTTACCTTTTTCAAATTTAATTTTATAACCTTTATCACATAGTTGACTTATACTTAGCAGATTATATTTCAGATTCTTAACTAGCAAAACATTAGTAATAGCAGGAGTTTCAGAATTACCGACTTTGCTGATGCCAATCACATATCCTTTTGAATTGTCTCCAAAGTTAACCAATCCTCCGTCTTTGTATATTATATCATTCAGTATATCTGGATTGCCAGTCATGTGTCTAGAACATCTATTATAAAGTATCTATTTGTTCTTTTTAATCTGCACAGTTTTTCCGTTGTGGATTGATTCCTCAACACCCATAAAGCATGATTCCTGCACATCAAACAATTTTGGTAGATAACTTGAATTTGAATATTGATTATATGCAGACTTATGAAACAATGATTATTTGAATACTTCTAAATTAGTATTAAAGAATATAGCCATTTTAAAAACTTTTCAAAAATCAGATTATGAAACTTTGAAAACCTTACTTTGATACCAATTGTGAGAAATGTGGATTACAGATCTTAAGGCTAAGATCAACACAAGAGGAGAGGGTGAATGGTGTTAATAAAGAATTACTAAATCTTTTTCGATTTATGTTAATTTAGACACCGATGTATGCAATATACAGACACAGATATGATCACAGAAACAAACACAGATGCAGAAATAAAATAAAAGCAATAAAGGAAAGAATACACCGGATTTTATACTGGTTCGGAGTTACCCTACATCCAGTCCCGCAACACAAGTACGGATTTCCTTTCAAAAGCAATTGTACAATTACACCCTCGGTTTCAAGGCTACGAGGTACACTCTCCAGAATTTCGATCCTCTGGGTAAAGGTACTTGATTTCTAGGCCACAAGTTTACCCAATTGATTTACCAAGGCTACAATCACACCTTTTCCCTTTTGATTGATTTCCAAGGCTACAATCACACCTTTTCTCGCTTAATAGATTACAAAGAAGTTTATAACTCTGAATAGTACTGAGAATCTTGTAGAGATAGTGATAGAGAATCAAACTAGAAGTAATCGAGTATGATTCAATGTTGATTTTGGCAGAGTAATGATAAGAATATGTATTAAGAAATGAGGAAGAAGAAGAGGAGTGAAAACCGAAAAAAAGTGATTAAAAATTCGTTGAAACTGACCCCTATTTATAGAAGAACAACAACCATGACCATTCATGAAGATTTAGGGTGAATAGACACTTCTTTTAAAATTTGAATTTTTGAATCAAACTGTCACCATCTCGACATGGTCATGCTAGGCATGTCAACATCCCAAAGGATTTTTTGGTGTTTTTGATTTTCTTTGAAAATAACCTTTATCTTATATAAAAACTATTTTAAACTTTATAAATATACTTGACTGTAGTTAAAATTCATAAGTAAATATAAAGAATAATATATATATATAGATTTTAACTATAATTTTATATTTAGATCTAAGTACAAATATTTAAAAGTTAAATATATTATTTAAAAAGATAATTTAAAATCAGGAGTAATTTGACTTTGAAAATAAAGATGTTTTTGAGGCTAAAATTATTTAAAATCAGGATCGAGGGTTTTGAATCTTTTAAAAGGAAAGCTTTGAAAACATTTTGAAAACAGGATGTAATTTTGAAAAATCATTTTGAATAAAAGTTAGCGGATACAAAACAATGTTCCACTAGATTTTTCGTAGGTTTCATCCTACTTAGGGTTCCATCCCTTTAACGGGCTCGAAGTGGGTTCCATTCCACGAATAAATTGGATTTTAAGATGTCAGTGCTTTTCTACGAGTTTTAACAAAAATTCCTAATAATAATAAAAAAATACTTATCCTTGAAATCTTGAACTCTTGATAGTCTCGATACTTTTGAGTCTTCTACCTTGATATTTTATCTTGATATCTTGAATCTCTATACTGTACATTCTTCATTCTTAGTACCTGCATGGTTAAATCCTGCATACATACATACATATATATATATATATATATCTAAACTTATAATGTTAGTATTTTATTTTATAATCTATTCTAAGGTTGTTGTCATCAAAAACATCATCTCACGGACTAACAATGTCAACTCTTTCTAGGAGAAGAAATACTTCAACGACTTATGATATGTACATAACTCAAACCTTTCTCCCAAAAGGTAAGGTCTCCATATCTTCAATGCAAAAATCACTACAGCCAATTCCAAATCATGCGTCGGATACCTGACCTCATGCAGTCTGAGCTGACTAGATGAATAAGCAATCACTTTACCTCTCTACATCATCACAGCTCCTAATCCTATTCTACACACATCCGTATATACCACCAAATCCTGATTTTCTTCCCGAAAAGCCAACACAGGTGCATGGGTCAATAAGTGTTTCAAACTCTAGATTTCTTCCTCATACTTCTCGGTCTACACAAACTTTACATCCTTTCTTGTTAGCTTGGTCGCCGGTGCCTCTATCCATGAAAAATCCTTAATGAAACTTTGATAATAACCAGCCAACCCAAGGAAACACTTTATCTCCGTCACTGTCTTGGGTCTCTTTCTACTATTCACCGCTTCAATCTTAGTTGGATCTACTGATAACCGTTCCTTTGAGACTACATGACTAAGAAACTTCACTTCCTTCTTCCAGAAAGGGCACTTTGAAAACTTCATCCTCAGCTGATGCTGTCTTAGTGTCGAAAGCACCACTCTAAGGTGAGCTTCATGCTCTCTTTAATCCTCAGAGTATATCAAGATATCATCTATAAAAACCAATACAAACTTATCCAAGTGCTCTCAAAAAACTCGGTTCATTAAATCCACAAAGAATGCTGGCACATTAGTCAGTCCGAACAGCATAATTAACCATTTGTATTACCCATATCTGGTCCTAAATGCATCAAACATATACTATCCTCTACTACTCTGAGCTGATAGAAACCTATCGCTAAATCCAACTACGAGAATACCTTGGCTTCACTCGACTGGTCGAACAAATCATCAATTCTCAGCAATGGATATCGATTTTTATCGTCCTCTCATTCAACTTACGATAATCAAAACATAGCCTTAACAATTCATCCGGCTTCTTAGCAAACACTTCGGATGCTCCTCATAGTGAACTACTTGGCCTGATAAAATTCTTGCCTTCTAAATCCTCCAACTGCACCTTCAATTCTCTCATCTGTGTAGGGGCATCCTGCTCGACGGCCTACTAACTAGTGTTGCTCCCGGAACCAAATCTATACGTAACTCAATGGATCATTTTGGCGGCAATCCAACTACAGGCTCAAGAACATCTGCGAATTCTCTAACCATGAAAACTCATACAACTCATCATCTAATTCCTTAACACCCAATAAAGCATTCACTTCACCGTTAGAACCTTCTACGGTATAAAATATCTGATCACTACAATTAGGGTGTCTAAGCGATATTTTCCAATCCTGGCAAAATAACCTAGCATCATATTCACTTAACCAATCCATCCCAAGAATAATCCTGAACCCCACAAAATCAAACACATGTAAACTACAAACAAAAGTATGACCTGACAAGTCACATTCTAACTGGCCACATCTCAACCCTAGAGTTTCATACCCTCCTAGTGGATTCTCAACCCATAAGGAAGTAACTAAATATATGGGTTCTAGGTTAAGCTTATCTATCAAACATCCTGATATAGAAGAATTCGATGCACCAGTATCAAATAGAACGCTAACAGACATACCATGAATCTGAAGCATACCTCCCAAAACTGCCTTTCCTTATTCCTGAGTTGTTGGATTCGAAGCAGTAGGCTCCAATGCAAACACTTCGCCCTTTCCATCTTTAGCGGGCTCCTTACACTGGCTCTTATAGTGGCCAATCTGGTCACAGTGAAGCACCTAACATTCTTCTTTCCAGCCACCTCCTTTTCCTTTCTAGCATGACATTCATTAGCGAAGTTCCCCTTCTTGTCGCATTTGTAGCAAACAATCTTAGATTTCCCTTTGTTAGCTGCTCCACTCTTTTCAGCACCGTTCTTAGGAATGAACTTCCTCTTCTGATTCTGCCTAACCTGGACCTCCTCAGCCTAACTTTCTCTAGAGAATTAAGAATATCCTCATGCCTTAAGGCCATCTCCACTACAAAGTCAAAAGGATCTCTAATATGAGGTATTGTAGCCCTTGCTAAAACAGTCTTCAACCCCCTAATAAACTTCTCATTCCTCTTCATTACTGTATCCACAGAAGCATACCCATATCTAGCTAACTCCTCAAACTTTCTAGCATACTCTAAAACAGACATCTCTACATGCTTTAACTCAGCAAACTTTATGATCAGAGCAGACTGTGCCAATGTAGCCATAAACCTCTCCTGGAACCTTCCCTTGAAATATGCCCATGAAAAAGTTTCCTCATCCACACCAGCCGCTACACTGATCCACCAAAACAAAGCCGCTCCCTGAAGCTGTCCAGATGCAAGCCTCCTTTTCTGTTCATCGTTGAGCCCCAAATCTGCAAAGATTCTCTCATATTGTAGTAACCAATTTTCCACCTCTATAGCATCCTCAGTTTCCAGAAATTGCTTCCCGCAAAGCTTAGCGTAATCTTCACTCAACTTAGCATAATGGTTAACTATTGGAACTTCCGGAACACCTGCCCCTGCAGCATCTCCTCCTACCACTCGAGCTGCAATTCCAGCTTGCATCATATTCACAGAAAACTGATACATAGCTCCCATGTCCACTTGCGGGACTCCAGCAACTAAATTCTCTACTTATGCCTGACCTTGACCCCTACTCGCATTAGGTCTTGCATTCCCATCGGTTCCCTCCTATCTTGGGTTAACTCTTCCTCTTCTACCTTCCATATCTATATTCAAACCTAATGAGATACAGAAAAATAACCTAACAAGGATAGAAGACTAGAGAGCGTATACTTATATATAGAAAATACAATTACGTTACTATAGTGTTATTCCATACCCTAACCTTACTCTAATTCTTTAGGATTATGTTTTTTAAAATCATTGTTTTAGTTTACATTTCATAAACCATGGTCTGATATCAAGTCGTAACATCCCATATCTTGAGGCTAAAAGCTAAGCGATGCAGATGTTGTAGTCATCCATAGTATTAACTTCTGGTGAAAAATACGGTAATGATAATGGTATAAATAATATCAGAAGCACTTGAATAAGAATAAAATCACAGATTTCCAAAAATAACATTTTACAGATTACATTTCAAAACAAATTCATATCCAAGTAACATAATCCCATATCATTTCCTAGGTAAGGATTAATTATAATCACTACAAAATATGCCAAGAGCGACATATGACAATGCCTCCTTGGTTGATCAAAGAAATATAGTCATATTTGACTTAATAAACAGTGGAGATGAACACAATAATCTGCAACTTCTAATTAGCTATCCGTTAGCCACCTGCTCATCTCTGAAAGCTTTATTCGCTAAAATTTATAAAACTTGATGAACTTAGCCCTCAGCCTACTCAAATCAATTTTGAGCCCCCGAGAGTTTAAGGGGAAACAAAATCTTCGAGTGAGACATAAAGCTTGGTGTGAACAATTCTGTTACATCTCGGTTTTACTAATATTAAGTGAGTCCACGCTGCTTAGCAGAAAGGGTTTCCCTTCACTAGTATTCTTTTAAATATATATTTTACAAATCATTTCCTGCAAGCAAACCAGTTAATCAAACTAATTATATCAAAATAGCAATATCCTTTATGCTAATAAATGAACTATCTGTCCGTAAAATAGGTAATAAGCAGACTATTTGTTTGTAACATAATAGTAAGGTTCGTTATGCTAATAAATGGAATATATGTCCATAAAACTGGGTTGACTACCTGCAAATTGGACTAACTCTCCGGATCAAAATGGACTAACTCTCTGAATCATTTTCTTAGGGTTAACTACCCTTAATCCTTTCCTTTGAAAACATTTTCAAAATGATTTAACCTTTTAAATCATACTTATGTAAGGAACATATATTCTCAGTTTTACTCTAAGCTATTTTGCCATGACACACACACACACACTCTTTACTCAAAATAATGTTGACGAATTTTAATAGGGATTAGCTATCCTTTCAAAACAAATTAAAACCCTTTTTAACTTGAAAATACTTAGGCTATGTTACCTATTTAGTACATTCAAACCTTGGTTTCAAACCTTTTAAACAATGCTTTCAAAATCATTGAAGGTAACCCCTTCGAAACCATTGAAAGTGACCCTTTTGAAACCATTAAAAGCCTTTCAATAACATTGGATAAACCTTTCCTTTCTTTTCTCCGAAAGCTTCAAACGTTAGACATCCTCCATTAAAACCTTTAAATATTGCCTTTCGAAAACATAGGAAAAACCCTTCCTTTCGACCCTTTCGAAACCCTGGGAAACCACCCCTTTCGAAATCATTCATTAAAATCTTTCAAAACGGTCAAAACTCAATCCTTTCGAAAGGACTTTGGGTTAAATTTAAAACATATGGAAACCTTTTGAAACCGTTTGAAAATTTACTCCTTCGAAACCTTTGAAAATCGTCTTGGTCAAAACCATTTGGATTATGCCTTCAAGTAGAGCAAAAGGATCAGAAACTCATTAAATTCAAAAGCATCTATTTCGAAACCATTTAAACCTATCTCTTTCGAAACCATTTGGGTTTTATTTCAATCATAGAAAGAGGGTTTTTAAAATATTTTAGTCAAAAGCATCTATTTCGAAACCTTTTCCTAAGTAAAGAAGTGATGGTGTCAAAAAAATTCCTTCAAAAGCGTTGCAGAAGTGGCCAAAATTTTAGAAAACAAGGTAAGCAACACTTTCAAAACCATTTGGGTCGAAAGGTAGAAAGTGGTTGTAAAGGCTTCGACTTAGTCGAAAGTAATCATTTAAAACAAAAGCACAACCCAATCAAAACCATTCCTTTAAATCCATTAAACCTTATCGTAAGCTAACTGAGTCGAAAACTACTCAGTTGAAAGCCATTTTAGTCGAAAACAATCAGGCACATTTTTAGTTTAAAAACAAATTAGTGCCTCAACCTCTTCGGAACCATTGGTTTCAGACTCCATACCTTACGCCTGCATCCAATTCACTCTGTACCAGTTCCCTGATACCATGTGCATTAGTTTCAACTGTGTTAGCAACGAAGATGAGGAGGCGAAACCAGGTGCCGAAAGCATGAAACAGTGTAAAACGTGTAGCAAGTAGGTCTTTTCACCTAACCTGCTTTGCATGTTAAATTTTGATTGGTTGCCTCTTTCTTCACCAATAAAAAGTGATGTAATTTTCATAACTAATATTTTTGATTTAGCAAAAAGCCCCTTCTCCTTCATATATTATATAAAACATTTAAGTCCCATACCTTAATTATTTTATATAACCACTATAACACTTAGGAAAATTCTACAAAAATTCTAAAAAATCTCTTTTAATATGTTTTTCGACATAAAAAAATTTAGACCCAATTTCTTTATTATCTAACCGTAATTAATTTATAACCCAAAATAACCTTTTCTTCACTAGAAAATTCATATAAATTCCAAAAATATCCAGAAAATTCTGAAAATTGAAACCAATCCCCAAAATATCACTTATGATCTTTATAAAAATTTGCAAGGCATTTGGCTGTTATTTTACAGGGTTTTCACCTTAAAACATATCATTAATTCAATATGAATAACTATAATTCATCAGCAAGTATACATAATCATTCCATCTTTCTAAACATGGAAGATAATTGCAAAATATTCGAAATTCATCTTAAAACCGAAATTAATAAAAATTTTAGATGTAAACATTATTCACCTTAGCTTTAGACATTAAAGAGATTGAAATGTGAATGGATTTGATTTGTGTAAGCTTCTTCCTAGCTTTTCTCTATCTTCTTCCTTTTTCTCATGTTAATGTACCCAACCTCTTATTTTAAAATTTTAGTAAAATGAAATGGACGTATAGGGTGTACACGGAAAAGGGTTTAGGGTATAAGAATGGCTTCTTTCCTATTTTACCTCTCCCCTATTTCAATTTAAACTCTTCCTTTAATTCATTATTTTAGCAGAGCTGCTCCTTAATTAAATCAAATCTCAATCACCTAATCAACACATTATTTTATTTAATTTAGCTAATTAAATATCCTAAATAATGTTATCAAAAATCTGGGGTGTTACATGGATGGTCAAGATATATTCACGTATAATTTTCTTCTGTTGTACTATAGAGTCTGTATGTTTGTCAATGTAAGGATAGGTTTCTATAACTGTTCAAATTTAGGATAAGCCTAGTATACTATGATATTATATGAATAAAGAAGTTTCCACTTTGTAAAGATCATTGTTGTATTATATATTATTTGCAGCGTTGTGAGATTCTGTATTGTTTGGTTTTCTTCTATCTTCTACCTTCTTCTTTCACTCTAACAAATAGATATTTTCGACACTTAAATGTTCGGCATGTGATACAATGGACATTTTAGTGTCAATTTTTGAGGGTCGAAAATATGGTTCGTTACATTTGGTATTAGAGCTGAAGAGTTAAGCAAGAACCTTGGCTTTGATGGGTGTTTGCGCCAAAATTGGTCACAAACACCCAATAGTTGATAATTCGCAATCACAGATATCAGATGCATAACAAATATATAAATCACTCAGAAACTTCAAAAGAAAGCAGTAAACAACACAAATTTTATAGTGGTTCGGCGATCTTGCCTACGTCCACCCCAAACTTGTTAGCTTTATTGACTCACTTGATGATTTCGATCTGATACAGTAGATTACAGTAGATTATAGCTCTGAAGTTTGAATACAATGGTGATGAAAAGATGTAGGATTGAATATGGCAGAGTCTGGGCATTGAATGGCCAAAAGATCCCCTTTTTGTAGGCTTCAGGGGGCTATTTATAGGCGTAGGAGACTAATATCGCACTCAAACTTCGGGAGACTTCTTCTGGCACGTAACTGGGGCCACGCGACCGAACCCACCAAGTTTCGACTTGATCTGTGATCGATATGAAACAATTTCGTATCCATCAAAAAATGATCCAGTCGAGCTGAAACTTGGTAGGATTGTTCTTTAGCTTGCACGTAAGCTCCTGTTAAAATTTCGTAGCATTTGGACCAGTGGTTTGTGAGATATGATCGATGCAAGATTGTGATTTTCATATGTTGTTGATTTCGAATCCATGGTTTCGTATCCATTATTTCGAATCGTCCTAGACACGTGAGCGCGTAGTGACGTGGCGCGAGTATCTCGCATCGATCCGCCTTTTGCTCTGAGTTGACCACGTCACATCCATAAGTTTCGCCTCGTTAGCATTGAGTGTCGTTACATAGTTTGAATCATTCAACCATGTGCACCTCGTATCTATCTGCAGTACGTTTAGTTCGAATCGAGATAGATAGTTCAGCTTGTATCGATGGTAGATTGATGGATACGAATTGAAGCTATCTGATGGATTCGAATAAACGCCTCCTTCATGGGTACAAACTAGACATTGGTCGATCGATACGAAGTGCGTTACTGGTTGATGGATTAGAGTTGATCGATACGAAACAGTTTCTTGAGTGTGAAACTGATCGATACGAAGTAGGGCCTATCGATGGGTGCGAAGCGGGATGGTCTGATCGATATGAAGCCGATCGATGCGAAATGAATGGATACGAAAACGTGGCCGCCCTGGCCGATGTGAGGTTTATGGATTCGAACCGAGGCAGGATGGTGGATACGAACCACATTGATACGAATCCATGTGCATTGATGGATACGAAAATATGGCTTTTTCCCTTCAATTTGCATCGATCATAACTTGAGCGTACAAATTCGGATTGACTTGAAATTTGGAATGCTGGCTTCTATGACTTTGCTTGCCGTGTCCTATCAATTGTAGCATGATCCGGGCTCGGAAAATATTCATCGATACCCATGGTGAAACAATGTATAACCAATCTTTGGGACGAACTGCCTTCGGTTTTTGATTAATCTTTTGGTATCACGGCCTTGCCAAAAGGCGGGATAACACTTGCCCCCCAAAACATGCCTTGCGATAAGAAGGTGTGTTTTGTAATGCCATAAGCTGGATGTTCATATCCTATCAACAACCTGTAAAGAACTCGATAGTTTCATATGACCTCAAATGACGATCGTTCAGGATCGTATGCCATTTGAGGTGAAACGGGACCATTCGCGGTCGATGCTGTTCGTGGCACATGATGAACTGGGACCGTTCGCGGTGGGATGCCGTTCGCGGCAAATGACGAAACGGGACCGTTCACGTTCGGATGCCATTCGCGGCAAATGATGAAATAGGACCGTTCGTGGACGGATGCCATTCGCGGCACATGGTGATCGTTCGCGGTCGGGATACCGCTTCAAACGAAGGGTGGCTGTTTGAGGGTAGATGTCGTTCTAGACGATTTGCGATCGTTCGCGATCGGGCGTCGTTCTTGACGAATAGTGACCGTTTGCAGTCAGATGCCGCACGAGGCAGAATGTGATCGTTCACGATCGGATATCATACTAAGTGAATTGTGACCGTTCGCGGTCGGGTGTCGTCCGAGGCAAATTGAGATCGTTCACGATCGGATGTCGAGGGAGGCTTAGCATTACTAAAATCAGATATCACGTTTGGGTGAATTTCTGATTTAGTGGTTTTGTTGGTTCATCGCCATACAAGGTGTGCTTGTGGATCGTTCATGATCCAATAGGTATACAAGTAAATTCTTTCACAGAATTGCAAATATTAAAGCAATGTTCACATGAATTCAATAACAGAAATGTCCAATCAAACTAAATCCAAATGTCCATACCAAAACAAAACAGAAGCAAGACATGGATGTCAAAGTGTAAACTTTTACTATGATGCGGTCGTAGTCATTCAGAGCATGCCTGTGGATCGTTCGTGATCTCATACATGTGTAAATGATTTAGCCGTGTTAGTGAGGAGTTTACGACTTGTTCATCGTTATTTCAATCAATCAATCAATTGATAACCATACGGTGTCCCGGTTTAGGGTCACCCCTAGCTGATGTAGACGGTGGTCACTTTGGCTCCACCGCTGGAGCTCGCCTCCTCACATACTGAAGTAGCCTACCGTTCCTGATATGCCCTTCCACCTCATCCTTCAGATGTCTACCATCGTTAGTGTTATGACCGTTTAGTTCGTGGAATAAGAAATATTTGTCTGATTTTCTCTCATCAACAGTTGGATCCCTTTGCATTGGTCTATGATAGGGAACTTGCTCTTTGGTATCCTGATAGATTCGCTCCAAACTCTCATGCAGCTCAGAATAAGTGGTAAATCGCGGCTCCCTCTGTGGCCACTTTGACATGCCGTCATTATTCTCAGCCTTTCATTTCCTTTTACCAGTCTCCGCACCCTTTCCAGGTGGATTTCCGCCCTTGATCGCATAAAAGTCGATTCCTTCTTCTCTTTCTGCACTAGCATCTTCCAATCGCAAAAACTTTTTCGCCTCATGATAGAATTCTCTTAGATCCATATGCGGATCTTTAGTTAATGAATTTTTGAACTCTGCGCCATCATCTATTCCGGACACAGCTGCCATCATGACCATGGATGGATCTGGTCGATCCACCGATGCTGCTGCCGCATTGAATCGCGTCAGAAAATTCCTCAAAGACTCCCCAACTTTCTGCTTCAAAGTTGCCAAACTCATCACATTCTTGGGTCTTGCGATGTGAACCCTGAATTGCCTCATGAATTTCTCAGTCAAATCTGCCCAAGTTCCTATGGAGCCGCTCTCCAGCTACCTAAACCATAATGATGCGATATCCGTCAGATATAATGGAAAGCATCGGGCCATAACTTCCTGTGATACCCCCAGCACTTCCATGTGCCTCATATACTTTGTCAGATGGACCGCGGGGTCCGTCCTCCCATCGTACATCTCCACTGATGGTAACTTGAACTCTGGTGGGTTCCTAGCCATCCTAATCGCAGGAGAAAAGGGACTCCTGTTCACGTCTTCAATATCTCTATTTACTAATCCGCCTCTCATAGCCCGTATGACCATCTCTGCCAATCTGTCATTGTCTCCAAGATGTAATCCTCGTTCACTTCCTTCGACCTGCCCCTCTAGTCCATGAGAGCTTTCAGGAATCTGCCCCCCCGGTTGAGCGTTCATCCCTCTACTACCATCTGGTTGCTCGGATGCTCCTGTCTCTCTTCTTGGGATTGGATAGACATGCTCCAAGTGTGTGCCCCTTAGTCCTGGTGCTACGCCGGATGGTCCTGCTCCATTCTGAACTCCATCTTCTCCTCGGTTCTGCGCTCCATGTTGCCCGATCTGTTGAAATAGATTCTGGATCATCTCTTCTTGTCTCTTCATTATCGCCTCCATCTCATCCCTGGTGATGAAGACTGAAGCTTGATTTGCGCCTGAAGAAGCCTCTTGACTCCCTTCATGCTGACTTCTCTCTGGTCTCTGCCTCCTACTTGATTGCCTTTTCATAGCTCCTTAGATCTGAATTCTTATATCTTTAAATTCAACTTCCAAATGGTAGAATCCTTGAGTTATGTCTTATAGTGAAAGCATCAAAATATTTGCACCAAAATTGGTCACAAACACCCAATAGTTGATAATTCACAATCACGGATCTCAGATGAATAACAAATATATAAATCACTCAGAAACTTCAAAAGAAAGCAGTAAACAACACAGATTTAATAGTGGTTCGCCGATCTTGCCTACGTCCACTCTAAACTTGTTAGCTTTATTGATTAACTTGATGATTTCAATCTGATACAGTAGATTATAGTAGATTATAGCTCTGAAGCTTGAATACAATGGTGATGAAAAGATGTAGGATTGAATCTGGCAGAGTCTGGAAGTTGAATGGCTAAAAGATCCCCTTTCTGTAAGCTTCAGTGGGCTATTTATAGACGTAGGAGACTAATATCGCGCTCAAACTTCGGGAGACTTCTTCTGGCACATGAGTGGGCCCACGCGACCGACCCCACTAAGTTTCGACTCGATCTGTGATCGATATGAAACAATTTCGTATCCATCAAAAAATGATCCAATCGGGCTGAAACTTGGCAGGATTGTTCTTTAGCTTGCACGTAAGCTCCTGTTAAAATTTCATAGCATTTGGACTAGGGGTTTGTGAGATATGATCGATGCAAGATTGTGATTTTCGTATGCTGCTGAGTTCGAATCCATGGTTTCGTATCCATTATTTCGAATCGACCTGGACACGTGAGCGCGCAGTGACGTGGCACGAGAATCTCGCATCGATCCGTCTTTTGCTCCGAGTTGACCGCGTCGCATCCATAAGTTTCACCTCATTTATATTGAGTTCCATTACACAATTCGAATCATTCAACCATGTGCACCTCGTACCGATCTGCAGTACGTTTAGTTCGAATCGAGATAGATAGTTCAGCTCGTATCGATGGTAGATTGATGTTTACGAATTGAAGCAATCTAATGGATTCGAATAAACGCCTCCTTCATGGGTACGAACTAGACATTGGTCGATCGATACGAAGTGCGTTACTGGTTGATGAATGTAGAGTTGATTGATACGAAATAGATGCTTGAGTGCGAAACTGATCGATACGAAGTAGGGCCTATCGATAGGTGCGAAGCGGGATGGTCTGATCGATACGAAGCCGATCGATGCGAAATGGATGGATACGAAAACGTGGCCGTCCTGACCGATGCGAGGTTGATGGATTCGAACCGAGGCAGGATGGTGGATATGAACCACATTGATACAAATCCATGTGCACTGATGGATACGAAAATATGGCTTTTTCCCTTCAATTTGCATCGATCATAACTTAAGCATACAAACTCGGGTTGACTTGAAATTTGGAATGCTGGCTTCCATGACTTTTCTTGCTGTGTCCTATCAATTGTAGCGTGATCCGAGCTCGGACAAAATTCATCAATATCATGGTGAAACAATGTATAACCAATCTTTGAGATGAACTGCCTTCGGTTTTTGATTAATCTTTTGGTATCACGGCCTTGTCAAAAGGTGGGATAACAATGGGTTTGACTCATCAAAGATAAGGTAAGTGAGACCCATAGATGGGTTTGAGTGTGTGTGTGTGTGAGAGAGAGAGTTTGTATTTGTTAGTGATATAAAATTGTTTATATTGTGTTGTTTGATCTGTTGAGTGGCTTAAGAATTCTGGTCGATGCGTTTGACTAACGTTGTCGATAGGGATTTCCTAAACACTTAAACAAGTTTAATCAACACCGTATTACATTGAAATTGGGTAAATGAAATAAATTTAACTAGAATATATTTTATATTTAAAAAGAACGATTTTCAAAGATAGTATAGTTGGTTGAGATATTAGGAGAATAATATGTTATTACTGTCATTAAGGCTTGTTTAGGCATGTTCATCCAATTGAGCATTGATTATGGTTAGTGTGTATAGGAAGTTTCCTTTTAAGATATGGGTTGGGTAGATAAGCATTGGGGAAAAATAAGGCAACAAACACCTTGTGAATTAAGTTTCACAATTTGACTAAAGGGTATTCTAATGTTGAGATAGAATTTGATTTGAAAGTTAGAATATTTGGAGATAAATATTCAAAATGGTTTAATAGAAGTGGTTTATAAAATGGGATTAAGTTGGAAGAATTTAGGTTGAAAACTTGAGAATCTAAATCCCGGTGCTTTTGGAAAATTGATTTTAAAGGTTTTAGGAAAAAAATGATAATAATGTTTGAAACCAATCTGGTTTAAGTATAAAATTTTGATGATAAAAGTGAAAGTAAGAAGTGCTATCTTTGGGTTTTACGGGGAACAAGCCTTGATTATTTTGTGATGATCAGAATAATCTTCTAAATAGCGATCAGATGTTTGCCTAGGCGAACGTTGTAGCGCACTTAGTAAATTATTCTCTTTATCATTGTACAGTCGAAACAAGCTCAACCCGAAAGAACCCAAAGTAAGTTGGAAATAGATGTTTTGATGGAAAATGTAAAGTATTGTTCCAAAAATGAGATTTTGAAACAAAAGGAATATTTTAAGTTAACTAGTTCGAGTGGCTCGAAAATAACTTAAAATTGGGGAGGGAATGTGTTCAGATGGTAAACACTTCTCTTGAGTATTACCCTTCTTGGTAAGGGAACGTAGGATACTGTTTGGTAGTACCCGGCTCCTTTCATTTTGGAGTTACTCGAGCTATAGATATGTATTTCTATGATTAAAATATGGAGTTTTATTTGAAAAGGTTTTGAATAAATGCCAGGTATTTGGATCTTGGGTTTTCTTTGAGAGATAAATCAAAATGGAATAATGGAAACAGATAGGGATATATGATCTTAGGAAATGTAGTAGAATAGCATCCAAGTTGAACCAGTGCAGTTTATGAAATGCTTTCATAAATGATTTAGTGGAAATTGCATTGGTATTAGGGAGAACTAACTAGTAAGTGTGTGGGTGGACATTGATCATTTCTCCTTTTCATATAGTTTTGATCCAAGATTCAAGTACATAACTTTGAGATGTTTGCACTGTTTTGAGTAAGGATCTATTTCTCAATTGTTGATGGCGAGCACTTGATGAGAGTTCTTGGTGTGGGACTAAAGTTTTATATCATAGTTACAACTATGTAAGGAGAATAGAGGTTCCAAATCAAGGATCCAGATCGGAGTCGGCACAAGAGAATCGAATGAGCGATATAGTTCGGAAGGAAAGATATATATTCAAGCTGAGATCAAATCAGATTTTGCATAAGAATTATCTATGTACATCATACGAGCTGATGTATTGTGTATACTGAGATCGGTCGAGGTGTAATTTCGAGGATGAAATTCTTTTAAGGGAGGAAGTATGTAACGACCTGAAATTTCACAGCTTTGATTAGTGAATATTTAATTAATTTTAAATATTCAGTATATAGGTTTTATAATGAAAATAAACTCATTTTAATTATTAATAATGATGGTAAAATCGTTTTCAATTTTTTTACCAAATTAAATAGTTCGTAGAAAAATGGAAAATGGGACGAAGAACGTTTTTCGAAATTTCGACCTTTCGACACCGAAAAGTTAACGAGAATGTTGTTCATCTTTGTACACTATATGTACATATATATAAGAGTTAATTAACTAGATAATAATACATTTAGAAATAAATTATCTTATATTAATTTGGATTAGTAAGTGATGAGACAAGACATAGTTTTTAAAATGATAAACATTTTATATAAATATATATTTAGTATTTTCACATCTTAGATTTGTAATCATTAACCATAATTATCTCTTGTCACATCTTAGCTAATTAATAATTAAACTTATATATATAAGAATGTGATGTGACTAAAATAATAATTATATACATAAAAGAAAGAGATGTGACTAAATATAATAATTATATATATATAAAAGAAAGTGATGTGACTAAACATAATTAAATACATATAAAAGAGTGATGTGATTAAACATAATTGTATATATATTTATATTATGAAATATTTGTGATGTGACTTGACAAAGTGATTAGGTGTGAAATCTTGCCTATAGATAGCCTATATGTTTCTCCATTTTTCCTCCTCTTTCCACCAACCTTTTCTTGCTCATTTCGAAGTTAAATGGATTGTTTCTCTTTTTCAAACCGTGCAAAATTTTAACGGCTACAACATTCTAGTTGACCATTTTTTCAAATTTCTATCTTAGGTATGTCAAAATACCCAATCTTTGCAAAGCAATTTTTCACCTAGAATTTCAAGTCCGAAAATTATCCTTCTTCTTTTGATTATAACTTCTTCAAAACCAATCGAAAGTGAGTGGTTTTTTTTCAAATGATAAAGAAAATAAATTCCAATAACTTTCTCATTGAGTCCTTTTGAAATACCATGAGTAGGCAGCCTAAAAATCAGTTGCAAAATGACCTATTTTCGAGTTTATTATTGAGAATTTGATGTTTATCCGAAGTCGCTCCATCTTACAAAAACAAGTCTAGCTTCCTCTTCTCTTCAAGGCCGAGCCTACCCAATGCATGTAGGGTTCAAGACTCCACATTGTTGCTTAGGAATGGAAGTGCTATGTCATACTCTAATTTAGTGAGAGTTCGGATAACTTTCGGTGAGTAAATTCCTAATCTTTTGGAAAGAACTTTCCTTTATATATTGTATTGATCCTTAGCTACATGTATGTTATATATATGTTGGATCTTGGCATGTTTGAAATGTAATGATAGTTAATTTATGGGTTAGCATTAGCATTAGAATGGATGTGCTATTGCAAAGTTAGTAATTGTGTGTGTGTGTGTGTGTGTGTGTGTGTATTGGTATATGTATACAATTTGGTGTATGAATGTGATATGTGAATAAAAAGGGTTGATGATGAACTTGACTATTGTCATGATGGGTTGAAAAAAAAGTTGAAACTTTGTATGCAGTCGTGATGGAATTGAGGTCGGATTTGAAATCAAACTCTTTTCAAGAGTTTAAATTTTAGAATGTGGTTAAAGTTTGCGTAATTGGTTTTAAAGTGTGAAAATTTACTAAGGTATGTTTCAATCATGAAATAGTATGATTTTAGTAAAGTGGCTTCGCTTAAAGGCGGGTTAGAGCAAACTACACCCATAGCGACAGTCGCTATGGGTGCAGTTCGGTAAAGGTTTGAATTTCTATTTCAAATTTTTTTTATTTTGGAATTAGTTTACTTAGTTTTTCAAACTTAATAATATTTAAAAGTAATTAACTTATAATAAAATAATTAATTAATTAATTAAAAGGTAATTATCGCTAAATTGGTAATTAACAAGATGATTAAAGGTTAAGCATCACTCAAGTTAAGTTAATGACTGTTAATTAATTAATAAAATTTTAGTTAATGTTTTATATGGTTAAAAATTAATTAAGTGATTAATAATTATTTAATTAAGATAATGGTTAATTAATTATGAAGTAATTAATTTATTATTTAATTAATTAGGGTTTAATTCTTAAACAATTTGGTTTAACCTTAACCAAGTTGCATTAGGAAGGTTATTATACTTAATCAAGTTCATTAAGGCTAATTAGAGTTTAATTATGATTATTCTTGATTTAAATTGGATTAATTAAGGTTTAGTTAGGGTTTCAGCTAATTAAATATACTTTTAGCTTTTCAAAGGTAATTTAAGCTAAACAGAATATGTTTTAATCAATTTTATTTTTCGAAGAAAATTGATTCCATATCAAAGGATCTCTTGTCCGAACCCTTAACTAAACAATATGATTAGGATAATTAAATGAAATCCATTATCAGAACAAAACACCATTCTGCTATAGTGTAAGTGATTTGATTATGTGGACATGTGTTCAACAGAATAAATATCTGCTTTACTGTAATTTGGTTGAATTGTTTGGATATCTATTTAGCATGATAAATCACCATCCCGTTGTTATGTTATTTGGACTTGTATTACCAATTAGTTATATTAATGTTTTATTCCCTGATTGGATATGAACTATATTTACATATATGGTAGCTTATGTAAATAATTATTATGTGATTTGGAAATCGAATTGAAAATTAAATGATAATTTAAATTAGTATCATTGTGGCTTCTAAGCCTCGTTTGGAATTTTTAAAGTGTGGTTCGAATTTACTTTAATTCTTTAATCAATTTGAGGCTAAGGGTTTATAAATGGTTTTTCAAGTTATATAATTATTATAACGGATTTATAAATGATAACTTGTTTATAAAAAGAGGTTTTTCTAATGAAAAGGGTTATTAAGGTGTTTTATAAAAGATGTTTTGTAAATGATATTTATATAGGATATTTATAAAGGAGTATAAAAAAGTTTATATAAAGAGTTTTAATAATAGGAAAAAGGTTAATAAATCATTTCAGAGATTTGGAAAGAGGCTTATAAATTAACTTAAAGGTTTATAACAGTAGGTTATAACTTTATTTTGAAAGTCATAAGCTAATTGAAATTTGAGTTGAGCTTTTGAAAAGGAAATTTTTGATAAAGGATAAGCGGAAATTTGGTTTCAAGGCATGAAAAGTATTTTTTTTTTTGGTAATATACTTATACCATTGAGATAAGTATATAAAAGTTTCCAAGTATAAAGGAGATGTAAGGGGTTTTGGAATAATGTTTTGGAAAGGTCTTTTGATTAGATTTTATAGAGTGGTTTTATTTATCGAAGAGAATTAATAAAGGCTCAGTGGATCACATATGGAATTTAAACCATGATTGGATGTTTTTTTATTTGATAGTTAAATAACCGACTATCAAAGCTGGACCCAAAACGTAACTTTGAAAATATCTAGGAGAAACACGAGAATTATATGGTACAGTTACCGTCGAAGGTGTTATATTGTACGTATAAACTCGTTTCGTTCTTCTACGACGAATGATAAGGAAATCTATCCACAAACGGTCAGGAGGTGAACTTCGCTCTTGTCATTTGTTTGTTTATTTCCTAAAGAAGCGGGATTTAGTTTACTGAAAAATATTGGAAGTTGTTTCGAAGAGACGGGGATCGGATATATTTTCTAGAAACCTCATCGATCAAACTCAAGCATTTAGAAATGAAGACATCTTGAAGCATGGGATCGAAGATGGAGCCACTGAAGTATAAGGGTTGCTTACTACTAATCCTGATGGTGATTCCAAAATGGATGTATTAGAAGTTATGCCTTTGGTTTTTCCTTATCCTGGACAACTAGTATGGATGAATGTTGGCATTGTATTACTGCTTGGAGAGCGGTGTTAGCATTCCAAGAGGGACTACTATCAGAGAGGTAAAACATAGCCTTAAGCCTCATCAGCCGGGAATGAGTAAAACAGGGGATATGCAACAGGGCTATATGAGTCGTACCCATTAGGGTATATCATCTCTCTTCCTGATATGTACACAATCATCAATGAATTCATGTATGTGGGAATACTCGATTAAAGGTTGCAAAGCAACTGAGGTGATTATATATTCGGTACTATCCAGCAAGGGGTGGGCCGATTCTGTATTGGTAGGGGTCTTTCGGCACGACCTCGGTACATTTTTCTAGAGGTGTACTATGACGGGCGGTACCCCAGTCATTAGTTGGAATCCATCCTCCAATATGTGTCTTACGTTTTCGATTATAGAGCCTAATATGTTGGAATGTGAGATGCAAGCATTTCAGTTATTTTATTTATTTACTTTAAACCTAGAAACTATGATAATATCACTGGATTTTGATATTAAATGTTCTGGTTATCGTAAGGTAAAAATCCATCCGTTTTTATGTGCGGTGTGGTCTTATGAGATACCCATTGTTTGAAAGATTTTCAAATGCAGAAATCCATTTGATTGTTACTTGTTATCGAGTTTTACTCATGCTGGTTTACCAGACCGACCCAGTTGTTATTCTATGTAATTCTCGTGTCGAGCATGTTTTCCTAGATTTAGCTGGATACTTTGGAGTTGAAGAGGAGCTGGATGGTCAAGACATATTCACGTATATTTTTCTTTCGCTGTATTATAGAGTCTGTATGTTTGTCAATGTAACGACAATTTTCTATAACTATCCAAATTTAGGATAAGCCTAGTGTACTCTGACATTATATGAATAAAAAAGTTTCCCTTTTGTAATTCTTGTATTATATACTATTCGCTGCGTTGTGAGATTTTGTGTTGTTTAGTTTTCTTCTATCTTCTACCTTCTTCTTTCACCCTAACAAATTGGCATATCCGGCACTTGAATGTTCGGCATGTGATACAATGGACATGTTAGTTACGATTTTCGAGGGTTGAAAATTTGGTTCGTTATATTCGCCGTTAAGAAATCGAGTGAAAAATCCTAACTCGGATCGGTGTAAATCACCTTGAAATCGTATGTTCGAATCTGGATCAAACAGTTATGCGAATAAAACAATATACATACAACTTACATATATATTCCAATTTATTTCTTATTATACCTCATTCTTATTCCCGATTCTTATATTTACATTCAATGCCTTTTACTTTCATTTGATCTGCATTAATTTAAATCAAATTAAATTATTCATATTAATTTCACTTGCACTCAATTTATTTACACTCACTTAATTATCTTCACTTTAGATTCAACTCTCGTTTAACAAAATTTCATTCCATATACAATTTACTTAGTATATTTTCTTTAATACTAACATCACTTAATCGACCATTCTATAAAATTATTTACTTAAGTTCATAAACCTTTTACACAACGCCTCTTATGTTTGTTCCACTTACACTTAAGTTCATACTCAATTCAAAAGTCAAATTCTAATTTATTTAACTCGTTTCGTCCCACCTTACTCAACTTTAAGTTAAATTTCATTTCAAAATTAAAATTTAGAATTAGATTTCTTTTCTTAACATTCTCATTCAATAAATTAGAAAATCTGTTTTTAGCTTAACATTATTCAAATCCATAAGTTATACAAACTTATTTACTTAAAATTTCATTAAATTTTCTGACCTAAGTTTATTCACATACTATATTTACAATTCAGGGTTATATAATCACTTTATGACTTAAGTGTATAATCATTTCATTATTTTATCTAATTCATTTTAAATACAATTCACTTTCATTCAACTTCTCTCAAGTTAAACTTCATTTCATTTACTTCATATTATTTAACTTCTTAAGTTAATTCTTTTATTTCATATCTCAAATTTAAATTTACTTTTGTTCGCTTAACGAAAATATTCAACCATTTTAAAATTTTGGTTTTACTTTCCTATTCAAATTTATAAGTTGTAAACTTATTTCCTTTCTATACTATTTCCAAATTATAAGTTCAAAAACTTATTTTTATTTCATACATATATCAAATCATACTTGGAATTTATTAAAATCAAAACTTGTTTTATCAAAACAAAGCTTCAATAGTAAATTATTAATGGTAACAATTTATCATTTAGAGACTCGAAAATGAATATTGTTGATGCTGCAATCATCACCTGAATTATTTTCCAGTGACTAAAGTGAGTTTAGCGCTTTTTCTTCTAAGTTCCCCTTTTATAATTAACTATTCTTATATATAATTCACTTTGGTTATATAAAACCCTTTCTTATTTATTTATCATTGTTTATATGATAACAAAAAAAATTATTAGAAAACAAACAGCAGATGATAATAATAAAATATTACCATTCACTAACAACTAACAATCCGTATATAACTTTAAGAATTTTTGAGAAATTATTCCTTTATATATATATGTAATATAATTTAGGTAAAATTATTTCATTTACCCATTTAAAACAATACTGTGTTGGTTTGCTGTTAACGGTAAAAATGGCTTTAACGCTAACACCCGGTGTATGCCGTGATGAAATGAAAGCACCACCCGTTTGCACGGGAATTAAAGTAAAAAGAAAATAGCAGAAAAAGTAAAAGAGACACAGATTTTTATAGTGGTTCGGCTTCTAATAAGCCTACATCCACTTTACATCCTCCATTATATTTTTCGAGCTCACTTTACAAGATTACAACACTTTTACAACACGATCTCTTGATCACAACACTTTTACAACATGATCTTACAATCACAACACGACCAGAGAAAGAAGTTTGAACTTTGATGATGAATTGCTCTTTGGATTCATGGTTAATGAGGTTGATCTCTAGATGAAGATTCTTCAGTGTTTGAAGTGTTTGGAGAGTCGAGAAATCAGCAGAATATAGGCGCCTTGAAATCCAAAAAAGTCCACCTCGAATGTGGAGTTGGTGGAGTATTTATAGGCGACTTCGGAGTTAGGTCGGCTGGAGCGACCTAAGATAGGTCGTAGGCCGGTTGGAGCGACCTAAGGTGGGTCGTTGGCGACCTAGAGGAGCGGCAGAAGAAGGAGGGCGACCTAAGGGATAACGGCATTAGAATGTATAGCCTGCAGCGACCTAAGGGAAAAGGCGGGGTATGCTTTAGGTCGTGTGCGACCTATGGGTGTTAGGTCGCGAGCGACCTGATTTTGATGAGGTGAGACTGGTTAGGTCGAGAGTGACCTAGGTGATGGCGGGTTAGGTCGCAAGCGACCTATGGGTTTAGGAGAAGAGTTAGGTCGCGAGCGACCTAACTTTGTTGAGGAGAAGCATAAGTCGCTTAGCAGGTAGGTCGCTTGAGCCATTGAGTAGTTAAGTCGCTGACTGCTGCGTTGCTCTAGGTCGTAGGTCGCTTGGATTTATAGGTCGTTAGGTCGCGAACTTTCCTGTGAGCTGTTAACTCGTGAAGTCTTAGGTCACTAAGTCGTGAGGTCTGTTAAGTCGTGAACTCTGTTAAGTCGTTAGCCCGCTTCATCAGTTAGGTCGCTAACTTGCTTCATTGGTTAGGTCGCTAGGTCGCTTCATTGGTTAGGTCGTTAACTAGTTGAGTCGCTGGATTACTTCACTCTTTAAGTCGTATACCGTTTTGGACGGGGCGCTGCCCCCTGGACCCCTGCGACATGACCGGGTAGGTCGAACACCGTAGCGGTGGCGTTGCCCCTGCACCCCCACCTTGGGGGGTTGGCACCCCCTGGACCCCCCCTCCGTAGGGGATCTTAGATGAAAAATCATTCAACAGAACTTGCTTTTGTTGAGATGTTGAGTTGACCAATCTTTGAGACGAGCTATCTCGCTTTTCTTGGTCGATCTTTTGATATCACAGCCTTGCTGAAAAAGGCAGGATAACACTTGCCCCCCAAAACATGCCTTGCGGTAGGAAGGTGTGTTTTGTAATGCCATAATCCGGACGTTCATATCCTGTTGATAACCTGTAAAGTAATTGACAGTTTTATATGGCCCCAAAATGACGACTGTTCGAGATCGAGCTATTTGGGATGAAGTGCGGCCGTTCATGGTCAAGCGCTTAACTTCAAGTGACAACCATTTGTGGTCGAGTCATTTGAGGTGAAGTGCGGCCCTGTGCGGTCAAGCGTCTAAATCCATGCGACGATCGTTCGGAATCGGGTCATTTGTAGTGAAATGTGATCATTCATGGTCAAGCGCTTTACTTCGAATGACGACCATTCGGGGGTCAAGCCACTCGTGGTAAAGTGCGGCCCTGCGTGATCAAAATGACAACCATTTATGGTCAAGCGCTTTACTTCAAATGACGACCATTCGGGGTCGAGCCATTTGTGGTAAAGTGCGGCCCTGTGCGGTCCAGTGGTAGAGCTCAACCGTTCATGGTCAAGCGCCTTACTTCAAATGACGACCATTCGGGGTCGAGCCATTCGTAGTAAAGTGCGGCCCTGGGCGATCAAGTGGTAAAGCGCGGCCGCTCGCGGTCAAGCACTTAACTTCAAATGACGATCATCGGATCGAGCCATTTGAGGTGTAGCACGGCCGTCCGTGGTCAAGCACTCAACTCTATATGATGGTCGAGATCGAGCCAAGTGAACTGGAATGCAACCGTTAACAGTCAAGCGCTTTACTTCAAATGACGATCATTCAGGATCGAGCCATCCGAGGTGAAAGTGCGACTGTTGGCGGTGGGTGGCGCGGCCGTTCATGGTCAAGCGGTTAACTTCAAACGACGACCATTCGTGATCGAGTCATTTGAGGTCAACTGCGGCCCTGCTCGGCCAAGCACTTAAATCTATGTGACAATCGCTTAGGATCGAGTTATGGATTGAAGCGCGGCCGACCATAGTCGAGCGACTGTTGGCGGTCAAGCACTTAAATCCATGAGTTTTTTGACTGTTCAAAGTCGGGTGCCTGTTCATAGGACTTAATCATTGAGACTGTTCGAAGTCGGGTGCCTGTTCGTAGGGCTTGATGATGCCTGTTCGTAGGGCTTACACATTTCAAAATCATGAAAAATCAAATATTCAACTGAAAAGTTGTCAAGTAGAAATGTCTGAAAAAGTCAAATCCAAACATTTGAAGCAAATCGTGAAAGCAATGTGGAATCAAATCCAATTATCGGAAGCAAATCGTGAAAGCAAAGAAGAGTAGAACTTAATCATTAGAAACAAATCATGAAAGCAACGTCGAGCCAAATCAAAATATCAAAAGCAAAGTAATCTGTCCTCAGAAGTAAAATACGAAAGTAAAACAGTCAATCATCAGAAGTAAAATTCAAAAGCAAAGAATTGACGTCCCAGTGCAAACACCTACATCGATATGATGTATAGTTGTATCAGAGCATGCCTGGGGATCGATCATGGTCCCATACATGTGTGAACAACTTAATTGTGTCGATGTAGAGTTTTCCACTCATTCTCACAACCTCAATTATTCGATAACAGGCCGACGCCTTGATCCTGAGGTGTCTCCAGTTGGTGCGAGTAATCGTTCCTGTTCCACCGTGGCAGTCTTCTTTTTTACATATTGTGATAGCAAACCATCCCGGATGTGTCCCTCGATTTCATCTTTCAAGTGCCTGCAGTCATTCGTGCTATGACCGTTTAGCTCGTGGAACAAACAGTACTTGTCCGACTTTTTCTCGTTGTTGGTTGGATCCCTCTTCATTGGCTTTTGGTAAGGAACCTGTCCCTTTGTGTCTTGGTAAATCCGCTCCAGAGTCTCAGTTAACTCCGTGTACAAGGTGAACCTTGATCCTTTTTGTTGTCGCGCTGATTTATCGTTGTTATCCTCAGCCTTACGTTTTCCTTTGTTAGTTTCTGCACCTCTCTCGGGAGGATTCCTACTTTTGACTGCAAAAACATCAATTCCTTCTCCTTCCTCTGTTTCAGCCTTTGCATCTTCTAACCGTAAGAACCCTTCGGCCTCATGGAAAAATTCCCCTAAATCCATAGGAGGATCTTTGGTCAATGAATTCTTGAACTCCGTGCCGTTCGCTATGCCTGAAACGGCTGCCATTAAAACTATGGATGGATCTGGTCGGTCTACCGATGCCGCGGTTGCATTAAATCGCGTTAAAAAACTTCTTAGAGATTCTCCAGTCCTTTACTTTAGTGTTGTCAAACTCTTAACATTCTTAGGCCTCGAGATGTGAACCCTGAATTGCCTCATGAACCTTTCGATCAAATCATTCCAAGTCTTGATCGATCTATTCTCCAGTTGTCTGAACCATAGTGACGCAACATCTGTCAAGTATAGTGGAAAGCACCGGGCCATCACTTCTTCTGATGCCCCCAGCACTTCCATATGCCTCATATATTTCGTAAGATGAACTGTAGGGTCCGTCCTTCCATTATACATATCCAGCGATGGTAGCTTAAAGTCTGGTGGGTTTTTAGCTCGCCTGATTGCTGTGGTAAAAGGACTTCTATTGACATCCTCCAAGTCCTTGTTTATCAAACCACCTCTCATAGCCTTTTTGACCATCTCCACTAATCTGTCGTTATCTCTTAGTAATAGTCCTCGCCCTTGGCTTTCGTCTTGCCCCCCGAGTTCACGAGGGGACGGTTGAATCTGTTCTTCCGGTTGGGCTTCTGTTCCTCTTTGATTCTGTGCTCCAAGTTGCCCAATTTGATGGAACAAATTCTGGATCAAGTCCTCTTGCCTTTTCATCATTGCCTCCATCTCCTCTCTTGTAACAAAGGCTGAAGTTTGGCTTGCTCTCGAAGAAGCCTCTTGACTTCCTTCATGCTGACTATTCTCTAGTCTTTGTAGTCTACTCGATTGCCTTACCATGGTTCTTCGGATTTCTCGTATCCAACTCTTGATTATTCGAATTCCTGAGTTCAATTCTCAGTGAAAGCACCAAAGTGTTAACGGTAAAAATGGCTTTAACGCTAACACCCGGTGTATGCCGTGATGAAATGAAAGCACCACCCGTTTGCACGGGAATTAAAGTAAAAAGAAAATAGCAGAAAAAGTAAAAGAGACACAGATTTTTATAGTGGTTTGGCTTCTAATAAGCCTACATCCACTTTACATCCTCCATTATGTTTTTTGAGCTCACTTTACAAGATTACAACACTTTTACAACACGATCTCTTGATCACAACACTTTTACAACATGATCTTACAATTACAACACGATCAGAGAAAGAAGTTTGAACTTTGATGATGAATTGCTTTTTGGATTCATGGTTAATGAGGTTGATCTCTAGATGAAGATTCTTCAGTGTTTGAAGTGTTTGGAGAGTCGAGAAATCAGCAGAGTATAGGCGCCTTGAAATCCAAAAAAGTCCACCTCGAATGTGGAGTTGGTGGAGTATTTATAGGCGACTTCGGAGTTAGGTCGGCTGGAGCGACCTAAGATAGGTCGTAGGCCGGTTGGAGCGACCTAAGGTGGATCGTTGGCGACCTAGAGGAGCGGCAGAAGAAGGAGGGCGACCAAAGGGATAACGGCATTAGAATGTATGGCCTGCAGCGACCTAAGGGAAAAGGCGGGGTATGCTTTAGGTCGTGTGTGACCTATGGGTGTTAGGTCGCGAGCGACCTGATTTTGATGAGGTGAGACTGGTTAGGTCGAGAGTGACCTAGGTGATGGCGGGTTAGGTCGCGAGCGACCTATGGGTTTAGGAGAAGAGTTAGGTCGCGAGCAACCTAACTTTGTTGAGGAGAAGCATAAGTCGCTTAGCAGGTAGGTCGCTTGAGCCATTGAGTAGTTAAGTCGCTGACTGCTGAGTTGCTCTAGGTCGTAGGTCGCTTGGATTTATAGGTTGTTAGGTCGCGAACTTTCCTGTGAGCTGTTAACTCATGAAGTCTTAGGTCACTAAGTCGTGAGGTCTGTTAAGTCGTGAACTCTGTTAAGTCGTTAGCCCGCTTCATCAGTTAGGTCGCTAACTTGCTTCATTGGTTAGGTCGCTAGGTCGCTTCATTGGTTAGGTAGTTAACTAGTTGAGTCGCTGGATTACTTCACTCTTTAAGTCGTATACCGTTTTGGACGGGGCGCTACCCCGCACCCCGCCGGGGGCGCTGCCCCCTGGACCCCTGCGACCTGACCGGGCAGGTCGAACTCCGTAGCGGTGGCGTTGCCCCCGCACTCCCACCTTGGGGGGTTGGCACCCCCTGGACCCCCCCTCTGTTGGGGATCTTAGATGAAAAATCATTCAACAGAACTTGCTTTTGTTGAGATGTTGAGTTGACCAATCTTTGAGACGAGCTATCTCGCTTTTCTTGGTCGATCTTTTGATATCACAGCCTTGCTGAAAAAGGCGGGATAACATTTGCCATGTTCAAGCATTTAGAAATCCCTATCGATATAATGGTGTCCTACGTATTGACTAAAATTTAAAAGCGACTTCAACAGATAAATTAACACAATATAAAAAAATTATATCTCTAAAAAATACGTGCTTATATATATACACTCAAACTCATTCTAGGGCATTACAAACCCTATCTATAATAATACCCATACCAAAGCCTAGGTATTTGCAAAATCCTAAGCTCTGGTACCAATGTGTGACGGACTGCAAATCTAACCCATTTAGAGATGACAATAAACAACACGTGTCCAATCCAAACAGAACAGAAAGACGGATAATCATGAGAAAGAAAGAATGAGAGAAGAAGAGAAGAGAAGAAGAAGAGAGAAAGAACTAAAACAATTAAAGAATCATACAATCGCAGCGGAAAAAAATATAATATCATAACAATGATCTTTACAAAACAAAAACTGTAATATAATTTGCATACATCAAAGTACAACTATCAATCACTAATCGTCAGCCTGGACAGTTATAATAATCTGTCCTTATAATTGCTGATAATTTAAACAACAATGTAGTAGAAAAAAATATACACAGAATACGATAAGAAGACTTCCAACTGACCTGAGCATTGAAATGGAAGAATGCCTGGGTCAGTTTGTTAAACCAGCATGAGAAAACACATCTCAACTGAATTTATTTAGAAGTTATAAAAAACTTTCCTTTATCAAAACAAAGGTATCTCGTAAGATGATGCCCACACAAAAACAAGGATGGGTTTTTACCTTATGATAACCAAAACATTTCATATCAAATCCTGTTATATTATATACTAGTGTCTAGTATATAAGTAATATTAATCATAGTCGAAATTGTTGCATTATTAAATTCCAGCATACTAGCCACAAACACTGGTTCTATGAACAAAATGGCAGACACGTAGTGGAGAGTGGATTTCACTACAAATGACCAGGTAAAGGGCTACCTTCTCACAGTACATCTCTAGAGCAATGTATCGAGGCCCGACTAATGGTCCTCTACCAATACAAGACCGGTCTACCTCTAACTAGATAGTACTAAATATGTCATCACCCCTGTCATTATCGACCTATCCAAGGGCCCTTATAGCATACGTCTGCATGATTTAAAACCCGAATGTCATAGCGGGAATCAATATATCAAGAAGAGGATATGATTATCCTAATTATTGCGAACTACATAGCTTACCACATCTACCCTATTGCGATCATTTCCAAGTGTAGTGCCTAAGGTCATGATTGCCTTTCACATAGCATATCATCTTCGAATGTCACACTGCCATTCCATCAATCACTCTAGACTTTCACAAACATACAGTCTCTAAGCTCGTACGTCTTAGAGAAACGCGTTGAGCTAAGAGAAGTTTCCTTCTCCACCACCAAACAGATGTACATTTATAAAAGTCAAAGATGTAATCTCAAAAATGCAATGTCAGACATCCATCCATACAAGTTGTCTAGGAACAGGACAAACCGAAGGCACTCTCCTACCACATCCTATCGGGAGTTACCTCTTGGATTAGTAAAGAGAAGTCCTTGCATTAGATATTTCATAGTGAAGAGACCACTTCTACAATACGTATATTGGGAGTTTATCCCCAAATGATCAACAAGCAGTCCTTCATTACGAAAATCCCACGTACCAAGGTCTTCCAACTCCTGCACATTCGAACGCATATACGTTGGTCCGAAGTGGTTCTCGAATTAATCTAACCCCGGTCTTTCCGGATCAACAACGACAATATTTGATAGTCGGTTATATAAATATCATAGGAACAACCAATATCCAGCACCATAAGCAGCCACTAGGCCAATTTAACTAATTTCTTATTAATAAAATCAATCTCCAAATATTTACTTCAAATTATCTTTTAAAAGATGTATTCACAAAACCAATTCAATCTATCGAAAATGGATAACATTTCCATATGTACATCAACAGTATAAGCATATTCATAAATCATTTCATTTTCAACACTTATAAAATATTTCCATATATTTATATCAAGAGTATAAGCATGTTCACAAATCATTTCGTTCTCAACGCTTAAAAAATATTTCCATATACTTATATCAACAGTATAAGCATATTTAATAACACTACCATTTGGAGACATGCCAAATAGATTTCTAAAACTTTGCAACTCCGAAGTTCGTACGCCTTTGTATGCGTGTTAAGTATAAAAAGCAATGCTCCTACACCACTAAGCCTTTGGGACGATCAATTACTATAGCAACAGTATTATAGTCATGCCTTGTATACTTCCCTGAAAACGTCTATTACAATAATAAATGTTGAAATCTATGTTTCTGTTACTTATCACATTTTAAAACATTTTTCAAAACATTTAAATTCCATTTGGAATTACTATTTCCAAAACCTTTACTTCCAAAAGATTAATTACTTTTAAAACATTGAACTTCATCAAAATATTTCATTCAAACATTCCCTTAAATAAAAATCCATATTTAAAACTCAACGTAAGTCATTTTCATATTTATAAAACTATTCTTATAAATCCCGTTCTTTTGGTTTTATAAAAATTCTATTTTATAAAATTCCTTCATTCACAAAATTCTATTTATAAATCATTCTTTTGTAAAAACTAATTTTACTATAGATATCCATTTATAAATCCATTTCCTTATAAATCAAATTTATTTATAAATCTATTTATCAATCCATCTACAAAAACCACTCCAAATCCATTTTCTAAATATTTATAAATTCCGATTATAACTCTATTTCTTTGTACATAAAAATATCACTTTTATAACTACTTTTTATAAACTTGTTCAAAAATCTCAAATCAATGTATATCTCAGAACTATATTTTTTTTAACTTCAAAAATCATAACTTTTTATTTATTAAAATTAAATTCCTTTCCTCTTAATAATATAAAATTGTCAAAACATATTATTTTCAAAATCAGTTCGAAATTCTTTTAAATTAAAATCATCATTTCAACATTTCAAAATATCAAAAACCAAGCTTAGTGCTACCATGCACTAAATAAATCAAATCATATCAAAGACATCAACATGACATCCAAACATCAGATATCAGCATATATGTGAAAAGTAAATCAATAGTGGTGAGGAATCCTATTGGATCCCTCCAACTTGTCCCTAGGATCGTAGACAGCATATAGTCATAAAAATATAAATCAATCACTATGAGGCGGAATTCGTATACAAAGGGTCATCCGCTCTTAGACGGAAACGTAATAGGGTCTCATCCACTCCAATAGGTGGGAATATAACCAAACCAAGTAACATATATAGTATATCATCCAAATAAGCAACAATCATTACAAATAAAATTATTCCCACTTATGTAAAAATATAAGTAGGCCAGAGAGGTGAGTTAACTCACAAAAATGACAGAAGTCGCCTAAGCACTCAGGATTGAATTAAAATTAAACGGCCGTTCAATTTAACTCAAAATTCCAGCTAGCTCCAAATTGAATTATGTATCAGAAGTCAATTTCATCATATATAGAATATAACTTTTCAAAATTGAATTATTTTAAATTAAAATTCCTTTAATTAATTTCTACGCTATTCGAACTCGCTTGATCAAACGATACATCCAATCGACACGAAATTTGACTGCATATAATAACTCACTATTACAAATCCAATGAAACTACTTTCATTGAAATATGAGACAGTGCCAAAATTGACTATTTTACACGTTAATTAAACCAAGAAATTTCTGATTTCTATTTAATCACTTTCAAATCCAAATTTAAAAGTTTATTATCTTTCTTCTCATTCAAATAGAATTTAAAATCAACTTTTGGAATCATTTTCATTTATATTAAGTTCAAGGTTCAATTATTTAAACAATTTCAAATACTAAATCTAACAATTTAATTATCAAATAAATCATTCTATTTGAAATATAAGTTATTTAACTTATAAAATTCACTTTTGAATAATTAAAATCAATTAAGTATTCCAATTCGAATGACTAAAATTCTGGGTCATTACAATAGCCATAGAATGAGGCGATAGCAAGTAATAACTACTCAAGCAGATTTTCATTGGAATTAGAACATAATGATGAAGATGAAATGATTCATGGACTTAGGAACATGCTTAGAAGGGAAATAAGAGTGCACTCAAGAAATTCTCGAAAATTTGGAGCAAAGTGGACCACTCGGTACCGAAAGAAACCACTAGTGCCGAGAACTTTTTACTCCTTTATGGATCTGTAAAACCACATGTACTTGAAGCATTACCTTAGGCGATTACCATGTAGTGTTTTTCACAAAGAATGGATGAACAACTCTAGCGATTTTCTGACTAAAGACATGCAAAAACAAGTGGTATCAGAACCTCTTTGAAAAAATTAAATCTCAAAGGAAAAGTGTTCAAAATGCAATGATCGCATGTAGAAAGTAAGGTAGAAGGAGGGAAGATTTCTCCCCATAAAACCAGTCGGTACTGAGATGAACCACAAGGTGCTAGAGATTTTTATTGATGTTTGGGTCCCAAAGCCCACTTTTGAAAACTTGGATCTAGACTTGATGTTTCATGGACACCTTGTTCTGCTAGATGATTTCCCTATAATTAGAAAGCTGCCTACAACTTGGGGAGGAATTCGTCTCTTTCTAAACTTTGAAATTTTTGGCACTTGATTTCTCTTCTATCTTCCTCTTCCCTAAATACTCTAAACACTCCCAAATACCGGATCTACTAGATTATGGTCGAATTTGAGTAATAACGATTATAATTCAAAGAGAGTTAATCGATAACAAAGATAAAGTGGACGTAAGTTGGAGTATTTTTCGAACCACTAAAAATTATGTCTTTTCTACTGCTTTTACATATATTTCATTATGTATATACATTTTTGGTGCTCTCAATTGATTCTGGTGTGTTTGTGCTTATGGTGCAAACAATTTTGGTGCTTTCACTGAGAAAGAGCTAGATTTGACAATCCAATTCTTGGATTTGAAGTCTGGAGAAGATGAACAGACCTTACACTAGATCTATGATTGGAGTAAGTCGACAAGGACATGGGGGCAGCCAAAATGTATCCTTAAATTCAGATCTGTTAGTTTACAAGACTAAGGAAGAGATGAAGAGGATGATGAAATAGATGCAAGATCAGATGGTGGCTCGACAAGAGGAGATGTTGAATAAATTTTTCAAAAGGATGGATCAACAAAGAATAGTTGGAGCATCTAGAATTCAAATCCAAAGATCAAAAACCAATTGGAGCATCTGAAGTTGGAGCATAGCAAAATACAACTAAGTCCCCATGACCAAAACTAGTCGGTACCGACTTTAATCAGGTCGATATCGAGAAGAATGTATTCGAGGGCATGGTTGATTTTGATTTTGGATGAGATCTAGTTTCGGGAAACGGTGATGTTGGAACTAGAGAGGCAGATTGGAGTGAAAATGCATAATAGTAGGAGGTGAAACCAAAGCTCACAAAAGGAACGGGGGATAGAATGTACTATGGATCAGAGACTTCCAATAGATGATAACCCCATGATCGAGATGGATTGGAGTCAGGTTAAATTCCCTTACATCGCTTTTTGCTTTAAATAAAGGATGCATTATTTCTATTAGACCGCTCGCACGTGTACGGGATCCTAATTGGTCCCTAGGCACGCTTTGAGTTGGAAGTTTGATGGTGATCCTTGAAAGGATAAGAGGTTTTGATATTTGCTTGACTATATAACTTATGCTTCGTGATGATGAATGGCACCGATTAGGAAACACCAGTGGAGATTGTCAATCCCATGAAATTGATTAAGCTTTTAACAACCACTTGAATATGATGGCTCATACTAATTGATCATGGTAGTCCCATTCGAAGAGACGGGATGATGACCATAAGGTGTAAGTTCCCTTGTCAGAGAGTGAGTGGATGGATTTGTATAAAAAAAAAGTAAGTCCCCTTACTAAACAGTAAGAGGATAGACTTTCTTAGCATTGAGTCCCTTTGCTAGAGAGTGAGTGGATAGTACTCAACAAGGTTCTGGAGAGATGAAACTATAGATTAGATGTTAAACGATGGAGAGATTAAACCTTACATTAGATGTTAAATGATCCGAAGAGATTGAAACCTAGTTTGGATAATAAATGACCTAGTAAGATCAGATCATAGAGTGGATGACTGACTTGACCTTAGGATTTGAGTGCCTTGTAATCAGATGAAAATAGATAATTTTCGAATGAACACATGATGATTTGATATATGATATGATAACTCCAGATGAAAATGGATCGATTATGATTTATGACTAACACTTAAGCAAGGACTAAAGTCCTTAGCTATATGGTCAGGAATGATTATGGATTTGTAGGAGAACCTAAAGGATGATTCCCCATAACTTGAATCGATGGATAGCTGGAAAGCATGATCACTTGAATTTGACTACTAGAGAAACTTATTCTTGAGCAAAGCAAACTTTACGTTCATAAAGCATACTTTAGGGTAAGTGTTATCTTGCATTTTGATCAAGCAAATTTTCACTGCAATCAAAAAGTCAAGATGAAAACAATATAATTCAGGACTTGGGAACATGCTTAGAAGGGAAATAGGAGTACACTTAAGAAATTCTAGAAGATTTTGAGCAAAGTGGACCACCTGGTACCAAGAGAAACCACTCAGTGCCGAAAGGATTTTACTCCATTATGGACCTCCAAAACCACTTGCACTTAAATCAATACCGCAAGTGATTGCAATGGAGTACTTTTCTCAAAGAATGGGTGAACAACTCTAAGGATTTTCTAACTAAAGGTAGGCAAGATCAAGTAGTACCGGAAGCTCTCTGAAACAACTAAATCTCAAAGGAATAGTGTTTGAAATGCAATGAATCAAAGGTGGAAAGCATAGTCGAAGGAGGAATGATTTCCCACCATAAAAACCAATCGATACT
Organism: Allium cepa; assembly: GCA_030765085.1. Lineage (NCBI taxonomy): Eukaryota > Viridiplantae > Streptophyta > Magnoliopsida > Asparagales > Amaryllidaceae > Allium > Allium cepa. Next base: position 474,847,261 of record CM060931.1, read on the forward strand.
GAGAGGAACAACTCGGTACCGAAAGGTTTTTATTGATGTTTGGACCTCGAAACCCACTTCTAAACACTTGGACTTGGATCTGCACTTGATATTTCATGGACACTCGTTCTACTAAATGATTTCCCTATAAATAGCAAGCTGCCTACAACTTGGGGAGGACTTCTTCTCTTTCTAGACTTTGGACTTTTTGGTACTTGATTTCTCTTTTATCTTCTTCTTCTCCAAATACTCTAAACACTCTCAAATTCAAGATTTACTAGGTTGTGGTTAGATTTGATTTATAATCATCATATTCTATGGAGAATTAATCAATAACAAAGATTAATGTGGACGTAGCCCAGAGTATTTTCCGAATCACTATAAAAGTTGTCTCATTTCTAGTGCTTTTACGTTTATTTCATTAGATCTATGCATTTTAGTGCTTTTAATTGCTTCTAGGATGTTTGTACCATTTCTAGTTCAAACAACGTATGAACGGATCATAGCTACGGGCAAAAACATTTCATCGTAATCAATGCCTTGGATTTGATGAAACCCTTTCGTGGTAAGCCTCGCTCTATAAGTACTTACCTTTCCATCTGCATTTAGTTTCTTCTTAAAGATCATTTTAGCTAATGGGTTTTAGCCCTTCAGGTCCATTCTTTAAAGTCCATAATTTTTGATTCATGGTATCCATTTAGGATTTCATGGTTTCAAGCCGTAGTGCAAAGTCTTCACTCTAAAATGTTTGTGGAAATGTGAGGGGAGTTTCATCTTTTAAGATACAATCCTCTTTCTTGCCGTCCAGAAGAAATCTATTATATCTCTTTGGTGAATGACATTCCCTATTGGACCTTCTAATAGGTTATGTGTTTTAATATATTGGTGAACTTCGATTCTTCTAGCGGTTTAGTTTCTATGTTAGTTTCTCGGATCTCATCCAAGTCTAAAACTTCGTTCTTAGTTTCTTTGGACATGTATTCCTTTAATAAAAGGACAACATGCCAAGAAACAATGACCTTTTTGTTCCTTAACATTATAGAAAATATACCCTACAGAATCTTTGGGAATTCTACAAACTTGCACGGTACCGATATTCCTCAAGATTATTGTGTCCAACATTCTAAACATAGGCTAAACAACCTACACTTTCAAATAATTGAGGTGGGGTTTCTCCTCATATCATATCTCATAAGGTGGCATAGGCATAGGTTTAGTAGATATCAAATTCATCATATGCACTATGGATTCTAACGCATAACCCCAATAGGTAAGAGGTAACTTAACCCCACCAATAATAGATTGAATCGGGTCTAATGGGGTTAGGTTCCTTCTCTTTGAAACACCATTATGTTACAAAGTATATGGTAGAGTGATCTAAAGGAATCATGTTATCATTTAGGTATTGTTGGAGTTCTTGTTCAACATACTTAGCTTATCGATCTGATTAAAGTATTTTGATTTTATAGTTCATCTAATTTTCAATTTCGTTCTTATATTCTTTAATTTCTCACAGATATCAATTTATTGCTCATAAGACATACATATCCTAGTCCTAAGAAATCATCAGTAAAGCTACATACTCTTGCTATCCATAAGAAATCCATAATATCTCTCCGGTGCATGGGATTCCCTATTGGACCTTCTAATAGGTTGTGTGTTTTTATATATTGGTGAACTAGATTCTTTTAGTGGTTCGTTTCTATGTTAGTTTTTTTGATCTCATCAAAGTCTACAACTTCATTAGTAGTTTCTTTTGACATAAATTCCTTTAATAAAAAGACAGCATGTTAAGTAACAATGACCCTTTGTTCCGCCATTTTATAAAATTATATCCTATAGAATCTTTAGGAAATCCTACAAACCTGCATGGTGCCAATCTTACCACAAAATTATTGTGGCCAACATTCTTAACTTAGCCTAAGCAACCCATACTTTCAAATATTTGAGGTGGGGTTTCTTCCCATACCACATCTCATATGGTGGCACGAGCATAGATTTAGTAGGCCTCAAATTCAACATATGCACTGTGGATTCTAATGCATATCCCCAATAGTTAAGAGATAACTCAGCCCCACTCATCATAGATTGAACCATATCTAGAGGATTCGGTTCCTTCTCTCTGAAATACCAATGTGTTACAGAGTATATGGTAAAGTGATCTAAAAGGCAATCCCATTATCTTTTAGGTATTGTTGGAGTTCTTGTCCAACATACTTACCCCATTGATCAGATCAAAGTGTTTCAATTTTTTGGTTCATCAAATTTTCAACTTGGTTCTTATATTCTTTAAATTTCTCATAGACGTCAATTTATTGTTCATAAGATATATGTATTCTAGTCCTAAGAAATCATCAGTAAAAGGTGCAAACTAAGTGTAATTGTCCTTAGTCACTATAGGCATTATGCACATATATCAGTATTTACGAGAACCAAGGTTTCGACAACACTTTGTTGCTCCCACTGAAGGGAAACTTGGTGATTTTCCTTTTGAGACAAGACTCACCTATATCAAATGATTTGTAATCAAATAATGGTAGAAGACCTTTGGTTTTCAGTTTGTGTTGTCTTGTCACTATTATGACCTAGTCTACAATGTCATAAGTAACTATCTTTAATGTTAATCGCGGAAGAATTATTAACAACATAGATATGACTAAAATTAAGTACATAAATATCATTATTAAAAAAAACCATTGCAAACATTATTTCCATCAAACATTATTTTCATAAAATTACTATTGCAATTAAAATTATAACCAACCTCGGACAATCTAAACATTGGTGTTATCCCACAAATAAAGTTTCTAAAATAATAGAAAATATTTAAAACAATACCAAATCCACTAGGAAAAAATGATAATCTCCAACTATAGTTGTATCTATTATGGTTCCACTCTACTAATAAGTCCATGTAACAAATTATAGGTTCTAGATGCAATATTAAAAACCCAATAATAATTATTGATTGCAAAACAACTTTGAATCATAAACATACCATTATGAGCCGAAGAAACAATTTTCGTCTTCTCTTTAACTAACTTCGAATAATCTAGGAAATTTAGCTTTTAGTGCCTCTCTTTATGACAATGATGACATCCACCTTTGTCATTAGTGGCAGCACCTTTACGATTCTTATTACCATGCTTACATTTCTTCAAACCTTTCAAATATAGTTTCTTTTTTTACAGTGAACATCGCGCCTTGATCCTTGAATGAGCCTTTAATTGACATCAACAATTGACTAGCTCGACGAGGCTAACATTAAACTGCTTTATATTATAACTCAATATGAATGGCTCATAATACAGAGTTAGTGAGCTAAAAATCAAGTCCACTTGCATTTCATTTCTTATTTTAACATTTAGCTTAGGAAGTCTGTGGGTATAGCCTTTTAACATTATGATGAAGTCCTCAACACGGCTGCTCTTACTCATCTTCGTATTGAACAATTTTCGAGAAATCTCGTACCTTGTGGAACAAGATTTCTCCCTGAACGAATATTTGATATTTTTTAAGATTTTATGGACATTCATGTTTCATGTTATTATTGCAATAGTTTGTCTAATGTCGATCGCACATATGCTTGGGGTGTCATAATCTGCAACCTAAATGTTATAAGCTTTTACTATCTCGACGTCAGCATCATCTGTGGGTTCCTCTATTGAAGGTTCAATAATCACAGACTTAAACATTCATATGCGAATGCTATTTTAATTTTCCTTAGCAAAGTGTAGTTAGGGCCGATGAGCATACCATTGTCTGAAATAATCGTAAGTTGGTCACTTAATTTAAGTAGATTAGTATAGTTGCATATTAAATGTTCTTATAATATTAAAAAGGCTAAATTTATTCATTTTATTTTTCTAGTAAATATTTTTATATTCCTCAAAACCATAAGAGAAATATAGAAATATTTCAATTCCTCTAGCGAGTGTTGGGACTCGCTTGCCTTGGGATTCTGACTTTGAGTTTGCTTAACAAATCAGAAGCCCAAAAGCGATGGATAACTCTTTATGGATATTATAACATATAACTCCTAACCATGGTCTTTGTTCGAATCTCGGCCGCGACCTTGAGATTGCTCAACTAGTCAGAGAGATAATTCACTAGTACCTACTATTTCATGATGACCTAATTACTATGCATGTACCTTGAGTTTTCTTAACAAATATATGCATATATCTTATCTCATCTAGTCAATATATTAGAAGTACTACACATAATATCTATGGCAACAACTAGCATATATGCAAGTAATCTATTAATATATAAATGATATAGGACAACTTTATTTATATATATATATATATATTAAGGGTTCATAATCTTTAATAAAATATACATTGAGCCATATTTATTTAAGGAATATTGTGTTTCTTAGGAAAAACCATCATGATTCAAGTGTTGAACACATTCGAAATCACGGTATACATGTTTTACATATGTACTTATTCTGAAAATTTACTTTGTATTTATTTCAGTTCTACTTACGTTATTTTATACATAGATAGTCATATAAGTTTAATTTGATTATAACTGTTATAATTTAATTAACTTATATATACATATGTGTGTATGCATGTCATATAAATTAAATAATTTTTAATTCTTATTAATTAAATTACAATTATAATTTTATTAATTAATTTATTTTATTTTAAATTTCCAAAATTGTATATCATTCATCCTAAAATATTTAAGGTAAATAATTAACTATAACTTTAATAATTTTTTATATATTCAAATCAATATATGTATGGATTTTAATTAATTAGCTTTTAATTTTCTTACTTAATAAATTCATTCATTTAATTAAAAAAATTAATTATTTATTTAAATTAATTCAAAAAATTTAATTTAATCCATTTTAAGTAGATTTAAGATAAATATGTAACTATAACAATTATAGTTATAAAATATATCAAAACATATACATACATACATATACATACATACATACATACATATGTATGTATGTGTAATAAATTAACCTTTTAGTCAAATTTAATATAATTCATCTTAAAAAAGTTTAAGATAAATATATAACTATAACAGTTATAGTTACATACATATATCAAAATATAATGTGTATATACATAGGTATAACTAATTAACCTTTTGATTGATTGTTGTATTTAATTTAATTAATCAAATTAAGTAATTTTAAAATTCAAAATTCAAAATTAGATATTTTATTTTTGAAAAGTTATTGAAAATTTTTAATTTATTTTATACCCTTTATAAAATTTTATTTTACATTTCCAATATACATTTTAATTTAAAGGGTATTTTAAATTTGAAAATTTTAATTTGAAAATTAGCCTAAAGGCCAAATAACTTTGAGCCTTACATCGGAGCCAACCTTTTGGACTAATTGCACCCATTGGGCTAGGCCAGTACGTAGGGAGGGGAAATATTTGATTATTTAATCACAAGCCTAGACAATACTATTTTAGATTCCTATCGGATAAATAGGCTTAATAAATTAGCACTAAATGTTGACTAATGAGAACACATTGACCATTTGGGCCCTGATACCTTTGTTGGAACTAGCTCGGATTAAAATAGGTGTAATATATTAATTTCAAAAAAAATTCCTAAGTGGTTCATAGGGGGTCTATGAAGTCTAGTGTTTAACACAAGATCCAATTTAGTACTTCAAATTAAATCTTGTTTTATTTAATTAATGTATATATGTTAATTAATTTAAATTTATATGTTTAAGTATATCATACACTCATGTGCATATATAGTATGTGATGAAAAATAGCGAAGTGTGCATAGTTAATGTATACATATGTAGATGTTGGGATTTACATCTACTACGTATACATTCGTTAGACAACCAATATATATATATGTGTGTGTGTGTGTGTGTGTGTGTGTGTACATGTGTATGTGTATATACATTGATTGTCTCAAAACATTATTAAAAATATATATGTATATAATTCGAAATTTTTTATATATATAAAAAAATTATTAAAATATTTGATTTGATTTTGATTAAATCGACAAGACTTAAATTCAAATTTCACATTTAAAATAATCTAATTAAGACATGATAAAACGTTTTAAAATAAAAAATCTAGATCTTCAAAATAGTAATTAAAATATCTAAATCAATTTAGATATGTATTTTTATATAAAAATTCAATGGAAAATAATAATAATTATTATTATTTCATACATAAAGCTATTTAAAATGTAAAAGTAAATTAATATATGTATTTTGATATAAAATAAATGTTTATAAATTACATATACATATACATGTAACTTATTTTCAACTATTACTTTTTTCTCTTTTTACAAAAAAACTGAAAGCCATTTTATTACAAATAAATATAATATATTTTATCATTAAATGTAAACCTTGTGTTGAATATTAAATAAAATTTACATATATATTATGTTAATATATGGTTTTACAAGAATTAATTTTTTATAAGGTCAAGTGTAATTTTAATAATTTAATTTATATTTATAGTTTTAAATATGTATAGTGATGAACTTTTATTTTAAAATTAGAAGAAAAAAACTGTTTAAAAATTATTAAAATTATTCATAATGTTCAGAAAATTATGATATATTTATATGGTTATAAACATGGCCAAAATAAATTTATATATATATATACACACACACACATATGATTTTAAAACTTGGATTGATAAAAAATAACATGCAATATATTCGTTTAACGTACTCTAAAAAAAATATAATAATGATAAGGCAACAATACATATATAAAATCGTTCTATAGATGACCAGATAATAGATAAAACAAAAAACAAAAATTATACCTTTTAAGACGACGCATTTGATTGCGCCTTAATTAGAGAAATCCCTTAGACTCTGATTGAATCAATCACCTGATTTTGCTATAATCAAGTGTACCAATGTTCTTATTTTAATTTGATGTTGATATGTGCCAGAGGAGCTTGTTATAGGGTGGAGAGGATTGGTCACATGGTCAAGAGAAGGAGGAAGAAAAAGAGTAAAAATTGAGGCTTGCGTTGGTTTATATAGAGAGAGAAAGGAAGACAAATTCTCCACCTTTTACACTTTCTTCTTCTCCCAATTTATCGGAGAGATTAAAAATTCAAACCTACCCATCTATGGTCAGCCAGTTATTCCATGTGGGCCAGTTTAAAACCTCAAACTCATTCAATAATTTATTGCATTTAAATCACATTTAAATGTGTATTGATATCATACATTGATACACGCTTGTATAACTTTTATATATGCATACAATTAATTATTAGTGAACCTAGAAAGTACTAATAGCACCCAGAACATCAAATATATAAATAATTAATATTTCATAAAAATTAATTAATCTATAACACTATGTAAACTAATAAATCATGTGATGTTTTGAAGAATTCACTAATACAATGGTATTACTTACGGACGTAAACTCTATGACTGATTAATATCAAACAATTCGAATATCAACATTTACACGCAACCTTAGTTAGTGATGTGACAGTTTGATTGAATTTATAAATTCATTTATACAACTTCATCGGTAAAATCCAATACAATTTAAGTAGTACCTATAACAACCTGGGATTTTAGTCACTGAATTTAAATATTTGATTAATTTTAAAGATTTAAATAATTTGTTTTAAAGGTTTTCAACTTGGATTAAAATATAAGGATTGTTTAAAAATACTTGAATATTGTTGCAAATAGTTGGATATTAAATTTGATATTAGTTAAATTGATTTAATGGTCTTAATTAACTTCTTTTAAATTATAAACAATAATGGTGACTTCATCTTGTAAATTTATTTTCAATAATAAATGGTTCAAATAAATAATAAGAATTTTTTTACGACTTGATTTTATTAATGTATTTGTAATATAATTTATTTGATTCTTCCATAATTTTTAAAGTAGAAAATATCGATTTATTCGTTTAAAGATTTATCGGCAAACGACTGTGTTTTTGTGGTTTTACAGAACTCAATAATCGCTGTATATTATTATTCTTTTTGGGTCACGTCCCTGTTCTGAGTGCAACCGTATTTTTATTTTGTGGTTCTCCGTTCATATGAGAACAAAAGTATGAGTGGCGGAATGCCGAAAAATTCGAATATATAGTTAACTAAAACACATAGCCGACCAACACACAGCTCCCTCTCTCTCATTTTCACCATTCAATCATCTTTCAAAAATTAAAACCACGAAAATTCGTCTTACCCTCTTCCTCTAAAAAATCATAACAATTGGAATAAAAATTTAAAAATTATAAAGGTTGTGTCTTTGAGTTTGTTATGGGTTAAACTTCATGTTGATGGGTTTTCGGAAAGTGTGATTGAGTTTAAGGGGGTTCAACGGTTTGGATCGGTGCTAGGAGAATTAGGGCTAGTGATTTAAGGAGTTTGGTCATCGATTTGCATATTTGAGGCTTGATTCGAGTTCGTTGAGAGGAAGAGCATCTGGTCCCAATGTTTGGTATGTGCCGATGGCTACGTAGGGAGTGCCACAGTGGTCGCATGGCCAATGTAGTGCCCAAGCCATGAAATTTTTGGGAGATGCGAGCTCGACATAGCAGGGTCTAGGAGGTAGAGATCGAGGAAGAGAGTTAGTAGGAGTTGACGGCATGTCGATTCGTCGATCAAAAAGGGAGTTAGAGATGGGTGAATTTTCGGTCGTGGGTGGGTTAGCTTCTAGAGCGGGAGTTTTAAAATGTTAGGGAAGATGATTAAGTTTGGAAATTAATATAAATTGCAATTAAGGTGTGATTAATTAATAATTTCATTTCGAAAATTTATTAAAGCAATATCTTGCTCTTACAAGGTCGGATTCAGTCGATGTTGGTCGCGTTGGACTTACAGGAATGACGTCTACATTTTGGAACTGGATTAGTGGAAATTAGAGCTTGTAGAAATTTTAGCTAAAATCAAATGCTGTTTAATTTTAGATGGAACCAGATTGTGAAAACGATAACTGGAATTTCGGTGAATTAAAACTCACCTTTTTGGGTTAATTGGTATGTTATATAGTAGATAAAAATTATTTATTGCATGCTTGGATGTTGAATTTGCTGGTTGTTTGGTTTGATAAATTATCATTTTTGAAAATGGATAATGTACGAAGTGATAAAATAATACTAATTTAATGTAATTACTTTGTTTAAATAATAACATAGCTAATTTAAGCATACTTCTTTGGTGTTATCTGTTTGACCAAATAAACACGATCTAACAATAAACAAAAGATTTATTTTGAATCACATTTATTTAGCTAAATAAATCCTCATTCTATTATTATTTAAATTTGAATGTTTATATAAGTGTTAGTTTATTAATGCTAAATATGTGATGTGTTAACAATTGATTGTTAATTATGGATTTGGTTTACATAGATGCATGCTTATGTGAATACCTGCAATTTAACTTAGAAAATTAAATTGAATTTAATGGTAGCTTGTTTATGTACAATTGGAGTCGCTCGGCCTCTTTCTAGATTTGGAAAGTTATGGTTTTAAATTAATTTCAAATTTTATAATTTGAAGTAAAATGATTTATTTAATTGTTATTTTCATCAAATGTTTGTTAATTTCTATTTTACAAAGTGTTTTGTAAAATTATTTCTTTAGTAAAGTTAATTTTTATATTTATAATGTTCTAAAATTAATTAATTTATAGTTTTTAGTTATAATAATTACTTATCAAAATTGTCTAAAGATAATAAATTATTTTATTATTGATTATTTTAAACTTGTTAATTATTTTATTAGTACAGTAAGGTTAATTGGTTATATTTTGAAAGTTGCTTTAAAGTTATTTTATTATTTTTAATTAAATGTTTTAAAGGTAAATCATTTTTTATTTAAAGGTTTTAAAAGTTAATTTTATATTCTTTAAAATGTTTTAAAACTTATTATTATATTATTTAAAATGCTTGACCTTAATGTTTAATTTATTATAATTAAATAATAAATTATTTATAAAAGGATTTCTTTTATAAAAAGGGTTTATTTAAAGGAGTTTATAAAGGTTTGGAATTAGAAAAAGGTGTTCGGTCTTTAAATGATTTCATAAGGAGAGTTATAGATGAGTTTTAGAGATTTAAAATGGGGAAGTTTTATTAATAGGTTTTTGAGCTTTATAAAAGAGTATTTTTATATATAAAACTTAGAGATTTATAAAGATTTTGGAAATTTATAAAAGAGATATTTGTAAAATGAAGGAGATTTATGGAAAGGAACGGTGTTTTTATAGGATCATTTTCACCCTAAAATGGGGGTGAATAGGGTGACACAAATAATAATAAAAATTAATGCGGAAATAAAAAAATCAAAGGCAATAATGCAGAAGAGATCACACACAAATTTACCCAGCTTCGGCAAAACCCTACCTATGTGGTGCTTCCAAGGTTTCTATTAGAAATTAAGTAGTCAAACGCTTACACATGCAAACATGCCACATCTGCTAATGATTAACCTAACTCTAGGCTCAAAACTCTGCCACAACTCAGCCATTGAGTTGCGAATTCTCAAACTACACCACCGTAGTTCGTAACCTAGTTACACGACTAGAAAGTTACACGGTTTAAAAAGAAAAGAAAATTACAACTGAAAATAAAAATAAACAAAATAAAAACCCTAATTAAAAATTCTAAGCCTAAACACAAATATGATAGAGCCGGCCCAATTAAAATTAAATCAAAGAGAGCGTCTCTCTTTTATTATTCTTGTGGCCGATGCTTTCTTCGTTCCTCTTCCAAAAACTAGGCTTTTGTAAAATTGAGGCGCCGCTTGATATTGGTCGATTGCAGTGATGTATACTCTTTGATATGTCTTTTCAATCGATCCCTTCGCTGATTATTGACTACAGCTGCTCCAATTTGTCGAGCGTGTATACTTGGATTAGTATTGGTATGTGAGATTCCTTTTTTGATTCTGATTATGCTCGACTTTGATTCGAGTTATTGGCTTTGATTTACTTCATTGATTAGCTCTGGCATTTGCTTGAACGCGAATCATACATTTTTGCAGATGATGTTGGGATTTTATAGGGAACGAAACCCTCAATTTTCATTCGTATTTTCGATTTGAATTCTTCAACTAATTTTGTTTGGTCGTTTGATTTTGCTTGAATACTTGTGATTATTTTGACTTGTCATCTTCTAATATATTTGAATTTTCTCAACTTTCTTTACTCGGTTCCTATGACTTTGATGTTTTAATTTTTGAGATAATTTCTACAATTTTAACTTGTTCAATTCATGTTATTGGCTTTGACTTTGCTTGAATACATTCGAATTTATTCTTCTTACTGGTGCAACTTGATTTGCTTTGAGTTCTCTTTTATAGTTCTCATTTGCACTGCTATTGTTAATAATGATTTTGAACACCAATTCACGTCTTTGATGGTATAACCCACTTTGTTGTCTTTGCATATATATCTTATTGTACTAGTGGTATGGTCTGAGTTACTTCAGTTGCTTTGAGTCTTGTGTATGTCATTTCCTGAGTTACCTACAGCTTGCCTCTGGTCTGGTTTGGTTCATCTTTTTTGTTTGGTTGAGTTCAAGTGTCATTGACCTTCATATGTATTCATGTGGTCTTTTAAGTCTTCATGTTGACTGAATTTGGCACTTCATGTTGCATTGTGTTGTATGTGTGTTCGAGTGGTTCATGTTGCACTGACTTGTTTCACTTGACTCTACTATTCATTTTGTCTTGACTCATTGGCATGTTGTGTTCATGTATGGTCTGAATTGATCATTGCTTTACTGTGCACTGATTGTCGCCAAACAGATCTGAGTCTTTATGTAAATCTCTTTCATGTATGTTGGTTTGATGTGGAATTCCTTGTCCAGTTTGCTTTGAGCCCGTGAGTTGCATGCTCCAATGTACATGTTTCGTTGTATCTCTGAAATTGTTTTATGGTTGGCCTTGGTTCTGGTCTGGTGGGCACCCATGTCTGGTCTTCATTTGCTGCAAGCTCAGTTACCAGTTGCTTCAAGATGTAACTGCATATACATGTATATATGTGTGTAAGTATATATGTATGGTGGTTTGATATTGACTCTTGTTTGAACATGATGTTTTACACATTGAGTTGAATCTAGTTTTTGCTTAGGTTTGACCTTATACTCACATGCCCCTGCGATTTTGTAAAGCAAGTGTATATCGGTGTGCACAGTTTGTGGTATGTACAGTGATACACTGTGCATGTCACAAGTTGTTCGTGTATGATGAATTAAAAAATAAATGATAATGAATAACCAAAATAATTGAGGCAAACAATATTTTCAAACACACATTTCATTGTACACTGCAAAATATTTCTTTTCAATTTTACTGTGTCAGTGTTTGTTTGCAGATAGTTCAAATGTTGAATACAGACTAGAATAGAGTTGAAGATCAAATACGAGTGAGAGTGAATATGTAGTGAGGTGAAAATTGTAAATTGTAAATTATGTTGTAATCGAAATTGTATTGCAATTAGAAATGTATAAATGTAGCGAGAGCTCAGATTTGTACTATTTGAATTTGTAATAAAATATTTGTTTGAATAAAATATTTGTTTGAATATGAATTATGTGTTATTTATTTTATTCAACAAATATTTATTTAATTATGTGAAAAATAAAATAGTACAACAATAAATACATTTAAACAAATATATATATATATATATATATGTTTATTATCATCAAACAAAAATAATAGATTATTGTATTCTACAGTTTTGGATTATAGATCCATGTATTAATGACATCTAGGTTTGATCATTTTAGTATGATTTTGGAATAAAATATCTCTCTAAGTGTTTGGTGAATATAATTATACCGTTTTATAAGTATATGAAAAAGGTTTTCCAAGTTTTTAAAGGAATGGTTTGCGAATATACTTATCCTGATGAGATAAGTATATGAATATTTTGATAAATTTTTTGGAAAGATAATAAATGAAAGATTAATTTTAGAGGCTTGGTAGTTTCCATGGGAAATGGAATCTCTGATTAGAATGTTTGTTTACTGACTATTAAATCTTGGCCTAAATATCTAATCCTTCTTAATTTCGATGGTACGGAAATATTCCTCGCTTAACACTGAAGGATTTTAACTCTGAAAATACCTAGAAGAAACACAGGGATTATATGGAACAGTTACCATCGGTGGTGGTATATAGTATGTATAAACTCGTTTTGTTCTACTAGGACAATTGATGAGGAGATTCATCCACATAAACGATTAGTGGCGATCCCTGCTCTTATATATTATCTGATTATTACTAAAAGAACTGGTATAGAGCATTCTAAAATCGATCATTTGGTTTTGGAACATCCGATAAGCAAAGGAGTGTGCTTGTAAGAGATGACTCGAAACCATAACCACTCCAAAATAATATATGGGTTATATGCTTAGAGGAGATTCAAGATCGGTTTTGGATGTTGAAATCATTATGTGATTTCGAGACACGTTGGGGGTGTAGGAATCTATATGTGATTCCAAGATCTTTGTTGAGATGTGGGAATCCATGTGTGATTCCGAGACCCATTAGGGTGTGGGAATCCATATGTGATTCTGTGATCTGTTTTGGATGTTGGAATCCATGAGTGATTTCGAGATCCGTTGGGGTACGGGAATACGTGTGTGATTATGATATCTTTGTTGAGATGTGGGAATCCATGCGTGATTCCGAGACCAGTTGAGGTATGGAAATCCATATGTGGTTCCAAGATCTATTCAGTTAGCAGTGCGTGAGCTGGAATGTCAAACGTAGCCTCATCAGCGGTAATGAATAAAACCAGAGTTATGATGCATAGTCAGAGGTTTAGTAAACCCATAAGGGTGTAGTCATCCCCTTCCAAGGGTTGCCTACAGTTTTTATGCATGCATGCGGAGATGCATTCGGCCTTGCGTGGCCAGCTATTTATTTCCTATTGTACATCATTAGGGATAAACTGTTGCTTCGGAAGGATAACTTCGATCCTTGTGCAGGATGACCGCTCTCGAAGTACTGAGGGCATCTCCATGGAACCCTACACAATTAGTCAACGTGCCTTAGCAATTTATGATTATATACTTATTATTGTTGTGGTGTAAACTCATGAACATCATAACTAGTTGATTATTGGTATTTTCACCCTTAGACATTATTATAATATCACTAGAGTTTATAATATAAATGGTTAGGCCATCGTACGGTAAAAACCCAACCATGTTTATGTGCGGCATGGTCTTACGAGATACTTTTGATTAGAAAGGTTTTTATAACATTAAAAATCCATTTGAGATGTGTTTCTTATACTGGTTTACCTGACTGATCTGGGCATTAATTTTCTTATAATGCTCTAGTCAGACCGAGCATATTTTTAGATTCAGTTTGGATGCTTGATAGCTTCAGGTAACGAGCTGGATGCCTCCAAGTCGTATCCATGTATATTTTATTTCTATTGCATTAGTTTTTTTATTTAATAGCATTTGTGAGGATAAGTTGTTGTAAATGTCCGGGCTTATGATTGTTTAATGTACTCTGATTGATGTGTATGTATAATTAAGTCTTAATTTGGTAAAGATCTATTGTATATTATATATTACTCATCACGATGTGAGATTATGTGTAATGACCCAATTTTTCGACTTTCGAAAGTTGACATCAATACATCCTCTGTATCAAATGCCGAGCAATCGAAGGCTGTAAAACTGAACCGTTAGGGTTAAACAAGAAGGAGATAGAAGAAGAAAAAGAAAATAACATCATATTCTCACATTTCGCAGCAGAACAAATATAATAGATGAATAATCTTTAAAACAAAGAACCATATATGTTATTTCAATACATCATCAGAGTATATAGAATTTAACATAATAATGGCAATTATTTTAACTTACTTACATAGATTTTTTTGACTTGCACCAACCCAAACGCAACGGACACTATATAGTATAAGTGATACGTCTAGCCATCTAGCTTGAATTCTAGATCTCCACAGCATACTTCTTGATTGACTTCGCTCCAGAATAATGATAACCTGACTCTAGGCTAGCCGTGTGGAAAATTATGGGCGCCCAGAGTTTAGAAAGGAAGAAATAAACTCCAGATCAGTCATGGAACTAGTGTGAGATCTTAAAAACAGTTATTTTTAACAAAAGGGGAATAAAAGAAATTCGCAATGCTTTTTGGAAAATGAAACTACCATAAGGCCTCCCGGCACACACACAATGCAATCGCACACTTGGGGGAGATTTCTCCTTATGATAGTCAAACATGCTTGATACGCAAAATCTTTTTGATATTATTGTTAGTGCATAGTGTGGAAAACATTTCGAAAGCATAATATAAATCTTTGCCAGCATAGGTACCATTATATTATGCCTGCTATAGCTACCTCCTGAGAAGGCAGGTTATACAATTTGCAATCGTAAAGGGCTTGTATTGTTTCTTTGGATTTCCAACAAATGGTTAGGCTAAGGAACTTCCTGGGCCACATGGGTATGCCTCTGGAGGGACGCTCCGAGAACCTAACCGGATCTCTGCCAACACAAGGCCGGGTTACCTCTGTAACTAGGTAACTACTGATACATGTATGCCATCCCCTGGTCGTAACCGACCTTTATCCGAGGATCCTCAACACCAACAACCACAAAGTAATAAATTTTGCAACATTCACATAGGTTAAATATCTGGGCTCCATACCATGATACCACCTCTTTCCAGAAGGAAATGACATACCCTTAGGAGGCCCTATCCCCAAATAACCTTGCCGCATCTTTCCTGTTTTGACCATTCCGGGTTGTGAGGTCCGACGAAATCTCGTCCACAAAGCTACGCTTTTCATAAAAGCCATGCTTCGATCAACAAATGATCGGCAGCACTTCGTATGCCACATTACCAATTGGGAATGTATCATTAGTAACCATCAACCACATAACCTCTGAGCTCATACGTCTTAGAGAAGGGTGTTAAGCTAAGAGAATAAATTCTCCGCCGCCAACCGAAATGTATTCGATAGAAACCAGATTTACATCTCAAAGTGTAACGTTAGACACACATCCATACAAGTCCGTTCCGAGATCGAACAGAAACGAAGGCACTTCAAAGAAGCCCTTGCAAATCCGGATACTCACTAATCACGTCCGGAATCCCCATCACAAAGGGTGATAAAATCTATATACCAGAGCAACCCAGTGTAGAGACATTCGACAGGTAATCCTTTTGCTTTCAAAAATACCCGGTCTTCAACACCATCTTCAAAATGTAATCCCTTTTTGTCGTATCATTATTTGAAATGGGTTTTATGACACAAAGTCATCTCCCGGCTAATCCGAATAACGAGCGCTTACTTTAAAAATAAGTGTTACTTTCAGATTCAAACAAATCACAACAATTTCCACTTTGATCTTTCAACCAAAAGATCCATCATAAAGATTCGATGTGGTTTTCGAATATCCATTTGAAATTCGACCCCCGGTCGCATCAAAATTCAAACACTATTTTTAAAGGCCAATATTGATAGTCGGTTATTTAACTATCAATCAGTGTTCACAGCAATCACCAGATTTCAAATAATTTTCTTCCAATTATTTATTTTCCAATATATCTTCTCAAGATATAATTTTAACATTTCAACCATTTGAAAACAAATTTCTAATCACTTTTCACCTTTCAATCTTTTGAAAACAAATTTCAAATCGCTTTTCGCATTTCAATCCTTTGAAAACAAATTTCAAATCACCTTCCTCATGTTGAATAAATTTCCAATATTTATTTAATTCCACTGAAAATTTACCGAGTTCAAATACTTTAAAAAAATTAAAATACTTATCCAAAATATACTTAGAAACATTTAAAATAAAATCATTTTGAAACGCTTTCTTAAATATTAGTTATGAAAATATTATACTAATATCTCAAAAAATTCAAGTCCAAACTAATTTAAAAATAAAATTAGTAAATAGGATATAACTATTTAAATATCCAATTTCTAAAACAAATATCGATTAAAACTATAAATAATCACTTCTATAATAAATTAGAAAAAATCTTTACTTTAAAGATTTAAAACAATTCCTAAAAATAATTTCTCTAACAATATTCTTTCAAATCAATTTCTAGAACTTTTAATTTATACTTCAAAAGCTACTTTAAAAATATACTCGGCTTTCCAGGGAAGAATTCTCTTTCCATTTCAAAATGGTCCATTTAAATCAATAAACAAATTTTTCTTGATTTATCTCAAATCATATTCCAAATCCGCAAATTTCTTTCCATACTTTTAAAAATAAACCAATATTTGTTTTTAAAACAAATTTCCCTTTCCTTTATAAAATTCCCACTGTGAATTTTAAATTTTCCAAATATCTAATGATATACAATTTTCAAATTGATTTCAAAAATCATTTCCAAACACCAAATCAATTTCCAAATTGATTTCAAATTTTATTTTAAATACCAAATAAAATTCCAAATTGATTTCTAAATTTATTTCAAACACCAAATCGATTTTCATTCAAACATCAAATAAATTTTCATATTAATTTCCCAAAGATTTATTCTTTTAACACCAAATCAATTTTCGAATTTATTTTTAAAATAAATTCTTTGTCTCTTCCAAACTATTTAAAATCCGAATTTTAAATAAATTCTTCAACTATTAAACAATATTATTCAAAAACCCATTTATTAGAATCTTTTCCTATATTTTGGAATTTATTCAATAATTTTTCAAAAATAAAACTTTATCTGTTTAAATTTCTTATTTTAAATTCACCCAATTCTTTAAATGAATTTATTATAAATTTTCTACTTAAATTTCAAAAATCCGATTTTATTTATTTCTGGTATTCTACGATACAAAAAATATATTCGGCAAAATTATAGCCTTCAACGGTTTCAATCACAAATATAATCATACACAGATTATAAATAATCAACACACAATGTAACGATCCTAAATTTTGAACAATTTAAATTGTGAATATTTAATTAATTTTGAATATTTGAATGATAATTTAAACTGAATTTCCGATATAACAATGAAATTGGTGATTAAATATTTAAAATTTAATCTATACAAAGCTGAAGAAAAATTTAAACTTGACTTTGGAGTTGAAATTGAATATTTAATTTGTAATTGAAATTCAAACTAATGACTTAAGAAAATAATTTGGATACAAGAATTTTTATTTATGTAAATTAATAAATTGATGGTTAAAATTTTAATAACATTCTTTTCTTTAGCTTAAATAAAAAAAAAATCAATACAAAATAAAATAAACAAATACACTTAGTAAAAAAATTTAACAACATAACTTAAACAAAAATTTACAAAACAAAGTAATGAAAATAATTAGACAAAACAAATTGGATTTAGATAAATAGAAAAAAAAAATAAGAGGAAAACTTGTTTATGGTTTGGGCTTTGAAATTTATACCGGCCCACGTTTGAATACTACTGCCTTTATCTTTAACCCGATCCCCTTCCATTTCACTTTACCCGTTCCCATTTTTTTTAACCCTAAAACAAAAAAAAAAAGCACGAGAAAAAAAATATGGCGGCTTCGTTCTTCTCGACTCGTTCTGCTTTGGAAAATTTGGGGCTTTACTTCTCGCGATTCAAAAACTAGGGCTTGTAATCAAATTTGGGGCTATTTCGACTTTGTTATGGTGAGTTTTCTGCTCACGATTAATTTTTAATTCAGGTGTTTAAATTTGTTTGGATTGAATGTTGGTTGCATGCTATGATTTGGTGATTATTAGCTTTCAGTTGCTCGGTTAAATTTGAATTTTAAACTAATAAGAACAGATAACTCACTGCATGTTGGATTGTTGGTTGCTATTCGTTATCACTTGCTCTGATGTTGTGTTTTTGAACTGTTAAGATCAGATTCTACTCAATTTTTGATTTTAAACTAATAAGAATAAATGCTATTTGATATTTGTTTTAAATTGGTAAGAACAGACACTATTTAAATTTTAATTTAAACTGATAAAAACAAATGCTATGAATAACCTGATGAGAACAGGTGCTTCCAAATGTTTGATTTCAGATTGTTGTTTTGAAAATTTGTTTTTCTTAAAAAACTGATTTGAACAGATGCTATAAATTTAAATTTTTTTTTACTGTTGAGAACAGATGCTATCATTTTAAGAATCTGATGAGAATAGAGGCTATTAAATCTTGACTTGCTTTGTGTTGCTGCATGTGTTGGATCTTGCTTTGTTAATGAATATTTATATGGAAACCTCTGAACCCAAACCTTCTTCTTTGTTTATCCGTGAATCAATCACTTAAGCCTATAATATGTTGTGATGTTTTGGTACCTGAAATTGTTTTTGTTAAGTGATAATGTGTTTGCATGCTTGTTTATGTTGACTGTCCCTCTGTTTTGAAATGCATGTGAGTTTTCTAAGCTCACGATAATCTTCATGCAAGTTTTTGAATTTGTTTGAAGTGAATTCCTTGGTTGCATGCTATGTTTTTGGGGCGATTTGATTATCTTTGGCTCGGCTAATTTAATTTTTAAAACTGATATGCTCAGATTTGTGACTGCATGTTGAATTTTTGTGCTAGTTGCTGTTATTTGCTCGATTTACTTGGATTTTAAATTGGTAGAAACAGATGCTAGTAATTATTTTAAACTATAAGAACAGATTCTACCCATTTGATTTAGTTTTTGAACTGTTAGGAGCAAATGTTTTTTTGATTTCTTTTAAAATTTAAATTTGTAAGAACAGATGCTGCCCAGTCTTAATTTTTAAATTGATTAGAACAAATGCTACCTGACTATTTGTGTTTGTTTTAAAATTGATAGGAACATGTGCTATTTGTGTTTGTTTTAAAATTGATAGGAACATGTGCTATTTGTGTTTGTTTTAAAATTGATAGGAACATGTGCTATTGGTGTT
This sequence comes from Allium cepa, assembly GCA_030765085.1. NCBI lineage: Eukaryota > Viridiplantae > Streptophyta > Magnoliopsida > Asparagales > Amaryllidaceae > Allium > Allium cepa. The sequence continues at coordinate 474,867,128 of CM060931.1, forward strand.
TGTTTTAAAAATTGATAAGAACAGATGCTATATTTATTTTGTTATTAAATTGATAAGTACAGATGCTACTAAATATCTTGTTTGAAAACTGTTTGCAAACAATTGCATTATGAATTTAAACTTGCATGTTTGTCCCATGCCTGGTAACCATTAGACCATTTATTATTTTGCACTTGAGTCTTTTGGTACTGTTGTTGTATTGGTGTTGCATTTGGTCTGCATTGTAGTTGTATTCATATATACTTGCTACTGTTGCATTACTTGCTTCACTTGAGTTTTTTTTGTAACAGTAGTCTACTGTGTTCATGCACTTTGGTTTGTGGCAGTTTGCATGTCAAGTTGCATCCATGCTGTTGCACTTGTAGTTGTACCCCATGCTGTTGCACTTGGGTCTGGTCACTGTTCTCTTGGTTGTTCTAGTCTTCATTTCCATTGTTGTTTGCATCCTGATATATGTTGCATTGCAGTTGATTCATTTGGTCATTTGGTGTCTGCATCCTTATCTGTTGCATACATAAGTTTGGCCACTGTTGTATAATTGCATTTGATCTGCACTTGTGTATATTCTCAGGTTGCACACTGCAACTGCACTTGCATTTGTGACCTTTATTTGCCTGTTGTTTGAATTGTGCATTATTCATGTGTAGCTTGGTCATTTTGATGCACTGCCTTGATTTATTTTGCCTCTATCTTTATAGTTACAGGTTCTAAACTTGATTTAAAAATTCAAACTATCCACCTAAGTGTTTTTTTTTAGTTTTTAATCCTTAAACAAAATATGTTGTATGTGAGTAACATTTTATATTAAATAAACTTAAGTAGAAATTATTTGCCTGTTTTACTCTAGAAACAAGTGTGTTTGCATGAAAACACAATTTCATACTGGTAGATACATGAATATATTTAGTTGGGCAAGCTGCTGTGAGTTTATTTCTTTCAGTGTGAAGATTTAAGGTTTAACAAAATGTGGCTATGAACATTTGTCAAAGTTTAAAGTTCTATTTAATATGAAAGTTCTGTATTGTCTCTGTGAATTTAGAAAATAAACAAAACAAATCTTATGGGTTGTCTCTGTGAACATTGGAACAAATCTTGATCATTTTGCTGTGTCAATTTGTGTATTCCCTGTTGTTAACTCTGTCTGGTTGATGGGCATGTCACTGACTTGCTGTCTTATTCATCTTGGTTTTAGTTGTTGTAAATCCTATGTGATGTTTGCCTAGTTGTGGTCTTGTTTCATGTTTAATGCAGTGCTTGGTCATCGCACTGGTCATTGCTTGTGAAGTTTGGTATTGCATTGTTATGTACGTGATATGTTGACACATTCACCTATGCTTGCACTACTTCATTCCAATGCATACTCTTGTCTGCAATTGTTCATCCTGAAGCTTGATCATTGTTTCACTTGTCTTCACTTCTGTTTTCTCCTAGTTGCTGTGGCATTGTGCCTTTGGTCTGCATATTGACTGTTGCAGTCCAACTTGTTGTTGGTCTTACTTATAATTTGTAGCCAGTTGGTCTTCAGTTTCATCTTCAATTGTAGCTTGTTATATGGAACTGGTAGTTGTTGCTGAGCTTGCATACTTCATGCTTGTTGTTGTATACCTGTCCACTGTAGTTGTGTCTTGCCACTGCTGCCCCTGTGCACTATTGATCTGTGCACTGTCCATACTTGTAGTTGTATGCCCTGTTGCATTTGGGGCTGCTGAAACTGTTGTGCATTTCGGCCTGTACTTGTGCTCGCTGCCTTGACCTGCTGTGTTGTTTCTGTTCGGGCTTGTTATTGTATCTTTGTGGTCTTTGTGATTACACTCGCACACGTGTTGGCGAGGCAGTGCACACGTGTGTTTGTCAGAACTTAAAAATTTGAAATTGTTAATGTGAAAAATCCGTAATAGATTTTAAATTGATTTATCTGTTTTACCATATCTGTAACCATATTATTCAGTTCATTTCAAATTTATTTACTTGAATAAAGATTAATCCTGACTCGAGTGTTTTTGTGTTTTGCAATTAACGCTCGGGTCAGACCGAGTATTTTTACAGCTTGGAGTTTTGCGCGCAGCGAAGTTAGAGAGAGAGGGGAAAGCACAACTAAAGCTTTTCAGAAAATTATTTTTCTTGTACTTAATAAAATTTGTTTCCGCTGTATAAAATGTAACTTATTGTATTAACTCTGATATTTGTATATAAAAGAAAAGTTTGTTTATAAAATATGATTACTATTCTGTGATTCTGTAGCTGATTCTGTTTAAATGTTATAAACTAAATAACAATCCGTCATTTTGAACGTTTCTAGTTGGTTTAATTACCGACTAGAGGCGGTCAGGGCGGCGGGTCGTTACAAAGTGGTATCAGAGCTTTGGTTTACACAAAGCTTAGTTTATGGCGTTTAATATGAATAGTTACTAGAATCACTTTAAAGAAAGTGTTTTCAAATCTAAAGAAGTTTAAGATTGTTTTCTTTAAAATAAACGGTATTTTGAAAATTAGAATTATTTTTGAAGATTCCCCTCTCTAAATTTAGGTTTGCGATAGTTTATATTCGGTGAGGTCTCGTTAGACTTGAGTTTCGATCGTTCGGAAACTCATTATCAAATTGTTGAGATTTATGGAAACTGAAAATATGAGTTAATTGAATTAATGAATTGGTTTAAATTGGTTTAAATCAAATATTTTGAATATCTTCAAAGTAGTAATTGGAAAATAAAATGATATGTCAATTTGATTATAATCAAATGGATTATTGAACTATAACTTGAGAATTTGATTCTGAATTCTTTTGAAATTGATTTCAAATGTTGTGAAGAACGATTTAGTGAATAAATGGATTATAAGTAATTAACTTATAATATGAACTTTTGGTATATAGCTGAGTTATATGAATTGAATTGAATCAAATTAATAAAGGAGATTATAAAACGAAGTTTTATAAATAGAAATGGAATTTCTAAAGATGTTTATAAAATCCACAAACGACTTATTTTGATAAGTAAAATTGTTATAACTTATTAAAGGAGTTATATCTATGGTTTTGGACAATAAATAAGATATAAAAAGAGATATGAATCTAATGAAAATTTATAAGAGATTTAAATAGATGCAATGAAGAATTTGAATTTGAATGGGCATGGAAATAAGTTAAGTGGAAAACTTAATATTGAAAATTTGAAGTTGGGTTAAAACCAATATTTTGAAATGTATGCAGAATTCAAACTATGAATTAAGTTGAAGTTGAAAACTTAAATGGGAATGTTTTTGGGAAGAAACATTATGTAAATGAAGATAATTCATTTTGAAATGTGTTAAGAATCGAAAGCATAGATTTCAACATTATTGTTGAAATAGACGTTTTCGAGTGGAAAAATGGAAATGGTAGATTATAACATTTGTTGTTATAGTAAATAATTTCAAAAGGGAAATGATTTTGTTTAGTATTGGGATTTACATATCTATTTTTAAATTTGAATCCTTATACTAGTGGTTTTGAGTCGTCGTAACGATGTTTTACGCAACATTCGTTTTGACTCAAATAAAATGTGTTTAAAAGAATGGTTTCTTTTAAGAATGAATATATACTTGATTTTGGTTTGAAGTATATTGAATATTTTCAAAGTGTTGAAAATAAGTGGATTTGTAAATTACTTATTATTGAATAAGTATGGGTATGTTTTCCTATATGAAATGAATGGTTTGAAATTTTATCTTTTAAAGATAAATTGAAAATGAATAGGTGAAATCGATTTGAAAATCGTATATTCATAGATAATTTGGAAATGTTTCCGTTTAAGGAAATCGCTTTGAAATTTGTTTTCAAAGATTAAAAGGTGAAGAAATGGTTTGAAATTTGTTTTCAAATGGTTAAGTGTGAAATTATATATCTTGTAAAGATATTATTTTTGGGAAATTTGAACAATTAGTTTAATTTGAAAATTTTCAAATGATTGAAATTTGAGCTAAATTGAGTTTAACTTTGTCACCCAAAACAAAGTAAGTTGAACTTTGAATTTTAAATGGATGATTTGGATTGTATGTCTAACGTCGTGAATTGACGACATATCAGTTGATTTCTATTAAATATATATCTGTTGGTGGCGGGGAATTTATTCTCTTAGCTTAACACCCTTCTCTGAGACGTACGAGCTCAGAGGTTATATATCGATAGACATCAATTATGTGTTGAGAATTGACGATGTAGCGTGAAATCCAAATCGAGTGTGTGAAGTCGATAATAAATTGGATTGTGAATGTGTATTAGGTTTGATATAACCTTAAAATTCCAAATCGACTTAGAGGAAAATTTTAAATGGTTAGTGAAATGGAAAATTGTGAATCCTTTATTTGTTATGGGTATGAAATGTTGTGGTTTTCATAACGTATATGTGTGAATACGATAAATTCGAAAACCAATTAGTTTGGAAAAGTAATTGTTGTGGAAAACTTATTTAAGTACATGGGTTGTACTAAGTGTGAAGTGAAATATTATATATGTATGTATAATATTATGTTTTCCAAAATTGAGGATATGGAAAGGTACCTTCCATTTATACTGTGTGACTGTGTGATGGTGATGGAACTCGAGATGAGTATCCATTTAAAAATCGTAGCTACGTAGTATTTCCATTAGTTGGATGACCATTTATATTTCCATTAGTTGGATGACCATTTATATTTCCATTAGTTGGATGACCTTTTGTATTTCCATTAGTTGGAATGTCCTTTTGGACTGGTATAGTGTGCTAGCGTAATTCGAGGGGCGAGATGCCTATGGTTACAAGCGATTCCACTGGGATAGTGGCGTAACCGCCGAGTATACCGCGATCTAGTTACACTCGGGTGGTAGCGTAATTTGAGGGGCGTGATGCCTACAGTTACAAGCGATTCCACTGGGATAGTGGCGTAACCGCCGTGTAAACTGCAATCTACAAACCAAAGCGTAATTCGAGGGGCGAGATGCCTACGGTCACGAGCGATTCTACTGGGATAGTAGCGTAACCGCCGTGTGAACCGCGATCTTTGGCAACAACCATGGCGAAATTCAAGGGATGAGATATCCACAGTTACAAGCGACTCTACTGGGATAGTAGCGGAACCGCCGAGTAAACTGTGATCCATGGGGGAATGTGCTTTCCATATCCATTTTTAAAAGAATTTTTAAAAGTATTTTCACTGGGAATTGAAGCAAGTATATTTAGTACTTGGGGATTGTTAGACTTGCGCCTGGCCAGCGTATGCCTAATGTCTTTAAGAACGATAGTAGACTTGTTAAATTTCGAGTTAGCAAGTATTTTCGAACTTTAATAGAAAATCAATTATCTAGAATTAGAATTCGCATAATTCCAACCTAATGAATTAAGGAAGAGGATTTTTGAAGGGTTTTGAAAATCCACAGCTTTGGAAAAGTTATAATATGTAAATCTCTAATATAAAGTGTTTCAAATTTAAAATTTTGGGTTGTAAGTTGAAAATTTTAGTAAAGATTTTTGTGTCTTGATTGTAGAAAATAATAGACAAAAGAGTTAATTAGCAAAGCTAGCGAGATAAAACAAATAGAATGAATCCTATATTCATTCATCTTTAATAAGTGTTGAACTTGATAAAATTGAGTAAAATATAAATATTAGTGAAATTTTAACAATCATTTTTCCTTACTTGTAATTTCGGGACGAAATTCTTTTAAGGAGGGGAGATTGTAACGATCCTAAATTTTGAACAATTTAAATTGTGAATATTTAATTAATTTTGAATATTTGAATGATAATTTAAACTGAATTTCCGATATAACAATGAAATTGGTGATTAAATATTTAAAATTTAATCTATACAAAGCTGAAGAAAAATTTAAACTTGACTTTGGAGTTGAAATTGAATATTTAATTTGTAATTGAAATTCAAACTAATGACTTAAGAAAATAATTTGGATACAAGAATTTTTATTTATGTAAATTAATAAATTGATGGTTAAAATTTTAATAACATTCTTTTCTTTAGCTTAAATAAAAAAAAAAATCAATACAAAATAAAATAAACAAATACACTTAGTAAAAAAATTTAACAACATAACTTAAACAAAAATTTACAAAACAAAGTAATGAAAATAATTAGACAAAACAAATTGGATTTAGATAAATAGAAAAAAAAAATAAGAGGAAAACTTGTTTATGGTTTGGGCTTTGAAATTTATACCGGCCCACGTTTGAATACTACTGCCTTTATCTTTAACCCGATCCCCTTCCATTTCACTTTACCCGTTCCCATTTTTTTTAACCCTAAAACAAAAAAAAAAGCACGAGAAAAAAAATATGGCGGCTTCGTTCTTCTCGACTCGTTCTGCTTTGGAAAATTTGGGGCTTTACTTCTCGCGATTCAAAAACTAGGGCTTGTAATCAAATTTGGGGCTATTTCGACTTTGTTATGGTGAGTTTTCTGCTCACGATTAATTTTTAATTCAGGTGTTTAAATTTGTTTGGATTGAATGTTGGTTGCATGCTATGATTTGGTGATTATTAGCTTTCAGTTGCTCGGTTAAATTTGAATTTTAAACTAATAAGAACAGATAACTCACTGCATGTTGGATTGTTGGTTGCTATTCGTTATCACTTGCTCTGATGTTGTGTTTTTGAACTGTTAAGATCAGATTCTACTCAATTTTTGATTTTAAACTAATAAGAATAAATGCTATTTGATATTTGTTTTAAATTGGTAAGAACAGACACTATTTAAATTTTAATTTAAACTGATAAAAACAAATGCTATGAATAACCTGATGAGAACAGGTGCTTCCAAATGTTTGATTTCAGATTGTTGTTTTGAAAATTTGTTTTTCTTAAAAAACTGATTTGAACAGATGCTATAAATTTAAATTTTTTTTTACTGTTGAGAACAGATGCTATCATTTTAAGAATCTGATGAGAATAGAGGCTATTAAATCTTGACTTGCTTTGTGTTGCTGCATGTGTTGGATCTTGCTTTGTTAATGAATATTTATATGGAAACCTCTGAACCCAAACCTTCTTCTTTGTTTATCCGTGAATCAATCACTTAAGCCTATAATATGTTGTGATGTTTTGGTACCTGAAATTGTTTTTGTTAAGTGATAATGTGTTTGCATGCTTGTTTATGTTGACTGTCCCTCTGTTTTGAAATGCATGTGAGTTTTCTAAGCTCACGATAATCTTCATGCAAGTTTTTGAATTTGTTTGAAGTGAATTCCTTGGTTGCATGCTATGTTTTTGGGGCGATTTGATTATCTTTGGCTCGGCTAATTTAATTTTTAAAACTGATATGCTCAGATTTGTGACTGCATGTTGAATTTTTGTGCTAGTTGCTGTTATTTGCTCGATTTACTTGGATTTTAAATTGGTAGAAACAGATGCTAGTAATTATTTTAAACTATAAGAACAGATTCTACCCATTTGATTTAGTTTTTGAACTGTTAGGAGCAAATGTTTTTTTGATTTCTTTTAAAATTTAAATTTGTAAGAACAGATGCTGCCCAGTCTTAATTTTTAAATTGATTAGAACAAATGCTACCTGACTATTTGTGTTTGTTTTAAAATTGATAGGAACATGTGCTATTTGTGTTTGTTTTAAAATTGATAGGAACATGTGCTATTTGTGTTTGTTTTAAAATTGATAGGAACATGTGCTATTGGTGTTTGTTTTAAAAATTGATAAGAACAGATGCTATATTTATTTTGTTATTAAATTGATAAGTACAGATGCTACTAAATATCTTGTTTGAAAACTGTTTGCAAACAATTGCATTATGAATTTAAACTTGCATGTTTGTCCCATGCCTGGTAACCATTAGACCATTTATTATTTTGCACTTGAGTCTTTTGGTACTGTTGTTGTATTGGTGTTGCATTTGGTCTGCATTGTAGTTGTATTCATATATACTTGCTACTGTTGCATTACTTGCTTCACTTGAGTTTTTTTTGTAACAGTAGTCTACTGTGTTCATGCACTTTGGTTTGTGGCAGTTTGCATGTCAAGTTGCATCCATGCTGTTGCACTTGTAGTTGTACCCCATGCTGTTGCACTTGGGTCTGGTCACTGTTCTCTTGGTTGTTCTAGTCTTCATTTCCATTGTTGTTTGCATCCTGATATATGTTGCATTGCAGTTGATTCATTTGGTCATTTGGTGTCTGCATCCTTATCTGTTGCATACATAAGTTTGGCCACTGTTGTATAATTGCATTTGATCTGCACTTGTGTATATTCTCAGGTTGCACACTGCAACTGCACTTGCATTTGTGACCTTTATTTGCCTGTTGTTTGAATTGTGCATTATTCATGTGTAGCTTGGTCATTTTGATGCACTGCCTTGATTTATTTTGCCTCTATCTTTATAGTTACAGGTTCTAAACTTGATTTAAAAATTCAAACTATCCACCTAAGTGTTTTTTTTTAGTTTTTAATCCTTAAACAAAATATGTTGTATGTGAGTAACATTTTATATTAAATAAACTTAAGTAGAAATTATTTGCCTGTTTTACTCTAGAAACAAGTGTGTTTGCATGAAAACACAATTTCATACTGGTAGATACATGAATATATTTAGTTGGGCAAGCTGCTGTGAGTTTATTTCTTTCAGTGTGAAGATTTAAGGTTTAACAAAATGTGGCTATGAACATTTGTCAAAGTTTAAAGTTCTATTTAATATGAAAGTTCTGTATTGTCTCTGTGAATTTAGAAAATAAACAAAACAAATCTTATGGGTTGTCTCTGTGAACATTGGAACAAATCTTGATCATTTTGCTGTGTCAATTTGTGTATTCCCTGTTGTTAACTCTGTCTGGTTGATGGGCATGTCACTGACTTGCTGTCTTATTCATCTTGGTTTTAGTTGTTGTAAATCCTATGTGATGTTTGCCTAGTTGTGGTCTTGTTTCATGTTTAATGCAGTGCTTGGTCATCGCACTGGTCATTGCTTGTGAAGTTTGGTATTGCATTGTTATGTACGTGATATGTTGACACATTCACCTATGCTTGCACTACTTCATTCCAATGCATACTCTTGTCTGCAATTGTTCATCCTGAAGCTTGATCATTGTTTCACTTGTCTTCACTTCTGTTTTCTCCTAGTTGCTGTGGCATTGTGCCTTTGGTCTGCATATTGACTGTTGCAGTCCAACTTGTTGTTGGTCTTACTTATAATTTGTAGCCAGTTGGTCTTCAGTTTCATCTTCAATTGTAGCTTGTTATATGGAACTGGTAGTTGTTGCTGAGCTTGCATACTTCATGCTTGTTGTTGTATACCTGTCCACTGTAGTTGTGTCTTGCCACTGCTGCCCCTGTGCACTATTGATCTGTGCACTGTCCATACTTGTAGTTGTATGCCCTGTTGCATTTGGGGCTGCTGAAACTGTTGTGCATTTCGGCCTGTACTTGTGCTCGCTGCCTTGACCTGCTGTGTTGTTTCTGTTCGGGCTTGTTATTGTATCTTTGTGGTCTTTGTGATTACACTCGCACACGTGTTGGCGAGGCAGTGCACACGTGTGTTTGTCAGAACTTAAAAATTTGAAATTGTTAATGTGAAAAATCCGTAATAGATTTTAAATTGATTTATCTGTTTTACCATATCTGTAACCATATTATTCAGTTCATTTCAAATTTATTTACTTGAATAAAGATTAATCCTGACTCGAGTGTTTTTGTGTTTTGCAATTAACGCTCGGGTCAGACCGAGTATTTTTACAGCTTGGAGTTTTGCGCGCAGCGAAGTTAGAGAGAGAGGGGAAAGCACAACTAAAGCTTTTCAGAAAATTATTTTTCTTGTACTTAATAAAATTTGTTTCCGCTGTATAAAATGTAACTTATTGTATTAACTCTGATATTTGTATATAAAAGAAAAGTTTGTTTATAAAATATGATTACTATTCTGTGATTCTGTAGCTGATTCTGTTTAAATGTTATAAACTAAATAACAATCCGTCATTTTGAACGTTTCTAGTTGGTTTAATTACCGACTAGAGGCGGTCAGGGCGGCGGGTCGTTACACACAACATTGAAACAAATCCAAATGTTTTGAGGAATCCAGTTGTATACCATCAACTTGTTTACCTGCATTCATAGATGTTAGCACAACAATTAAATACCAATTCCACTTCGAGGTGGAATATCGCGGTATATGGGATATATATAATATCATCCGCTATTATGCGGCGCATAGGGTCTCGTCCGATATATAATGCAGGAAATCAATCACTCCAAATGCATATATGTGACGCATTAAATTCAATTTATCATCCGCTATTATGTGACGCATCCGGTCTAATCCAGTACAACTGATAATAATTTATCTTCTAAGCACACAATCAACAATTTTAAATTTAACTATTTAAAATTAAATCAGAAAAATCCGATTGAGTGAGAAGATCTCACCTTTGATTATGCATGCAACCCATTTCCATTCCAGTTTGTTTTTCATGATCTTTTGACCTTGTATAAACATTATATAAATTTATTAATATTCGAATCAATCGAACAATTCAATTTTCGTTTGATAATTTTAATTATCCAATGATTTCATTTCCAACCAATTTCTTTTAAATAAGTTTATAAAAAAACTTAAATTTTAAACTAAATTTCCTTTAACAATCATTTTATCTAATAAATTAAATTTCTAACAAATTTTCTTTAACTTTTATCATCTCAAACATTAAGATTGCTGCATAAATTAAACATGCATGTGAAAATATGTCCTTCAAATTTAAAATCAAAATTATTTTCGTTTTACTGCTAATTAAACCTTTTCTCTTTCTATATTTATTTATTAATTTGAATTAAGGGTAAAATTATACTGCTGCTCGGAAGAAAAATTGTCGCAACCACCATCTGCTTAGTGACTACGACCATCACCTTGCCATCGCGTGTAGGAATCGCGCCCAAACCCTAGTCATTCACCCTCAAACCTCGCTCCATACTATCGTGATGCTGAGCACACACGTGAGACCACGACCATCAGCATCGCGCTCCTCCACATCGCCTTCACTTCCACCAGGCGCACGCTTCCAGCTTCACTCGTGCCTTGAATCGCGATCTGAAGCTCGAGATGGAGACTCAATTAGGTTTTTTTATTTATGAATGAATTGAATTGAATTGGCCATAGATCCCTGAATCATCCGGTCTCTCCTGCTTTGAATCGAACAAAGCCTCCCTCTCTTTTCTTTTTTTTATCGAAGAGGCGATTTATTTTTGAATGAAGTCGATTCGAAAAAGAAATGGTGACAGCCATTTTTTTTATTACAATTTCGAAACGAAAGAAAGGGAGAGATTTGTAGTGTCGGCCACTTTTTTTCTTTTGAACGAAAATAGTTTTTTCGTTTGTTTTTTTTTCTTTTGACGAAAATAGTTTTTTCGTCTGTTTTTTTTTCTTTTGATAATTCTCAGTTGAAAATGAAAAGAAGAGGAACGCGTGTCAAAAAAATTTTGCCAAGTGTTGAGGAAGAAGAAACTTGTTAAGTTTGCCTATTAAATGTGAATATATTTATTGAATTTAAATTCAAATTTAAATCATTTCTGAAGTCATGGCTCAATATTTTGAAGTCCTATCGAGGCATGCCGCTAGGCGTTTATAATGTTAAACCCCTATTCTGAATGCAATGGAAAAGGTTCCGAGTCCAAATTCGGTCGTATGGAGAAGATAGCTTTTTGGACCCAGCTTTTAAATTGAATTTCGATATAATATTCAGCGTATTTGTTTATCGTACGGTCACACAACAACTCCAAACGTTTCGAAATTTGAAATCCGATAATAATAAAGTATTATGTATCCAATGGAACTGGTTTCATCGAATTCCGAGACTGTGCCTCGGAAGGCTATTTTTAAATATCGATTTAAATGATATAAATTTCAATACTAAATAAAGCAGTTTCAAATTCAACTTTAAAGCTTCTATTATCCTTAGTATCATCAATATAAATTTTTCAAGCCTTTGAAATATTTTTAACAAGCCTAGAATTTCAGATTTCATATTTTACCCGCTTCCATATTATTAAATTCAAAAATTCAATTGCCAATCAAACAATGATTTTTGAAATTCAAGTTAAATCAACTTCTAAATATTAAAATTCAATCAAATACTTCATTTTCAAATGTTCAAAATTTTGGGTCGTCACATTATGTTATGTCTATTCTTTCTTTTTCCCCAACAATCCGTCTTTCCGGCACTTAGATGTTCGGCACGTAAATACCGTGGATGTATTAGTGTCAAGTTTTGAGGATCGAAAAGCCTGGTAGTTATAACGTGGTACCAGAGCTTAGGTTGAGCGAAAACCTAGGCTCTGGTGGGGTTAACTCATTTGAGATAGGGTAAGTGAGACCCTAAAATAAGTTTGAGTGTGTTATATATAAGAGCGTATATTTATTAGTGCTATAAAATGTTTTATATTGTGTTGAATTACCTGTTGAGTGGATTATGAATTCTAGTCGAGACGTAGGATGCCAAAGTATCGATAAGGGTTTCTAAACACTTGAACTAGACAAAATTGATGAATGAAATAATTTACCTAGTGTTATACTATATATACATATATAATGGAATAAATTTATAAAATCTATATAGTTATCTTAGTGTGTTTGTTTGTTAGGGAATGATAATGCTTAATCATTATCATTTATATTGGTTGGTCATGCTCACCCAGTTAGGAGCATTGGCTATTGTTTGTTGATTGAGTAACTATGCCCGACCAGTTTATAAGCATTGACTATTATGGTTGATTAGGAGCAGTTTGTCATTTTTACTACATGGGTTGGGTAAATAGAAATTGTTGGAATATTGAAATGAACACCTTATGAATTCAGTTTTACAATTTGACTATAAGGCGTTCGGTGATAATGTTGAGTTAAAATTTACTTCAATTGAAGTTGTCTAAATAAATCTAAACCAAGATATTCATTTGTGAAATGTTTTTATATAAGAAAGTGGAACTATATAGGTATGATTTTATAAATATGTTTTATAAATAAAAAGGATTTAAACTGAGAATTTGAGAACTTAAATCTCGATATTTTGGAAATGGTTTTTCAACATTTGGACGAAATAATAGTAGTATTACTTAGAAGTATATTTGAAATAGGAATATTTTTAAAGGATTTTAAAAGAGATAGAAAGCACTGAACTAACTTTTGTCAATGGAAAATTATTTCAATGATGGCTGCAGCATCATCGGTGTTATTTTTGAGTTTTTAAGTGAGGAGTGGCTATCGTAGAAGTTTACCATAGAGTTGTTTGGAAAAAAAATTTGTTTCAAATCCTAAAAGTGTGATCGGATATGCAAAAGAAGTTATGTATATATTACTTATTTCAAAAGAGAGTTGATAGAAAACTAGGTGTTTAAGTATGAAGTTTTTAGTCATGCTATTATATAATGCATGTATCATATACATTAGGGTAGTTTGGTTTTGCATCTCACTTTGATATGTTCTTTGGAAATTTTCATTTATGAAAATAAAATAGGATTTTCGACGATTTTGGATAGTGGAAAACTCCTGAATGGATACTGAAATTTAAGTTAAAAAAATTTGTTAAAATTATAAGAAGATAAGTTATTGTAATTTATAAATTTGAGAAATAGTACGTTAAACAAATTTTGAATTTGTTGTACCATTAGGTTAAGCAAAAAAAATCTAAAATTTGTATATATACTCCTAGATTGTAGCGGAGTGTTAGACAAATATGGACTTAAGTTTAAAATAGATAATAAACATAAGTGGTGTTATACAATGGACATGAACTTAAGTAATGATTTTATTAAATGGTTAATAAGTATTTAGTATTGAATAAACACTATTGGTGAAATTATTATGATTTTAAATGAATGTGAATAAAAAGAAAATTTGAATAAATACGTAAGTTGTACGTAGTTCATTGTATTTGCATAACTATTTTGCTCCAGTTTCGAGTACATGATTTTGAGGTGAGTTACGCCGATTTGAGTTAGGAATTTTTCACTCGATTCTTGCAGTGGACATTGGATATGAATTTTTGATTTGATTCCTAAGTCTTCTATCATAGTTGATGGCTATGTAAGGAGAACGGAGGTTTAGGCTCAAGGAATCAGATTGGAGCCCGCACTAGAGTGGTCGAGTGAGCAACACTAATTCGAAAATGAAATTGTGTAATTGAGCGAGCAATTATATTTGATATTACGTTTGGATGGTATATGTACAACGTACGGGAATTAATCAATTATATGTTTAACATTGGAAAATTTCTAATTTTATGACCATGAATTATATGGTTTTCACATTTGTAAGTGCAAGTTATATAGTTGGATATTATTTATAAGTGAGATCTAAGTTTATGGAAGCAAAGGCCAATCTGATGCTTTTGGTTTCATTAGTAGAGTTGTTTGCCCAGTAAATAGATACGTTTTCATATTATTGTTTGATTGATGGTTTTATGCCCTAGATATGGAAGACAACTTGTCTTTTGTTTTCTTGTGATTGGTTTGGGCCTATAGGGGTGATTTGTAGTTTTATCAATCAAGCCGTGCAAAGGAGACGCTGTCGAAATTTTTCATAATTTTAAAGGACTAAGAAAATTTTGATAACAAGTTTCAATTAATTGATTTCGAAAAGTTTAAGGGTTTAGAGGCATTTTCCTACTTTTGGAATTTCGGGGACAAAATTTATTTAAGGCGGAAGAATGTAACAACCTAGGATTTTGGTCATTAAATTTAAATATTTAATTAATTTTAAATATTTGAATAATTAGTTTTTAAGGTTTTAGACCTGAATTCAAATATAAGGATTGTTTAAAAATAATTGAATTGTGAACTAATATTTAAATAGTGTATCAAATAGTTGGATTTTAAATTTGGTATTGATTAGTTTGATAAATGGTCTTATTTAACTCTTTTAAATTATAAATAATAATAGTGAACTCATCTTGTAAATTAATTTACACCAATAAATGGTTTGAGTAAATAATAAGAATTTTTATTTTTATTTTTTACGACTCGATTTTTATTGACATATTTTTAATTTAATTTATTTGATTTTTCCTTAATTATTGAATAGAAAAATACTAAAATAATTCGTTTGCCGATCGGCAAACGGCAGCATTTTTGTGATTTTACAGAACTTAATAACCAGTGTATATTATTATTCTTTTTGGTCGCACCGTTGTTCTGAGCGTGATCGTATTTTCGTTTTTTCGTTTGTTGTTCATATACGAACAAAAATCTGTGTGGCGAGATGCCGAAAAATTTCAATATATATTTAATTAAAACACATAGGTGACCAAAACATAGCAGCCTCTCTCTCCTTTTCACCGTTCCATCATCTTTAATACTAAAACAAAGTAAATTCTTTTTACCTACTTCTTTAACAAAATCATAACAATTGGAATAAAAATCTAAAAATTATAAAGGTTGTGTCCTTGATTTTGTTATGGGTTAATCTTCATGTTGATGGGTTTTTAGAGAGTGTGATTGAGTTTAAGGAGGTTCACAGTTTGCAGCAATGCTAGGCGAATTAGGGTTAGTGATTTAAGGAGTTTTGGTCATCAATTTACATATTCGAGGCTTGATTCGGGTTCATTGAGAAGAAGCGAATTTGGTCCTGAGGTTTAGTGGATCGCGATGGCTCGTTATGGAGTGCGACAGCGGTCATGTAGCTGATGTAGTGCCTAGGTCGTAGAATTTTGACGAGGTGTAAGCTCGATGTAGCGAGGTCTAGGAGGTAGAGGTCAAGAAGTAGAGTTGGTAGGAGTTGGCGGCACACTGGTTTGTCGATCAGAGGGGGAGTTAGAGGTGGGCGAACTTTCGATCGTAGGTGGGTTAGCTTCAGGAGTGGGAGTTTTAAAATGTTGAGAAGATAAATAAGTTTGGTAATTAATGTAATTTGTAATTAAGGTGTGAATAATTAATAATTTAATTTTAAAAACTAATTAAAGCAATATCTTGCTCAAACTAGGTCGGATTCGAATGTTGTCGGTTACATTTGACTCGTGGGAATGATGTCTACGTTTTGGAATTGGATTCGTGGAAATTGAAGCTTATAGAAATTTCAGTTAAAATCAAAATCTGTTTAATTTTAGACTGAACCAGAACGCGAAAGCGATAATTGGAATTTTGGTGAGTAAAAGTTAACTTTTTTGGTTAATCGGTATGTTATACAGTAGATAAATTTTATTTATTGTCGGCTTGGATGTTGAATTTGCTAGTTGTTTGGTTTGGGCAAATTATCAATTTGGAAAATGGATAATGTACAAAGTGATAAAAAATAATACTAACTTAATATAATTACGTTGTTTAAATAATAACGTAGTTAATTTAAGCATACTTATCTGGTGTTATCTATTTGGACAAATGAACACCGTCTAATAATAAATGAAAGAGTTTATTTTGAATGACATTTGTTTAGTGGAATAAATCCTTATTTTACTATTACATAAATTTGAACATTTATTTCAGTGCCATTTGATTAATGTTGGATATTTGATTTGTTAACAATTATTTGTTAATTATGGATTTGGTTTACATATATGCATGCTTATGTAAATTCTTATAATTTAATTTGGAAAGTTAAATTGAATTTAATGGTATCTTATTTAAGTACCATTGGGGTCGTTGAGCCTCTATCTAGATTTGGAAAGTTGTGGTTTTAAATGAACTTCAAATTTTATAATTTGAAGTGAAATGTTTTATTTAATTATTATCATAAAGTATTTGTTGAATTTCTATTTTACAAAGTGTTTTCCAAAATTATTTCTTTAGTAAGGTTAATTATTATAATTTTAGTTTTTTTAATTAATTATTTTATTTATGTTATTTAAAGCTAATTAATTACTTATCAAAGTTGAAAAGATAATAAATTATTTTATTATTGACTATTTAAACTAGTTAATTATTTTACTACCAATGTTGTATGAAGGTTAATTGATTATATTTTGAATTTTAAAGTTATTTTATTATTTTTATTTAAATGGTTTAAAGGTTAATTATTTTTTATTTAAATTTTTAAAAGTTAATTGTTATATTCTTTAAAATGTTTTCAAACTTATTATTATATATTTAAAATGCTTAAAATTTATCTTTAAGACGTTAAAGTTTTATTTATTATAATTAAATAATAAACTGTTTATAAAAGTATTTCTTTTATAAAAAGGATTTATTTAAATTGTTTTATAAGTTTGAAAGATGGTCGGAATCGAAAAAGGAGGTTGGTTTATAAATGATTTGAGAAAAATATCTATAAATGAGCTTTAGAGATTTAAAACGGGAAGTTTTATAAATGGGATTTTGAGATTCATAAAAGAGTATTTTTATAAATAAAGCTTAGAGATCTATAAAGAAGTTCATATACATATTTTTGAAATTTATAAAGGAGATATTTATAAAATAAGGGAGATTTATGGAAAGGAATGATGTTTTGGATTATTTATATCTCTATTTTGATAACATTTTGGTTTGATCATTTTAATATGATTTTGAAATAGAAAATCTCTCTAATTGTTTGGTGAATGTACTTATACCATTTTATAAGTATGTGCAAAAGGTTTTCCAAGTTCTGAAAGGAATGGTTTGTGAATATACTTATCCTGATGAGATAATAATATGAATATTTCGATAAATATTTTGGAAAGAGAATAAAGAAAGATTAATCTTAGAGACTTGGTAGTTTCCATGGGAAATGAAATCTCTGTTTGGAATGTTTGTTTATTTGATAGTTAAATAAACGACCATCAAATCTTGACCTAAATATGTAATCCTTCTTAATTTTGGTGATACGGATATTTTCCCTTCTTAACACCGAAGGATTTTAACTCTAGAAATATCTAGGAGAAAAAACTGGGATTATATGGTACAGTTACCGTTGGTGGTGATATATTGTACCTATAAACTCATTTTGTTCTTATAGGATATAAGATGTGGAGATCCTTCCAGATAAACGGTTAGGGGTGATCCCTGCTCTTATATATTGTCTGAATTTTCTGATTATTTCCAAAAGAACCAGTATTAGGAATTTCAAAAATCGATCAATTGGTTTTCGAACATCCAGTAAGTGAAGGAGTGTAATTGTAAGAGATGGCTTGAAACCTAACTACTCCAAAACCATATACGAGTTCTATGCTTGAAGGAGATTCGTGAACTGTATTGGACGTTGGAATCCATGTATGATTCCGAGATCTGTCGAGGTGTGGTAATCTATGTGTGATTTTGAGATGTTCGTTGAGATATGGGAATCATTGTTTGATTCCAAGACCCGTTAGGGTATGGGAACCATGTGTGATTTCTAGATTTCAGATGTTGAAATCCATATGTGATTCCAAGACTCATTGGGGTATGGGAATCCATGTATGATTCCGAGATCTTTGTTGAGATGTGGGAATCCATGTTTGATTCTGAGACCTGTTGAGATATGGGAATCCATGTGTGGTTCCGAGATCGGTTCAGTTGGGGATGCATGAGTTGGAATGCCAAACGTTGCCTCATCTGCAGTAATGACTAAAACCAGAGATAGGATGCATTGCTTGGGGTTTAGCTAGCCCAAAAGGGTGCGGTCATCTCCTTCCTAAAGTTACCTGCAGTTGTTATGCATGCATGGAGCGATGCATTCGACCTTGCATGACCAGCTATGTTTTTTCTATTATACATCACTAGGAATGTATTGTTGCTTCAGAAGGATAACTCTGATCCATGTGCAGGAGAACCGCTCTCAAAGTACTAAGGGCGCCTCCGTGGAATCCTACACAATTAGCAAACGCGCATTAGCGATTTTTGATTATATACCAATTATTGTTGTGATGTACGCTCATGAGCATCACAACGACTTGATTATTGGTATTTTCACCCTTAGACATTATTATAATGTCACTGGATTTTGTAATATAAATAGTTTGGTGATCGTAAGATAAAAACTCATCTATATGTTTTGTGTGGCGTGGTCTTACGAGATACTTTCGATTAGAAAGGCTTTTTTAATATTAAAAATCCATTTGAGGTGTATTTCTAAAGCAAGTTTACCAAATTGATCTGGGTGTTATTTTCTATATAATGCTCAGGTCAGACCGAGCATATATTCAAATTCATTTGGAATGCTTGAAAGCTTCAGGGGACGAGCTGGATGCCTCCAACTCGTATTTATATATATATTATTTCTGCTACATTAGTTGTTTTATTTAATAGCATCTGCGAGGATTGGTTGTTATAACTGTCCAGGCAAATGGATTGTTTAGTGTACTTTGATTGATGTGTATGTATATTTAAATCTTTTTTGGTAAAGATTTGTTGTATATTATATATTACTCGTCACGATGTGAGATTATGTTCAATCTTTTCTTTCTTTTTCCCCAGCAATCCGTCCTTTTGGAACTTAGATGTTCTATAGATGAATATTGTGGATGTATTATTGTCGACTTCTGAGGATCAAAAAGGCGGGTCGTTGCAGTACCCCTTTGTTAACGATTATTTACATGCATTATCATCGTCAAAACTATATCACTTTAAGATGTATGGAATTTGGTTATAGTCAAAATTCATATTATCCATATTTAACTCGGTTAGTTTATAAAAAAGTCCTTAGTTCAATAATAACATTTATTATTAACCATAATGCTCTGGTCAGAAAAGTTGACTTTGGGTTGACTATAATTTATCATTATACCAATATCATTCAACCGAGGAGTTGAATTCTCTATTATATAGCATTTCATTTACAATGCTTTATGTTAGACCTAATTATAGTCGCTCAATGGTTGCCATGTCATGATCTAACTTAGTTGAAATGGAGTATCCACATTGAAGTTCGATAATATTCTCACTTCGAAAGAACTATATAACATCATCAGTCGTAGATTTCATGTTTAACTTTTTTTATTATTAACTAATAGAAAAATCTTAGCAGAGTCATTCCATGGTATTCAATAACTATGAATACGTAACCCCTTGGTGCCCCCAGCAGCCATGAGTAATGCACTACTCAATATTTGTAGAGCATTACAAACTCTTGTCTTAATGGATGCATCAATACCCTTTCTCGAAATATCATGTTTAAAACAAAATATTAGTTATGTGTTGTGATTAACTACTCATTGCAACTATTTGCAATTTCAGACATATAATATTTTATTTAAGGAATTTCTTGTAAATATATTTAGATTAGTCACTTGATAATTTATATCACAATATAACAAACGTAAATATAAGAAATAAAACATCTTTTTTTCGAATGAGATTTATTACAAAGTCGGATAATTTACAATAAATTAAAGAATTTCCTCGAGGTCATGCCCCTAACTCTCTCTAAAGGTCCACGCACCCCACCCCTCCCTCTTTTCCATAACATGACCCACCTGATATCTCTGCACCAATTGCATCTCTCTGGCATCCTTAATTACCTGTATCAAGAAGTGCATTATCATTGCCCTTCAAATTGACTCGTCGAGTGTCGAGTGACATTCCCAGAAGGAGGCTAATAAGCTTTCAGATGGGATTCCACTTAGTTGGAGCTAGAAAACGTGAGCTTGGAACCACCTGGAAAGTGCCCTTTATTATCGCTTATGTAACATCCCGAAATTTTACCATTTTGATCTAGAATATATAATTAACTTTAAATATTTAAATAATTGATTTTTTTAAAAAAAATAACTTACATTAACAATAGGGATTGTTTAAATATTAGGGTTATGAATTAAATATTAATTAAATGGATTTAATAGTCTTATTGAACTTTTAATTAACGGATAATAATGGTGGAGTCATTTTGTAAATTTATTTGCAACAATAAATAGTTTGAATAAATAAAAATAAAATAAATTTATGAATAAAATGACTCTAATTTTATTATGGTATTTTTAATTCAATTTATATGATTCTTTCATAATTTTTAATTTAGAAAATATTTAGGTTGTCGTTTGACATATTTTGTGGCAAACGATGGTATTTTTGTGATTTTACATAGATAACAAGTGTATTTTATTATTATTTTGAGATTGTGTCATATTTTTGCATGGTCGTATTTTTGATTTGTCATTCGCGATTCGTACGTGAATGGAATTCTGTGCAACAAGATGTTGAAAATGATAAAATAACATGTCCTTACCACTTAACCTACTTCTCATTTTTCATTTTCCCTCTTCTGCCTTTTTTCCCCTTCTAGTAAAAGAAAAGTTAAACATCCATCTTTAAAAATAAAAATCAAACAATCCTTTTCATGAAAAAATATAAATATGGATTCTTTAAGCTCTCAAGGGCAAGATCTACAGATTCATGGTAGTTTAGTTGAGTACGATGGTGTTTGGGGGAGTTTGATAGTTTTGATCTAAGATTAGGGTTTTAATTTATGGGAGTTTCAGGCGACGAGAGACTTCGGGGTCGTTTGCTTTGAGTTTCTTGTGGGTTGGAGCACCATGTGGCAAAAAATGGTGAGGGTCGATGCTACTTTAAAGGGCACGATTGTTTTTGGTCGTGGCAAAAACATCCAGGTTGCGATTGTTTGTAGGGAGTCGAGCTTGTTAAGGTGAATTCTGATGTGAAGCATGCGCGAAGATATGATTTTTGGCAAAGGTGGGGCACATTTTCATGGAGCATAGAAGGAGCTAGAGAGGAAGCATGCACGGTCTGTTGGGTTTATGCATCCTATGTGTATACAGGTAGAAAACGTAAGGGAGAGAAGAAGATGATTTGTAGGTGCACTTAAACAAATGAAAGTAGTTAGTGTAAATTAATTATTTTAATTAATCTTAAAACTTATAAATTCAATAACTCTCTCATACAAGGTCGAACTTGGACGTGATCTTTTGTGCAGGAGTTGTATCAACTTTATCTTTATGCTAGAACTGATTTTGTTGAATTTGGAGCTAATGAAATTTTGAACTATTTTAGATCAAACCAAAATGCGAAAGCATCAATTAGAATTTCGATGAGTTTACTCACCTTTAAATAACCATATGATATATGTATTCTTATAGATTATTGTTAAATGCTTGGATGATGGTCGATAGTTTTAACGAATTATAAATTAATAATAAAATTGTAATAATTTAATTTAATTATGCTTAACATAGTTAAATTGGTTATACTTCGTTTGTAATATCTATTTAGCAGAATAAAACACCGTTCTATTATGATTAAATTAAATATATTATTTTGGACATCTATCAAGTAGAATAAATCACCATTCTGTGCTTGTAAAGTAAAAAGATTATTTTTAAATTTAATTAATATATGGATGAATTAATAAATGATACGGTAGCTATAAATGCAAATAGTTGATAATAACATGTTTGTTATTGTTGTTTGATTGGTTATTTGGATTTGAATTCCCACATGAAAAGAAGATTGCATAAATAACCATTGTTTTGCAGGGCACTTTTATAGAGAGACCCTAAGGGGTTTATCGTCATTATTAATTTACTATTATATGCATCTTACTTATATTTTATATTGCTTACAGTGATGTTTGATTGAAAAATTTTTACATACTGAATGAAATATCATCCTTTTAAACTTCTGTGTGTGTTGAACTTATGCTTGTATTTTTATAAAATAAATGTTTGGTCGTGTTTTTGCTCCTTGAAAGTTGTTTAAACTATAATTTCAAGTATTTTGAGAATTTTGAAAATAAAGGACAAGCTTTTATTAAAATTATAAAATGAGTTATAAATTCAATTCATTGCCTTTTGGGGTAATTAAAGATGTTTTAAATGTATAAATAGATTATAAATTTGATTAATTATATTTTGAGATATTAATTTCATTTTAAATTTATAAAAGAATATAAATTGGATTTAATCGCCTTTGGGGATAATTAATGTTATTTAAATTTATAAAGGTTATTCACCTTCATTATTTTGTAAATTTATTTCAAATGGGGTTTTTAAGGATTATATAAGTATTTGAAAAGAATTGGAGATTTAAATATATCCTTAATGGTTATTTAACTATAATAAAGTTAATTAATAAATTTATTAATGTTGTTTAAAGTTAATTAACTGATTGAAAAAAAAAATTAAAGTTAATTAACTAATCTAGTAAAAGTGATTAAAGTTAATTAATTTATAAAATAAGGGTGTTTAAAGTTAATTGATTGATTTATTAAAAGAGTTACAAATTTGATTAATTGTCTCTTTGGATAATTAATGTGATTTTTAATTTATAAAAAAATATCAATTATCTTTCATGATGATTAACATTGTTTTAAATTTATAAAAGCATTTCAGTTGATTTGTTATCTTCGGGGATAATAAATGTTGTTTGAAATTTATGAATGATGGTTTATAAATGAGAGAATCTTTAAAAGGTAATTGTTTGAAAATAAAGCTAAGTATAATTTATCTTGGGTTTATAGTAAACAATATTTTAATGATATTTTTTTTACGCTCCTTTTTAATACACTTAGAAATATAATTAGCTCTTTCAAGAAGAATATTTTTAAAGGGCATTTTTAAAGTGTTTTACAAATATATGTGATGTGAAAATCAAGCATAAGTGTGAGTCAAATATTTTTAAGAGATTTAATTTCGTATACAACCATTTTATTATTTCTGATAGATAATTTATCGACTATTAATTCCGCTATCTTCTTTGAGTTTCATCAATCTAAGAAGATTTGTTGCTTGTTTGTATATTGATATCCTTTACTAAAAATGACTAAAATTAGAAAGCGAGTGGACGTCAAGTGTTCGAAATGGAAAATTATATCAATTAGAATACCATCAAAAATATATCGTAATAATATTGCAAGCGCATGACATACAATCTTAGTACGTATGCAAGCACGGGTTGATCCACGGAAAAAATTTAAAATTACTCAATCAAATTAGCTCAAGGTTTTGAAATTGCTTTAAACTAAGAAAATTGTGGAAAACAAACTAGAACAAAAGTGAATAAAACTATTAGATTAAAAGGCAATTTAGAGGCAAATCCACTCTCATGTTCAAACAAATTAACACACAACAAATTTATGATCTCTCCTTTTAATCATTTGTGGAATTAGTGGATGTATTTATTATAAGTATAGCCTAATTGTGTTATTAACTAACATACCTAAACCATCAAATTCTAACAAATCCTCTAACTCACTTATCAACTCTTATGAAATTGGCATGAAATTAAAAACAAAATCTATTTTAAGAATGATCTATTTACTATGAATTAGTAACATAGAGCATCAAATTTTGATTCCAATTTTACTTTCATTACCAAAATCGTATTTAAATGAAAGAGAAACTTGTGTTTATGTTTGATTAAGTATAGCCTATTTGTTATGAACAACATAGGCTATCAAATTCAATATTAAACAACAAAATTTCATAAACATCTAAATTTCCATTAAGCACAAAAGAGAGATCATAAATGAAATCTTCATTTTAATTTTATGTGATTCATGAGACCTCCATTACACCTAAATTGAAGGGTTTAGCTTCTCATATTTGAATACATGTTAAAATAAAGTAATTTCAACATATACATGAAGGAAAATGAGAGCTAATTAAAAGAAAAGAGAACTAACTACTTGCATGAAATGAAACTAAACTAATTGCTTAAATTAAAACTAACTACTAACATGAAATAAAGAAGCATAAACTAAATAAAAGGGCATGAAATAAAATAGCATCAAAGGAAGAAAAGTATGTAGACGATAAAAGAAAATAAGAAGAGGCTTAAGAAGCATTTTATTTATCATTGATTTTATGACTACAATTTGCATAAAAAAGAAGATCATTACATGAAACATAAAGTGGAATTTATACATGCCTAAAACCCTAATTCTATTTTTAGGGAACTACCAAACATATTCCTGAAATTGTGTAGTTTCCAAGTCATCATTAGCACTAAATTAATCCTCCACTAACATGTGCTTTTGCTTTTAGTTGTGGTCCATTAGTTATTGGGTATGTGGGCTCCACAATTTGCATGAATTCATTTATTTCCTTCTTTCTTTGGCTTTGAACACTTGTGCATGCATGCACCAATGAAGCCACTTCCAATATGCACCCAAATTCCAATAAAATAAAATACAATTGTGCAAGTAAATTTTCTTCAAATTAATTTACATAAAAATTACCATTTTGCACACATGTTAAAGTATGAATGATGATTTGAAAATCCCTTTGTATTTTTGGTTTCAACATGTAAAATCACCATAATATGCTTTTTATTTTAACAAAAGAAGATTAAAAATGGAGTATAAATATACACTTTTACATGCACATCAACACCCGCACACTTATCTTTTTATTCGTCCTCGAATAAGCAAAAACTAGGATAAATCCGTTTTTGTAGTAAACATGATTGCATTGAGCATATGCAACAAGCCATTAAATCTTGGTGTCCCTAGTAGGACGAGTGTTGTCTCGTGAGGGTTTTTAGTGGATACTACCCAGAAAATCCAAATGTAATATGCAATTCTAATGCGACAATATGATGCAAGTTTTCAAAAACATTTACAAATGAAGAATTTCCTTTTAAATTGACATGGGTAAGTTAGATATAAGTTTTGGTTATTATCAAGAAATTTTAGTCTTTTTACTCGTCCAAACTTCCAACAAAAATTAATTTATCATCACAATTGGATTAGCTAGTTGTTTCGGTTGATAACATAGTGCAACAATGAAATGAATCCTTTAGTTGATTATCAAAGTTTTGCAAAGTGGCATTTTTATTTCTTTTGAATGACAAGTCAAATCAATTAAGTGAAGATGGTGCTTAGGTTTCAATTGCTCGCTCTCTATATTTTGAAAAATATAGAGATTATTATTATTTACACAATAACTAAGATATACTATGGTTGGACATACCGATTATGCACTGTCTTTCAGGCTTACGTGAGGAGAGTACAGAGCGTAGTAAGTGTAGACACTTGTATATGAACTTCTGCCTCTAGGTGTTTATTATTATCATTTTAATTTTATTTACATACACCTAACATAGACATACTGAGGCATATGAGAAAGGTACAAAGCATGGCGAGTGTACACACTTATGTGTGAACACATGACTCTAGGTGTTTCTTATAATTATGATTTTTATTTAAAAAAAAGGGAGTTATGTAAAATCATCTTATCACCACTTAATTTAGAAGATCAAAATGTAACAGCCTGATATTTTCAACCATTCGCATCCACACATGCCGGAGTTGAATTGCTCAAAATACCAGATTGTTAATTTATATTTGGCAAAACTCAACTAATACAGTAAATAAATAAATCAGAAAATCACAGACACAGAGTAATATACAATATGCAGCGAAAACAAAAGAATAGTAGTTCATGAAGCTACTATATATATCAGAGTTAAATAAGATACAATAGAAGTTTAAAATACAATACTCAAACACAAGATCAGAATATATCACCGGAATCAACTGAATAACTGCAAGCTGAAAAGATGTAGATAGATCTCCAAACGAATCTCCAACTCCAAAGGTGAGTCTCAAAAGCTATATCACTCAGTCTGACCCGAGCGTAAAGAAAAACATAAAACACTCGAGTTAGGATTAACATTCTTATATCAATAAATCCAACTCAAGTAAATAACAACTGAGATACAAGTAACTCAAAGGATGTTTGGGATAACCATCCTCTAAGGATCCGTTAAACTATCTACTATGTAGTAATATATGTTATTATAATAATGTAAAGTAAAGTATAATATATTTAAAAATAGCGTTAAAGCTTTACATTTTCCACCTTAACACATTTTATAGCGCCAATAGTCTATACGGTACCATCGTACCTCCATATCGGGAGGCTACCATAAATACTCCATAGGTACGACATAAATCAAACTCGTAGTAAAGCACGCTAGGGTAGATGACACGGCATAACTAGGTAATACCATGGTAGATATACCAATTACGCATCCGGACTGGTGGTAACGCATAACCGCAGCTACCGCCCACCTCGAGCCACACTCCCAAAAAATCAAAGGGCGCACCCAATCAATCACACAGTAATAGAATGGTATGGAAGGAGTGTGTCCGATCAGAGGAGCTACCTCATTGACCTAGAATCGCTCCTGTTTTAGCCACCTTATGCCAATTCATAGGAGTCGGGTCCACGTATATACCTCAATAGGACGTCGCCACCATCCTACTTCATTCTGGAATCTCCACCGCATACACAGTTGTTAAAGTGGTTTTCGAAGTTGGCAGAGAGTATGACAACTTTCTATCCCGGTCTCTTTAACAACCAAACGTTATTATAACACCATGGTCATTTCAAAATAGTTTATACTTCAAAACCAAATATCATTGCCATTTCAAAACCACACCAATACGATATCATTTCCATTTCAAAACCAAATGCGATATCATTTCCATTTCAAATATATCCATTTCCAGGATCATAGCATTTTCAAAGTTATAACACTTTCGAAACCGAACACTTTGAAATTATAACACTTTCGAAACATAATACTTTGAAATTCATAACATTGAAAACATAACTTCCACCAATTAAATAGTTTAGATATTAAAATAGTATATATAATAAAATAGTTTATAAAGTAAAATTGTTTATATAAAAGAGTTATGAGTTAAAATAATTTATGTTAAAATAGTTAGTATATTAAAATAGTTTATGTTAAAAATAGTTTATATTAAAATAATTTATATGAAAATAATTTGTAAAGTAAAATATAAAATAGTTTAAAATAAAAATGCTTTATATGGTAAAATAGTTTCCTCAAATTTCACAAATCGATTTCTAATCAACTCGAATTCCAGAAATTCAAATTTAATCCAATCTTAAATCATCAATCTCAATTTACTTCATTTTCTCAGTAAACCATTCCCAATAATATCGATTTTAAATACAGATCCAAACCACAAAATAAACCATTTCAATTTCAATATATTACAGAGTTTTATATATTCAATATTTCAAAACTAAATTTGATAATTTCATATATCTCTAAACTTAACTTCATATAACTTAGTTTTGAAATATTCAGTTAATAAATCCAGTATCATTTAAATAAAACCCAAATTACACTATATTAAATATTTCCATCAATTTATTTAAACTTGGAATATTCATTAATGTAACGACCTAGAATTTTCGATCCTGAAAATTCAAGATAGTTAGGGAAAGTAGAAAGGAGATAGAAGAAGAAGAAACAGAAAACCAAACTCAGAATCTCACATTCGTAGCGGATAAAATATAATATCAAATAATATTCTTTGCACAAAGAATGCTGTAACAGTCAACTACATTTTAATACATCAGAGTTACAACATTTTACAATCACTAGACAGTAAATAACATGTTCCAGATATGCAACAATATAACACAGCGGAAACACTCCATATGTTCCTGTCATCCAGTTTGCCTCCTGAGCTCCAGAACGTCCTTCCCTGAAAATCTGTAATACTTGGTCTGGCCCGAGCATTACATCAAAGTAACACCTGGGTCAGGCTAGAAACCAGCATGAGTAAACCCATCCAACAAGAAAATACCAATTTATAAAACAATTTAAGTTCTGGGGGTAACTCGTACTTCACTACAAGTTCACAACCTTTTATGGTAAACACCTTTCTCACTTCAATATCTACGTACCTCTACATAGTCTTAAAGGGTCCAATTGTTTAAATCATTCCATTTCCAGCCTATTGATTTCACATATCAAATCCAAAAGGAATTTATAGGAGATTACAAATCAAAGTGGTTTCGAGTATTTACTAATACCCGACTCCGGTCTCTTCAAATCCAATGTCATCTTAACCCAAATTATTCATGTGAATACAACTTAATTTTAAATACAGGATATCACTTTAACACAGTAATTCATCATCGATAGATAGCCACATTATCACTGTTCAAACCAAAAATATCATATCTCAAACAATTTCATATCAGAAATATCAATCAACCATTCATAAGCAATATGAATTAGTCACACCATAAATTAAATTAGATACTTAATCACTTTTAATTATACTTACTTAACATTAATTAATTAAAAACCATTAATTAATCATCCCTTAATTATCCTCTCTAATCACATTAAGTAATTAGTCTTTAATTAATTACCCAAATTAATTAACCTTCATTATTTCACATTAATTACATTTACCTTTAATTAGTTCCTCAATTAATTATTCTATAATCACTTACATTGATTAATTATCCTTTAATTAATCACACTCATTAATTAACTAACCTTTAATTAATTTCCTTAATTAATTAATCCGTACTTAATTAATCCTTTTAATTAACTACACTAAGTAATTAAACCCTAATTACTTTTCTTAAGTAATTCACCTTTAATTATTTCCATCAAGTAATTATCCCATTGGTTAATTATCCTCGATTAATTAATCTTGATCATTAAATGATTTAACCTTTAATGTCTAATTAAATAATCCCTCGGTAGATAAATCCTTTAATTATTTACATTATGTAATTATCAATTATGTAATTAATCTCTAAATCCTTACATTAATTAATTCTTTAATTACAATTTAATTCTAAATTTATAAATTAATCACTAATTACAATTTAATTAATCACTAGTTAATTTATATTTCTTAGTTATTAATTAATTCTTAATCATTAATCAATTAATTCCTCTTTAATTACTCTCATCATCTAATTAATTACATTAATTAATTATTCTGTAGTTATTAAATAAATAAATTATTAACTTAATTAATTAATAACTAAACTAAATTACTCAAGTTCTTAAGTTTAAATTAATGATAAAACATTTATTTTCTTAATTAATTCTTAATTACATTATTAATTAAGGTTTTTTAAAAAAACAACTTTAGCATTAACCTTGTTAATTAAAGTTAAACTAAATTACTCATTTTAAATTTACCAAACAATTACTATTTAGAATAATAGTTAAGGAAATTTTAAACTTGATCTTTTTGTTAACCTTAAACTTGAAAACCTCAATCATTTTACTCGAGTAAAACCCGAGCAAACCCACACTCAACCCTGAGCCGATACAGCAAAGAGAAACTGAACTACCCCGATCAACTCACCCTCAACTATATCCCTTCGAGTTATCCCTCACATACAACGAGATACGCATGCAACGGTTAAGAGAACAACCCGTGCCAAAAACCATATCTTCCTCTACTTCTTCCGGTTGCTTCCTCTGCAATTCTGTGCATCAAGAGTGTGCACATGCACACTCAGCTCCGGCCACATTACTTCGACGACGGTGATCCGCCAAGTTCGACATGACCCTCTCAATACTCTCTTCCACCTGGAACCACGTAAACCCATTCCGATCGAAAATACAAAAACTAGGCGAGTGTCAAAATTTTGCAACCACCCAAAAATGCCTCGACCAGCCTCCTAGTTCCACCGATCAACCTCCAACCTCGCCTGAAGTTCCATCACCATCTGCCTTAACTTCCCCCTAGGACCGCACTTTCCCCCTCGCGCCATCACATCACCATTAACTGGTAACCTAACCCACTCTAAAACCCTAGCTCAACTCCGCCATGCCACCACGATGATCCAGAACACTGACCATTATTTTTCCTTTGATCACTGATCAACAACCCATCTCCGGCCCTAACTTCGGCAATCATCTATCCCTATATCATCAGCAATCGACAGATATCCCAAATCTGTTCATCTTGCAATAACTAGTGATTTACAAGTTTAAAAATCATGATTAAAGTATTGAAAATCATCATTTTCAATAACAATAAAGATGAAAATCTTGAATCCAGAAATCATTTGAATCGAGATTTCGACATGATTTGAATCTTACTGTACTACTTCCTCTCTGTTAAATCTGTCTACTAATATAGCTTAAAAATATTTTAAAATTGATAATATGATATAACAATCAAGTTTTGTTTATATATCATGTCCTAAAGTAGATCAGGGGAAGAGAGCATGATTTTTATTTTTATTATTTTTTTTAATCCTGAACAACCAGAACAGAACAAATGTTCTGTAAGCAAACATGCTAATCCATTTATTTCATATATATGTATATATATATAATTCATACTAAACCATCATATGAACATGCATCATAATTCACTTCAAATTTGCTGCATGCAGTAAGATTTATAAAATAGCTTTGCAGTAAATTCACTCACCTGTCTCTTAAGAACAGAAAAGCCTGATTTGATTTTGATTTGTTTGATCTGGAAATTGATGATTATCTGCTCTTTGCTCAGGTTGACTTGAAATTGTTGAATTTTGAATCTGCTAAATTCACATTGATCTTGAATCTTACTTTGCTTTAGTTCAGTTTGAAGATTTGAAACAGGTTCAGATTTCTTTTTCTTTTTTAGTTTTTAGAAAGAGAATGAGTTTTACTGTACAATGCCTTGTCTCAAAACAATTTGTATTTTCAATCTAAAAGGATACCATTTGCCACTTGTTAATTATGTAAGATATATTAGTTACAAATGTTTTAATGCAAGCATACAAATCTTACAAATGTTCTCATGTATGTTTTGGATTTATAATCATTTATATTCTATTTATTTATTTTTTGTTTTTATCTTTTAAATTTATACCCTCAATTTTATTAATTAATGTACCCTTTTTAAAGAAATAATTGTGAGAAATGCGGATTAAGGATCTTAAGGCTAAGATAAATACTAGAGGGGGGTAAAAAGTGTTTTTAGAGAATTGTTAAATTTTTTTGATTTTTTGTTAATTTAAACACAAATATATGCAATATTCAGACACAGACATGATCGCAGAATCAAACACAAATGCAAATATGAAGTAAAAGTAGTAAAGGAAAGAACACACTGGATTTTATACTGGTTCGGAGTTACCCTACATCCAGTCCTGCACAACAAGTACAGATTTCCATTCATAAGCAATCTTTACAATTACACCCTCGATTTCAAGGCAATGAGATACACCCTCCAGAATCACAATCCTCTGGGTAGAGATACTTGATTTCTCAGGAAACAAGTTCGCCCAATTGATTTCCCAAGGCTACAATTACACCTTATCTCGCTTGATTGATTTTCAAAAAGCCTATAACTCTGAATAGCACTGAGGATCTTGTTGAGATAGTGGTAGAGAATTAAACCAGAGATAATATAGTTAGATTTAACGTTGATTTTGGCAGAGTAATGATAAGAATTTGTATATAGAAATGTGGAAGAAGAAGAGGAGTGAAAAACCAGAAAAACTTAATCAAAATTCATTGAAACTAACCCCTATTTATAGAAGAACAACAGCCATGTCCATTCATGAAGATTTATGATGAATAGGCACTTCTTTTAGAATTTAAATTTTGAACTCAACTGACACCATGTCGACATGGGGTACTTGAGTATGTCGACATCCCAAAGATATTTTTGGTGTTTTGATTTTCTTTAAAAATAACCTTTATTTTATATTAAAACTATTTTAAACTTTATAAATATACTTGACTATAATTAAAATACATAAGTAAATATAAAGAATAATATATACAAAATTTTACTATAATTTTATAATTAAAATCTAAATATTTAAAAGTTAAATATATTATATTTAAAAGATAGTTTAAAAACAAGGATAATTTGATTTTGAAATTAAAGATTATTTTGAGGCTAAAAGTATTTGAAATCAGGATAGATGTTTTTGATGCTTTTAAAAGGAAGGCTTTGAAATCATTTTGAAAATAAGACATAATTTTGAAAAATCATTTTGAATAAAAAGTTAGCAGATACAAAACAATGTTCCACTAGATTTTTCGTAGGTTCCATCCTACTTAGGGTTCCATCCTTTTAACAGGCTCGAAGTGGATTCCATTCCACGAATAAATTGGATTTTAAGATGCCGATGCTTTTCTAGCAGTTTTAATAAAATTTCTAATTAAAAGATAAATTACTTGAACTCTTGAACTTTTGAACTCTTGATAATCTTGATACTTATGAGTCTTCAATCTTGATATCTTGAATGTCTATACTATACAGTCTTCATTCTTAGTACCTGCATGGT
Organism: Allium cepa; assembly: GCA_030765085.1. Taxonomy (NCBI): domain Eukaryota; kingdom Viridiplantae; phylum Streptophyta; class Magnoliopsida; order Asparagales; family Amaryllidaceae; genus Allium; species Allium cepa. Next base: position 474,900,013 of record CM060931.1, read on the forward strand.
TAAATCCTGCATATACATATATATCTAAACTATAATATAAGTATTTATATTTTATAATCTATTCTAATGTTTTTGTCATCAAAACCATCATCTCAAGGACTAACAATCTCCCCCTTTTTGATGATGACAACCTTTATTTATATAATATTACTTCTATCCTAATAGCTCCCCCTTAATCTATGCCTAACTACCCTATTTTATATTTCTCCCCCTTTGGCATCATCAAAAATCGTCCTAAAAACATAAAACTATAAAACTCCCCCTTAAACTAAAACTAGAACAAAGTATAGTAAATGGAATGTGAAAGACATTAACATAATTATATTATAATTATTCAATACATAAATATGTATAAGTATATTTCAACACACTCATCAAAACCAATCATGTTAGTCAAGTCAAACAAATCAATCAAGTCAAACACGTCAAACAAGTCAATCAAGTCAAACAAGTCAATCAAGTCAATCAAGTCAAACAAGTCAATCAAAACATATCAAACAAATCAAAAATTAATAATCCTATATTACAAGACAATACTACAAACTCCCCCTAAAATAAAATACACTCGTTATGTATACATGTATGCAATATGTAGTTTGTAATGCAGTATGAAATGCATGACATATGCAATGTAGCATGAGATGATATGCAAAATGAAGTGTAACTTGTGATGCAAATGATTATGATATTCCATGCATTGTAATTATGATGTAATATGTAATGAAATGTGATATGAAATAGGATGCATAATGATATATAATATGAAACAAAATGATAACGAAGTAAAAGTAATATAATATGCAGCATGATATGATGATATATATACTACGGTAAGAGATATCCAGATTATAAGATAATCATGAGTGATAAGTAATATCTAATTGACAAGCATATATATGTATGTATGTATGTATACACATATCAAATAATTTATTATAACTCGTTTCAACCAAACAAATGTAATACACACCAATTACTAAACTTAGGTTAAGGAAACTAATGAATGGGACTGAAATAGTAATAAAGACAAGAGTTTAAAGGTAATAAATGATATTAAAATCATAACATATTCACGAAAAGTAGTAATCAAATTCAATATCAAAATCAAATTGCTAAGAAATATGGATTTAAACTCTATATATATATATATATATATATATATGATCAAATATGGTTTGTATAAAAATTAACAACCTACTTATTTAATTTATTTAAAATAATTATTTTAACTTGTTTGTTTTTTTTATTTACTATTTTTTTTATTTTTAAGAATCCAAACTCCATGTTTATAAAATACTTAGCTTACTAACTAAAACCTTTATATTAAATTATTATTGGTTTAAATATTTAGAAACATGTTTAAAAATCTTTTAAATTTAAAAAATATCATAATGAAATACTAAATAAAATAATAAAGATTGAAAAGCTAAAATAAACATGTGTTATATTAAGGCCTCCTACTTTTAAAAAAAGAAAAACTTAATTAATTATTAAAAAACATTTAAACATGAAATTAATTTTAAAATATTCTAATATAAGTTAGAAACTAACTCTAAAAAGAATAGAGAAAAACACTTAATTTAAATATCATTTTTACATAGTTTAAAGTTTCATAAAGAAAAACAGCATTTAAAGAATGCTATAAAAAGTTTTTGTAGTAAAACATATTCAAAACTTTATAAGACTGAAACTATAGCTTTTATCAACTGCTATGTAAAGTTTCTGAAACTCTACAGCGTTTCAAAGCACAGAATTACTATAAAAATGAATTTGCAGTACTTACAAAACATTTCAGAAGAAAAGAAGCATTTTAGAAATGCTATCTAAAATTCCGGTCATGTGATGTGGTGCTATCTTATTAATTGAAGAAATATATAAATAGAGCCTTATTCTAACATTCTAACTTCATTTTATTAATTTCTTAAAGATATAAAATTAGTATCTTAAAAGAAATAGAGTATGAGAAGTAAAAATAACATTAGAAAAGTTGAAATCATTAATGAAGGTATGTTTTTCTACTTAGTATAGTTGTAATAAATTAATAGTATGATTTTATTCGAAATAAAACACATTTTAAAAGACCCTTTTTTTAGAAAAATTTAGACTGGTATATCAATATTTATACTATGGTGTGTCGATATATGGACCAACACCTAACTAAATGCACAAATATATATTGCTAAATGCAACAATAAAGATGAAATAATAGTAAAGCGTACCAATTTTTACACTCCAACTTCCTAACTTTGTTGTTCTTCCATTGTCATGAACCACGCATTTATATCTCTTAGAATTTAATGACGAGATCTGTTCTATTGCGACAGACTCGTTTTTCTGATCAGTGTAGTATATTCATTTGCTGAATTTGAAGACCGTATGAGAAAGCTGTAGATGATTTAGTAGATTGACTAACTTGGCGCCAAAACTTTGAATTTGAATTTTGAATGAATGGACACTTCAACCACTATAAATAGGCCCAACGATCACCACTTTTCATAAAAGTTTCTCTTCTTCTTCTTCCCGTTTTTCTACTTACTATCAAACTTCTAGAAGGCATATCTACTTCATTTCTTAACGGAATTGGATGAAACCAGCAGCAAATAGAAGAGGAAGGCAAGGACTATGATCTAGTAATATTTTGGTGTCGAATTTGGATGGTATTGTGATGCAACAGGCCGAACAGTAGAAGAAATGTAGAAAATTCCATACACAGTTTTCAATTTTGGATAACCAATTTCAAACTATCATATCTCACTCAATTTTGATCGGATTTTGATGATCCTCCTATCAAGACGACCGCGATAACAAGAACTACAATCTGAAAAAGGAGTGGAAACAAAATACTCAAATCTATGGATGCAATTTGAAGAATACCTTTGACAGTTTTGCCTTCTTTTTCTCTTTGTTCACCAAAACTTCATTTGATCATAACTTGGTCATTTCTTGACAGATTCGCACGAATCAGTGACATTGCGAAGTAGATGGAGAGAAGTATAGTATCATATCAATTGTAGAAGAGAATCGAAAGCTTTGTATTGATCTGGTACTCATTTCATTGTCCATTGCCATTATATATCCATTTATTCTTCTTGATTGTTGAATGGTTATCTGCTATCTTTTAACCAATAGTCATTAGACACAATTCTTCTCCTGTAAAACAACATAACCTTTTAAAGAATCAATTGACTTTTCAAAATAACTAAATATCATTTTAAACAACAATATCATGTGATTCTGTGACATATTCATATGAAAATAGTGTTAATAATTTTATAAAAAAAATTACCATTTTAAAATTTTTCAAAATTCAGATTATGAAAACTTTGAAAACCTTGCACTGATACCAAATGTGAGAAATGCGGATTAAGGATCTTAAGGCTAGGATAAACAATAGAGGGGGGGTGAATAGTGTTTTTAGAGAATTGTTAAATCTTTTTGAGTTTTTGTTAATTTAAACATAAATGTATGCAATATTCAGACACGATATGATCACAGAATCAAACACAAATGCAAATATGAAGTAAAAGAAGTAAAGGAAAGAACACACCGGATTTTATACTGGATCGGAGTTACCCTACATCCAGTCTCACACAACAAGTACGGATTTCCTTTCAAAAGCAATCTTTATAATTACACCTTCGATTTCAAGGCAACGAGGTACACCCTCCAGAATCACAATCCTCTAGGTAGAGATACTTGATTTCTCGGGCAACAAGTTCACCCAATTGATTTCCCAAGGCTACAATCACACTGTATCTTGCTTCATTGATTTCCAAAAAGCCTATAACTCTGAATAGCACTAAGGATCTTGTTGAGATAGTGATAGAGAATCAAACCAGAGATAATCTAGTTAGGTTCAATGTTGATTGCGGTAGAGTAATGATAAGAATTTGTATATAGAAATGTGGAAGAAGAAGAGGAGTGAAAAACTAGAAAAACTTAATTTAAATTCATTGAAACTAACCCCTATTTATAGAAGAACAACAGCCATGTCCATTCGTGAAGAGTTATGATGAATAGACACTTCTTTTGAAATTTAAATTTCGAACTCAATGACACCATGTCGACATGGGGTACTTGAGTATGTCGACATCCCAAAGGGATTTTTGATGTTTTGATTTTCTTTGAAAATAACTTTTATTTTATATTAAAGTTATTTTAAACTTTATAAATATACTTGACTATAATTAAAATACATAAGTAAATATAAAGAATAATATATACAAAATTTTACTATAATTTTATATTTAAAATCTAAATATTTAAAAGTTAAATATATTATATTTAAACGATAGTTTAAAAACAAGGATAATTTGATTTTGAAATTAAAGATTACTTTGAGGCTAAAAGTATTTGAAATCGGGATAGATGTTTTTGATGCTTTTAGAAGGAAGGTTTTGAAATTATTTTGAAAATAAGATATAATTTTGAAAAATCATTTTGAATAAAAAGTTAGCGGATACAAAACAATGTTCCACTAGATTTTTCGTAGGTTCCATCCTACTTAGGGTTCCATCCCTTTAACAGGCTCAAAGTGGATTCCATTCCACGAATAAATTGGATTTTAAGATGTCAGTGCTTTTCTAGGAGTTTTAACAAAATTTCTAATTAAAGTATAAATTACTTGAACTTTTGAACTGTTGATAATCTTGATACTCATGAGTCTTCAATCTTGATATCTTGAATCTATATATTGTACAGTCTTCATTCTTGGTATCAGCATGGTTAAATCCTACATATACATATATATATAAACTATAATGTTAGTATTTATATTTTATAATCTATTCTAAGGTTGTTGTCATCAAAACCATCATCTCAAGGACTAACAATAATATGATCATATATAAATTAGTAACTATATATATATATGCATATACAAGTGGAAATGTAGATTTTTAATATAATTTACTTTTTGAGATTTTGAAAATAACTTTGGAAAAATAGAATACTTCATATTCGTACTATAACAAACTTATCTATATTTTATTTCATATATATATATTCATATATATATATATATATATATTCATATATATTATAAAGTTTGTATATATGGATATCTTATCTTTAATTAAATAGTGAAATATATTATTTGTATACTATAAGATTTATTATCTCCATAGATTTATAATTTAGTACTTGTTGTAGTTTTAAATCTATATATCCATATATTTATCAAAATTCGTTCAATTTACGAATTAGTATCTCAATAAATTTAACCATGTTAATTACCAATTAGCAGATACCCAAAAATCTAGGTCATCACATTCCTCCCCCTTGGAATCTTTTCGTCCTCGAAAATGAACGAAGCAAGAATTTATCAAAATTCTTGCTATCAGGAAATCTATTTTTTTTTAAAAAAATTAAACACCTTTAAAATCTACATAGTATTACAAAAATAATTTTATAACAATACTTTTATAACTCGATGTTTCAACAAGTCCATCCTTATTCTCACAGTAATTCGGTCATACGTTGATCAGGCGTAGGACTGAAAATCTATATGTACTTAGCAGACCCATTTTCGACACCCAGTGAAAATACTTTGAAAACATTTTGTTGAAAATATAGAAAACACTTTTGGAATAGAGGAAATGTCTTTGGTGAGAATGCTCTGGAAATCATCACCCCCATCCACGGTCGCAGTTACATCCTGGGTTACGTTGCCATCACAGCAAAAGTCCATGTAACTGTAGGCACTCCGCGCTCCTCGATTACGCTATGGAACCCGCCACAGATCGCAGTTACATTTCAAGGTTACGTTGCCATCACAGCAAAAGTCCATGCAACTGTAGGCTTCAGCGCCTTTGATTTTCGCTGCCAAAAATGAAAATTCTCCACTCCCACATAGGTCGCAGTCTAGCAATGTGAAATCAAACGTAGACTGTTGGCTCTCAGCAGCACATATGACTTTCGCTATGTCACCATAAGTCGCAGTCTACCGATATAAAATCAAATGTAGACTGTTGGCTCTCAGCAGCACACACGACTTTTGCTATGGTCTGCATTAGATCGTAGTGACATTGAGTTACACTGTCGTCACAGCATAACCCAAATGCCTCTGTAGGCATCAGCACCCTCGATTTTCGCTACACGCTACACAAAATCCTTAGGAACTAGTTTTGTCCGGACTCCTCACAGGATCAACTTTAGAACCTCCCCCTTTGAGGCTCAAGGCAGTACCAACCTATGGTACTCCTAAGAAATTCATTTCAAGGGAGCGCTTTTTTCTCTAGAGCCATTTCAAAACACTTTATACTATACACATATAGTATTTTCCAAATCATACACCTAGTATGAATTCCATATAAATCTCTTTTTCTCAAAATCGATTATCCCAAAATAGATAATTCTCAAACTAGGCTTTCCAAATTCCAATATTGATTTTACCCAAAAATCAAAAGCCTTTCCAACATCCATAGATTCCAAAAACCTTTCCTTCAAAATCATTCTCATAAGATAATTTATATATATAGATATATAACCTTGAAAAAAATTTGGATCATTTCAAACTTGTATAAAACCCCTTTTATACTTCAAATATTTTCAAACCCCTTTTCTTCTGGAAAAAGATTCAACAAGGGGAGTTTATCATATATATAACAAAGATACATAACTTTGTTTATGCCAAATTAAAGATTCAAATTTGATTACTCTTTACAAAACCACTTACCATATCACTTACTTCCATAAAGTAAATTTCTATTACAGAAATATCCAATTACCCCTTTATTTTATCATATATCTCACAAAATATATTTTCATTTCAAAATCATTTTACAGTTTTTATCCTCACATTTCCAATATCAATTTCATTCAAACCCGTACGATGTACACATATCATCCGTATGCAATATCAATCTGATCGCTCACTCGATCACACAATTTCACTTCCGAACTAGTATCGTCCAACCGACTTCCTAGTGCGGACTCAGATCTGGTTTCTTTATCAGAAACCATCATTCTCCTTGCATAGCCATAGCTATGATAGAGAATATCCCGAACTAATCAACAATCCATATCCAGGTTCACCGTTGAAAATCGAGTGGAAAATCCCAACTCGGATCGATATACTATCTCGAAATTCAGTGCTCGAATCTGGATCAAATCACTGTGCGAATAGAATAATATACGCCACCCAACGTATTTATCTCTGTTGATTATTAGCCAAATCAATTCTCATTTCTATTCACATTCACTTTAATTTCTATCCACTTACTCACATTTGTTTCAATCCCATTTGGATTGTCTCCTCTATTCTTATCTCAATTGGGTATTTAACCATAATAGTTTACACTTTGTCCGACTTAAATTTAGAAAATAGCTTGAAAAGGTTTAAAATAGATAAGTGGTTGAAAAATAATTATTAGTTTGTAAAATAGCTGTAAAATAGTTAAGTAGTTGTAGAATAGTTATAAAATAGTCAAATGGTTATAAAATAGTTAGAAAATTGCAAAATCGTTTAAAGTAGTAATTAGTTTATAAGACAGTTGTAAAATAGTTCCAAAAGTAGTTGTAAAATAAGTATAAGATAGTTTTGGGTTTTTAAAAGAAAAGTTGTATAGCAAATAGTTAGGAAAATCGATTTAAAACAGTTTAAATTAAAATAATTTATTTGAAAATAGTCCAGAGCCAAAATGTTTAATTCTCAATCTCCAATCCCATCAATTCAATCTAAATCTCCATTTATATTTAAACTGATTCAATTCCAATTGGAATTGATCTCAATTCCAATCAATTGTCAATTTCCAATTAACTTTCTATTTCAGTTCAAATTAAGTTAACTTCCATTCTCATCCCAAATTCAAATTAACTTCCTATTTGAATTTGAACTCATTCAACCTCAATTTCATTTCAAATTATCCAATTCAAATTTCCATTTGAATTTTTAAATTTATCCATCTTCGATCGTAATTCCAATTAATTTAAATAAATTTCAAATTGAACCAATTTCAATTTCAATCTCACTTTAAATCATCTCGAATTATATAAATTCGAGTTCAATTTCAAATGTTGATTTAACCTCTTAAACCAAATTAACCTTTATTTAAAGTCTTTAAGCAATTTAATTCTGAGTTCAAATTTCAAAATTCCATTTTAAATTATCTTTACTTAACTCATTACAAGGTTCAAGTAAGAGTTCAAAACAATTTTAATTTACAAGTTCAATTCTTAACATTCAAATCTTAAGTTCAAAGGAATTCCATATCCTTAATTTCAAATTTAAGTTAAATTCTATTTATCTCTATATTGGATATATTACCACAATCCAGTTCTTTATTCATTTAAACAAATCCAATTTCAGCTTAAAGATTATTAATAACAACAGGATGGTATCATTTAAATTGTTTTAAAACATCCATCCATTTCCAATTTCCAGATCTCAAACCCATTTTGAGATCACACAAACTCCCAATTCAAATTAACCATTTAACTTCCCAAGTTAAATCCAAATTTCATCTTGAAATTTCCAATTCAGGTTGCTTGTTAAATTATTTAACTTTCCCAAAGTTAAATTCTATTTACTTAATCCAGCCAACCTTACCCAATTTGAATTCCCATTTCCAATTTTAAACTTCACATTAATAATCTTCCCACTTATAAGTTCGAAAACTTATCACTTTGGATATCACATCTCATTCCAAATTTAAAACTCAACATTTAGAGTTTATTTCAAACCATCTTTGATATTACGTATATCCACACATATATACATATTTATTTCTTGGCCCACCAAGCCAAATTTTTAAAATTTAAACCACCCTTGGTTTTAATTCAACAAATTCTTTTAAAGTTTACAAACAACTTATTATTCTAAAATAAGATTACATTCAAAATAGTTTGAATAATACTATTTCCTTTAACATTTTGAAAACAATTTCAAATGTTTAAATTTAGAATTCAGAACTTCACAATTTGAACCCACTTTAATTTACATCCTTTCTAATTTACAAGTTATTCTCATCAAATGGTAACTTCCTTAAAACATTTTATTGTTTATTGGAAAACAATCATCCCATTATTAAACACAATAACCATTCTATTTTCTTGTTTGAAACCAATTCTAATTCATCTTATTTGGAAACTCTAACTCAAATTCAAGATTTTAATTTCAATTTGAATCCATTTCAAACTTATCTTTATTCAATTTCAGCTTGGTTGTATTTCTATTTCCACTTAATTTAATTCCAATAATTTAACAACCAATTACCTTAATATTTATTAGAAAGAAATATTGCTTTATATATCAAAATATATTCTTATGTAAAATCATTTACTTTTAAAACCATTATATAAGAAAATAACATGTATGCTCTCTCATATATATTACACTCAACTCATTCTAGAGTACTATTGACCCTATCCTTAATGAGTGTCCCACCAGAGCCAAGGTTCTCGCTTAACCTTCTGCTCCGATACCAAATGTAATGACCCGAAATTTTCGATCTCGAAAATTCCAGATAGTTAGGGAAAGAAGAAAAGAGATATGAGAAGAAGAAACAGAAAACCAAACTCAGAATCTCACCTTCGCAGGGGATAAAATATAAGAACAAATAATATTCTTTACACAAAGAAAGCTCTAACAGTCAATTACATTTTAATACATCAAAGTTACAACATTTTACAATCACTGGACGGTTAAAATAACTTGTTCCAGATATACAACAATATAACACAGCAGAAACACTCCATATGTTCCTGTCATCTAGTTCGCCTCCTGAGCTCCAGAACGTCCTTACCTGAAAATCTGTAATACTCGGTCTGACTCGAGCATTACATCAAAGTAGCACCCGGGTCAGGCTGTAAACCAGCGTGAGTAAACCCATCCAACAAGAAAATACCAATGCATAAAACAATTTAAGTCCCAAGGGTAACTCGTACTTCACTACAAGTTCACAACCTGTTATAGTCAACACCTTTCTCACTTCAATATCTATATACCTCTACATAGTCTTAAAGGGTCCAATTACTTAAATCATTCCATTTCCAGCCTATTGATTTCACATATCAAATCCAAAAGGAATTTATAGGAGATTACAAATCGAAGTGGTTTCGGGTATTTACTAATACCCGACTCTGGTCTCTTCGAATCCAATGTCATCTTGACCCAAATTATTCATGTGAATAAAACTTAATTTTAAATACAGGATATCACTTTAACACAGTAATTCATCATCGATAGATAGCCACATTATCACTGTTCAAACCAAACATATCATATCTCAAAACATTTCATATCAGAAATATCAATCAACCATTCATAAGCAATATGAATTAGTCATACCATAAATTAAATTAGTTACTTATTCACTTTTAATTATACTTACTTAACATTAATTAATTAAAAACCATTAATTAATCATCCCTTAATTATCCTCTCTAATTACATTAAGTAATTAGCCTTTAATTAATTGCCCAAATTAATTAACCTTCACCATTTCACATTAATACATTTATCTTTAATTAGTTCCTTAATTAATTATTCTATAATCACTTACATTGATTAATTATCCTTTAATTAATCACACTCATTATTTAACTAACCTTTAATTAATTTCCTTAATTAATTAATCCTTTTAATTAATTAGACTAAGTAATTAGACCTTAATTACTTTTCTTAAGTAATTCACCTTTAATTATTTCCATCAAGTAATTATCCCATTGGTTAATTATCCTCAATTAATTAATCTTGATCATTAAATGATTTAACCTTTAATTTCTAATTAAATAATCCCTCAATAGATAAATTATTTAATTATTTACCTTATGTAATTATCAATTATGTAATTAATCTCTAATTCCTTACATTAATTAATTCTTTAATTACATTTTAATAAACCTATAAATTTATAAATTAATCACTAATTACAAATTAATTAATCACTAATTAATTTATATTTCTAGTGATTAATTAATTCTTAATCATTAATCAATTAATTCCTCTTTAATTACTCTCATTGGCTAATTAATTACATTAATTAATTATTCTTTAGTTATTAAATAAATAAATTTTTGACTTAATTAATTAATAACTAAACTTAATTACTCAAGTTCTTAAGTTTTAATTAATGATAAAACATTTATTTCCTTAATTAATTCTTAATTACATTATTAATTAAGGTTTTGAAAAAAACAACTTTAGCATTAACCTTGTTAATTAAAGTTAAAATAAATTACTCACTTTAAATTTACCAAAAAATTACAATTTAGAATAATAGTTAAGGAAATTTTAAACTTGATCTTTTTGTTAACCTTAACCTGAAAACCACAATCATTTTACTCGAGTAAAACCCGAGCAAACCCACACTCAACCCTGAGCTGATACACAAAAGAGAAACTGAACTACCCCGATCAACTCACCCTCAACTATATCCCTTCGAGTTATCTCTCACATACAACGAGACATGCACTCAACTGTTACGAGAAAGACCCGTGCCACAAACCCTATCTTCCTCTACTTCTTCCAATTGCTTCCTCTGCAATTCTGTGCAACAGGAGTGTGCACATGCACACTCGGCTCCCGCCATATTACTTCGACGACGGTGATATGCCAAGTTCGACATGACCATCTCAATACTCTCTTCCACCTGGAACCATGTAAACCCATTCCGATCGAAAAAACGTAAACTAGGCGAGAGTCGGAATTTCGCAACCACCCAAAAATGCCTCGACCAGCCTCCTAGTTCCACCGATCAACCTCCAACCTTGCCTGAAGTTCCATCACCATCTGCCCTAACTTTCCCTCCAGGACCGCACTTTCCCTCTCGCCCCATGACATCACCATTAACCGATAACCTAACCCACTCTAAAACCCTAGCTCAACTCCGCCATGCCACCACGATGATCCAGAACACCGATCATTATTTTTCCAATAATCACTGATCAACAAATCATCTTCGGCCCTAACTTGGGCAATCATCTATCCCTAGATCATCGGCAATCGACAGATATCCCAAATCTGTTCATTTTGCAATAACTAGCGATTTACAAGTTTAAAAATCATGATTAAAGTATTAAAGATCATCATTTTCAATAACAATACAAATGAAAATCTTGAATCCAGAAATCATTTGAATCGAGATTCTGACATGATTTGAATCTTACTGTCTACTTCCTCTCTATTAAATCTATCTACTAGTATAGCTTAAAAATATTTTTAAAATTGATAATATGTTATAACAATCAAGTTTTGTTTATATATCATGTCCTAAAGAAGATTAGGGGAAGAGAGCATGATTTTTACTATTATTATTTTTTTAATCCTGAACAACCAAAACAGAACAAATGTTCTGTAAGCCAACATGCTAATCCATTTATTTCATATATATATATAATTCATACTAAACCATCATATGAACATTTATCATACTTCACTCCAAATTTGCTGCATGCAGCAAGATTTATAAAATAGCTTTGCAATAAATTCACTTATATGTCTCTTAAGAACAGAAAAGCCTGACTTGATTTTGATTTGTTTGATCTGGAAATTGATGATTATCTGCTCTTTGCTTAGGTTGACTTGAAGTTGTTGAATTTTGAATCTGCTAAATTCACATTGATCTTGAATCTTACTTTGCTTTAGTTCAGTTTGAAGATTTGAAACAGGTTCAGATTTCCTTTTTTTTTAGTTTTTAGAAAGAGAATGAGTTTTACTGTACAATGTCTTGTCTCAAAACAATTTGTATTTTCAATCTAAAAGGGTACCATTTGCCACTTGTTAATTATGTAAGATATATTAGTTACAAATGTTATAATGCAAGTATACAAGTCTTATAAATGTTCTCATGTATGTTTTGGATTTATAATCATTTATATTCTATTTGTTTATTTTTTTTGTTTTTATCTTTTATATTTATACCCTCTCTTTTATTAATTAATGTACCCTTTTTAAATAAATAATATAATCCTATATAAATTAGTAACTATATATATACATATAAGTGAAAATGTAGATTTTTAATCTAATTTACTTTTTGAGATTTTGAAAATAACTTTGGATAAATAGAATACTTCATATCCATACTATAACAAACTTCTCTATATTTTATTTCATATATATATATATATATATATATATATTCATATATATTATAAAGTTTGTATATATGGATATCTTATCTTTAATTAAATAGTGAAATATATTATTTGTATACTGTAAGATTTATTATCTCCATAGATTTATAATTCAATACTTGTTGTAGTTTTAAATCTATATATCCATATATTTATCAAAATTCGTTCAATTTACAAATTAGTATCTCAATAAGTTTAACCCTGTTAATTACCAATTAGCCATATCCAAAAATTTGGGTTATCACTATTAATCACCTTACACCAAAATCAAGTTATAAAACCATATCTTAAAATGTCAAATACAATAAGTTTCAAATCGATTTTATTACATAATTCTTAAAAGAATACTATTTAAAAATCAACTTAAATTTATCTCCCAACTTTAATTTATTAATAATCATTTTAAAAATCCATTTTAAAATATAATTTAAATAATACTTAACCATACTATATTTTTGTTAAGTCAACTATATTATTAAACTTATTTTATATTAAAACAAGTTATACTTAGCTTAAGATCAAAATTTAACTATGTATAAAATAACATTTATATAATATCAAAAATTAATATTTATATAAACCATATATTTCTTTCCAAAACCATAGAAATCATTTCAAATTATTTATATATAGACCAACGGTGTCTGTAAATAATTTTCTATCATATGGTCAAGTGATACGGATATTTTTCATTTCAATCCGCAATTTAAATATATACGGGTATATATCATTTCAACCCGCAAACCCAAATTCAATTAGATGAAAATCGCTTCGGTCTATCATTTCAACCCATAACAATTTTCTCTTATTCTACAGATTGTTCGGGTATGTATCATTTCAAAACATAGTGAATTATATACTAACAGGAAATTTGCAGAGTGATAACAAATATGATAATAATATAACAGGCATATTTCATCAATATAAATAACAGATAATGGTGTCAGATGTCACAGGTGAACAGATAGCATAATAATATATATATAGCAATGTAAATAACTAACAACAGCATATTTCAATTGTCATTTCAATTGAAATCAAATTTAATAAATATAAGAATGTTAAATCGTGAGTGATTTCTCACCATTCGAGGTTAGAGATTCGAAAAATGAAATGAGTTATGAATCCAAACACGAATTTCTAACCAAAGCTAGATTGGCACGAATAAGACGGACAAGCTGATGGATAAGAAATCGATGAGAATGAATCAAATCAATCATGATATTAACTGAAAATATGTACATTATGTATCATAGATGAAATCAAATATCAATATATATGTATATATATTAGACCTATGTAAAACTAACATATATATATATAACTGCCGTATCATATATATTTAAACATATATGTTAATACATTTTATATACATATATACATTACATCAAGGTCCATACATATATAATATATATAAACAGAATAAGAGAAGTAAATTTATGATATAGATAACATGAAATGGCAAAGCAGCTTAAACATAGTACAAGTAGTATAGCCGACTACTGACTATAGCATGTAAGTAACTATACCTATCAAATTATTATTTTTAGCATAGACAACACGATAAAGCTTGTAGATATATATACTTATAATATATAATATTATCAATTAGGTACAGTTGACAGGGATAACCAACTTTATTTATTACCTCAACTTATATTACAACTCTCTTGGAATTAAAAAGAAATCAAGTATCAAATATCAAATCCTATTTCAACTAGAAAATTGATGTTTATAACATCTCAAAATATAAAAGAATGTAGTTTCAATAACTATTTATATGTTTCAACTAATATAAAGTTATATACAAATTTTAAACAGATAACTTATAAATGGAAAACTTATAACACACTTTATAACTTTCATAATAATAGCTCAGATATTCATATACTTACTTTTTACACAAATCTTCTTTCAAAAATATGAACAGTTATTATATAAAACATACCGACCTATATATATATATATATATATATATATATATATATATATATATATATCCATAAATAGATTTATGTAAACTACATATATAACAACCTATGTAAAATAGCACTTTAAACAAAGCAAATATATATACATAGTAGAGGGAACTCACAGAGAGGTAGAGGAGGAATGCTCGGAGATTGAAAAGGATTGGTGGCCGAGGCTCACGAGCGGCCATGGATTTAAGGGTGGGATGGTGGACAAAGTGGAAGTTATGCGGTGGTTCGTTGGGTTTGGCTACATGCTGCAGGTCGCGACTATGGTCAAGTGATGTGGTCTATGGCGTGGCGAGTGAAGGAAGAGATGGCCGCACAGCAGTGGCCTCGGTAGTGGGCGAAGGATGCGGCCATGGATAGGGAGGAAGTTGCGTGGTGATTGGAAGCTGCAGCTATGCAAGAGGGATGGGTGCAGCCAATGGTTGCATGCTATGCTCGTTTGGGAAGCTGGAAGGCTTTGAGTGATGTCTTGTCATGTTGAGCTGTACAAGATCAAGGTCGGAGGTCGGAGGCGATGCCTGGGAAGTGGGGTTTGTGAACGGTTTGAAGGCGGGATGATTTGAGGAGGAAAGGCAGCCAAAATAATTTATCAATGAACAAACATATAAAAAAAGAAAAAAAGAGGTAAAAAAATTTGCAGAATATAAATAAACAGGAGATAGTGGCCTTTCAATTCAACTGATATGTGAATGGAAGAAAGAAAATAGAAAGGTTCAAATGTGGTATCAGAGAAAATTAAATTCTAGTGGTTGACAGCTTTGCACAATGGTAAATGAAAGGGCAGAGAGACCAATGGACATAAGAATCAGAAAAGCACAAAATGGGTACAGATATGGTCCAATGATTTTACAGATTTCGTCGTCCACCGGATGTCGAACACACAAATTAATGTACTACAGTGATCAGCACAACGAGACGATCCAAACGGTATACATATATCAGTGGTACGATCATCCGATCAAAAGTCGATAATCGGTACCGAAAATGCTGCTAATTTTCCAGAAATAAAATAAACGAAGTAATGGCAGTTCAAATTTGGAGAGATGAATTATGATGTCTCACTTAGAAGAGGATTTACATATTTACTGTATAAAAATATTTAGGGTTGGAAAATATTTTATTTTCATCAAATTTTAACTGATTTAGATTTAAATAAAATTACACAATAAAAATAAACTTTCATATTATCTGATGAAAATTTACCAGTTGCTATGTTAAAAGAGACGTATTATAAAAATTAAATTTATATTTCAAAATTTTATTATTCAAAATTTCACAAAATTTCCAATTAATTAAATAAATAAAATCACTAAAATTTATGGGTCGTTACACTCTCCCCTACTCCAAACTTTTCGTCCTCGAAAAGGAACGAGGTAGGAGAATAGAAACAACCAGAAAGAAAATAGATTGAAATAAAAAATAGAACAAATAATTTAAAACCATATATAGTTTTCAATTTAAATTAATAATTGATTTCATCCATTTAATTTCACTTAAGTTAAATCAATCTTAACTATTTCTAATTTCATTATCTTAATATCCAACTATCCTTAATTAAAATTTCTAAAATCATAAATTTGCATAGTCATTTATTATAATCATATTTTATTTAACAAATTTAATTCTTCTTTATTAAAAATTATTTTTAAATTTATTCCATTTAATATACCTTATCACATATATTAAGTAAATTTACACTTATTATAACTACTCCAATTTACTTATATATTCCTTTAACATCATTTTATACTGTACATTATTCCATTACATAGTTAACTTCTAAATGATTTAGGTAAGTTATATTGGAATGTAATTGAGTAGTTTACAAGTAATAATTTTCTAATTCATTTATTTCAAGTTTAAATATTTATTCAAATTCTGGTTCCATTTTATAATTGAAATTATTCTTAACAAGAACTTAAGGGTCAAATTTCCGATTGACTTCAAACAGTTTAGAGATAAATTTGTATATACTATATATATTTCAAACCAAATCTATAATCATATACCAATATATATTATAAATCAAGTCATATTTAGGAATTCAAATCAATTTAGTTTCCAAGACAAAATCAAGCAAAGCTACGAATTGGTCTCTCCAATTCGAAACTCGAAAATGAATGTCGATGATGCAGTCGTCATCACCGTAATTATTTTCCAGCGACAAAAGAGAAGTGCACCGACTTAAACCTTTAAAAATTCTTTGAAAATGATTTTCTATCTGAAAATACTTTATATAATATGCATTTTAAAACTTTAAACCAATGTTTGAAATCATCACAAATTAAATTCTTTGTTTCTTGATTTAAATTCATTTAAAAGTTCAAACCAATTTATAAACCATGTTTTATAGTTCAATTATTTATATATATGAGACAAAAGCCAATGGTTTACAAGCTATGTATAAAATAAAATGTTATTTCTTAACAACCAATTTAATTAACTATCAAAATTTAGAAAACTATACTTATATATATAATTGTATAAAATTTAATTCATTTACTAAATTTGGAAACCATATTGTGTCCGTTTGCTCTATTCAAGTGTTTTGGAAATCATATTGATGGCATTGATCAGATGAATCGATCAGAAACCCAAATCAACATCTCAAATAACACGGTATATAGGACAATTTAAATATAAATTTACAAATACACTTCCTCGCTCGACAATACAGGAATGGATTTTCAAAGCAACGATAGAGATTCAAATTTGATGGACTCGAATCAAAGAGAATTATGATTCGAAGATAGGTTCGAAATAAAAGATAAGATGATTACATAACAAAATAGAGAGATGGATAAGCTTATATAAATCGCGGGCAACCTCAACCGGTTCGACCATGACTACAGGAATAAGATCGATGTGCAATTCTGAGGCAAATCTACATTCGATCTCATGAAATAGAATTTGGCATAACAAGATATATCAGCATCTAAACCGAGGAGAAATCTTTCGGTGAATTGATGCCAAATGTAAAGGAGTTTCACCCCTTTACAAATCATTTGGAGATTGGTGAGACCGTCGATTCATTATAAAGATCATTCGAAGTGGAGTTATGGGATACTCCAAAATAAATAAAAAATATGAATAGGGAGAGACAAGAATAGATTTTGGAACCGAGGGTAACGTTCCTAAATTCAAAGGAAATTTGAATCAAAGAGGAAGAAATTAAAGCTCGAACGAAAGTGATTCTATAAATAAATTTACCATATATGCTAAGTTTTTCTTAGAGCCAAAGCTCTGATACCAACTGTAACAGCCTGATATTTCAACCATTCGCATCCACACATGGCGGATTTGAATTGCTCAAAATACCAGATTGTTAATTTATATTTAGCAAAACTCAACAAATACAGTAAATAAATAAATCACAGGATCACAGACACAGAGTAAGAAACAATATGTAGCGGAAACAAAAGAATAGTAGTTCATGAAGCTACTATATATATATATATATATATCAAAGTTTAATAAGATACAACAGAAGTTTCAAATACAATAGTCAAATACAATATTAGAATACATCACTGGAATCAACTGAATAACTGCAAGCTGAAAAGATGTAGATGGATCTCCAAACAAAGCTCCAACTCCAAAGGTGAGTCTCAAAAGCTGTATCACTCAGTTTGACCCGAGCGTAAAGAAAAACACAAAACACTCGAATCAGGATTAACATTCTTAAATCAATAAATCCAACTCAAGTGAAATAACAACTGAGATACAAGTAACTCAAAGGATGTTTGGGATAACCATCCTCTAAGGATCCGTTAAACTATCTACTATGTAGTAATATACGCTATTATAATAATGTCTAAAATAAAGTATAATATATTTAAAAATAACGTTAAGGCTTTACATTTTCCAACTTAACACATTTTATAGTGCCAATAGTCTATACAGTACCATCGTACCTCCAGATCGGGAGGCTACCATAAATACTCCATAGGTACAACACAAATCAAACTCGTAGTAAAGCACGCTAGGGTAGGTGACATGGCACAACTAGCTAATGTCAGGGTAGATATACCAATTACGCATCCGGAATGGTGGTAACGCATAACCACAGCTACCACCCACCTCGAGTCACACTCCCATAAAATCAAAGGATGCACCCAATCAATCGAAGTAATAGAATGGTATCGAAGGAGTATGTCCGATCAGAGGATCTACCTCATTGGCCTGTAATCGCTCCTGTTTTAGCCACCTTATACCAACTCACGGGAGTCGGGTCCACATATATACCTCAATAGGACGTCGCCACCATCCTACTTCATTCTGGAATCTCCACCGCATATACAGTTGTTAAAGTGGTTTTCAGAGTTGGCAGAGAGTATGACAACTTCTGATCCCTGTCTCTTTAACAACCAAACGTTATTATAACACCGCGGTCATTTCAAAATAGTTTATACTTCAAAACCAAATATCATTGCCATTTCAAAACCATACCATTACGATATATTTCCATTTCAAAACCAAATACGATATCATTTCCATTTCAAATGTATCCATTTCCAGAATCATAGCATTTTCAAAGTTATAACACTTTCGAAACAAAACACGTTGAAATTATAACACTTTCGAAACATAATACTTTGAAATTCATAACTTTGAAAACATAACTTCCACCACTTAAACAGTATAGATATTAAAATAATATATATAATAAAATAGTTTATAAAGTAAAATAGTTTATATAAAAGAATTATAAGTTAAAATAGTTTACGTTAAAATAGTTAGTATATTAAAATAGTTTATGTTAAAAATAGTATATATTAAAATGATTTATATGAAAATAATTTATAAAGTAAAATATAAAATAGTTTAAAATATAATTTAAAAATACTTTACATAGTAAAATAGTTTCCTCAAATTGCACAAATCGATTTCTAATCAACTCGAATTCCATAAATTCAAATTTAATCCAATCTTAAATCATCAATCTCAATTTATTTCAATTTCTCGATAAACCATTCCCAATAATATCGATTTCAAATACAGATCCAAACCAAAAAATAAACCATTTTAATTTCAATATATTATAGAGTTTTATATACTCAATATTTCAAAAATAAATTTTATAATTTCATATATCTCTTAACTTAACTTTATGTAATTTAATTTTGAAATATTCACTTAAAAAATCCAATATCATTTAAATAAAACCCAAATTACACAATATTAAATATTTCCATCAATTTATTTAAACTTGAAATATTCATTAATCACCTTAAACCAAAATCAAGTTATAATTCTTAAAAGAATACTATCTAAAAATCATCTTAAATTTATCTCCCAACTTTAATTTATTAAAAGTCATTTTAAAAATCCATTTTAAAATATAATTTAAATAATACTTAACCACACTATATTTTTATTAAATCAACTATATTATTAAACTTATTTTATATTAAAACAAATTAGCTTAAGATCAAAATTTAACTATATATAAAATAACATTTATATAATATCAAAAATCAATATTTATATAAACCATATATTTCGTTCCAAAACCATAGAAATCATTTCAAAGTATTTATATATAGACCAACGGTGTCTGTATATAATTTTCTATCCTATGGTCAAGTGACACAGATATTTATCATTTCAATCTGTAATTTAAATATATACGGGTATATATCATTTCAACCCGCGATCCCAAATTCAATTAGATGAAAATCACTTGGGTCTATCATTTCAACCCATAACGATTTTCTCTTATTCTACAGATTGTTTGGTTATGTATCATTTCAACCCATAGTGAATTCTATACTAACAGGGAACTTGCAGAGTTATAACAGATATGATAATAATATAACAGGCATATATCATCAATATAAATAACAGATAATGGTGCCAGATGTCACAGGTGAACACATAGCAAAATAGTGTATATATATATATAGCAATGTAAATAACTAACAACGGCATATTTCAACTGTCGTTTCAATTGAAATCAAATTTAATAAATATAAGAATGTTAAATCGTGAGTGATTGCTCACCTTTCGAGGTTAGAGATTCAACAAATGAAACGAGTTACGAATCCAAACACGAATTCCAAATCGAAGCTAGATTGGCACGAATAAGACAGACAAGCTGATAGATAAGAAATCGATGAGAATGAATCAAATCAATCTTGATATTAACAGAAAATATGTATGTTATGTAATTATAGATGAAATCAAATATCAATATATATATATATATATATATATATTAGACCTATGGAAAACTAACATATATATAAAACTGTCGTATCATATATATTTAAACACATATGTCAATACATTTTATATGCATATATACATTACATCAAGGTCCATACATAAATAATATATATAAACAGAATAAGAGAAGTAACTATATAGTATAGATAACATGAAATGGCAAAGAAACTTAAACATAGTACAAGTAGTATTGTCGACTACTGACTACAGCATGCAAGTAACTATACCTATCAAATTATTATTTTAGCATAGACAACATGATAAAGCTTATAGCTACATATATATATATATATATATATATATACACTTATAATATATAATATATCAATTAGGTACGGTTGACAGAGATAACCAACTTTATTTATTACCTCAGCTTATGTTACAACTCTCTTGGAATTATAAAAAAATTAAATATCAAATATAAAATCCTATTTCAACTAGAAAAATGATGTTTATAACATCTCAAAATATAACAGAATTTAGTTTCAATAACTATTTATATGTTTCAACTATAAATCAACAGAATTTATATAAACTTATATACAAATTTTTAACAGATAACTTATAAATGGAAACTTATAACACATTTTATAACTTTCATAACAATAGCTCAGATATTCATATAATGTACTTTTAACACAAATTTTCTTTCAAAAATATAAACATTTATTATAAACTATAAATAGTTATTACATAAAACATACCAACCTATATATATCCATAAATAGATTTATGTAAACTACATATATAACAACCTATGTAAAATAGCACTTTAAACAAAGCAAATATATATACATAGTAGAGGGAACTCACGGCAGAGAGAGAGGTAGAGGAGGAATGCTCGGCGACTGAAAAGGATTGGTGGCCGAGGCTCACGAGCAGCCATGGATTCGAGGGTGGGATGGTGGACAAAGTGGCAGTTATGCGATGGTTCATTGGGTTTGGCTGCGTGCTTCAAGTCGTGGCTATGGTCAAGTGATGTGGTCGGTGGCATGGCGAATGAAAAAAGAGACAGCTGCATAGCAGTGGCCTCGGTAGTGGGTGAAGGATACCGCCTTGGATAGGGAGGAAGTTGCGTGGTGATTGGAAGCTGCCGCTATGCGAGAGGGAGGGGTGCATCCATTGGTTGCATGCTGTGCTCGTTTGGGAAGCTGGAAGGCTTCGAGTGATGTCTTGTCACATCGAGTTGTACAAGATCAAGGTGGGATGTCGAAGGCGGTGCCCGGGAAGTGGGGTTTATGAACGGTTTGAAAGCGGGACGATTTGAGGAGGAGAGGCAACCAAAATAATTTATCAATGAACAAACATATCGAAAAAAATGAAAAGGAAGAGAAGTGAAAAAAATTGCAGAATATAAATGAACAGGAGACAGTGGCCTTTCAATTCAACTGATATGTGAATGGACGAAAGAAAATAGAAAGGTTCGAATGTGGTATCCAAAAAGATTAAATTCTAATGGTTGGAAGCTTTGCACGATGGGAAATGAAAGGGCAGAAAGACCGATGGACATAAGAATCAGAAAAGCATAAAATAGGTACAGATACGGTCCAACGATTTTACAGATTTCATCGTCCATCGGATGTCGAACACATAAATGAATATAATACAGCGATTAGCACGATGAGACGATCAAAATGGTATACGTATATCAGTGGTACGATCATCCGATCGAAAGTCGATAATCGGTACCGAAAATGCTGTTAATTTGCCAGAAATGAGATAAACAAAGCAATAGCGGTCCAAGTTTGAAAAAACAAAATATGACGTCTCACTTAGAAGAGGATTTACAAATTTATTGTATAAAAATATTCAGGTTTGGAAAATATTTTATTTTCATCAAATTTTAACTTATTTAGATTTAAATATAATTACACAATAAAAATAAACTTTCATATTATCTGATGAAAATTTACCAGTTGCTATGTTAAAAGAGACATATTCCAAACATTAAATTTATATTTCAAAATTTTATTACTTTAAATTTCACAAAATTTCCAATTAATTAAACAAATAAAATCACTAAAATTTATGGGTCGTTACAAAAAATGTTATCACCTTTACTTTAAATCAACCACTCTTTTAAGCAAAGAATACAATTAGGATATACTTTATAATTATCACATATGAACCTTCCTATATACTAGTTACACCATAGTTACTTGTAATCAAACTTTTTTTTTAATAAAAGTAATTTTTCAAAAATTTCAATTTAATAACAAAAAACGTATACTTATTTTATCGTGTTTCTTCAAAAGTAAATGAATATACTAAAAAATTTGTTGTGCAAATTTTTTATTTTGGAAAGAAAATATAAAAGAAATAAACCATGAATAATAAAAATAAACACGAGACCCCCCCCCACACTTTATTTTGACTATGTCCATATAGTATGTGCATGATATAATGAGCGTAACGGAGAAAAATATGTGCATATTTACAAGAGAGGGTTAAAATTTCTTACTAGACGTATTGTGTCTCATGAAGTATCATGATCTCCTCCTCTCGATCACTCGCCAACTCTAAGTAAGGCTTCAAACGATGACAACTAAGTTCAAAAAGTGATCCATCCCTACGGTTTTCAATTTCTATAGTTACATGTGGAAAAACAATATGTACCACATATTGTCCTGTCCACCTTGATTTTAATTTCCAAAGAAACAAATGAAGTCGAGAGGCATACAAAAGAACTCTTTGATTTGGCAAAAATGTTTAAGTTCGACAAGTAAATGGCACGTTTTACCATATACTAACCTAAAAGTAGACATCCCTAAATTAGTTTTATACGCAGTTCTATAAGCACAAAGCACATCTGTCAATTTTTTTGACCAATCTTTTCGATTTTTATTTATGGTTTTCTCCAAAATTTGCTTGATTTAGTAACTTGAAACTTCAACTTGACCACAAGTTAAGGGATGATAAGGTGTGGATAACTTGTGGGTTATTGAGTATTTCTTCATTAGAGTTTCAAATGATTGATTACAGAAATGGGTTCCATTATTGCTTATTATTATGAGAAGTGTTACAAACCTCGAAAAGATGTTTTCTTTTTTAAATTTCACAACAACTTTATGGTCATTTATTTTACATGGAATAGCTTCAACCCATTTAGAGACGTAATCAACATCATGAAGAGTGTAAAGATTTCGAAAAGGGTTGGGAAACTGTTCCATAAAATCAATTCCCAAACGTCAAATATTACAATCGTAAGAATGGGGTTCAAAGGCATCATGTTTTGTCGAGAGATTTGTCCTAATATTTGGCAGCAATCATAAGTTTTACAGAACTTGAATGTATCTTTGAAAAGTATAGGCCAATAAAAACCACATTGGAGCATCTTGTCCACTGTTTTCTTAGGACCAAAATGACCACCACAAGCTTAGTCATGAAAAACCTAAGGACACTCTTAATTTTGCAATTTGGGATGCAACCTCGAATGATTTGGTAAAAATGGTACTTAAACAAGTATCAATCGTCCCAATAGAAATATATCGCTTGGGAAAGAAATGTGTATTTATCTTGTTTCGACCTAAATAAAGGAGTTTTCTTAGTGACTAAATAGTTTATTATATTCGCATACCATGGATCAATGGAAACGGAATGGAGTTTCTCATTGGGGAAGTTCTCGTTGATCGGTAAAGAAGATAGTGCATTTGGAAGACGTGGTAGATGTTCAGCAATGACGTTGTCGGATTCTTTTTTATCTTTGATCGTAAGGTCAAAATTCTTAGAGTAAAAGGATCCAATAGATCAAACGAGACTTAGCATCTTTTTTATCAAAAAGCTACCAAAGAGCAGGTGATTAGTGTAAATTGTAATGCGTGAGCCAATCAAATAAGGTCAAAACTTTTCGAGCGCAAAGACTACCGTTAGAAGCTCTTTTCCAATGGTCGTGTAATTGAGTTAAGCATCATTTAAAGTCATACTGGTATAGTAGTTTACATGAAGATTTTTGTTGATGTGTTGTCCTAATACAGCACCAACTTTGAAGTTAGAGGCGTCACACGTTATTTCAAAAGGAAGATTCCAGTTGGGTGAGCAAATGATGGGAGCAGAAATGAGTTCATTTTTGAGACGTTTGAAAGCAAAAACACGGTTGGAATTAAAGTCAAATGGAACGCCTTTTCCATGAAGAGCAGGTAGAGGTTGAGCGATTTTACTGAAATCCATTATAAAAAGTTGATAAAAGCCAGCGTGCCCAACAAATGGACGAATGTCTTTGACAAATTGAGAATGGGTAGATTCGTAATTACGTCAACTTTCGCTTTATCTACCTCAATACCTTTGTTTGAAATGACATGTCCTAGGATAATGTCATGTTTGACCATGAAATAGCATTTTTTCCAATTTAACATTAAATGTTTTTCTTTACATCGACTTAGAACCATCTCAAGATGGTTAAGCATTCAGAAAAAGAGTTTCCAAAGATGGAAAAATCATCCATAAACAATTCCAGAAAGCATTCGATCATGTCGAAAAAGATGATGACCATGCATCTTTGGAAAGTAGCAGGAGCGTTGCAAAGGCCAAATGGCATACGTCGATACGCAAAGGTGCCAAAGGGACACGTGAAAGTCATTTTCTCTTGATTTTCAGGAGTGACAGGAATTTGGTTATAATCGGAATAACCATTATGAAAGCAATAGAATTCGTGGCATGTTAAGTGTTCTAGCAATTGGTCAATTAAAGGAAGAGGAAAGTGATCTTTATGTGTTGCAGCATTTAATTTTCAATAATAAACGCAAATATACCAACCTATTTGAGTACGAGTTGGAATGTTTTTGTTAGCGTTGTTCGTGACAACAGTAAGTCCAGACCTTTTAGGCGACATAAGTTGGGCTAACCCACGAACTATCAAAGATCGGATACATGATTCCATTATCGAGGAGTTTAAGGATTTCGTCTCGAACTACATCCTTCATTTTTGGGTTAAGCATTCATTGCGCATCACGAACAGGCTTGGCTTCGTCAACTAAGTAATTGACCATCCAATTGCCTCTTTGATTTTTGACAGAATTGAAAGAAGGGAAGCTTCTTGACCAAGAGAAAGATTTTAAGAGATTACGATAGGAAACGTTTCGTTGTCACCTAAGTATGCATACTTAAGGTGATCAAGATGAGGTTAGGGTTCCAACCTAGGAGGTTGCCCGATCAAAGAATTTGGTAGAAGTTCTGATTCAACCATGAGGGGATCAAACGAAAGCGCGTTTTCGATGTCGTTAGGTTCGTCTTGAAACGGTTTTTCATATTCGGTCTACGTTCGTTATTAAGGTTAAATATTTCGTTGTCAAAATTTTCTTAAATGGATCTAACTTCCAACGATTAATTAAGTGGTTCGTTTGATTGATTTTTGAGATTGAAGATGTTAAAATTCAAAATCATGTTACTAAAGAAATTTTCATCGAACCATTTCGACAATTGATTAGGGCATTCGAAGTGGCTAAGAAAGGTCATCCTAAGTGGAATTTGACTCATCGGATTATTCACGGGTTGTGTCTCTAGGATGATGAAATTGATGGGAAATATTAATTGATCAATTTTGATGAGTATGTCCACGATTTCTCCAAATGGTTTCTTTGTCGAATGATCGGAAAATTGAAGAGTAACTTTTATCATTTTTAGTTCACCCAAGTCAAATTGTTGGTAGACACTCGCACCAAGTCTAATAAGAATTTATTAATCGTTTTATCTCCTTTTGTGCACGAGAACATTGGACATCCAGGATCTTTGTATTTTGTGAGAATTGGTTGAGACAAGACTTCGCTGAGATGGCAGCTAAGAAAACTTTCTTGGGTACATAAGTGTGTCGTTTTTGAGTACATCGGTCCTTTAGAAACTTAGCGTAAGTTGGGACTTGTTAAGCGATATCAAGGAGAGGGATGTTCACTTTGACTTGTTTGAAAATTTCCAACAACTTTTCCACTTGATCGGAATGTTTCTTAGGTCAAAGTCAATATGGAAATGAAATTCGATACTTAGTAGGTCAGTCTATTTGAGTAGATGTAACGACCCGCTATTTTGGACCATTCAAATCAACAATAAAACCACACGTGTCTTACTTGAATAGCTCAAAATACTGAATTGTTAATTTAAATTTGGCAAAACTTAGAATATACAGTAAATAAGTAAATCACAGATCACAAACACAGAGTAACATAATAATGCAGCGAAAGCAAAGAGATAGTAGTTCATGAAGCTACTATAAAAATACATCAGAGTTATACAAGATACAACAGAAGTTTCAATATGATAAATAAGCACAAAGCTGAATACATCCCTGGAATCAACTGAATAACTGATAGCGAAATAGATAGTTGGATCTTCAAGCAAAGCTCCAACTCCGAAGATGAGTCTCTAATGCTATATCGCTCGATCTGACCCAAGGGTAAAGCAAAACACAAAACACTCGAGTCAGGACATACATACTTATACAATGTGGACCAACTCAAGTGAACTATAATAGAAAGGTACAAGTAACTTAAAGGATGCTTGGGACCGCCCATCCTTTAAGGATCTGTTAAACTATTTACTATGTAATATACGCTATTATAATAGTGTCTAGAAGTAAAGTAAACTTACTTTAAAATAGCGTTAAGGAGTTACCTATATCCCCCTTAACACATAGTCCCATTAGTCTATCCAGTATCATAGTCCCTCCTGATTGGGAAGCCACCAAAGGATACTCCACAGGCTACGGCATAAAACCAAAATCGTATAAGGCACGCTAGGGTAGGTGACACGGCACAACTAGGCAATGCCAGGGTAGATATACCATTTACGCTTTCGGGCCGGTGGTAACGCGTAGCAGCCACTACCGCCCACCTCGAGCCACACTCCCAAATCAAAGGTGTGCACCAATCAATCACAAAGTAATAGAATGGCATATGAAGAAGTGTGTCCGATAAGAGGAGCTACCTCATTAGCCCGTCAATCCCTCCTGTTTTAGCCACCATATACCAACTCACGGGGGTCGGGTCCACGTATATACCTCAATAGAACGTCGTCACCATCCTACTTCATTCTGGAATCTCCAACGCGTACACGGTTGTTAAATTGGTTTTCGGTATCGACAGAGAGTATGCCCATATCCGATCCTGGTCTCTTTGACAACCAACCGTTGTTATAACCCATGGATATTTATTTCAAAATCATTTATACTTCGAAACCAAATATCATATCCATTTCAAAACTAAATACTACATTATTTCATTTCAAAAACCAAATCAATATATCATTTCCATTTCAAAAAAACCAAAGTAATAATATATCATTTAAAGTCCAAAACCAACTCAATATATCATTTAAATAAAACCCAAATTTTCAAATCACTGAATATTTCCTTCAATTTATTAAACTTGAAATATTCCTTTAAATCATCCTAAACCAAACCACTTTATAAAGTCATATTCTAAAATCTTCAATTTCAATAAGTTTCAAACTAATATACTAAAGACAATTCTTAATTAAATACAATTTCAAATAATTTCATTTCCAAAGCCATATTACTATCAAGTTATAACAACTCTGAAACCAAACACTTTGAAACCGTAATACTTTAAAACCATAATACTTTAAAATCATAACAATCTAGAAATGTTATCATTTGGAAATCATACTACTTAAAATCATAACACTTTGGAAATGTTGTTCTTTTGAAAATCATAGTACTTAGTAAATCATAACACCTTTAAAATGACCTTCATTTAAACCATTTAAATTCATTGTCAAATAATATTCATTTCAACGTTGTAACATTTCTAAGTTCATTCATTTAATTATAAAATTTCCAAACCATTGTAAATTTCAGCTACAACAGCACTTATAAAATGTTACGGTAGATATAGTAATATTTCAAAAACATTGTCAAATTCAGAAACAGCAGCACTTATAAAGTGCTACAGTAGGTATTTTAGTATTTCAAAACCGCTCAATTTCAGAAACAACAGCACTTATAAAGTGCTACCGTAGGTATTAGTTTTTCAAAACAGTTCAGTTTCAAAAACAACAGCACTTATAAAATGCTATAATAGATATATTGGTATTTTCAAAAATAGTTCAAGTTCAAAAACAGCAGCACTTATAAAGTGCTGTAATAGGTATTTAGTTATTTCTGAACGTAGTTAAATTTCAAAAATGATAGCACTTAGCAAATGCTATCTTAAAACCACAGCATTTTGAAAATGCTACCAATATTAATTCCATATTTAGCCATTTTTAACTTATAAAACCATATTTCACGCTTCAGAAAATATTCATTTGGATATCATTTAACTTATGATTTAAATAAAATAAAGTTTTATAACAAATATCCAATTTAAACCATAATTCATTTATTATGTCAAAAGTACCTTATTTTACTTAACTTTTTTTAACAAATAGATTAACACTTTATTTTTAAAATACCCATTTCACAAATAAGATATTTTTATCACCAAACTAAAATTAAAACTTCCATTTGAAAACTAAAATTTCAATTATCAAGTTAAGTCATAATTAATTTACATTTTATACAAATTTACTTATACATTTTTAACTTATAGAAAATCACTATGAAGTCATTATACAAAAATATTTCATTTCATATAATAAAATTTATTACCATTACTAGGTTAGATTAAAACACCATATCAAATCAAATTTAATTATTAAGATATCCATTATAAATATAATCTTTAAATTCAATTTAAAACCCATAATTGACTTATAAAATTTTAACTTATGGGAAACCAATATCACTTTATGCTTTAAATCAAATTTAAGTTAAATTTCATATAATTTCAAAACCCAAAGATACTTAAGAATTTTAAGAAAATGTTATTTAAAATATAACCATGGGTCTGTATAATATTTTCTAACCTAGGACAAGTGATACGGATGTGTATCATTTCAATCCGTAATTTAAAAAGAAAAAAATCTGGGTTCTATCATTTCAAACCCCGTGATCCCAAGTCAAATAAAATGCAATAAAAATCGCTCGAGCCTATCATTTCAGCTCATAATGATTTTTCCTTATTCTAATGTCCATTCGGGTATGTATCATTTCAATCCATAGTGAAAAGGGAACTTGCAGTGTGATAAGCAGAAAATAAATAAACAGCAAAACATATCATATTATGTCAGGTGATGCAACAGGTATATAATCAGGTAATATCATCATATAATCATATCACAGGCATGTATGAATATTTCAACATAGCAATCAATTATTACACATCCGCTTGTCATCGTTTCACAATCATATAAGTACGAATGTCAAGAGTGAATAACTCACCTTCTTAAAGCTAGAATTCAAAATTCAAGACACAAATCCAAACTCCACAAAGCATGAAAAGCAAGACTAGATTCGAGTGGATGATGAATCAATATCCAAACTTGAAATCAAAAAATTATATGACATATATAAGCATATAATTATCAAAGGAATTTAAATCAAAACAAATGCACAAAACAAGTTAACATAAAGCAAAGATGGCTTACCAAGGCAAGTAGGCTCAGCCACATCTATAATGGGCTCAGCCATCATCACTTGTACTCGGCCATAGCTTGATTTGATGCAAGTAGACTCGGATAAGGTAGGCAAAAGGCACAGCTATGGGTGTGGAATGTGAAGAGATGTAAGTTACAAGTGATGGAAGGCAAAAAGGCATGCACATGAAAGGTCTTTGGGTTTGGCCCTATGTCTACATGGCTCGGCCATGGCTAGGCTTGGGTCAAGTGGTCATCAATAGGCACGGCATGGGGTAGTATAGATCATGGCATGGCAATAGGAGATGGTGGTGTGGATGGTGGCCGAGGCAAATAGGCATTGGTAATGGAATAAAGGTGGTCGGCTAGGCTTTGTATTAATTTTGTGGTGATGTATTTGGATCATGGAGTCACGGCAAGGTTTGGTGATGAGGTAGAGGAGGTGATGGCCTATCATAGTTGGTGGTGGTGAGGAGTTGTGGTCAGCTAACGCATGGTGAAGGTGGAGGCCGAGCTTAGCTTGAGGCAAACAAAGGAAAGAGGAAAAGAAAATGGAAAAAGAGGAAAGGAGAAGCCATGGAATATAACTTGTATATATTTTCTCTTGAACGCAAATGAAAAATGAGGAGGTGAGAAATGTTTTTTATGTGAGTTTCAAGATGAAATGCACGACTAAAGACAATAAAGTGGACGCTAAATAAAGTGAATGGCAAGGCAAATGGAAAGGCAAGGGGAAAAGGAAAAGGCAACAAAATAAAACAAGTAACTTAAGTCTTTTTGAATTTCCAAGCCATTTACCAAAATAAACAAGTTAAAATTTGGTAAATAAAAATCAAAGTCTAAACAAAATAAAATAGATAATAAAATAGAGAAATGAACATAGAAAAATAGAAAATAAAATACAGAAAATAATTACGTGTAAACAATGAATTTTATCAAATTTAAAGAGTACAAAACGGAATTTGACAAAATGAAAAGCAGAACTAATATTAAAATAAAATACAGTTTCAAAGAAAAATATTAGAATTTAAAAAATCAAATTTAAAAATTCAAATTTAAAATTTTCAAATGAAAGTCAAAATTTGACCACAGTTGACCAAAATATAAAATTTCCAAAAAATGTTTATTTTACTGTATTTGAAAAATAAATTACAAACAAATTCCAAACTTACATTGGAAAATTCTAAAAATTAATTTTTAAAGGATTTAAAAATCAAAGTTTTCAATAAAAATTTAATTAAAATATTTACAAAATTATGGGCTGTTACAGTTGAACGAGAATTTGATTCGATATTTGACTCGATGTTTTGTTCAACATTGGTTGTCGTTTTCGAAGTGTCAAAAGGAGCTTTGGTAAATCATTTGGATTGACAATTAGTTATCGATTATGTAACAACACGCATATTTTACGATTGAATATTTAAATATTTTATATAAAATAATTCATCGCTAGTCGGATTTTTTGTCCGAAAAGCTACTTTTTGCAAACAGCCGAATTAGGACTCGAGACCACCCCCATTGAGTTCAAAATGACGTTTGCGACCTTTCTGAGTATAAACTTTGATATGTTTGGAGTTAGAGGAATTTTGCTACTTTTTCACTTAGGGCTTTGGTTTGGTTTCAGCCCATTAGACCCAAGCTCCCCCCCCCCCCTCCCTCTCTCCATTCCTTCATAATTTTCCAAATGCTCAAGCTTTAGCAACAATGGAGAGAGGAATGGGAAATTAAAAGTCCAAGCCCCAATCATCTTTGCAAAATCCAAGCTTTAACTCCAAATTCATAGAAAAAGCTTTGGTAAGCCTTCTCTTCATCTTCTCCAACTCGTTCTCTTTTCAATTTCAGTAATTCCTAAAACTAACTTAGGAATGGTTTCTCTTTTAAGCTTAGATTCAAGCTTGTGGGGTTGGAAATGAAGTGTGATTGTTCTTGCCATTGCTCTATAGCTTCTTCTTCATAGTTTTGGGTTTAAAGGTGAGATTTTTATCTCACATCTTCGCCTATATCTATCTTTGTTGTTAAGTATGAGTTCCTAACACTTGTTGATGTTCATTTGCTTTTGATTTGAATTGGTTTTATAAATATTCCAATTTTTGTTGTTTTGGATTCCAATCTTTAAAAATCCTATCTTTGAGGTTTGAACATGCTTTTGGTGATGCATCTAGGAGCCTATAGGGCGGGTTGCCGATAGGCGTAAACCCCTAGCGTCCGTGCTCGATCGATCGCAAGTTGTTGGAATTTTGCCCCTAGGGGGCATAGGTTAAATACACTGGAAAGTGCAGTTCAGTAGACTGACTCAGAGTGGTCAGTCGACTGAACCGAACCCAGGAAATTTCCTAGGCCAGTGTCAGTCGACTGACCACTCTGAGCCAGTCGACTGAACCTGGAAACAGAGAGTTTCTAGGCATATATATTGTTATATGTATATGCAACCCCTTGACCCATAGAACGACATTTGAATTTCGATGCGACAGGGAGTCGGATTCCAATTGGTTACCCGAAACCCACATCGAATCATATGAGTGAATCTTTGTGATTGATAAATTCATCTTATCTATGAATCTATGAATAAAGATAAGCGTTATGGGTTATATCGCTTATCGATATGATTGAATCGGTGATGATGATGTTGTGCACTATTGTGTTGAACCCCTGGACCACACTTATACACACACAAATATGGATTGCACGTGGAAATGGGTTAAGTCACTGATTTTGAAATTGTTTTAAAAATTGAATTTTCAAATCCAAAATAGTTTTGAACTAGAATTGAAGCTTTTGAAAATGGTTATTTTTAAATAACTTGATTAAGTTTGGAAATTTAGATAATTGGATTTAAATTTGAATTCAATATTTGAAATTGAATTCTAAAATTTGGAAACCAAGGTTTAAAAAGGGTATTCAACTTATAAATGGGTTTATATGGGTTTTTAAACCATTTTAAAGGTGGTGTTTTGGAATTTAAATTCAAGCCAAGATTTCAACTTGTATAAATTGGATTTTTCTAAAACGAAAACTATTTGTTTTCAAATAATAAAGCTTTCACATAAGAAATGAACTTTCAATTTGTGTTAAAGGACTTCAAGTCTAAAATGAAATGGTTTCCAAATTATAGATAAATCTTTGGAAATGGGTTTGAAAGCTATAAATCTTTAACTTTAAAGATTTAATTGGGTTAATCCAAATTGAATGGGAATTGTTTTTGAAATCTATGGATAGATCTTTGTGAAATTGGGTGAAACTTTGTGAAATAAATCCTTTTGGTTTAAAGATTAAAAATGGTAATTTGTTTAACCATTTGAAAGAAAGGTTTGGATTTTATAAGTCGTGACTTAACTGAAATCCCTTATCCATATGTTTTTAAATATGGCGCTTACTATTCGGTTTAGCCGGGAGAGGACCTTGTGTCATATAGCCCATTCCGAATAGTGATACGACGTTATGGATAGCAATTGAAGACCGGTGGTGAAGACTGGGTATTTGTGAGAACGATAGGATAACCTATCGATTGTCTCTGCACCGAGTAGCTACGGTATAGAGATTCCCTTAGTGATGGGAAGTCCGATCGGGATTGTGGATACCCGGATTTGCAAGGGCTTCTTCGGAAGTGCCTTCGGTTCTGTTCGAACCCGGAACAGACTTGTATGGTTGTATGTCCGATATTACACTTTGAGATGTTAACTGATCTCTATCAAATACATTTCTGCTTGGTGGCGGAGAATTTATTCTCTTAGCTTAACACCCTTCTCTGAGACGTACGAGCTCAGAGGTTATGTAGTTGATATTTATCAGTGATATTCCCAATTTGGTAATGTGGCATGCTGAGTGCTGCTGTGTGATGATCATTGGTTGATCATTTGTGATATGATCATTTGTTTGATCATTTATCTTTGTGATCATTGCTTTGGCCATCTGTTGACCCAAAGCATGGCTTTGTTGCACAAAGCGTAGCTTTGTGGACGAGACTGCATCAGGACCTCACTCCCCAGAAATGGTCGAAACAGGAAAGATGCGGCAAGGTTATGAGGGTCGCGCCCTTTAGGGTATGTCATTTCCTTCTGGAAAAGGGTGGTATCATGGTATGGAGCCCAGATACTTACTCATGTTGATACACTATACCTATTACTGTGTGGTGTTGTTGTGCGCGCACTCGGATAAAGGTCCCAAAGGACCGGGGTATGACATATTCGTGTAGTAGTTACCTAGTTACAGAGGTAACCCGACCTTGTGTTGGCAGAGATCTAACCGTAACGTTAGTTCTCGGGACGTCCCGCCAGAGGCGTACCCATGTGGCAATAGGAAGTTCCTTAGCCTGACCATTTGTTGGAAATTCATTCATCCAATACGTGCCTTGTACGGTTTTAGTTGTAGAACCTGCCATTTAACATGGCAGCTATAGTAGGCATAGCATCATGGTACCTATGCTGGCTAGGATTTATATTATACTTTCGAAAGATTTTCCACTATGCACTAGTAATAATATCAAAGAATTTTTCTCGTAGTAAGCATGTTTGACTATCATAAGGAGAAATCTCCCCCATGTGTGCGTTTGCATTGTGTGTGTGCCGGGAGGCCTTATGGTAGTTTCATTTTCCAAAAAGCATTGCGGATTTCAAATTTAAATTCTCTTGTTTGTTCAAAGACCAAATGCTTTTGTTTGCTCATACCAGTCCCATGACTGACCTGGAGTTTATTGTTCCTTTCCTAAACTCTGGGTGCCCACTATTTCCCACACGGGCAGTCTAGAGTTGGGATTTTCAGATAATCCATAGTAGGTGTAGATTCGATAGCTTTCAGCCATTAGGATTTGGCAATCGCATTTTGGATCGAGTTGCTTCTCTTCATCTTGATTCGGGAGTTCAAGCTATTGCTGGATTGGTGTCTTGGAGATGAAGATTACCAGTACTGGAGTTCTTTCTTGAAGACTATTTTGGAGATTTGTTCCGCTGCTAGTGTTATCTTTTATTTCCGCTGCTATTCTTTGTATCTCTGAAAATGTTGATATCTATTGTACCATTCTGCTGTATCATTCGTGTTTATCAGTTATTGTATCAAATGTTGTATATTGATATATGCTATTCTTTTCTTCCGCTGTATTATTTACTTAATGTGTTATAAGCTCCGGCGAACCAGGTTCGACGTTTGGATCTGCGGCATTTGAATACGAGTGTCGTATTCGGTGCCGATTTTCGAAGGTCGAGTCAGGATCGTTATAATTGGTATCAGAGCTGATGGTTAAAACCTTAGCTCAGGAGTATAACACATTAGGTAACTCATTAGAGATAGGGTGAAGTATATCCTAGAATGAGTATATCCCTAAGATATCCGTTCGAATGCCTCAGTAAATTCTCTTACTATTCACTGATAGTAAGAATGAGTGCAAGAAGAGAACGAGATAGGGGACAGGGAAGTACCAGTACAAGTGGTCAATACCCTGCAACAGTGGAAATATCTTTTCTCTATCAATCTCCTTTGATTCGATTTCGTATTCTTTTGACTGCTTCGTGACAGCTCCAGAAAGAAGTTTCGGTGCGATGGTGACCCTACGAATCGTTGTAGAAAATTCTTACTTCGTATCTTCATCCAATTTTTATCAGCTTTTCGTTTTAAACTCTAATGAATTTGAAGATTTAAATTAAATAAATTGAAAATTTTAAATTGAGTTAATTGGTTAATAGAATGTAAAGCTAAATTTGAATTGTATAAATAAAACGATATCGGTTAAAACCAAATTTAAAATTGTAATTTCGTGTGTATATCAAAGTCTATATACTTTGGAGTATTCTGACTTGAATTTGGTATCCATATCTAGCATTTGGGAATTGTTGAGAATTAAGTCCATCTACCTTTTCTCTGGGATCCGATATATTCTACGAACGATTAGTTATCCCTTCGAACTAATCAATGCCCTTGCATATTCGTAGACCGGTGAGCCCGAGTATCTTGTGTAATATTGTATAAGTTCGTTTTCATATTGTTGATTTCTGATTGGGTAAACCGAATGCAGAATAAATATTTCGATCTGATCTGATCAATCATTTCTTTCTCGTCTTCTTTGCAATTTCGAGGACGAAATTCTTTTAAGGGGGGAAATCTGTAACGATCCCGATTTTTAATTAAATTTAAATTGATAATGTAAATAAATTTTTGAATAAAATTGTAAATTAACTTGAAATTTTCAAATTTAAATAGGATATTTGTTTATTTGAGTATTTAATTCAAAATCTAAACAAATTAAAAAAAAAAAAAAAGTGATAGTAATATATAATTAAATCCCAATTTTATTTTGAGATTAAAATATTGTAAAAAGTCATATAGATTTAAAATCTTATATATATGTGTATATTACAAATATGAGTAAATTGAATACATATTTAAAATTAATTTAAATTTGTTCAAAATAAAGTGTGAATGTATAAATGGATATGAAAGTTTATATTTCAAGTTTGAAATGGAAAATTGAATTTAAATTTAAAATAAATATTCTAAAAAATTAAGTAGCATTAAAAATCATTTCTTTCTTTAAAATTAATAAAACAAAATGTGTATAAAATGAGCAATAAAAGTTTAAAATAATATATATAGATAAGTTGTTTATTTAAAAAAATATAATAGTCTTAATTCAAAAATATATATATGTATATATATATAATGAAGTAAGCTTAAATATATTGGTTAAATACTTTCAACATTGAACATGTATGTATATGTATAAAAAAGGATAAAGATATACATTTGTTTTAAAGTGTATAAGTTATAAATATAAACTTAACAAGGGTTTAAACCATAATTTCCAAATTTAATTAAAGTGAGGACTTAAACACAATTTAGGTTGCAAGAGACATTTGTAAGAAAATCAAAACATGTTTTAACAAATGTAAACATTAAGACAAGTGGCATTTGAATTGTCTTTTGAATTTAATTTTCTTTTTAACTTATATGAAAAGAAAATATACTCAGTCTATTTCCTGTTTTCTCAAACCTGAGACAAAACTGTAAAATAAAGCTTCAAACAAGTAAATTAAAACAAACTTGAATTCATTTCAAACAAAATAAGATCAACCGGAATTGAGGCATGCAGTAAAATTCAGGGCAAGAAAAAAACATTAAAACAAATTCAAACTGAAATACAAAAGATCAAATCTGGGAATCAAATGCAGTTCTCTGAGAATAATAAAAGGCAAGTGAATTTCATTCTGTTTAAAATTTGAATTTGAGATTAGTAGTCAATATTAAAACAAAAAGATTTAAACAAATTTATTTAACAAAGTTGCAGGAGAACAAATCCAGTTTAAAAGCTAAAGTGATTCTGGTTTGCAACTGCAGATTTTATATCCTTGTACCCAAGAATTCAAACCTTAGGTAAGTAAATTTAATTTTTGGTTTTTGATGAAATGAATAAGCAAATAAATGGTGATTAAGCAAAGATTGATTCACGAATTCCAGATTCAAGCCTCAGGCAAGACCAATCAAAAAAATCAAAATAAGGAAAAGAAAAAAAAAAGAAAAAAAAGCAAAAGCCTGTAAACTCAAACTGTTCTCTGTCAATATATTCCAGGTGAGCAAACCACTTTTCTAAACTCTTTAAGTTGATATGTGTATGATCTGCTTTGTGGTGTTTCTTTGGTGTTTGCTGCGTATTACTTGATGAATCTGATGCATGAATCCATTGTGTGATGCTTGCATGTTGGTTTAGACATGAATTGATAGTATATATGTGAATATTGTTGGGTGCATATCTGATATCATCTCTGTAAGTTACAGAGTTAAAAGAGAAAAAAAGATAATGTAACCAAATCCCAAATCCTCATCATATAATCTCTGATAAGCTTAGGAATTCATACCAGATTGTTTACCCATGAATTAAGTCTAAAAAAAAAATCAGGTGAGGAAATCTCCTCCCTGAGTTTGTTTATTTTTGTTAGTGAGTAACAATTTATTTTAAAAACTAAATTAAAATGATATAGTTGCTTAAATTTGTTGCCTGACAAGTATGATGGATATGTCTGTGTTTGTGTATGAGATGGAATGCCTGCATTTTTGAGTTTTCTGCATATTCAACTGAGCTCTGCATTTTTCAAGAGTGAGTAACTTTGAACTTTAAGTTTTAAATAGGTTGCATGCTTATGTTAGATATAATTGAGTAATGATTGTGGTTATAAAAGTCTGGTAATATATTTATGAATGCATGTTGGTTATACTCTGCTGTGACTATGAATTCATTTTTTTTCCTATTTAAAGGAATTCACAAAACCTGTTTAGAATCTGGTTAGTATAGGTTTTAAAGTAATTATAATTTGTTTGTTTACTTTAGGTTAGTAACAAAATATTCTTTTTGGTAAAATGTTTATTCTGCCTGGGGTTGTCTAAACTTAAGTAAGAATGTGTTTTTCTTAAGTCAAGATTTAAGTTTTTAGGTGAGTTAAATACAGGGTGTATCTCTGTAAACACATGCAATCTTATCATATGTTGTTCTAGATCAAAATCAAACACATTAAATCCAGATTCATAAACTTAATTCATTGACATAAATTTGAATTATAAATCAAATATTAATATTTTTAAGTGTTTGTTTCATTTACTGTCTGGACTGAAACAATAATATGAATTTGGGGCAAATGTATATAATCTGTAGCTTAGGGGAACTCAAATTTATTTTGAGTTATCAAGAATGAATCATAGATCTTGGAAAAAATAAAAATAAAAAAAATCAGAGAAGTGATTAAACTGATTTGATTGAGTGTAGTTTTAAGTTTCTTCAGTTAAACCTAGTTTAGTATTGGGTTGAGCTTTGAGTCAGTTTGAAGTGGTGGGTTGACCGAGAGATTTGGCGTTTTGGATATGGGTAGAGGGTGTGTGGAAGTGTTCGTGGTCGAAGAGAGTGGATGTCAGGTGGTCGGAGATGAGAGTTGAGGCCGCTGACAGGTTTTGTCATAAAACCTGTTTGAAAGTTTACAGGTTTTGAAAATTTGGTGAACTTTTGAATGCTTGATTTTTGATCGATCTGGGTTGGAGTTGGAGTAGTGGTGGGCTGCTGGAGTTGATTGGATCATCTGAGATGATCGGCAGAGGTGGCGGCGATGGAATCACTGGTGAACTGGTTGGTATGGGAAGTTTCAGGGGATACCTTGAGTTGCTCGAAGAAGTTGTTAAATGACTCGAAGCAAATGGTTTTTAAACTCGAAGTGGGAGAGCATAAAACCCGAAGTAAAAGTTATGTTTCTCGGGTAACCTGTAGTTTACAGATTACACAGCAAAACTGTGTTTTGTTTTAAAAAAAATTTGGATTTTAAAACTTTTTAAAATCTGGGTTTGTCAAATTTAAAAAAATCTGTAGTTATAGGTTTTAAATAAGGTTTAGGTTTAAAACTTAATTTTAAAACATAATTCAAGTTTGAATTACTTTGAATTTAAATTCCAGGTTTGAATTTGAAACCTGTTATCTGTTTCCTGCAAATCAAGGTTTAAGCTCTTTTAAATCTGCAGTTGTGGTTTTGAGTAAAATTTAAGTTCAAATTTAAATGTAAGTTTAAAATTCTCATTTGATTTTAAATTCCAGTTTTTTTTAATAAAACAGAAACTTAAGTTTTAAATTTAACTTAACTAACTATTTTATTTTGTGTAAAATAGTTGGAACTTTAATAATGAAGTTTTAAAAGGTGATTAAGATTTAAGAATTAAATTTAAACTGGAATCTGAGTATAAATGAAGTTCAGTTTCAAATTTAAAAGAAAATTTAAATTTGAAAGTTTTAAAAACATAAATGATTTAAAACTTCTAAAATTTTGAAATAAAATTAATTTCAAATTCTTATGATTTCATTTTTAAGTCAAACTTTTGTTTTGACTTGTAATTTTAAATAAGTTTTAAATTATTTAAAACTTTGATAAGTTTAAAATTTATTTTATTTTAAATTTGAATTTTAAATTGAAATTCAAAGGTAATTTCAAAAGCACTTTGTTTTGAATCAAATTGTTTTAAACATAATTAAGTTATGTTTTACTTTGGAAATTTGATTAAGAATTATGTTTTGGAATTTATTAATAAGGGTAATTAAGATTTGTTAATTAATTTAATTAATTAATTGAATTTGGGATTAATAATTGATTAATGATTAAATCATTTTGGAATTAAGATCATTAATTAAATTTTAATTAATGATAAATGAATATTAATTATGTAATTAAGTTTTAAATTAAGGGTAATTAACTTTATAATTAACTTTAATAAATAAATGATTAAAGATAATTTAATTGGTAATTAATTTAAGTTAATTACCTTATAAAATAATTAAAGAATGGTTAATGAAGGTCATTAACCAGGATTTTTTAACAATTAATTAATTTGGTTAATTTTATTTATTAATTAGATTAATTAATTTAATAATAATCAATTATAAATGGATTGAGTAATTACTTGATAAAGAAATTAAGAAATTAATTACTTAATATAATTAATTTAATTGAATGAGATTGTTTAATAAAGTTTAATTAATTTTAAACATTTGGGTTTTATAAATAACTACTTTATGTAATTAATGATTTGGAAATTACATAGTTAAGTAATTGTTTAATATTTACAGATGTAATTAAGTGGAGATGTTTAAGTGGGAGATAATTTGGATTAATTATTTAGTAATTAATCAAATAATTAATTTAACAGATTAAATTAAGGATAATTAATTTGGGTCAATATAGTAATTGAGTTGTTAATTACTTTGAGTAATTAATCTAAGAAATAATTTAGATCATTAATTATTTAATTAGTGATGTAATTAAGGATGATTAATTAGGATTAATTAATCAATAATAGGTAATAAATTAATGTAATTAATTTAGAAGTAATTAAAGAAGCAATTAAGGGTAGTTCATTACTAATGGAAGTGATTATGTGAGGAATAGATTTAAAACCACATAGATTTATTCATCTTAATTGTAGATGTTTGATTGCCAATTGAATGCTTCATGATGGATTGATATGTTTTGTGATGCTATGTAATGCTTTGTGCTGGGCTATTTTATTTGAGACGTATATATTATTATATGTATATGCAACCCCTTGACCCATAGAACGACATTTGAATTTCGATGCGACAGGGAGTCGGATTCCAATTGGTTACCCGAAACCCACATCGAATCATATGAGTGAATCTTTGTGATTGATAAATTCATCTTATCTATGAATCTATGAATAAAGATAAGCATTATGGGTTATATCGCTTATCGATATGATTGAATCGGTGATGATGATGTTGTGCACTATTGTGTTGAACCCCTGGACCACACTTATACACACACAAATATGGATTGCACGTGGAAATGGGTTAAGTCACAGATTTTGAAATTGTTTTAAAAATTGAATTTTCAAATCCAAAATAGTTTTGAACTAGAATTGAAGCTTTTGAAAATGGTTATTTTTAAATAACTTGATTAAGTTTGGAAATTTAGATAATTGGATTTAAATTTGAATTCAATATTTGAAATTGAATTCTAAAATTTGGAAACCAAGGTTTAAAAAGGGTATTCAACTTATAAATGGGTTTATATGGGTTTTTAAACCATTTTAAAGGTGGTGTTTTGGAATTTAAATTCAAGCCAAGATTTCAACTTGTATAAATTGGATTTTTCTAAAACGAAAACTATTTGTTTTCAAATAATAAAGCTTTCACATAAGAAATGAACTTTCAATTTGTGTTAAAGGACTTCAAGTCTAAAATGAAATGGTTTCCAAATTATAGATAAATCTTTGGAAATGGGTTTGAAAGCTATAAATCTTTAACTTTAAAGATTTAATTGGGTTAATCCAAATTGAATGGGAATTGTTTTTGAAATCTATGGA
This sequence comes from Allium cepa, assembly GCA_030765085.1. Taxonomy (NCBI): domain Eukaryota; kingdom Viridiplantae; phylum Streptophyta; class Magnoliopsida; order Asparagales; family Amaryllidaceae; genus Allium; species Allium cepa. Next base: position 474,942,594 of record CM060931.1, read on the forward strand.
TAGATCTTTGTGAAATTGGGTGAAACTTTGTGAAATAAATCCTTTTGGTTTAAAGATTAAAAATGGTAATTTGTTTAACCATTTGAAAGAAAGGTTTGGATTTTATAAGTCGTGACTTAACTGAAATCCCTTATCCATATGTTTTTAAATATGGCGCTTACTATTCGGTTTAGCCGGGAGAGGACCTTGTGTCATATAGCCCATTCCGAATAGTGATACGACGTTATGGATAGCAATTGAAGACCGGTGGTGAAGACTGGGTATTTGTGAGAACGATAGGATAACCTATCGATTGTCTCTGCACCGAGTAGCTACGGTATAGAGATTCCCTTAGTGATGGGAAGTCCGATCGGGATTGTGGATACCCGGATTTGCAAGGGCTTCTTCGGAAGTGCCTTCGGTTCTGTTCGAACCCGGAACAAACTTGTATGGTTGTATGTCCGATATTACACTTTGAGATGTTAACTGATCTCTATCAAATACATTTCTGCTTGGTGGCGGAGAATTTATTCTCTTAGCTTAACACCCTTCTCTGAGACGTACGAGCTCAGAGGTTATGTAGTTGATATTTATCAGTGATATTCCCAATTTGGTAATGTGGCATGCTGAGTGCTGCTGTGTGATGATCATTGGTTGATCATTTGTGATATGATCATTTGTTTGATCATTTATCTTTGTGATCATTGCTTTGGCCATCTGTTGACCCAAAGCATGGCTTTGTTGCACAAAGCGTAGCTTTGTGGACGAGACTGCATCAGGACCTCACTCCCCAGAAATGGTCGAAACAGGAAAGATGCGGCAAGGTTATGAGGGTCGCGCCCTTTAGGGTATGTCATTTCCTTCTGGAAAAGGGTGGTATCATGGTATGGAGCCCAGATACTTACTCATGTTGATACACTATACCTATTACTGTGTGGTGTTGTTGTGCGCGCACTCGGATAAAGGTCCCAAAGGACCGGGGTATGACATATTCGTGTAGTAGTTACCTAGTTACAGAGGTAACCCGACCTTGTGTTGGCAGAGATCTAACCGTAACGTTAGTTCTCGGGACGTCCCGCCAGAGGCGTACCCATGTGGCAATAGGAAGTTCCTTAGCCTGACCATTTGTTGGAAATTCATTCATCCAATACGTGCCTTGTACGGTTTTAGTTGTAGAACCTGCCATTTAACATGGCAGCTATAGTAGGCATAGCATCATGGTACCTATGCTGGCTAGGATTTATATTATACTTTCGAAAGATTTTCCACTATGCACTAGTAATAATATCAAAGAATTTTTCTCGTAGTAAGCATGTTTGACTATCATAAGGAGAAATCTCCCCCATGTGTGCGTTTGCATTGTGTGTGTGCCGGGAGGCCTTATGGTAGTTTCATTTTCCAAAAAGCATTGCGGATTTCAAATTTAAATTCTCTTGTTTGTTCAAAGACCAAATGCTTTTGTTTGCTCATACCAGTCCCATGACTGACCTGGAGTTTATTGTTCCTTTCCTAAACTCTGGGTGCCCACTATTTCCCACACGGGCAGTCTAGAGTTGGGATTTTCAGATAATCCATAGTAGGTGTAGATTCGATAGCTTTCAGCCATTAGGATTTGGCAATCGCATTTTGGATCGAGTTGCTTCTCTTCATCTTGATTCGGGAGTTCAAGCTATTGCTGGATTGGTGTCTTGGAGATGAAGATTACCAGTACTGGAGTTCTTTCTTGAAGACTATTTTGGAGATTTGTTCCGCTGCTAGTGTTATCTTTTATTTCCGCTGCTATTCTTTGTATCTCTGAAAATGTTGATATCTATTGTACCATTCTGCTGTATCATTCGTGTTTATCAGTTATTGTATCAAATGTTGTATATTGATATATGCTATTCTTTTCTTCCGCTGTATTATTTACTTAATGTGTTATAAGCTCCGGCGAACCAGGTTCGACGTTTGGATCTGCGGCATTTGAATACGAGTGTCGTATTCGGTGCCGATTTTCGAAGGTCGAGTCAGGATCGTTATAAAAACCCTCCACTTCACTGACGCCACGCCTCCTCGAACTCGCGTTCGAGCAAGCCTCCAGTGATCGCGAGCCCAAATCTGTCGCCATGCCTCGCCAGTCCTCCATTGCCGCCCTCAAACCTCTGAGCAACGTGCTGCAACCCCGCACCATTTCCAGATCCATCGGGAACAACCCCTCCACATCTTCATGCCGCCGCTCCTAACTCGAGAAGCCCTAGCTCGCGCGCGCGACCGTGCTTCTTCCCTCTCTCGAGTTTGAGTCGCCCCCTCACCCCCCCTCTTTTTATACACAAATTCGATTTTGGCAAAAGGGAAAAGAGGGAGGCTCGATTTCCAATTTTTTTTTATATGTTTTCGTGAGTTTAACTGAAGGGGTGGAAGAGAGTAGATGCGATATAAAATTGGGGAAACGTATTGGAGAAGATTACCGTATAATTGATTTTACTTTTATATATTATTGTTTTTCAAAATATCTCAAACTCCTATCAACTCGTTTACATACCTTACGATGACACGACAACTCCAAACATTACGAAAATTGAAATCTGACAATAATACTATATTACGGATCCAATGGAACTGGTTCGTCGAATTCCGAGACTGTGCCTCGGAAGGCTATTTTTAAATTCCAGTTTAAACGATATAATTTCAAAACCGAACAAATCACCTTTAAATTAAATTTCAACCATACTATTATCTCCAGTATTATCATTATAAATTTTATAAGCCTTCAAATTATTTTAACAGGATTAGAAATTTCAGATTCAACAATTTACCCAATTTTTAATTATTAAATTCAATATTCAGACTATACAATTCAATGATTTAATTATCAAGTAAATATTGATATCTTGAATTCAAGTTAAAATTAACTTTTAAATATTTTAAATTCAATTACTATTCAAATTTAAATTGTTAGAAATTCCGGGTCATCACAATTATAAACGCCTTCGAAATAAAGATGTTCCTCTTGTGAAAGTTCAATGGTCCTCAAATCCTAAGGATTGTTCTAGCGAATCCAGAGAATTTATCGAGCGAACGCATCCGGACTTACTTTCTCGTGCTCTTTGAGGTGAACTTCTTATTCCAGATTTCTTCTTTGCTTTTATGGTTGTTACTTTTTGTTCATTTATTTCTTATGATTGCGAGGACGCAATTTCTTTAAGGAGGGGAGTTTGTAACATCCCGCATATTTTACGATTGAATATTTAAATATTTTATTTAAAATAATTCATCGTTAGTCGGATTTTTTGTCCAAAAAGCTACTTTTTGCAAACAGTCGAATTAGGACTCGAGACCACCCCCATTGAGTTCAAAATGACGTTTGCGACCTTTTTGAGTATAAACTTCGATATGTTTGGAGTTAGAGGAATTTTGCTACTTTTTCACTTAGGGCTTTGGTTTGGTTTCAGCCCATTAGACCCAAGCTCCACCCCCCCCCCCCCCCCCTCCTCTCTCCATTCCTTCATAATTTTCCTACTACTCAAGCTTTAGCAACAATGGAGAGAGGAATGGGAAATTAAAACTCCAAGCCCTAATCATCTTTGCAAAATCCAAGCTTTAACTCCAAATTCATCGAAAAAACTTTGGTAAGCCTACTCTTCATCTTCTCCAACTCGTTCTCTTTTCAATTTCGGAAATTCCTAAAACTAACTTAGGAAAAGTTTCTCTTTTAAGCTTAGATTCAAGCTTGTGGGGTTGGAATTGAAGTGTGATTGTTCTTGCCATTGCTCTATAGATTCTTCTTCAAAGTTTTGGGTTTAAAGGTGAGATTTTTATCCCACATCTTCGCTTATATCTATCTTTGTTGTTAGGTATGAATTTCTAACACTTATTGATGTTCATTTGCTTTTGATTTGAATTGTTTTTACGAATATTCCAATTTTTTGTGTTTTGAAGTCCAATCTTTAAAAATCCTGTCTTTGAGGTTTGAACATGCTTTTGGTGATGCATCGAGGAGCCTATAGGGCCGGGTTGCCAATAGGCGTAAACCCCTAGCGTTCGTGCTCGATCGATCGCAAGTTGTTGGAATTTTGCCCCTAGGGGGCATAGGCTGAATACACTGTAAAGTGCAGTTCAGTCGACTGACTCAGAGTGGTCAGTCGACTGAACCGAACCCAGAAAATTTCCTGGGCCAGTGTCAGTCGACTGACCACTCTGAGTCAGTCGACTGAACCTGGAAACAGAGAGTTTCCAGGCATGATTCAATCGACTGACCACTTTGAGCCTGTCGACTGGACCTGAAAACAGGAAGTTTCCAGGATCTGAGTCGGTCGACTGACCACCCTGGTCCAGTCGACTGAATTTGCTGTTTTTGCCCAATTTGCCTTTTGGGTTTGAGTTTCCACTTTTTAATCGATTCCTTTTTCTCCGACTAGTTGTTATCACCTTGTTGGCTTTGATAACATCTTCTTTGGAATTTTTGGGAATATCTATTTTGATGGATTCGGTATCGATTTCCTTGGATTCAATTCACGTCTTCGAATGTGAATTTTTATGATTGATTGTTTCTGCAATCATTTCTTTGATTTGTCACTTTCAAAATATAAAGGTTTCAATACTAGTAGTAAATATCAAAACTCTTTTATCAAAACGATTTCAACTCTATTTTCAATATCAAGCTTGTTAATAAAACCGTTTTCAATCTATTAATATATACAAACCTTTACCTCACTCGTACGAGAAATCTAATTAAATGGCATAGTAAAATAAGTGGTATGAAATGCTTGCATTTACTTCGTCGGTTATTTCTTGGACTTGTTCGATTGAATTTCTTGTGGCAATTTTCGAGTGGAGACTTACAGTTTGTTCGTAAATATTTAAGTTAAGCCATTGGTTATGGGACATGAAGCTAAACTCATCTAGTTACTAGCTTAGTGTAATTGACGCTTCTTGATGATCGATGATGATCATTTTGTGATTTAGACTAGCAATGTGCGATGTCTCTTTGTCTACGAGGGAGACTAAACCCTGATTCTGTGGAGCTTCTGCTCAATTTGGTGGGGTAGCGACCCATGGTCTTCGGGCCATTTTGTGGAGCTTCGGCTCAAAATTAATGGTTAGCAACCATGGAATAGCGTTCTGTTTTGTGATACACGTGTTGGTGAGTTTTCATGCTTCCGTTTTGTGATAGGCCTACCCCTCTTGTGGTTTCTGGATTTCTAATTGATGATTTCTAGAATTTGTGTTTTCACCAATTTTTGTGATTACATTGATAAGTTTTATCAATATTTGTGCATTGGTGACTTTTTGTGTCATTAACCTTTGTGATTGGCGTTGATATAATCGTCAATATTTATGGTTCGGTGAACAAAAATAAAGAGTATGACATTCTTTTTTATCCTTGAGAAGATTATTGTGATATTGATTAATCTCTAGTTGATTTTCAGTTGCATACTTATTACAGCATGGCTTTAGGGTTATCATACGTTTTTGTCATATCTCTTATTCTATATCATTTTATCTGATATTTATAGCTAGACTGATCCGTTTATTATTTTCTTATTAGATAATACTCGGGTCTGACCGAGATGTTACAGGTGCTTCTGCTTGACTCCTCATCTGGGGTTATTATTATCCTGACTTTTGGCTAACTACTTAGATTAGTGTTTTTGGTTGTATACATTTGAGATATAGGCTCATTGATGTATACTTATTCTTTTGTGAAGCGCTTGTAACTATTCTTTTGTGATATTGTGGATTTTGTTTGACCACTACTTTGATATACACTCTTATGTGTTATATTCATATCTTTTTCCGTCTTTGTGATATGCATATCTGTGACTGATTTGTGTTATGCTTATTTCTGTATTTGTTTTCGAAGATTTTATAGCCACTGTAGTTTTGAGTTTGCATCGGTATGTCGGACTTCCTCTTGAGATGAAAAGTTGTATTTTTATCTGGCATATCGGTACTCGCACAAAGCAATTATACAGATGGTCGCTCCTCAACAGGCTTATTCTCCGCGCTAGTTGACGACATTACTCCGTAGTGTTCTTGGCTAGCATGGGTATAGAGGTGGGGCGTCACAGATTAGTTTACCAAAACGCAAAGTCGTGATAGCATTCATTTGGTTCACATTGCTATCTTGAATGACATGAGCTTGATTCAATTTCGTGTTTTGATTTTTAGGGTTCAGAACTGGCTGACTTGGGAATGTGCCTCGTTTACGTTCACTTGCATTTCAAGTTTAGCAATTGATTGACTCCTATTTTACATGTACGAGGTTAACATAATTTTCAAATTGCTATTTGATTGGAGGTTTTGAGTGGTCGCCCTAGCCAAAGTTTCAAGACATTTCTCAAGCGAATTCATTCATTTATCGTCTTGGGGAGCGAAAGACTATTGCAGTTGACTTTGAGATGTGGTTGGGTTGAAAAGGAGGATTCATAGTATGGTTCGAAAATGATTGAAAATTGGGTCGAGCCAAATTCCTGTTAGAATTATTTTGGTTCCTTGTAAAGTTAAGATGATTTCTCCAACCAAGATTGTACGTTGGAGAAAACGGGTCATTCTTATCATTGTTAAAAGTGTCGAGTTGTTCTAATGATTGAGGGCAATGATCGGTGATGTGATTCAAATCATTACATTTATCACACAATGGTTGGGAAGCTAGGTTCATTTGAATGGATGAGAAAACATGTTCGAATTTATTGATCATCGCATCAATTTTCGCTTCCAAAGCCAATGATGATCCTATCGAGTGTGCGTTCGATCATGAATAGATGGAATTTCGTTCGAACGTCCCCATTGGGATGATTTTCAGCCAAGCTCTCACGGAATTGCCAAGCATTATCATGATGTTGGGCAAGAAAATTACTTTGGCACATCGATTCAAGCATGGTTCATGAACTATTTTTAAGTCCATCGTATAAGATTTGGCAAAGAGTCCATTTTTTAAAATTATGGTGCAGACATTTTATCAAAAGCTCTTTCAATCTTTCAAAGTATTTTTTGAAAGGTTCACCCCTGAACTAATGAAAGTTTACAATTTCGTTTCGTATTATGATAGTTTTTTCCAAAGAGTAGAACTTTTTAAGAAAGCTTTAATGAATTCATCCCAAGTTTTGATTGAATTGGCAAGCTATACAACCATTTTTCTACATAATTGGTAAGGGCGAATGGAATTAGCCTATGTTTGATTCCATCATCACATAATTGTTTAAGTTTAATAGTTGCACACACTTGTTCGAATTATGTTAATAAGATGTATGGATCATCGTGTCCAAATTTATCAAATTTCAGGAGTGTGACAATATGATTTGAATGAATTTCAAAGTGATTACCCGTTGGGGCAGGTAAGGTGATACAAGAAGGAACAGAAACTCTATCGGGAAAGATTCTATTCATGAGAGTTCAGTGTGGGTATTCATTAGTCATCGTTGGAGGTTCATTCGTTTGAGTTAAACGGTTCGTCGTTGTGTCACGAGTCCAACCACTCATGCATAATTGAAAAGATCAAGCAGAGAAAGTAAGAAATCAAGGTTAAGAGAATGAAACAAGGTTTAGAGAATGACATAAAGTGAAAAAAAATCTTTACTTTAGTTTTTTTAAACAAAAAATATTTACTAAAAAGAAATTATTTTCAAAAGGAAGATTTATTTTTTTTTGCTTTTTTTGGATTTTAAAGTTTTTTTTAATTTTTTAACATGTTTTTGTTTTTTATTACTTCTTGTTTTTGAAAAGTTTTTTATTTTTCTTTAAAAAACTAAGTTAAGGAAAATGTGGTTTTTCTACTTTGGATTTATTTTTATTTTTTTTGTATATATGCATGAAATAATGCAACTAAATGAATGTAAGGACTTAACTACAAATTTTCTGTCCTTAGTAGCTTCTAAACCAAAATTGTATAATCACACTTTGACTTAATTCAACAAAATAGTTCTTAGCTAGGAAACAGACATGAGTTATCGGTGCACCACGAATCACTATAACAATGCAGCCGAATGTTTAAGTACCTTCAGAGAATAATCACTATAATATTTACGAATCACCGTAATATTTATAAATGGTTACTACTCTACCTATAGCCTAGACTCCAAGAATTAAATTGTTAAAAGAAATCAACTTGCCAAGATACAATTTTGCCCTAGATGAACTCGCGACTCCCTTAAGTCCAACATCTAACCATTATTATTAGTCAAATTCTAAGATGATGTGCAATTTATGGACCAAGGAAGGGGTGATGAAATCTTCAACCTTATGTGAAGTTGGGTATTTCCATTAAAGAAGAAAATAAGATGAAATGAATGTAAAATAGAAATTAAATGTGTATTAACAATACAACTACGAATGAGATTTTATTTTGTTTTTGTTTGTTTTTTAGAAAAAAATGCAAGCAACTGACAATGCAATTAAAATAAAAACAAGAGATAAGAACACTATATCAGAGCGTGTAGAATTATTAGCAATTTTTAAGCAGCGATATTTTTTTTTAAGCAAGCAAGCAAAGCAGCGCAAATTTGCAAGCAATTCTTCTCCTTTTGCTTTTCCAACCTGAAAAGGTGTTACTCAAGATTTTTTTTATAGGAATTTTTTTTAAAGAGAATAAAAACGAAGGAATTTTTTCATTTAAAGAATCTTAAAAAAGAGGTGAAGCCTTGGCGCAACGGTTAGGTCACCCGCATGGTGATCTGGACGTCTAGGTTCACATTTGGAAATATCCTCTTCACAATCACAATGTGAGGGAAAGGCTGCGTATATTATCGACCTCTCCAGAGCCCGCTATCGTGCGGGAGCCTCGTGCACTAGGTTCCACTTTGTTTTAAAAGAATCTTAAAAAAAACTTAAAACAAAATTAAGAGTGACACTGTTTTAAAAAATATTTATAAACAAATTTTCTATTTTTTTATTTTTTTTTCCTTTTAGAACAAAACGAATATACATACACACACGTGTGTGTGTGTATGATTTTGCACTTTTAAAACAAAGATAGCCAAAACTTAGTCTAATCAAGCACCCAAACCCAATTATTAATACCATTTTAATACCCCTAATCCTTCTCTTCTAGAAAAAGCAAACAAAAAAATAAAAATTAATCAACTGACAAGGGAAATCAATAGAAGGTAAAAGGAGGCAAATGCGATATAAAAAATTGATGGCGGCTTAGGTAACTTCGCAATCGGTGGTGGACTTCTGGTCACGGGTAGTGGAGGAGGTCGTAGGTTTGATTCGGGTTGTAGGATAGTCGACAATAGTCGACGATTTGGGGGTTTGGGTGTTCTGCGATTGAGGATTCAGGTTGTGGAATTGAATGTTTTGGGTCGCGATTGGTTGATGGTAGTTGGTAGTGGGATGGATAGGAGGCATGCGATTTGATGTAGGTTGAGCATTTTGGTGAGGGTGGTTTTGCAAGTTGCTGTAGTGAAGTGTGGTATTTGAGGCAAGCTTCGGTTGCGGTGGTGGTTGACAGCTGATTCAGATGTCGGTTAAGGGTTTGCATTGGTACGTGCGGCTTGTAAAGGAGGTTTGGGTGGTGACTGGCTTCAGTTGCTTGGTGGAGTGTTGGTCAGTTAGGGGTAAGTGGCAGTTGTGGTGAGGGGAAGTTGTTGTTTCAGGTTGAAGGACTTCAAATGGTTAGTGAAAGAGGATGGAAGTTAGGCAGTGGCAATGATGGGTTGTTTGTAATGTTGATGTAGTGGGTTTGTGATTTAAGGTTGGATGTAGTGAATGGGAGGAGGAAATTGTGATAATGGGGATGGTGTATGATTGTTTTGCTATGGAGTTTGAACCGTGGGTAGGTTGGTTTAAGGTGAAGGTTTTGTTGTTTGATTGGTGACAGAAGCTTGAAGAAACAGAAACTTGAAATGTGTATGCAATTTGTAAATAGCAATAATGCAAGTGTAAATGTAAAATGAAATGGTTTTGTGAATGAAATGGTACAGATTTTTTTTGTTTTTTTAATGGAAACTCTATTTGTAAAAATTGAGAACAGTGAATAAAATGAAAATGCACAGTAATAATGTAATAGCAAATGCAATGCACAGCAGTAACCAAAAACAAAACACAATTGAACAACACTACTTTTTTTCCTTAATGAGAAAACAAATAACACAATATGAAACAAAAAACAAAGAACGTAATGTCCAAAATGATTCAAATGCAAGGGAGTCTTTTATTTATTTATTACTTTTTAAATAAAGCAAAATAAAACAAAACAAAATAAAATTAGTTTGAAGAGTAAAATTAAAACTAAATTTTTTTTCCCGGCAACGGCGCCAAAAACTTGTTCGCGGCGGAAAATTATATCGATTGGAATATCATCAAAAATATATGGAAATAAAACCGCAAGCGCACAGCGTACAATCATAGTATGTATGCGAGTACGGATCGGTCCATGGAGAAAGCAAAAACTCTAAAGTACTCAATCAAATTAGCCCATGGTTTTGAAATTGCTTTAAACTAAGAAAATTGTAGAAAACAAACTAAAACAAAAGTGAATAAAGTCATGAGATTAAAAGGCATATTAAAGGCAAATCCACTCTCATGTTAAAACAAATCAACACATAATAATTTTATAATCTCTCTTTTTAATCATTTGTGGAATCAGTGGATGTATTTTTTATAAGTATGGCTTAATTGTGTTATTAACTAACACACTAAAACCATTAAGTCTGACACACGCTTTAACCCACTTATCAACTCTCATGAAATTGGCATGAAATTAAAAATAAAATATATTTTAAACATGATCTATTTGCTGTAAATTAGTAACATAACACATCAAAATTTAATTTTAGTTTCGCTTTCATTACCAAAATCATATTTAGATGAAAGAGAAACTTGTGTTTATGTTTGATTAGGTAAAGCCTATTTGTTATGAACAATATAGACTATCAAATTCAATATTAAACAACAAAATTTCCATTAAGCACAAAAGAGAAATCATAAATGAAATCCTTATGTTACTTTTGTGTGATTCATGAGAGATTTATTACCTATAAATTGAAGGGGTTTAGCTTCTCATAGTTGAATACATGTTATAATAAACTAATTTCAACATAAAAATAAAGGAAAATGAGAGCTAATTAAAAGAAAAGAGAACTAACTACTTGCATGAAATGAAACTAAACTAATTTCATAAATTAAAACTAACTATTAACACGAAATAAGGAAATGTAAACTAAATAAAAGAACATGAAATAAAGTAGCATTAAAGGAAGAAAAGCATGCAAACAATAAAAGAAAATAAGAAGAGGCTTAATAAGCCATTTAATTTGTCATTGATTTTGTGCCTACAATTTGCATAAAAAAGAAGATCGTTATATGAAACATAAAGGGGTATTTATACATGTCTAAAACCCTAGTTCCATTTTTAGGGAACTACCAAAAATGTCCTTGAGATTGTGCAGTCTCCAAGTCATCATTATCACTTAATTAATCACCTATTAACATGTGTTTTTGCTTTTAATGATAGTCCATTAGTTAATAGGTATGTAGGCTCCTCCATTTGCATGAACTTTTTTTTTATTTCCTTCTTTCTTTGGCTTTGAACACTTGTGCATGTGTAGATTAATGAGACCATTTTCAATATGCACTCAAATTCCTATAAAACAAAATGAAAATGTGCATGTAAATTTTCTTCAAATTAATTTACATAAAAATTACCATTTTGCCCACGAGTTAGTGTATGAATGATGATTTGAAAATCCCTTTGTGTTTTTGGTTTAGACGTGTAAAATCATTCTAATATGCCATTTATTTTAACAAAAGAAGATTAAATATGAGAGTATAAATATGCACTTTTATATGCACGTTATCAAGCTATGTGGGGTTGCTCCCATTAGTGTATTTTCACATCTACTTTAGATTGAACTCGGTGGTATATGCGTGGGATGTGAAATACTTGAATTCTCAGTAAGGTTCGTGGGGTCCGGATTGTACATTTTCAAGGAGTCACAAAGTAAATGACTCTCTCAATCATATTATCTAGAGGTATACTTTTTGTAAGGTGGCATACCCATTTAATCATTGTTTGAAAATTTCTTTTCCTTATTTGGTTCAAATCTTTGAATCATTTTCTTAATTTCATCGAGAAGTGCCTGGAGCTCTTCTCGATATTTAATTATTTGTTTCCATTCTTTCAAGTTTGATTTTGTTCCGACTTGCTTCGATTCTTTCATCTATGGATGTTGTTCTTGTGAGGTAAAAAACCTATTCTGTGTCTAGCAGCATGGTCTCACAGAATTGTTATATGTTTACTATATTACTTGATTTTTCCCACGTTGCGTTTCGAGACTGATCCAAGTATTATTTTATTATAATGCTCGGCTTAGACCAAGTATTGTTTTTCTAGGTTGTCGTTAGTGGGACATGGAGCTCATGGATTAGAGCTGAATGTTCACCTGCCATAGTATTTTTATTTTCCGTTGTATTATGAGGTATAGCCATCAGCATTTGTAAAGTCTGGAGTTATAATTGTCCGGACTGATGAGCTTTTCTTTTAACTTTGATGTACCATGTATCGTGAAGAGACAGCTTTTACTTTCCTTGTTATGTTATATGTTGTCGTTTCGTTATGAGATTATATTTCTCCTATTCTTATTATTTTCTTTTAACCGTAATAATCTGCCTTTTTGGCACTTAGATTCTTGACATTTGAATACTGTGGATGTACTGAATGCCGACTTTCAAGGGTCGAAAAGGCGGGTCATTACATTTGGTATCAGAGCTGAAGGTTAAGTGAGAACCTTGGCTTTGGTAGGGTATGGCTCATTAGATTTAGGGTAAGTGACACTGTAGAATGAGTTGAGAGTATTATATATACGAGAGTGTATTTGTTATTGCTATATAGATAGTTATTCGGGTTTTTAACCCAGTAGAAGCCGATAGAAAACCAAACAACACTACGTAGACAGGATGGTTTAGGACTTAACTAGAAAGGCTAAGACAATGGATCGACAAGGGTCAAGCCATACAACTGAAACAACAACCGAGATCAACAAATCTAAGAGATCATCACTCCTTTAGTCTAATTAGTAGCTGAACGTAAGTAACTAGTGACTTGCCGTCAAAACATGACAACAATGATAAAATCTATAGGAATATTTCCATTTCCAATTTCAGACTCTAGAAAATTCTTAAGTGGTCGGATCATTAGTGACCAATGCCTCTCCTCAACCCCTCAAACAAACCAGCTATGAAACACTAAAAGAAAGGCAAGACGTTGGCCCGCAAAATGAACCAAATCTAAGGGTTGCTAGCGACCCATAGGCTATGGGTCACCATTGACCATTGTTTTTTGTGAGCCAAGGTCGCCTTTAGGTCGTCTATTATCTGCCTACGAGATGATGAAGACCGACCTGGCCCAGAAGCTCTCTTATCTCTATATATAGCATCATACCTGCAATATAAAGAGGATCTTCTCGAGACTAGTTGCTAAAGCTTTCATGGAATTATTCATCACTCTCTATCTCCCGCACAATAATCTCCAAATGAATACACTGGGATTCTCCAGTGGATTCCAACTCTAAAGATTCAATCTAGCTAGAAAACAATCAAAACCTTGTAATCAAACATCTATTGTAACAACAATCAATCTATAAAAAACTATAAAGTGGACGTAGGCTTCATTAATAGCCGAATCACTATAAAAATTCTCTGTCTTCTTTCTTTTACTGTTCTATTTCTATATCTATTATCTGGGATATTGCTTTGTCGAAACAGGCTGGTGCTTTCAAACTCAAATCAGGGTGTTGGTCCATTTTTGGGTCCACAAAAATGTATTGTGTTAATTGGTCTATTGAGTTGTTTATGAATTCTAGTCAAGACGTGGGACGCTAGGGTGTTGATAGATATTTCTAAACACTCGAACAAAGCAAACAGACATGACATTGAATTTTGAAAATTTGGTAAATGAAATATTTTACCTAGGATTATTTATTTTATATATATAGGAATAATATTCAAATCTATATAGTTATTTATATTATGTTTGTTTATTTGAAAATGGTAATATTTGTTTATCATCATTGTTGTTTGTAATCATGCTCGGTTAGTTTACGAATATTAGCTATTGTTCGTTAATTATTGATTATGCTCAAATAATTTATGGCCATTTATTGTTTTGATAATTGTGAGTGTATTAAAATGAACTCCTTATGAATTAAGTTTTACAATTTCACTATAAGGTGTTCGAAGAAAATGCTAGGTTAAAAGGTTACTTTTAATAAATTTATTTAATATAATCTAAATGGGAAGACAAGGCATTTAGATGATAAAAATTTGTAAAAAGTTAATTACAATGGTGGTGACGGTAGGAATTGGGACTGCTGTAGTTCGATGGGTGTTGGTTGACAATGGTAGCTCTGTTAACATTCTCTTTAAACGCACTTTCGAGCAAATGAAGATTGTCATGAAAAGTGTGTTCGCGTGCCAAATAAAGATTCAAGGGTTTACCAGTGAACCTAAGCTACCGATGGGAACAATTAACCTACCCGTGGAGCTCAGAGAGGGTGAGTGAAGGGTCGCCTTCATTTAGATTTTTGTGATCATGGATGAAATGTCAGCATATAACGCCTTCTTGGGACGGCCCGCATTAGCCGAATTCAGAATAGCACTAGCCTAATGGTGCCTTACAATGACATTCCCTACATAACATGGAGTTGGAATTATGAAAGGAGACCAAAGCGTCGCCCGAGAATGCTACATTGCAGAATTGCCTAAGTCGAGAAGAAAGAAAAAGGAAAGGATGTGGGGAAACCCTCCACATCCGTAAACCCTCCGAATAGCAATTACAGAACCACCCTTGGCTTGGGAACCATAGCCGATTCGACAAGGCTTTGGCCCTAGAAAAAAAGCTTAGGGGAGGTTCGGGTAGCACCAGTTGAATTGATAGTGTCTGTCCCAGTCTGTATGGATGACCCAACACGGGTCCTGAAAATTGAGTCACAGCTTGGAAACAAGATGCGATCAGAACAAACCAAATTCCTTCACGCCAATTTGGATGTATTTTCTTGGACACACTCCAATATGTGTGGGGTATAACCTGAAATTTCTTGCCACGCTCTCAATATTGACCCCAAATTCACCACAGTAAAGTAAAAAAGGCGTAGCTTAGGCCCCGAATGGTCCAAGGCATTGAGAGAGGAAATATATAAACTGATGGCTAACAACTTCATTCAAGATGCAACCTACTCTGAATGGGCATCAAACCTAATCCTAGTCAGGAAGTCCAATGGAAAATGGCGAACTTGTATTGATTTCTCGAATCTCAACAAAGCGTGTCCAAAGGATAGCTTCCTGCTCTCTAGGATTAATCAACTGGTAGATGTAACGGTGGGACATAAAATGCCATCATTTATGGATGCGTACTCGGGCTATAACCAGATCCAGATGCATGAACCAGACAAAGAGAACACCAGCTTCATCACCGATTTGGGACTATATAGCTACCAAAAATGCCATTCGGTTTGAAAAATGCAAGGGTAACGTACCAAAGGCTACTGAATACTATGTTCAAATACCAGATTGGAAAGACTATGGAAGTTTACGTGGACAATAAGTTAGTCAAATCCCAAGTGGCTACTAACCATCTAGATAATCTCGTTGAAATGTTCGAAATACTACGCAAATATGAAATGAAGCTCAATCACTTAAATGTCACTTTGGAATAGCCTCTGGGAAATTCCTGGAATACATAGTAAGTCCCTGGGACATCAAAGCAAATCCAGATCAAATAACGGCGTTATGGGAAGTCCAAGCCCCTAAAAATAAAAGAGAACTACAAAGCTTGAATGGAAAGGTCGCAACACTGAGTCGGTTCATCTTTAAAGCTACAGACAAGTGCATACCGTTCTTCGATACACTGAAGAAAGGAATAAAAAAATTTGAATGGAGTGATAATTGTCAAACAGCTTTCGAGGAATTGCTACGACACATGGAAACTTACTCGATCTTATCAAAACCACTTGATGGAGAAGACCTATTCATCTACTTAGCGGTTTCCTCGCACGCACTGAGCACGACTCTCGTGTGGGAAGAAGCGTGAATCCAACAATCTGTGTACTACATTAGAAAAGGATTCACCGGAGCTAAGAATAATTACCCAAAGCTAGAAAACTAGCGTATTGCTTTTTGATTGCATCCCGGAAATTACGACCGTACTTCCAGGCCATCCGACTAAAGTATTGATTGTCGCTGAAGCAAGTTTTATACTGACCAAAAACTTCCGGACAACTACTCAAGTGGAATATAGATTTAAGCCAATATGACATCGCATACCATCCAAGGAATGCAATCAACGGGCAAGCATTGGCCGACTTCATTGTCCAACTTACCATAAGAAACGACGAGGAGGAAGTTCAGTCAAAAACAGATGCATAATGGAAGCTCTTCGTCAATGACGCATCACTCAACTTCTGCTCGGGCGTTAGGATAGTACTTGAAACCCCCGAGGGGAGAGCCATTAGCTATGCTCTACGCCTGGAGTTTCCATCTACGAATAACGAAGCCGAATACGAAGCACTGATCGCAGGATTGAAGGTTGTGAAGGAACTCAAAATAAAGTCTATCCACAAATATAGCAACTCCCAGCTAGTCATATGTCAAGTGAAAGGAGAGTACGAGGTGTGTGGAGAAAATCTTACCCTGTACCTGTCCAAAGTACAAGAACTGTTAAGTGATACCGAGCACTACACCATAACTCACATCCCACAAGAGAAAAACACCAAGGCAGACTATTTGGCTAAGCCGGCATGCTCAGGAGAAGTCTAGTCATTGGGATTGGTTCCGGTTGAAATGCTAACCAACCCGTGCATGGACGAAATGGATGTGGACTGGATTGTAGAGACCACCATCGGTCCAGATACATGGATGACACTGATAAAGGACTATCTACTTGTAGGAACCCTTCCAACTGACCAAAATCAACGGAAGAAGCTTCTCTGCAAGGCGCCAAGGTTCATGATACAAGATGGGATACTCTATCGAAAGGGATTCTCGGCCCCTCTTCTTAGGTGTGTGACCGATGATGAAGCACGATAAATCTTGAAGGAAGTACATGAAGGCGAATGTAGAGACCACACTGGGGAGCAGATGCTGGCAAAGAAGATCCTTCGATACAAATGTTTTTGGCCAACAATAAATCGTGACGCTGCAGATCATGCCAAAAGATGGGATCGTTGTCAAAGATTCAGCAAAATTAAGAGAACTCCTTCAATGGAACTGACACAAATGGTCATCCCATGGCCATTTGCGATATGGGGGATCGATCTGATTGGTGCGTTTCCAGTAGCTAAAGTAGGAGCCAAATATGCTATAGTTACCATAGATTATTTCACAAAATAGGCCAAAGTGGAACTGCTAGCCACCATAACCACCAAAAAAATAATTAACTTCGTCACTAAAAACATCATTTGCAGGTTTGGTGTGCCACAAAAAATCATCACTGACAATGAAACCCAATTCGAAAGTATCGAGTTCAAAGACTTCTACGTGCGCTTCCAAATCGAAAAAAGCTTTTCCGCAGTGTCTCATCCACAAGGAAATGGGCAAGTGGAAGCAATAAACAAGATCATCAAATGCACCATCAAAAAGAGATTAACAAAAGAAAAAGGAAGTTGGGTTGATGAACTTCCACTCGCACTATGGGCATACAGGACAACACACAAAGCGGCAACTGGCCATACTCTGTTCGCATTAGCATATGGTTCAGAAGCAATGATTCCTATCCAATTAGAAGTCCTCTTGCATCGAAGGTAGAATTTTAATCAAGCATAAAACGAGCAACTCCTACTCGAATCGCTAGACATGGTCGATGAAAAAAGAAAAGAAGAAGAGTTGAGAACGACTGCCCACCAAAAAAGGGTTACGCGGTACTTCAACTCCAAAGTTCATAGTCAGACCTTCGAAGTTGGTGATCCTGTGCTCAATTGAGTTTACCCTGTACCGGGAGCCTTCGGACCAAACTGGGAAGGACCATATATTGTTAATCAAAAGCTCAGTGACGGGACTTTCTAGTTGACAACCGTCGACGGGCTTGTAGTTTCCAGAGCCTGGAATAACGAATGCTCCACCTTTATTTCATATAAAAAACTATTTTATGTATTATCTATTTCTTCAGAAAATAAGCCATCCTGGAAATTCCGGTGGCATTATAAATAGGTAAAGAATCTGCCATGCTTTTCTTAATAAAGTTTACTTCTTGGACCAACTAAACTGTGTTCATAATAATTACCCACCGAGTCAACGGAAGAAAATTGATTCAAATCGTCGGATCGACAAAACCTAATCTTTGCACTCTGACAATTAGACTGCTCCGGCAACATCGAGAAGGCTAAGAAAAACTAAAACTCCTTGTGTTACCCGAAAATAGGTAATACCAAGGAAAATCAAAACTTCTCGTGTTGCCCAAAGGTAGGCAACATCGAGGAACACAAAAATCGAAGCTCCTCGTGTTGCCCGAAGGTAAGCAACAGCAAGGAGCACCAAAAATCTAAGCTTTTTGCGTTGCCGGAAGATAGGCACCACCAAGGAAAATCGAAACTACTCATATTGCCTAAAGATAGGCAACATTGAGGAGCGCCAAAATAAAAAAACTTCTCGTGTTGCCCAAAGATAGGCAACATCGAGGAGCACCAAGTCAAAAAAACTCCTCGTGTTGCCCAAAGATAGGAAACACCAAGGAGCACCAAAACTAAAACTCCTCGTGTTGCCGAAGATAGGCAACGTCGAAGAGCCTCAAAATAACACTCCCTATGTTTCTTGAAGATAGGAAACCAACCTATGTTGCCCGAAGAAAGGCAACACCGAGGAAAAACAAAATTCGCGCATCTCCTGAGCTGCTTACCAAAATTCTAACACCTCCGTTGTCCAAAGATAGGCAACGCCAAGAAAAAACAAAAGTCGTGCATCTCATGAGCCATGCACCAAAATTCCAACTCCTCGTGTTGCCCGAAGATGGACAACACCAAGGAGCATGAGAAACCGCACACATATAGTTAGGAGTAATGAGTAAAACCTAGAAAAAATTTGCGCTAGAAGGAGGGCACTCAATGATCAACAACACATACCCATGCGCAAATTGCATATCCACCTGAATGTCACCAATTAATGAGATTACATGCTAAAATCACAATATCTCCGAAAAAAGTAGAATCGAGTTATGACTTAGCAAATTTTTTAATAAATATTAGTTAAACATAAGCCATCGGCAACTTGAAAATGGTTTGAAGTGAATAGCCCTATGAACTAGGGGGCATACACCTGTACTAAGACAGAACCAAACAAATACAATGAGTTCACAAGTTCCGTCACTCCAACAAGAGTAAATTCCCAAGCTCTATCTCAAAGTTTTATCAACTTCCAAAAAAAATTCCAAACAAATAAAGTAAGTTCACAAGTTATGTCACTCCAAAAACAACAAGTTCACAAGTTCTATCTCAAAGTTTTATCAACTTCCAAACGAAAATTTCTAAGTTTTAGAAATTTTTATAAAGTTTTGTGAATTTCCAAAAAAAAATACTTTAGTGCTGTTAATCTCTAAGTTATATTGCTTCGAATGAAGAACTTTGGCTATAATTACATAACTAGCAAATTATGAAATGAAACAAGCACAAATAAACAGAACATATACGAATAAATAGATGAAAGCACCGTCAAAATATCATTATATTGCTTATGATTTTCTGTACACGGGGTCAAAATGTTGGGGCCATACCCGCACCATAATGGCCAACAAAGAGAAAATACAAACTTTATAGTAAGGATGCAAAGTGCAGACTCTGCACTTGAACAAAATGATTCAAAAGAAAACAAAAACAAGTCAGTCTTACTGCATGCTGTTGGCCAAAGTCAAGTCCATCCTCACGCCAGGCACTCAACGCTTCTTGCCACGCTTCCTTTTCCACCTCTGGTTGGTAGCTTCTGCTTCTTTCCAAGAGAGGTTTCACTGCCAGTAATGTCAACATGCACTTCGGTGGAAATCTCCTCCTCCTCCTTCGAATGTTTTCTAGAAGAGCTTCCATTTCCTTTACGTTTCATGACTTCCAAGAGCTCTTCGAAGCTTTGACTGCCTCCACCTTTTCCTTCTTGATGGCAACCAAATCATGCCGAGTCTTCTGTGGCTGCTCCGTCTACGTCTCCTGCTCCTTAGCCTCTGCCATAGTTATGTCACCTTCCAAAGACGTTAAGGGGTCGTCCAAATCATGGACCGCCCCTATTTTCTCAGCCTCTGGCCCCGGTTGTGAACTAGACATGGATGTAGGAACCGAAGAATCTCAGAGGATGTGAAAATGGCAGCAGGCGTAGGCGCCGAAGTAGTTGGCATATTAATAGAAAAAGTGGATAGACCTATAAGATCAAAAAGGAAAGCGTTGAACTCCTATTGCTCCTGTGGCGTAATATGGAGACTCCCGAATTCAGGAGAAGCATGGACGTTACTTGCACAAGAGGAATGATCATGAACGGCGACTTCAAACACATCGCCTTCGCCTTCTTTTGAGGGCTCCACCATATGAGGAACAATGTCAAGTCCTGAGCTCATTGTTTGGTCTTGGAGTTGCATTGATGGTTTATCCCCACTGAAGGTAGAAGGCCTGGTAAATACGTCAGTAGCAGACATCAGGGCAGCATCAGCGGCCTCCTTCTCTCGTTCAACCTAAAGGATCTCTTGGCCCTCAAGCAGCGCCTTCTTGGAGTCATCATTGGGATAAGCATCTCGCAACTCTTGGTCTATATAAACGTCACCACTCTCAGTAAAGTGAGATAAGATTTCCTCCCAACCAAGGGGCAGAGTGCACGGATACTTCGGGCCAAGGTAGCTGAGGCTCCCCTGATGCAACAAGAAGTTAACATAAAAGTTCAGGATCGTTTCATCCAGCTTCTCCATATTTTGATCAAAAGCATGTTGGAGGTCCAACTAATCTTTAGCCAACGCAGCCTTCTTAATCCCAACAGTGGCATTGTTGGCACTGACTTGTGAGACCTGAACCTGAATTGATGATGGTCTCGGCTTGGCCGGAGATCGTTTTGTTGTTCCCCTCGACAATTAGATCGTGATCGGCGAATTTTTTCTGTTGAGCTTCGATGATAGCATTGCAGGCGGTGAATTCTTCTTTCAATTTAACCTCTTCCACATGAGTCTTTTTAATTTCGTCTCTCTGGAAAATCTCGACCTTCTCGCACACGTCCTTCAACTCCTTCATCAGGCTCGCGGTCCTCCTACTTTACCGGAGTAATGTCTCCTTCTCCTCCTCTAACTGTTTAATTTTAGCATCTTGATCGGACAACTCCCTTTCAAAATCATCTTTCTCATTTTCAAAGGAGAGGGTCTCTTGGTAATTATTCCTGTTGGTGTCCGCCAGCTACTTGCAGAGCTTCTCCCATTTCTTGGCCTGCTCTAGGTCATTTGGATAGCTTGAAGATGCGGTATGAAGAATCCCTACGAACTAGATGAAGGTCCATGTCGAACTTAATCCCTCTTAAGAACCAACCCGAAAGTGTGGCCTGAAGCTTGGGGGCCCAAGGGAAGAGTATAGGCCGACCTCCGGTGAGGATGAGATGTGCCCGGGGTAGTAGTAACAATACAGGAAGATGGAACATATGCAAGAGGTAGAATTGGGGCAAAAGTGACAGGAATCTCTTGGCCCACAGAAGTGTGTCTCGATGCGAGCTCTGAAGGATGGCAGCGACGGTCAAACCTCAATTTCTTTGATAGCTCATCCCTTTCCTCATGAGATCATCTTTTCTCATACCCGCCTCAGTGTGAACGAGCTCTATCTCTCTCCTCTTGGCAACGGCTTTCAACTTCGAGTTCTTTCCTCCACCTATACTCTTATTCCATCTCCTGGACTTGATGGAGGCTGGACTAGCGCTTGGGGTACCGCTGTGAATGGTATAGGCCTCGAAGTCATCATAGAAGCCTCGTCCTCTAGTCATACCTAGAATCAGGAATACATAAATTTCAGAGGCATAACTTAGGCTGAACAAATATATGAAGAAACGAAAGACTGAAAACAAGTGTAATCCTAGCGCAACGTGCTATGTATTTCTAATATAGGCCTAAGAAATCGTCACGAACTGGAACAAACAGCTGTCGAAGGTGGGATCGGACCGACTTCGGTCGTTATAAGAGGAACTGAGCTATCTAAGGGCAGTATATCAACGGAGCAGGAAGGCGTCGTGTCACATTTAAAATTTCCTTTCACCAGTGCATCGAAGTCAATAAAAAAATCACTGAAATCTTCGAGCCCTGCTCCAACATTCTTACTCAGAGAGTCTGGATGACTTTCGGTCTTAGGGATTTTTTCTTCACTACCTCCATCGGGAAGAGATGGACTTGGGAGATTAAGACTCATTCCCGGAGTTTCATCGCAAGACTCGGAGTCTTCACCTTCAGACTCTAATGAGAAGTAATCACTTGAGGTAGACTCGTCGCTACTACTCTCGATTTCTCCTTCTTCTTTGTCTGAGTCTACCACGGTTTTTCCTTCTTTGTGCATGAACTCATCTTCTGCTTCCTCCGGGATCGAATTCACTCTAACTGAACTCAATCCAGCTGTAGTAGCGTCTCCCTCCTTGCGGACCTCACTGGGTGATCCCCTGGACGAGCTATCTCCCTCTTGACCTTCCTCGGAACCATGGGATGAAGTAGTGGACCTTGTGAGAACTACGGATCGGCCAGGAGAGGGAGTTTCAATCTGAATGGAAGACCTACCCGGTGCTAACAGTCTGTACCGATACAAGTTCTCATCGATCAGTAGAACTCTAATGCACCTCTCTTTAGCGTCAATAGCCTTTAAAGTTTGGCAAACTTCGTCAAGCATCACATATCTATTCGGCCTTGGGATAACTGCAAGAGAAGTATAGGTAGTTAAAAACTTCATTCCAATGCTTCGAAGCTAGACGAATGGGAGAGAAAAGCTTACTCCCTTTCGTCCATCGACGGTTGAATCCCTTGAGGCATCTAACGAAAAAGTATTACGTCCTGAACTATGATAAGTTGCTTTGTGGGCGTAAGTCGATCTTTCGATTCCTCTGGGCCTCAATTATAATCAAAAAGGGACAACTGTCCCTCCTCTTGAATACTAGAAAAAACTGCAACTCGTTGAAACTTGGGATGCGGTTGAACGTCCACATGAAAAGGACGTGCAATCAAGTGAGGATGGCATAACCATTCAGATGAAGCTGGAATGGGGGTGATTCCTAGTTTGAGAGCGTCCTAAGTAGAAAATCATTGAAGGGAGGCACAATGCTGTTTAGACACATGTATCTACAGCAAGCAGTGCACCTCGGCAGGGGCATATGACTGAATTCATCTTTCGCCGACGGACGCATGTCCTCTTCGGGAATTCCATATTGTGTATATATATTGTGAAGAACCTTGGCAAAAACCACCGACAATGCTATTTCAGGTGGATTAAGTAGGACTTGAAAGTTGGGAGGCGTGCGGTCCATGATTGGCCCAACCGGAACTAATTGACCATACTGGGCTTGCGAGGTAGATGATGATTCAGCTTCGGAGAGCACCGGTCTTTGCCCACTAGAGTAATGACACGCGGATGGCTTCTTTATTCTATATAGCAGAACTCGCATCCAATAACGGTCGGGTAAATCTATCCTAATTTCATAAGTTTCCCCTATCACACTTGAATTCCGAAGAAGCTTTGACTTGTAATCGACATGTTGGACTTCAAATGCAAACTAGGGCAAGTGCAGTGTGTTGTCTACAAGGGATAAATTTGGTGCTCGATGCACTACAAATGCTCTATCCTGTGTAGATAGTTCGCTCACAGTGGAAAAAGAGAAGAATTTTCCATGTCAATTTGTTTTTCATTTTTTGGTTTACTTCTTGTACACTTACCTGTTATCGATCAATGATCGATAATGGATCCATTGTCCGAAGCGATACGGAAACTCTTCTCACCGTAAGAGCACCAATTTCGGAATAATCAAGCTGGATAAGCCTAGATTCTCTAAATCGATCAGTGATATGTCATATGGTGGTGTCTGTGAAACTCGATACAAGTCAATTCTGGTCTAAAGGATGAAGATAGCAAAACGTGTCAAGCATTGGGCTGAATGTCATTCTAGGAGACAACTCAAGATCCAATTTACTATCTTCCTCTTTTAAACCGCAATTAACTCAAACTTCTCGTAATCAACGTCGCAAGAAAAATCCAGTTATCAAATAATTATACCAACATGAAAATAAGCGAATCAATTAAGCGAACCTACCTCAAACTGATTTAAAGGCATAAGAAGTATCATGAATTAAACTCAGCAAGCTATGGAGTGGATCGTTGGCGATCCAATACTTGGTCGGCCATAGGTCAACGGCGAGCTAAGGTACGGATTCGAATGAAATGAAGTGATGTCTAGGGTTTTATGAATTCTTGGATAGATCAGCGACGATTGGATCGAAGTGAGGAAGCAGATTGCATTAGTGCTTGGACTGCTTGGGTCGAATCTTTGGATGATTTGGCCGCCTGAAGAAATGGAGTAGCTCGGGTCGAATGAAGGAAAAAGGGGGTCGGCTCGAGTATAATTAGGAAAACTGAAGTTCTAGAATTTTTGCTAAGCAATAGGGTCGCTAGTGACCCGACCCATCATGGGTCGCCAGTGATACGACCTAACTTTGTTGCAAAAATCCCCTATGGAGTTAGGTCGCTAGCGACCCATCCTACATGGATCACTAGCGACCCACTAAAAAAATGAATGAATGATGACATGATGATGATAAAGAATGCATATATACATTTATAGGAAAAGAAGAAAGAAAGCTTCATCCATTCATCTAAAGCTCAATCTATTACAACTGCTCATTATTCCAAAGCATCTCGGGAACTACGAGCGAAAATGTGATATATTGTGACAACTAATAGGAGTCAGGACCAAAGAAAGGTGACTGATGATGTTGGGCTAACATATTCATAGAGCTCTAATGCAATCACTTGGAAATCAACAAATGGATGTTAAAAACAATATCTTCTAGAGCACGCCTTGTTTGCAACAAAGATGTACTCTGGGAGGCAAATGTTATCCGAGTTTTTAACCCAACAGAAGCCAATAGAAAACTGAAAAACCCTACCTAGATAAGATGGTTCAAGACTTAGCTAGAAAGGCTAAGATAAGGGATCAACAAGGGTCAAGCCATACGACTAAAGCAACGGTCGGGATCAACAAAGCTAAAAGATTAGCACTCCTTTAGTCCAATCAGTAGCTGAACGTAAGTAGCTAGTGACTTACCGTCAAAACGTGACAACAATGATAAAAGGCTATGGGAACATCTCTAATTCTAATTCCAGACTCCAGAAAATTCTTAAGTGGTCGGATCATCGGTGACCCATGCCTCTCCTCAACCGTTCAAACAAACCAGCTATAAAACACTACAAGAAAGGCAAGACGTTGACCCGCAAAACGAACCAAGTCTGTGGAATGCCAGGGACCCATGGGTCATGGTTCACCAGCGATCCATGGTTTTCACTCATTTTGCGAGCCAAGGTCCCCCTAGGTCGTACGTTACCTACTTGTGACCTAATGAAGACAGGCCTAGCCCAGAAGCTCCCTGATCTCTATAAATAGCATCTTAACTGCAATATAAAGAGGATCTTCTCCGGATTGGTTCTTGAAGCTCAGCTAGAATTATTCTTCACTCTCTATCTCCCACACAACAATCTCCAAAGGAATACACTGTAATTCTCCAAAGTATTACAACTCTGAAGATTCAATCTAGCTAGAAAACAATCAAAACCTTATAATTAAACATCTATTGCAACAAGAATCGGTCTATAAAAAAACTATAAAGTGGACATAGACTTCATTAACAACCAAACCACTATAAAAATTCTCTATCTTCTTTCTTTTACTGTTCTATTTCTATACCTGTTATATGTGATATTGCTCTGTTAGAACAGGGTTGTTGCTCTCAAACTCAAACCAGGGTGTTGGTCCATTTTTTGGGTCAACAAAAACGTATTGTGTTAATTGGTCTATTGAGTTTTTTATGAATTCTAGTCAAGACGTGGGACGCCACGGTGTTGATAGATATTTCTAAACACTCGAACAAGGTAAACGGACACGATATTGAATTTTGAAAATTTGTTAATGAGATATTTTACCTAGGATTATTTATTTTATATATATAGGAATAATTTTCAAATCTATATAGTTATTTATATTGTGTTTATTTGTTTGAAAATGGTAATATTTATTTATCATCATTCTTATTTGATTAATCATGCTCGGATAGTTTAGGAGCATTAGCTGTTATTTGTTAATTATTAATTTATGCTCAATCAGTTTATGGACATTTATTGTTTTGATAATTGTGAGTGTATTAAAATGAACTACTTATGAATTAAGTTTTACAATTTCACAATAAGGTGTTCGGAGAAAATGCTAAGTTAAAAGCTTACTTTTAATAAATTTATTTAATATAATCTAAATGGGAAGACAAGGCATTTAGATGTTAAAAATTTGTGAAAAGTTAATTACAATGAAAGGGAGTTATTATAATAAAAGATGATTTTAAAAGGTACATTATATATGAGTATGGTATATAAAATGATTTATATTATTTACGATGAGTGGTTTTGAGTAAAAACTACTTTTGACAATTCAAATTCCAGTATTACTTGAAATGATTTCAAAACGATTATTGATGTAACGTTCGCGACTTTTCGACGCTCGAAAACTGACATCAATACATCCACCGTATCAACTGCCGAGCAATCGAATGTCGACGAAAAACCGTACGGTTATGGTTAAAGAAGAAGAAAAAGGTAGAAGAAGAGAAAAAAAGATAGAACAGAACAGAAAGAAACAACAAAACATTATCAGAATCTCATAATCGCAGCGGAATAACATATAGTAGATAAATAAATAATCTTTAAACAAAGAACTATATCAGTTATTACATTACATCACCAGAGTATACAACAACAAACAGCGGAAAAGAAATACAACATATACTAGTAATATACGCCGTGCCATCCAGCTTGCCTTCAGCAACTCCTGAATTCCAGAATATTCTGATAACCTAACTCTAGACTGGCCGTGTGGAAATTGGTGGCCACCCAAAGTTTAGAAGGGAAAACAATAAACTCCGAGTCAATCATGGGACTGATGTGAGAACTAAAACAGTTTATTTTTTTTAAAACAAAACAGAGGAATATTTTCAAAGTCAATTCGAAATGCTTTTTAAAAATGAAACTACCATAAGGCCTCCCGACACACAATGCA
This sequence comes from Allium cepa, assembly GCA_030765085.1. NCBI lineage: Eukaryota > Viridiplantae > Streptophyta > Magnoliopsida > Asparagales > Amaryllidaceae > Allium > Allium cepa. Next base: position 474,969,771 of record CM060931.1, read on the forward strand.
AACGCAGACTTGGGGGAGATTTCTCCTTATGATAGTCAAAGATGCTTGCTATGCAAAATCAAATCATTTTTGATATTATTATTAGTGCATAGTGTAGAAAAAAATCATTTCGAAAGTAAAGATATAAATCTTAGCCAGCATAGGTACCATTATATTATGCCTACTATAGCTACCATATTAAATGGTAGGTTCTACAACTAAAACCGTACAAGGTTCGTATTGTTTCTTTGGATTTTCAACAAATGGTTAGGCCAAGGAACTTCCCATTGCCACATGGGTACGCCTCTGGAAATACGACCCGAGAACCAAATCGGATCTCTTCCAACACAAGGCCAGGTTACCTTTCAAACTAGGTAACTACTGATACGAATATGTAATCAAATAAATACTGGTGAGGAATCCAGTTGGATCCCTCCAACCTGTTTCCCTGCATCCAAAGATGTTAGCACAATACCAATTTCGTTCCAATACGGAATATCACGGTATATAGGATTTATAAAATATTATCCGCTATTATGCGGCGCAATAGGGTCTCATCCGCTATATAATGCGGGAAAATCAACTCCAAGTACATAAATAATACCAATTCCAATCAAGATGGAATTATCGTGGTATATGTTTTTAATAAATAACATCCGCTTAATATATGGCGTATAATGTCTATTTCAATCATCAACGGATAATAATTTATCATCCAGGCATACAATCATCAATTTTAAATCTAACTATTTAAAATTTAAATCGAAACTATTTCGATTGAGTGAGAATTTCTCACATTGCTTTCAATTTCGTTTTCGTGTTTTATTTCGAATAAAATTAAACACGCGTTTAATTTTACCCGAAATTCAAAATAGCTCCAAATGACTCCAATCCAGTTCCATAGCATAGTGTTCGTCCAAACGAATCCAACGCAACTTGTTTCGTGCGTTTTCGACCTCGTATCAAAAAGTTACAGCCTTTTAAACATTATACGAATTATAATATAATTAAATTTACATTTTATTTAATTTTTTTAAACCTATAACACTTCAGAGCCGTTCGATCCATTCCCTCCAATCCTGGCCGCACGCGCTTCATCTTCCTCCCTTACTCAAACTCACATATGCAAGTTTAGGGTTAAGAAACCCATAGCCGCCATTTTTTTGTTGAATTATCCTCCCTCCACGATCGACTATTTGATGATCGGAGACCATCGCCACGAAGCTCACCATGACCACCACCCACGGCCATAACGTTGGCCAGCTCGGCCACCCCCTGATGTTGAAAAACGTGCACGAAACGCACGCAAACGCGGGTTAAATTCTTCGTCTCTGGTCGACGATTCGACGAAGTAGCCGTATGGATTTGAAGCTCTCTTCATGCTCTCCAATTTGTTAGTTGAAAGCTCTTGCTAATTGTCTACGGATTGAGAGTGATTAAGGGGAGAAGAATCGTGCGTTTCTGGCCTTCGAATATTGAAGTGGCGACTAGGCAAAGGGAGTTAGGGTTTTGCAAAAATCAAAGGGAATGGGTCGTTTTATAGAAAAGCTTTAAAACACTATTCATCCCGGATTTTTCAAACTCCAAATCTCGCGCGGTGACCGGCATTTCTAGGGTTTACCCCGCGTTCCGGACACAATGGAACAGGTTTTCGAAGCTAATTCGATCATCTTACGAGTTACGGCAATAAACGATCAAATTTAAATTAAATCGATTTAAACTAATTTCTATGCGTTTTGGCTTGCCCCGGACAAACGGTAAATCCGATTGACACGAAATTTGAAACCATACAATAACATCACATTACGGATCTGAAGAAACTGGTTTCGTTAAAATCCGAGACTGTTTGAAAAATGGCTATTTTAACTCGTCAATTTAAATATTAAAATATTCAATTTTCACAAATTAACTTTTAATTCGATTTTTAAAAGTTCTATAACATCATTATAACTCCAATATGATATAATAAAATTTTCCAAATCATTTTCAATCATATTAAGCCCAATTTCCAATTATTTCTGTAATTTAAAATATTAAATTATCGATTTAATTATCCAATTAAATCCAGATATTCGAAATAAAATTTATTCGACCTATAAATTTCACTTATTAATATTTAAAATCAATTAATAAACGAATTTTAATTGACAGAAATTCTGGGTCGTTTCAAACTTCCCCCCTTAAAAGAATTTCGTCCTCGAAATTACCAAGTAAGAAAAAGTTACAGAATCCATTAACTTTCCCAAAATCTGTAGTTAAACTTCTTACAATACTTTACTAAGTTTTCAAATCATGCTTAGTTATCTTTTTCAAAATCAATTATATCGTTTAACTTCCAATTCCAAATCAAATTTATAGTTTTCAAAATTTTCCCAATTTTCTTAAAAAAATTCTAACGCCTTAAATTTTCGGAAAAATTCGCCAGAGTCTCATTTGCGCGGCTCGATCCAAAAAAAAATGACAGTATATATATCACAAATATACATCTCATCAAGTGATGAGGCATCCCGCAGGGAAAAAAGTGTAAAAGTACGATATTTAATCCGAGATATGTACCTTATTTATTATTAGCGAGCATATACGGCTAATATAGCGCGAAAGCAAGCTCCAAGTGCGAAGCAAGCGCAATCCGCACCTACTAAACACTCAACAAACCATGAGAAACATGTATATATGAAAATAATATCAATATACAACATATATCACTACAACAACTACATATACCAATATAGAAAATGCAACAAAAGCAACAAATGCAACCATCAAATAACTATCATCCAACTAACATCCAACAAATCCATAACCAATCAATATACATTCATATTCAATTTCAATTAGTTTGCATTCACTAATTTACATTTAATTTAGTTCACTTCCAAATCAAATTCAATTCTATTCAAATTTATTTTCTTCCAATTTGAATTCAATTACATAGCTTTTAATTCCTCTAATTCAATTTCATTAACACTTAATGAATTTATATACAATCAACTAACATCCATATGACAACCAATATATATTCAACATAACCAAATTATTTAATTTACATTCAATTTGGTCCAACACTTCTAATTCCAATTGGTTCATATTAAATTGACATCCATTCAATTTATTCAATTTCTTAACTTCATTAGCTTCTAATGAATTTACACTTACATTCATTATTCCATATCAATTTATTTTACATTCAATTTATTAACATTCAATTTATTAATTAATTCAATTGCTAATTCATTTAACAATATAAAGTTGAATTTCATTTATATAACTCAAGTCCATATTCTTAATGACTTCATTTCATTAATTCACTTATTAATTTTACTTTGATACCAGAATCAACTTCATTCAACATCACTTAAGTTATATTCTCTTTCAAACATCATTTGTTCAACCTAAATTAAGTTTTCACTTATAAATTCAATTCAGATTTCATTTCTATTTAACTTTTATCAAAGTCGAATTTTCATCACTTATTCAAATTCAGATTTATTTTGCTTAACAAAATTGTTTAACCATTTTTAACTATTTGTTTCGCTTTCATTTTCTCATTTCATAAGTCATACAACTTATATTCAACAATTACCACTTGGATTTTTTTTATTGATTCACTTATACTTCATTTAATTTAACTCCATCCTTTAAGTTAAATTTATTCTATCCAAATTCAAATTTGTATAAGTTATCAACTAATTTATCATTCCTATAATATTTTAAATAGGATTCCATAGTCTTTTCAACTTTTCAAAACCATTTTTGAAATCAATTCAAATTATCCTTTGAATTTCAAAACCCAAACTCAAAATTTTCCAAACAACTTTCATTTATAACAATTTGGCAGCAATCCCTCTTTTGGAAACCCGAAAATGAACATCGATGATGTCATGATCATCATCGGAATTATTTTCCAGCGACCGAAAAGAGTTTAGAGCTTTAATTTCTCTAAAACAATTTTCCAAAATATCAAATCCTTTCAAAACACTTCTCTGGAATTTTACTTTCAGATTATAAATCAAATTTACAAACCTTTTACTTATATAATTTCACTTCTTATATATAAGATTATTTCACAAGTGTAAATCATTTTAATTATAACTTCATACTTATAATTCATTTGCTTTTATAATTCATTCTTTTACAATATGTTTCATTTAACTTATTCAAACAACTTTTATTAACTTGCATATATCTTATATTTTCAACAACCAAACAATCAATTCATATACACTTTAATACTTCTGAAAAATTATTCCTTTATCTATAAAACATAATCAAGGTAAAATTATTTCATTTACCCAATGTACAATGATACTATGTCCACTTGCCTCGTTTAAGAGTATAGAAACCCCTATCGATTACGGTTGTACACCCCGCACCGACCAGAATTCATAATCAGCTAAACGGATAAGCAAACACAATATAAAACAATTTCATATTCACTGAAAAATACGCACTCGTATCTATTATTACACTCACACTCATTCTAGAATACTACTGACTCCATCTCTAATGAGTAATTCCCAACAGAGCTAAGGTTGTCACTTAACCATAAGCTCTGATACCAAATATAACGTTCGCGACTTTTCGATGCTCGAAAACCGACATCAATACGTCCACTGTATCAACTGCCGAGCAATCGAATGCCGGAAAACCGTACCGTTATGGTTAAAGAAGAAGAAAAAGGTAGAAGAAGAGGAAAAAAAAAGATAGAACAGAACAGAAAGAAACAACAGAACAATATCAAAATCTCACAATCGCAGCGGAACAACATATTGTAGATAAATGAATAATCTTTAAACAAAGAACTATATCAGTTATTACATTACATCACATTACATTACATCATCAGAGTATACAACAACAAACAGCGGAAAAGAAATACAACATATACTAGTAAAATACGCCATGCCATCTAGCTTGCCTTCAGCAACTCCTGAATTCCAGATTATCCTGATAACCTAACTCTAGACTGTCCGTGTGGAAATTGATGGGCACCCAGAGTTTAGGAAGGAAAACAATAAACTCCGAGTTGGTCATGGGACTGGTGTGAGAACTAAAACAGTTTATTTTTTTTTCAAAACAAAACATAGGAATATTTTTAAAGTCAATCCGAAATGCTTTTCAAAAATGAAACTACCATAAGGCCTCCCGGCACACACACAATGCAAACGCAGACTTGGGGGAGATTTCTCCTTATGATAGTCAAAGATGCTTACTACGCAAAATCAAATCATTTTTGATATTATTATTAGTTCATAGTGTAGAAAAAAATCATTTCAAAAGTAAAGATATAAATCTTAGCCAGCATAGGTACCATTATATTATGCCTACTATAGCTACCATATTAAATGGCAGGTTCTACAACTAAAACCGTACAAGGTTCGTATTGTTTCTTTGGATTTCCAACAAATGGTCAGGCCAAGAAACTTCCCATTGCCACATGGGTACGCCTCTGGAAAGACGACTCGAGAATCTAGCCGGATCTCTGCCAACACAAGGTCGGGTTACCTTTCAAACTAGGTAACTACTGACACGAATATGTCACTCCCCGATAGTAACCGATTTATATCCGAAGATCCTCGATTTCCAACAATCACAAAGCAATAAATTTGCAGCAACAACATAGGTTAAGTATCTGGGCTCCATACCATGATACCACCTCTATCCAGAAGGAATGACATACACTAAAGGGGCGCTACCCCCTAATAACCTTGCTGGATCCTTCCTGTTTTGACCATTTCCGGGGTGTGAGGTCCGACGAAGTCTCGTCCACAAAGTCATGCTTTATACAAAAGCTGTGCTTTGATCATCAAATGCTCAACAGCACTTCGTATGCCACATTACCAATTTGGGAATGTATCACTAGTAACCATCAACTACATAACCTCTAAGGGTGTTAAGCTAAGAGAATAAATTCTCCGCCACCAACGGTAATATATTTGATAGAAACCAGCTTTACATCTCAAACTGTAACGACAGACACACATCCATACAAGTCCGTTCCGGGATCGAACGGAACCGAAGGTACTTACAAAGAAGTCCTTGCAATCCGGATATTCACTAATCACGACCGGACTTCACATCACAAAGGGTAATAAATTTCTATATCGGGGTTCAGCCGATGTAGAAACATTCGACGGTAATCCTTCCATTTTCACAAATATCTGGTCTTCAACACCGGTCATCAATGCAATCCATAACGACGTATCACATATTCGGAATGGGTTATACGACCCCAAGGTCCTTTCCCGGCTAACCCGAATAGTGAGCGCTTATTTTCAAAAATAAGTGTAGCATTCAAATTCAAACAAATCACATTAAATGCCAATTTAAAGGTAAATATTGATAGTCGGTTATTTAACTATCAATAGGCGTGTTCAACATCACCAAATTCCAAATAACTTCCCAAATTATTTACTCTCCAAAAATATCTTTACACCTTTTCAACTTTTGAAAACAAATTTCAAATCGTTTCCCTATACGAGATATATTCGCAAATTCTTAATTCATTTTTATTTCAAAATGGTTCATTTAAACGAATTTAAATAAATCCTTGACGATTTACTTTCTATTTACGTTCCAAATCCGTAAATTTATTTCCACACTTCAAAAATAAATCAATGTTTATTTTTAAACAAATTTACCTTTCTTTTATAAATTCCATAGTGAATTTACAATTCCAAAATATTTATGAATATACGATTTCCAAATCGATTTCTAATATTCATTTTCAGTTTATCTTTAAAAGATACAATCTTAAAATATTCACTTCATATTGGAAAACATTTCCATACTTATTTAATAATAAGAAATTCACAAATCCATTTATTTTCAACACTTGGAAAATATTCAATATACATAAATCGAAATTAAGTATATATTTCATTCTTTAAAGAAAACGTGCGCTTAAACACATTTATTTGAGTCAAAACAAATGTTGCGTAAAACATCGTTACGACAACCCAAAATCACTAGTATAGGGATTCGAAATTTAGATAGATATATAAATCCAATACTATACAAAAACATTTCCTTTCGGAAATCATTTACTATAACAATAGTGTTATAGTCCACCATTTCCTTCTATTTCTCGAAAACGTCTATTTCAACAATGAATGTGAAATCTACGATTTCGACACTTAATGCATTTTAAAACAACTTCAAATCGTTTTAATTCTATTTAAAATATCACTTCCCTAAAACACTTTAATATATTATTCACTATCCTAAAATCGTGAATATTCTTCGTTAACCAAATTCAACATTTTTCTACACATTTTGTTTAAAGGATTATCCACCGTCCAAAATCGTGAATATATCTCCTTTAAAAATCTAAAATAATCGACTTATCAAAATAAGTCGGTTTCGGATTTGTAAAACAATGTTTATAAATCCCCATTTATATTTTTATAAGGACTTCAATTTACAAGATTTAAAAATCTTACTACTTATAAAATTCCATTTATAACCTTATTTTCAGCATTAACATAGCTTCTTTTATAATTCCATTATTTCGATTTATAAAATATATATTTTATAAATCTCATCTATAAACCATTTATACTTATTCGAAAATCTCAATAAAAATGCCAAAATCCGATTTATAAGTTAATTTCATATAAATCTTTTATTTTACAAAAATTTATTCATTTTATAATTTCACAATTTATAAATCTATAAATTTTATTCACTTGTGAAATCCATTTATACTTCATTTTAACACTTATAAAAAACTCATTTTATAATTCCTATATTTTTTATTTATAAACATTAATCTTAGAAATCTTTTATATAAACCATTTATAATGATTCAAAAATCTCAATTTAAATAAACCAATCCTTTTAATAATTTACAAAACGTTATTTAAAACTTATATAACTCCAAAACCATACTTAAGTACTATTTTCCAAAAATATAACTTTTATAACAATAAAATTAAAGTGTTTATTTATTTTAACAATTCAAAATTTAATAAAACGTATACTTTCAAAAATCACTTTAAAATTCTTTTTAAAATCAAAATCATTATTGTAAAACTTCAAAAATGGATCCGATGATGCAACAACACCAAATAGTCAATCACGACATCCAAATATCATATATCGATATGATAATCAACAAACATCACAATATATGTAATCAAATAAATATTGGTGAGGAATCCAGTTGGATCCCTCCAACCTGTTTTCCTGCATCCAAAGATGTTAGCACAATACCAATTCCGTTCCAATATGGAATATCACGGTATATAGGATTTATAAAATATTATCCGCTATTATGCGGCGCAATAGGGTCTCATCCGCTATATAATGCGGGAAAATCAACTCCAAGTACATAAATAATATCAATTTCAATCAAGATGGAATTATCGCGGTATATGTTTTTAATAAATAACATCCGCTTAATATACGGCGTATAATGTCTATTTCAATCATCAACGGATAATAATTTATCATCCAGGCATACAATCATCAATTTTAAATCTAACTATTTAAAATTTAAATCGAAACTATTTCGATTGAGTGAGAAGTTCTCACCTTGCTTTCAATTTCGTTTTCGCGTTTTATTTCGAATAAAATTAAACACGCGTTTAATTTTACCCGAAATTCAAACTAGCTCCAAATGACTCCAATCCAGTTCCATAACATAGTGTCCGTCCAAATGAACCCAACGCCACTTGTTTCGTGCGTTTTCGACCTCGTATCAAAAAGTTACAGCATTTTAAACATTATACGAATTATAATATAATTAAATTTACATTTTATTCAATTTTTTTAAACCTATAACACTTCAGTGCCGTTCGATCCATTCCCTCCAATCCTGGCCTCACGCGCTTCATCTTCCTCCCTTACTCAAACTCACGTACGCAAGTTTAGGGTTAAGAAACTCATAGCCGCCATTTTTTTGTTGAATTATCCTCCCTCCACGATCGACTATTTGATGATCGGAGACCATCGCCACGAAGCTCACCACAACCACCACCCATGGCCAGAACGTTGGCCAGCTCGGCCACCCCCTGATGTTGGAAAACGTGCACGAAACGCACGCAAATGCGGGTTAAATTCTTCGTCTCTGGTCGACGATTCGACGAAGTAGCCGTATGGATCTGAAGCTCTCTTCGTGCTCTCCAATTTGTTAGTTGAAAGCTCTTGCTAATTGTCTACGGATTGAGAGTGATTATGAGAAGAAGAATCGTGCATTTCTGGCCTTCGAATATTGAAGTGGCGGCTAGGCAAAAGGAGTTAGGGTTTTGCAAAAATCAAAGGGAAGGGGTCCTTTTATAGAAAAGCTTCAAAACACTATTCATCCAAGATTTTCCAAACTCCAAATCTCGCGCGGTGACCAGCGTTTCTAGGGTTTACCCCGCGTTCCGGACACAATGGAACAGGTTTCGGAAGCTAATTCGATCATCTGTGCGAGTTACGGCAATAAACGATCAAATTTAAATTAAATCGATTTAAACTAATTTCTACGCGTTTTGTCTTGCCCCGGACAAACGGTATATCCGATTGACACAAAATTTGAAACCATACAATAACATCACATTACAGATCCGATGAAACTGGTTTCGTCGAAATCCGAGACTGTTTGAAAAATGGCTATTTTAACTCGTCAATTTAAATATTAAAATATTCAATTTTCACAAATTAACTTTTAATTCGATTTTTAAAAGTTCTATAACATCATCATAACTCCAATATGATATAATAAAATTTTCCAAATCATTTTCAATCATATTAAACCCAATTTCCAATTATTTTTGTAATTTCAAATATTAAATTATCGATTTAATTATCCAATTAAATTCAGATATTCGAAATAAAATTTATTCGACCTATAAATTTCACTTGTTAATATTTAAAATCAATTAAATAAACGAATTTTAATTGACAGAAATTCTGGGTCGTTACAATTGAGAAAAGTAATAATGGTATTACTTAGGGGTATTCATAAGTACAATTATTTCAAAGAGAACTTTTAATTAAAATACATGTTCTTCGAATAGTTCATGGAAAACATCTCAATTAGTTTTGTGGTAATCTAAGTTATCTTCTAAGTGAAAATCGGACGTTTGCGTTGGTGAACGTTGTGGTGCACTTTGTAAATTATTCTTTTTATGACTATCCGATCGAAACGAGTTCGAATTCGAACAAACCCGAAGTGACTGTTAGTTAATAAATTATAAAAGTTATTTTATATATAAAAATATATATAGTATAATTTCAAAAGGAGTTTTGAAACAAAAAGACTAGGTATTTAGTTCTTGAGTTTCCTTAAAGGAAATTGATTTAAAATAAAAGGTATTTTGATAATAGAATACTTTGATAAATGAGAAAAAATTACTCTTAGATAGGGAGAGATAATTTAACTCAAGTTTTTAAATGGGTTAAATTAAATAGGAAGGTTTTAATAAATATTATTTTACTTAAAACCGTAGTTTTTGTTAAACATCTAAGTTGTGTAAACTATTTGATGTTATTAGGCCAACCCGTAAGCATCTTTCCTTGAAACACTTTAAGGTAAAAAGGTCGAAGTAATTGACTCGGTTATAAGACCCATATTTTGTTTAGGCCTTCACTTGAATTTTGAAAAATAAGTAATAAATAAATAAAATAAAATTGAAATTTTATAAATATACTCTTAGGATGTAGAAGAGTATTATACAAGTAAATAAGAGTGGAGTAATTTTTTTATTTTAATATTTTATAAAATGTGACTTTATAAAATGTTTATAAAATAAAGTGAAAATTTATGAAGTAATTCATAAATAATTTTAGTATAAAATGATATACTATGAAAGGAAATGGAAATGGTTTAGAAAAAATTGACGTAGTTAAGAAACCAATCGAATTAAGTGCGTCAGTTATACGTAGATCATTTTATTCGCATGAATTTTGATTTAGGCTTCGAGTACATAACTTTGGGGTCATTCACACCAATTCGAAGAAGGATTTCTCACTTGATTCTTGTCAGCGAACACTTAATTCGGATTATTGATATGATACTGAGGTTTTCTATTATAGTATATAGCTATGTACAGAGAACAGAGGTTTCTAATCGAGAATCCTTATTAGAGTCCACACTAGGGAGGTCGAGTGAGCGATGCTACTTCGAAAGTAAAGTCTATGTGTCCAAGCATGTAGTTGAATCAAATATTGCGTACAGATGATTCATGTACATCATATAGGCTTAAATATCTTTGTATGCTATGTTCTATGGCTTAGAAAAGTTTGAAAAGTGACTTTCAATTTTGTTCTGAGGTAGCTTAGATAATCTTCTAAGCAATAACCAAAGGCTAATGAGCGTAATGGTATGCTTAAAAAATTATCTATATCCTTGGACGATCGAGAAAGTTGTAAACCTAAGTAAAATTTCTAAATCATATTTGTTAGTCATTTAACATTTTAAATAATGTTAAATGTCGGTTTATTTCTTTATGGAGTTTGATTTAGTTGATAGCGTGATTTTATAGACTGTGGTCTATACAATTGTTGTTTATTAAGACTTAAATCCCGGTGCTTTTGAAATGTGATTTTATAAGAATTTATGAAAGAAATAATATTATTATTATTTTAAAAACTTTGGTACAATATTATTAATTTAGGATATTTGAAAAGATTTATGTGAAGTGATTTCTTTTAAATATTTTTTGTTATGACTAAAGTTGAACGATTGGGAGTTTTTCGACTTGGAAGACTCGTCGGGTATATTTGTTTATTCTAGTTGTTATTTTAGGAAGAACTGGAATACGATTGGATGCTTTACGTTATTTTGATTTTAGAGTTATACAATGATTCGGTAGGAGGAGCCTCCTCCTTGTCATAATTAATTTTGGTTTTGATTTATTTCTCTTTGGAGGAATTTGAAAATATATTCTGAATATAAAATCCAGGGCATTTAGTTCTAATTTTATCTTTCGAAAAGATTGGATGTTTAGTATTTTATTACAGGGTATTCTCTTTATTATTGTTGCTTTTGGTTGCATGTGGTTTTATATCGCACCATAGTTACCTCATTATTTTAAGTTGCATCATACTGACTTGTTGCATATGGTTGTTATATAGTTTATATTGTTGGTGTATTACTTTTTGTCAACAAAGTTCTCTTTTAGATAATGTAAGTACAATGTAGGTACATGGATGCAAGAGATTGCTATTCAATTTCTTGCGCACCTAATTTCTTTTCAATTTCTTGCCCACTTGCAATTACGTTGAGATAGTAAGTTGCTTGCAAAAATAAAAATCAAAGGCAAAAGAGTTACATAGTAGATGTAAATATTAGTGGATTTTATGCCCCAGATATGGAAGGCCACTTGTCTTTGTTTTCTTTGGTTTTGGTTGAGGGCAAGTTGTGGCGAGTTGTAGTTTTCTAGATCAGTCGGGCAAAGGAGGCATTGCCGAAATTTTTCGTAACAAGGACTTTAAAAGCTTAATAGCTCATTTCAATTAATAGCTTTAAACCTTAAGGGTTTGGAGATATTTTCTTCCTCAGGGAATTTCGGGATGAAATTCTTTGAAGGAGGGAGAATGTAACATACTGGAATTTTATCGTTTTGATTTTTAATATTTAATTACTTTTAAATATTTAAATTATCGATTTTTCAAAATATAAATAACATATATTCAGTTATAGGGATTATTTAAATATTTGGATTATGAATTAAATATTAATTAAATTGACTCAGTAGCCTTATTTAACTCCTTTTAATTAATAAATAATAACGGTGGACTCATTTTATAAATTTATTTATGACAATAAATAGTTCAAATAAATAAATAAATAAAATTTGTGAATAAAACGACTCGATTTTTATTGTAGTTTTTTTATTTAATTTATAAGACTTTTCCATAATTTTTAATTGAAAAATATTTAAATTGTCGTTTGACATATTTTATGACAAATGCTAGTATTTCTATGATTTTACAGAATGACATAATTAGTGAATTTTATTATTATTTTAAGATCATGTCGTACTTTTATGCGCAACCGTGCAGTTTATACATGAATGAAATGCTGTGCAGCACGATGCCATAATTGAAAAATAACATATCCTTTGACACTTAACATACCTCTCATTTTTCATTTTTCATTTTCCCTCTTCTATTTTGTTTTCCCTCTTCCGGTAAAAGAAGCGTTAAACATCCACCTTCAAAAATAAAAATCAAACTATCCATTTCACGAAAAAATATAAAGATGGATTCTTTAAACTCTTGAGGGAAAGATCTACAAATCCATGGTAGTTTGGTTGAGTATGATGGTGTTTGGGGGAATTCGACAGTTTCGGACGTGGAGATCTAAGACTAGGGTTTTGATTTTAAGAGTTTAGGCGACGAGAGGCTTCGGGGTTGGTTGCTTTGAGTTTCTCGTCGGTTGGGGCACCTTGTGGCCAAAAATTGTGAGGGGATGCTATTTTAAAGAGCGCGACTGTTTTTGGTCGCGGTAAAAACCTCCAGGCCGTGATTGTTTGCAGGGAGCCGAGCTTGTCGAGATGGATTCCGATGTGGAGCACGCACGAAGAGATGAACTTTAGCGAAGGCAGGGCGCATTTACGTGGAGCATAGAGGGAGCTAAGGGAAGGAGCATGCATGGTCGGTTAGGTTCATACATCCTGTGCGTGTACAAGTGGAAGAAGGGAGGGAGGGAACAAGATGATTTGTAGGGGCAAGAAAGTAATTAGTGTGAATTAATTATTTTAATTAATCTCAAAAAATATGAATTCGATAACTCTCTCATAAGAAGTCGGATTTAGATGTGATCTTTTGCGTAGGACTCGTATCGACATTTCTACATGCTGGAACTGATTTCATTGAATTTGAAGCTACTGGAATTTTAAACTAAAATCGAACGTCGTTCAATCTTAAATCAAACAGGAATGCAAAAGCGTCAACTGGAATTTCGATGTGTTTACTCACCTCTAAATAAACTATGTAAATTTGTGTTGCTATAGATTATTGTTGAATGCTTGGATGATAGCTGATAGTTTTAATGGAGTATAAATTAATAATAAAATCGTATAATTTAGTTACGCTTAACGTAGTTAAATTAGTTATACTTCATTTTTGGTACCTATTTAGCAGAATAAAACATTGTTCTATCACAATCTAATTGAATAGATTATTTTAGATATCCACTGAGCGGAATAAATCATCGTTTTATGCTTACAAAGTAAAAGGATTATTTTTGAAGTTAATTAATATATGGATGAATTAATAAATGATATGTTGGCTATTAATTGCTAATTGCTGATAATAATAAGTTTGTTATTCTTGTTGATTGTTTGTTTGGATTTGAATTCCAGATTGAAAAGCGGATTGCACAAAAAAAAAATTTTGGAAGATACTTTTTGTAGAGAGACCTTAAGAGGTTTCTCGCTATTATTTCATTACTATTATATGCATCTTACTTATATTCTTATATACTTATATTGATATTTGATTGAAATAATTGTGACATACTATATGAAATATCATTCCCTTAAACCTTTATGTGTGTTGAACTTATGCTTGTATTTTTACAAAATAAATATTTGGTCGCGTTTTTGCATTTTATAAAGAAATATTTTCAAGTATTTTGATAATTTTGAAAATAAAGGATAAGTGTTGATTAAAATTTATAAAAGGAGTTATAAATTTAGTTAATTGCCTTTTGGGATAATTATCGCTGTTTAAATTTATAAAGAAATTACAAATTTGATTAAATAATGTCGTTATAATTTATAAAAGATTATAAATTAGATTTAATTATCTTTTGGGATAATTAATGTCGATAATATTTATAAAGGTTATTTACCTTAAATATTTTGTAGATTCTTTTCAAATGGTTTTGTAAGGATTGTATAAGTATTTGAAAAGAATTGAAGATATAAATATTTCTTAATTATTATTTAATTATAATAAAGTTAATTAATAAGTTTATTAATGATGTTTAGAGTTAATTAAACGATTTAACAAAAGTGTTTAAAGTTAATTAACCGATTTAATAAAAGTGTTAAATTAACTGGTTTAATAAAGGAATTTAAAGTTAACTGATTTATTTAAGGTGTTACAAATTTGATTAATTGTCTCCTGAGATAATTAATGTAGTTTTAAATTCATAAAAGAATTATATCAATTATTTTTAGGATGATTAACATTGTTTTAAATTTATAAAAACATTTTAATCGATTTATTATATTCTGAGATAATAAATGTTGTTTGAAATTTATAAGTGATGGTTTATAAATGACAAAAATCTTTAAAGGGTAGTGTAAATTGTTTTGGGTTTATAGCAAACTATGTTTTAATGACATCTGATTTTACTCTTCTTTTTAATATACTTAGTAATATAATTAGCTCTTTGAAAAAATATATTTTAAAGGGTGTTTTTAAAGTTTTTACAAATTTTTGTGATGTGAATATCAAGCACAAAGTGCGAGTCAAATATTTTGAAGAGATTTAATTTTCATATACAACCATTTTGTTATTTTCGATAGTTGATTTATCGACTATCGATTCAGCTATTTTCTTTGTGTTTCGTCAATTTAAGATGATTTGTTGCTCATTTGAACTTTGATATCATTTGCCAAATATGGCTAAAACCAGAAAGCGAGTAGACATCAAGCTATGTAGGGCTGCCCCCATTATGGTATTTTCACATTTACTCTACATTGGATTCGCTGTTATGTGCACGAAAATGTGAAATAATTGGATTCTTGGTAAGGTTGACAGGGTATGGGTTGTAAATTTCGGTAAGGGGGCGCATCCTCCTGGTCATTGTAAGAAAATTCATTTTCCATATTCAAATCTTTGAATCGTTTCTTAATTCCATCAAGAAGCGCTTGGAGCTCTTCTTGATGTTTGGTTATTTGTTTTCATTCTTTCAAGTATGATTTTGTTCCAACTTATTTCCATTCTTTCATCTATGGATGTCGTTCTTGTAAGGTAAAAAACCATTCTGTGTCTAGCGGCGTGGTCTCATGGAATTATTATATGTTCATCATATTTCTGGAGTTTTCTCACGTTGGTTTTCCAGAGTGATCTAGGTATTATTTTATTAAAATGCTCGGGTCAAACCGAGTATTTTTTCCAAGTTGTCGTTGGTGGAACATGGAGCTCAATGGATACAACTCGATGTTCACCTATCATGGTATATTTATTTTCCACTGTATTATTATATATACCCATCGACATTTGTAAGGTCGGAAAGTTTTAATTGCCCAAGTTAATGAGCTTTGTTTTCAACTCTGATATATCATGTATCTGGGAGAGACGGCATTTACCGTCCTTATTATATTATATGTTGTCGTTCTATTGTGAGATTATGTTTCTCCTGTTCGTTTTCTTTTTCTTTTTACCCTAACAATCTGTATTTCCGACATTTGGATGCTCGATATTTGAATACCGTGAATGTATTGAGTGCCGACTTTCGAGGATCGAAAAGGTTGGTTGTTACAGCTTAAGATGGAACTTTTTTCCAGAATGATTATTAGATAATGGAAATGATGAAAGAAAACATTATTGCAAACTTCTAGACAACGAGCTAGTTATACATAAGGATGGCGAGTTTGGGGCCAATACAGAAGTGATTTTGGCTGCCCTCGGACTGCAATTGAAAATATATTTTCTCGTTTTGTTCACCATGATACTTCTCTAAGCTCATCGGGACGTTCCATTGGTGCATTGCACTATAGATGGATTTGCTTCTCCCTTTTGGAAGCATTTGTAATATAACTGGTTCTCATATTTTATTTAACGGGAGTATGTAATGTCTTGCTCTCCATTTCATGTTGTTTGTATTCCATTCATCCTATTTAACTGGGCATAGAAATGGCGCTGGGTGGGTTTTTTATGCCCTAGATCTGCTTTGGGTATTTTGAAACCCGTCCAGTAGACTCGGTGCGGGTCTGGATTTTTTTCTCCGGACCCAAAACGCATAGGGTCAAGGTAGACCCACCTCGCATCGAGACCTGGTCAAGCTCTATATATTTATTCAAAATTATGTAATAATTTATATATATTTGTTTTTTCATTAGTAAGAGGGGTTTTCACTAAATGGTACATCAAACATAAATAACAATATATTTACAATGATAAAGCAAGATAATAGAAATGTACAATAACACTTCAAAAAAATGCACATGTTATTGTATAATTGTTATTGATGCAAATAATACTATAAAAATCCTATAACTTATTAAATAAGTCATTATAATATCCATAGGAGAATAACTTATGTTAAAAAAAAATCAAAGAATCGTCACTATAGTAGTAAAGCGATTTTACGAGAAATCAGCAGCGCTCTCAATAATGGGTCATGGATCTATCTGCTTCGATGACCAAATGAGGCAGGTCTTGATGAGTCAAAATAGGGACGGGTTTACAGGTTTCAGACACTAGACCCACCTCATTGTAGGCCTGTCAAATGGGTTGGGTTGGGTCAAAATGGATTGGGTCGAATTCGACCCAACCCATTTATGACCCATTCTCTTTTATCCATTTATGACCCAACCCATTTATGACCCAACCCACTTAATAAGCGGGTTACCCATTTAACCCATTTAAATATTTAAATTTAATTTGACTAATAAAAAACAAATAAATATAAAATAATTCTAATTCCAAGTTTTATGTTTTGAGATCGAAAAAATTTTAAAATTTTAATTTGATCAAAATTCAAATATGGGGATGTGGTAACTTATTATTTTCCAAGTACAACTGGCGATTTTCTTGGAGAACTACATTATGCGTTCACACGATAAAGTGACCGAGTGTTCCATACTATCCGTAATTTAGGTGGTAGTTAATCGGTCGAAGTCCTGCCTGATTCTGAGTTAGAACGAAGGAGTTACTGCCGTTTGAACAAAAAAAATAGTGGCTTCTGCACTAGGCGGAGTTCAATATGCAGATGTGGCAGCATGTTATTTTTTAAGTACAACTCTCAGTCTCATTGGAGAACTACAGTGTACGTTCACACGATGAAGTATCCGAGTGTTGCATACTGTCCGTAATTTAGGTGGGAGTTGATCGGTCGAAGTCTCGTCTGATTCCGAGTTAGAACGAATGAGTTATTGCAGTCCGCACAAAAAAAATAGCGGCTTCTGCACTAGGCAGAGTTCAAATATAGGGATGTAGTAACATGTTATTTTCCAAGTACAACTGTCAATCTCCTTGGAGAACTACAGTGTGCGTTCACATGATAAAGTATCCGAGTGTTCCATACTGTCCGTAATTTAAGTTGGAGTTGATCGGTCGAAGTCTCGTTTGATTCCGAGTTAGAACGAAGAAGTTATTGCAGTCTGAACAAAAAAAATAGCGGCTTCTGCACTAGGTGGATTCAAATATGGGGATGTGGTAGCCTGTTATTTTCTAAGTACAACTGTTAGTCTTCATGAAAAATTATAATGTATGTTCGAAATTCTTATTTTTAAAATTTATATTAAAATTTAATATTTTTAATAAATGGGTAAATGGGTTATCCATTTATAACCCTTGTAAATATGGGTCAATCCAACCCATAACCAATTTTATAATATTCATAAATGGGTTGACCCAACCCATTTATAAGTAGGGTAAATGGGTTTGCTTAATGGGTTGGATTAAATTTTGACAGGTCTACCTCATTGCCATCCCTAGCTAGGCATGTTGAATATTTCGTATTTGGGATGATTTGCTACTTAGCCAAGCAAGTTGGCTTTTATTTGTTGGCAAGCTTGATGGCCCTTTTCCTAAAACAAAGGTAGTACAACCATTTTTATGAAATACAATAGTATAGGTTTGGTTGTTTGGTATTGATTTGTAATACGAAATGTATTACATTCATTTGGCTGATGCAGTAAAAAATCTTCTAAAAGAACACATATTTGGCTGGATGAAACATATAAAAGCAAAAAATAGCTAGTTCCATGAGCTTCAATCTAAGTCTATATGCTGATTCTTTCGAATGTAGATAATATCATATCCGCATCTTTATCCGAAGTTATTTTCAGATATCGAATATATGGATTCACGGATATGACCGATATCAAATTTCATGCACCAATTGTAATTGGTATATTTTAAAGCATTGGTGAAAATTTTCGATTAATATAACGTTTTCAATACTACTGCACGTAAAATATAAGTAAAAAATTACAATGATAAAATAAGTTTGAGCAATGCATACTTATTTATAAACACATGATATAAATTACTAAGTTTATAAAAGAGTAAATATTAATACATATAACATGGTTTATTATTTTTATAAAACCTGAACATATAATTTCTTAATGTGGATACCACTATTTCCTTGTCCTTTTTTCGAGTTTTAGATTTAATTTGTTTTCGAATTTCAGATTTCTTGGGCATGCACTGACAAACTTAATCCAATTCACAAACTTACTATTATTATTTTTATTTCAAACACCAGAAATAAACTGGACTTAACTTTTGAATGAGCGTACCATAAGGTAGCCGCCTTTCTATGAACTACCAAAGGAAAACTTCTATTTTTATCCTTCAGCGATATGAAATAACATCACTTACAATATTAACTTGACAGAAGTACCAGTTCAGAAACCATATCACACAGTAACTCAATATTAAGAAAAGTCACACTTCAGTGACTTTTCCAGCTGAAAACGACAGTATCATACCATAGATGGAGACAGACTTTACCTTGAACAAAGAGGTTAAAGTAAAGGAGATCAATTATACTGTTTTCAGTACGAAAATCTAAAAAAGGACAAGCAAAGGTATGTGAAAAAAGATCTTTTATAAATTTTTCTGCTGTTCAGAGCGATTGGAAACCGTATAATGGAACAATAATAAAAGAAAAAAGTGTACATGCAGTTGCACTTGATCTAATATAAAAGAATCGAATCAATCAACCAAGCAGTGTACCAACTGTAGCTACAACCACCAATATTCACTTCTAACATTCTAAGAAACCATGCCATGTGGCAGATTTAAAAAAAAAAAAATCACCAGACCAAGAACCTGGGAAAAAAATCAATTATATGTGAGCAAGAATATCAGACTGAGTCAGGTATTCTGTGTGTCAATTGGTGTTTGGTCGTGTCTTCAGTTATTGGAGTTGGGTTAGACTAAGTATTTTCTGCTTTTCATTTCGAACTATGCAAGGGGAATTTAAACTTCAATCGAATTGGTTTCAAATTCTGTTGATTGCCCTCCTTGCTCCTACCTTCAATTGAATTTAATCGCCTACAACTGTTGTCAACTTCTGAATTTGTAGTTTTTGGAAAATGGTTGAATTTTGAAGATATCTTACTGCTAGCAGAATTTTCAAAATTTGAATGCCTTGGTCTTTTGTTTGCCTGGAATAACAAATAATTATTAGGTCGTAGATAATAATAACTTTTAAAAAATGCAAATTAAATGTACCTTATTTGGGGATATATTTGAGCTCACAGAATCTGCAGCTTTTCTTTTTTGTAAGGTCGAGCTTGATCTGCGTTTAACTCTAAAACATTCAGTGTCTGAATCCTCACTTTCGTACATGGAACATCTAACTGGAACAAACTTTGTTGTATTGTTATTTTCACACTTCTGCACAACAAGAAAAACAAATGGATTTTAGTCTCAAGCGCTAACATACACACACGCAAAAAAAGGTGAATGGTGATAAAAATAATTTTCTTACATTTATGCAGGCTAAATGGCTTTCAGATACTCCTGATGATGAAGATGATTCAGTTATAAGTGTCTGCACATCACCCTGAGCTTGTTCTTTAAATTCAGAAGCTGCTTCAAATTTGATATCACAATAGGGATAATACCCATCATCGGTGACTTCACGTTCTTGCTTTTTAACCTCATCTACTATACCATCTTCTTGCTCAAATTCACGTGAAACTGCTTCCAGTTCTAAGATGTTACTCCTCAAGTAGATGATACGATCAGAACCACAGCTACAGCTCGCTGTATCATTCGCTGAAATAAAACAAAAACTGTAGCATAAGGCACATTTTAATATCCTCAAATAATGCAAGGAAATACACGATAAGGTGGCCTTTGGTACCATGATGAAGGCATATAGGTTGCTCGTTGCAATTGCATGCAACATAAGATAAATAACAGCTGCGATGACAGAGACTGCATAACACTGCAGTATCAGAAGCTTGCATTCGTGTTCCTGACTTGCTGAGCAACCATCGACTACGGTGTTGGAACCGCATTAGCTGAATGAATGAAACTTTGATGCACTTTTGAGTTGTCAATTCTTCAGCTGAAGGTGCAGGATCGTTTAGATCAAGTTTTGACATTTTTTGATGAAGAATTGTTGCTTCTTTACAGAGGAGTTCTTCGTAAGGAAGCAACGGCAATTTTTTGACAAGTGCATAGCTTTCGCTAGCCATTGCACCAAGCGGAAACCAATCACCCAATGCAAAGTTGACTGCTTCACAACAATTGAAACCTAGAAATACCACGAGATAAAAACAAGCTCAGTAAAAACAGATAAAAGTGTACAAGTAAAAGTTAAATCGAACATGCACCATTAAGACAAGGTGAGAAATACATTACCATGATTAAAACCAGCATGATATGCACGAGGAAAAGTGACGACGAACTCTCCGGGTTTTTGCACAGCTTTATACACGGGAACATCATGTTTTAGCAGAATGTTTGGAGGAAAAATGGTGGTCTTCCCCAATAGTACACTAAATGCTGCCTCTCCCCCTTCACTATTTAGCATATCTTTTTCATATACATTATTACGAACAACATCTTCGAAGTCAGAGGCTGCAAGACCAGGAATCCCATACCAAGTTTTGGATGCTCCGCAGTGATGGTAGTTAATGCTAGAGTGCATACCAAGGTTCAATGTTAGATCAGTATATTAAAGCATATTATCGCTGTAAGCAACAGCATTCATAAGCTATATGATTGCTGACTTTTATTGGTTGTTTATATACCTGTATAAATAATGATCTTCGACGTGCCAGGCAAACATACTGAATAGCATGCCAATGTAAAGCATAGGATCAGTCACTCCCTATAAATTAGGATTAAGTTACAAAAAAGATGGAATTAATTTATGACAGAATTACTATAAAGTGGATAAGTTTGTTTGTTATCATTACTTACAGGAATAGCTGCTCCAAGGAGCCGCAGAACAGAATTTGGGAGCCGCGAAAGGTCCTACACAAAGATACGACGTGTTGAATTCATGGAAAGACAATTAAATTGCCAACATCAAAAACCCACAATCACAGTACAGTAACAATAAATGTAATCCACCCATATATCATTTGTGAGATAAATGAAAGGTATAAATGGATGCATTTTCTATTCCACTAAGACCTCATGAAACTCGTTTGAAATTAAACTAGGAGCGAAAAGAACAATAAACAGTAATAGACAATAATCCATGTTAAGCACAGATGAGTTCTTAGCCAACGTATATGGTTGTAGTGGTTGCAACAATTCAATTCATTAAAGTTCGACAACGACAGAGCAACAAAAAATTAAACTGTAATATATCTAGTTGGATATTCTTCAAAAGACAACAATATAAATTGTAAGTACCACATTCAGAATGAATATCAAAGCATGGCTTTACTAATTAAAATTTCTAGTACATATTACACGGGTCTCATCCATTTGTTTATTTGTTGAGAACGCAATTATCAGTTCTTGGTCAACATGATCTGAAATCCTTTGTACAATAGCTTATGTCCAAAAAAAAATTTAAAAAAAAAGGACTGGTCCAAATCATGCCAGGTAGGTAGCTAAACAAGGACAACTGACTAAGAGAATTAATAAAAGAAAGAATTCTACCTTCAAGTTCCATTTGCTTTTCCCCAGTTCATCAGTTTTGGAAGATGAAAAGGCGCTCCCATCAATATCACATGCATACTCAACAGTTTCAGTCTTGCCATAGGCAATTTCATGCCAAAATTCCTTTTCCAGGTATTTATCAGGTAGGCATCCGGCACAAGAATATCTTCGAGCAAAAGCCTTATTTGCCATCTTTTCAAACTCCCGAAGTGTGTAGTTCCTGCACAGATATACCAATAATCCCAAATTACATTTTATCAAGTTATATCAACATAACCTACAATTGCTAATTAGGATCGAACCTTCCACTCATAAAAAAGGTATATTTGTCATCTACATCCCATTCAGAAAGTCGAAAAGGCTGCAACCTGGTTGAGAATTTAAACCCAGATTTTTCCTTCATCAGAACAACACCAGCAGGAACTGAAGCACTTATTGGAGAAACAATCTTGCATATGCCTGATTCAGGATTAAAGAGTTCAGAAGAAACGTATATTGTAGAGTTGTCGAAAGAAACAGTGATGCTATATTTGCATAACAGTACTATTCAACATGCATTTAACATTCAATCTGGGTTAAATGTGTTCCACAACAATTGATTGCATTATATCCACATAAATAGCAATATTTTGTCATGAGAAAACATATGTGAGCGATATTTTCTGATAAAAAATAAAGAAGGTTCAAACTATAAACACATGTATGGAAAAGAGTGTGTGCATTAGTTTAACATACCTGATGACAAGTAAGAGTACCAACTAGTAGAGTTGAATCCCCATATCATTCATTTATATTATGCAAAATGAGAAATTACTAGAATTACAGCAATGACCTGACAACTTGTCTCATTGATGCTTATTAACCTAAAAAGGGAAAAGAAAACATTGCATGCCTAGCAATTGAGGAGATACAACGTTCATGCATAAACATTCATTCCAACAGCTAGGCTAACTAGGGATTTGCGTAGAGTCTAAAATCAGCCACTATATATTAATATGGAAAAATATCTCCATATTCAGGCAATACGATACAATACGCTCAAATGATAGTAAGTTATCAGTATTGCAATCGATTAATTTAACAAGTCTTGCTTACATTAGAGTTAACTATCAAGGGAACTACGCAATGTGAGAACTTCCCTGTTCGAGTAAATTTTGTACACTACGCTTTTATGTAAGCATAGCACTTCACTTTGATTGGTTGATACAAAATAGAAAATGTGGTGGAGCTCATCTACTGCATTGGAATGATTGATAATAGATGTTCATCTACCGTATATAAAGTGTGTACAAAATTGTACTCCCTTCTTCTACTTCTCTTTCCCTTAATTAATCCACCTCTTAATAAATAAACATGTACCGTTGGTTTGGTCCACTGAATTGTATAGTTACATTCATCTCAATATTCAATGCTCAAGCAGGAGTCGGAATCGCTTACAATTTTGATCTAACAGAGACCATATGTTGAATTTCACTAAATACAATCTAGCAAATTTATAGACATGACACATGTCGGCAAATCTATTAAAATCAGAACTTCTAATACCCTTCATGTACCTTAATTTTGCAAAACTAAGATTAATCAGTGTCATCACAAACTATGTTTTCATTCTATTTTCTACAATATTTAGTTGGCTTAAAAAATTAATTTTACTTGAATGTGCTTCACATGGATTAACATACTGGTTTAGACTTTTGAGTTATGCTTCCTGAAATAGTTTAGTGTACATGTTCAACTAATTTCTTTTCCCTTCTACTCTATTCCCAATGGTCATTGACACTTGAGCAAATAACTAATTGGTACGCTTTTGTAAAATAATATTGATTTTATGGAATGCAATAGTAGCTATATATGATTCTGCATTGCTCAGCGTTTGTAGAATACAACAGTAAACAGATGTACCAAGCATCTTACAATCAAGATGTTTGTCTTCCTTCATCAATTTGTCATGCATCTTGTACTCTAAGTCTGCATGTTGTGGATTTTACTGGATTGACAGAGAGAGTACTATTTATCCCTTTTATGAGACTACGGTATAATATATTATAATATGCGTAAACTAGTCAAGATATGTACAAATTTATCTCTAACTTATTAACATAACATATCAAAGTACCACATCAAATAAACTTCTATGAGCTTGTCTTCTCATACTTGCACAATACTCAACTAATAAATCTCATCTAGGGGCAAAAAAACTTGAGACGAAATTATCACGCATCTATGATTTCTGATAGTAATGTGAATATTTAAAGAAATACTTACCAAATTTAGAAGCAACAGGCGCAATCTTTTGGAGATAAATCGATGGATCTTCGAATTCTCCTTTGGATGGGTAGAAAACAGGGCACTCGGGGACCTCACTAATCCATTCTAAATCAGGCATGTCAAATTTTTCCACCCTGTGTTTTGAAAATGGATCCCTCTCGTTAATATGATCACCAGATGAGCTTTTATGCATTTTCTTCTTTGGTAAACTGGAATAATTTAAACTATTCCCAGCATTTTCTGTAATAATATTTGTATCATTCACGCCATTAGATATAATACCCAGCTTCCGTTGGAGTCTTTTACGCTTTAGGATTTCTAACCCATTTATGGCCTCTACGGACAAACTAGCTCTTCTCTCAACCTGTGGGATCCATTCAAAAGATGTATCAATTTATCATAAATGGCTAATTCCTTTAAATTTTTTAACTGCATTAATATTTCCTCAGGAACCTAAGATAGCAAACTTCAAAAGAAATAATGTAGATTTCTTCATTTTCTTAACCATATCCCAAAACTACAGCTATTGTAAAAGCAGAAAAGGTGTCTATAATTTATAATACGACGATAGTTTTTCAGATTTTTTTTCTCTCAATATATTGCACATAAACCATCAAGGTTTTGTGATTGCTAAATGACAAAACATTTTGGATAAGGAGCATGACTAATGGAATGTTAAGGAATAAAGGGAAAGGAAATATTGTTTCCCTTGGTAAGAACAATTAAAATAACCTTTTCACCCTTTTAAAAATTAAACAAAGATTATCCTTCATTTAAAAAAGAAAAAGAAAATCAATTTTCTTTTCAGTTCTATAAGTTTTAGAAAATTTCAAATGTCAAAAAGTCGAATTCATTGACAATGTAAACTATTTAAACATTAAATTCTCTGAAATATTGTATTCTTGAAACTTGAAACATAATATAATTTAAAGATTTAATTTTCTGAAATTTATATTTCTTTTTTTTAAAACTTCAAAATTTTATAATTCTGAAATTCAAATTTTAAATGTTTGAATTCCGTTTTTCGTTGAATACTGTAAAAAAGAAAAGTTACAAGGGTTCTTTGGTTAAAATAATATACAAACAAAAGTAACAAACGTAACACTAATCCACTGTCAGAAAATCTACTTATCAAGTTTTTCCCCTAACCAATCATGCTACTTATCCAATTTAATTTCTCTTTAACAATCATCAGAATTTATAACAAGATGTGTGTATAACGTTCTGGTACCGGCATGGAATGTATCATGCAAATGCACTATGATTGAAATATTATCATGCTTCTCAATAACTAATGTGCAAGCCTGCACATATGCTTAGGGCCACAAAATCAATCATTCATGCAATTATTAAAAACTGTTGCTTCCTAACAAACTAAAAAATAATCACACAAAAATTAGATAATTCAAATTATTAATCGTGTCTTATTCTCTAGGTATGGGGCAAAAATGTCAGCTTTTCTCCTACAAATGGCTAGTATTTTTGGGTTTTAAGGCTATCGTAAAAGCTTTTGTACAAAAGAAATGTTCAGTACACATTTCTGTACACCATTATTCAACATTTCTGTATACAAAACCTTGACTTAAAAATGGAAATGAATAAGGGAAACATCACATCACAAACAGATATCTAGTTTCCAAATTTATAAAACATTTTACTAGAAAGCTAACAGTTTCCGTTTATATGAAACAGGATAAGTGCTACAGAAATTTAATTTATGAGTAAAAATATCAGATTCAGTAATTAAATACGGATAAGATAGTAGTATAAAACAAAGGGGACAATTACTAAAATGAATTTAGCTACAAAAAAGGAAGAAAATTAACAATATGAAAAGACAAAAATACAAACAATATCACATTAGCAAACATTATACATAGAACATAAGAAAAAAAAACATCAAGAACAAAAAAAGGATTACAGCCAACAGCGCTTAAAACCTAAAAATTTTCAAAGTAGATTCAGATAAAGGAAAACGAATTCACTAACCATCTCATAACGATCACAGATCCACCTTGAATGAAGAAAACAGCTCAAATTATACGCAAACAGATCTTATCCGTTCAACTTTGAACCCGCATTACCAATCAAGCAACCGTTCGCAAAAACAACAAGAACGGCTAGCCGGATCGAGCGGAAATTGAGGTGTTGGTGGAAGATTCGTCGGTTGGAAGGGAATATAAAGGCGGCGAATAATTCGGCGGGAGAAGAAGAAAGGGTTTGTTGGAGATAACAAAAAGAAAAGGGAAAAGGAAGGTGTTTTATGAAGAGGTTGAGTTATTTATTAATCGAAACAGCTGGTGCTCTTAATTCATTCAAATAAATTAATTGATTTGTCATAGACGGGTAAAAGAGAGGGTGTTTTGCGAAATAATTAAATATTAGATGGATGAGAAAAAAGGGAAGTTGGATGAGTTTACGCGGTGGTTGGGTAGTGGGTGGAAGTCAGGTGCCTTGGTATTATTTCCGCGCAGGTAATTCCGGCTAAATAATAGCCGTTGGATTGATTGGATTATATCCTGGCCGAGAACTTGTCGTAGTTTCTCTAATTTTCCCTTTAAATCTAGGCCATAAACTTGTGAAAGCTATCTTTAGGCATGTGTCATAATTGGTTTTTACAAATCAATCAATGAATGTTCACATAATTATATTTTCTCCACATTCCATGTTTGAATTTTAAAATCCAAGTCATTTAATGTTAGATTTAAGTACATGGTTGTATAATTGTATTTATTTCTTGTTATGGCATTAATTGATGTAATTGATTGAGGTTTTATTCAATAACAGTAATAAAAAAAAGCTCATTTACACATATTATCAAAACTAAGTATTACTTAAAAATAGGATTTAGCAAATAAACTACTTTACAAATTTACAGTGTCTTTATCACACACACGAAACGCGAGTTGTAACGCGAATTGTTAATTATTGTAGTGGCAAATTCTTATATGTTGTCTCTCTATGCTGTAAGTTTAGCATTTAAAACTGATAATGATAAAATCATATGCAAATTCAATAAAAAACAAATTATAATTTAAATCATAAATTCAAATTTGAAGTGTTCAAAACTGATGCAATCGACTTAGGTTGCACCATGTAAAATATAAGGTACAACGAAACAAACAATAATCCACATTCACATATATAGTATTTTTGTTACCTTTAGATGTATGAAATTTATCGTTTTTTTTCCTTCTTGAAAATTGGTACATATCACATTAAATTTGTCGTTTTTTTTATAAATGTATATTGCAAGTAATCTAGCAATAAGAGATGGATTTGAAATCTTTTTGCAACTTGATTGTAATAAAGCAGAAAAACTAAACAATAAAAGATACATTGGGCTATAATTAAGATACAATAAAAGCAATGAAACTTGCGCAAAAGATATTGCTATGAGCATTTACTAGTTTATAACATTTGTATATATTCATATCATTTAAATTGCACAGTGCAAGGCGTTTTCAAAATTAAATAAATTCAAAAGTTTCAAGTCCCTTGCATTTTAAAAATGCGGGCAATGAAACCATCAAATATGCAGAAAATGACATAATTTGAAACTTCATAATTTAAATCGTTTATCATCACATTTTAAACAAATGAAATAAAAGATTTTAGATGTGTTGCATTATAACAGTGCAAAATAAGGGATGACTTCATAAAACAAATTGTCACATGCATCGTTCAAATACAAGGAACCGCTTTATATTTGACATTCGATTTTACATTATGATAAGAGATAAATGTTAATCGAACGTAAAAAATAATGGTGCAAACATAATTTCCTAAATTGATTATTCATATACATTTTTGTATATGCTCACTGTTGTTAATATGGACAAATTTAAGTTAAAACGATACATTTAACTTTGATTTTTAGAGTATATTTAATACAACAATTTTTTTGTTAGCCTTCCTGATTTTACTTTGCCACTAGATATTGTTTTCTCTTGCCTTAACATATAAAGGTTTGGCATTCAAATTTACCTCTAGAAGTTGTACGGCACGCGCTTTGCTTGGGACGATGGCAGGTGCTTCATGCGTTAGTTGTTTTTCTAGAAATTATGTATGTTTAGCACATTCAAAAGAAAATGATTTAGTACGAATATTTAGTCATATTTTTGCATTGAACTCATGTGTAATTGGTTTGAATTTTTATTTCTATGTTGTACCATCTAAATTTTTTTGAGTTTATTTTTTATTTATATTATTAATTAATAAAGAACGAATTTATAAGGAAATTTATTTATTAAATCATATTTTTAAGTCGTATAAAGATTTGGTAATATTTGTATAGGGGGTATTTCAAATTTGTAAATAAAGTTTAATCGTTATGCCTTATTTTTAAGTGATATTAAGATTTGGTGATATTTATAGAGGAACATGTTTGGTAATTCACGCTGATACCAAATAAGTGTGGCACCAAAGGTGTAAACACCCATTAATATACTTTCTAATGCCACCTAAAAGAGAACTAAAAGAACTAAAAAAAACTACTTCAAACACCTATCATTGTAGTTAGCACAAAAGATTTAAATTTCTACAAACTTACAGATCAAATCACTTGGAATTTATTTATCAATTTGACTATTTTCTTCTTTGCATGTCGTCCTTGCTACATTCATTTTTTATTGTTTAGAAGGAGATTTCAAATAAGATCGTCTAATATCCTAGTATACTAATGTTTAAAAATTATCGCTTCAACTACAGTTCCTAGTCAAATTTTGAACTGATAGAAAATTGAATAAAAAAGATAAGAGCCGGTGTGATTTAAGTTCCCAATTGCTCTTTATTGTTATTTTATTAAGAAGATTGAAGAATAAATGATTGTTTTCATAAAAAACTAAGAAAATAAAAGGTGTGTTTATAAAGGTGGGAGAAGTTGGGATAAATCGCACTCCACGACACACTAATCCAAAGTCTAAGGTGACTTTCAGACTCGTGTCAGTGCCAGAAAATACAAGCCATCGAGTTTTTATAATATTATAGAGACTAAAAATAAACAGATATGATCTAAAATATACTATACTTTCAGAATTCACAACGGAATGGAATAAAATATAAATATAGAATATAACCATCTCGGAAAATATCTCAAAACACGGTCTCAGAAAAACATTACATAGGCAAATACAGAGTACATAGAAATACCACTCATAGTCTGATAAAAGATATACTAAGTATTGATAGACATTTACATAGAGAGTAGATAAAGGATAAACGACTCCTGTGATAAGCTCATCTCACCATGTACCGAAATCAGACCAAATCACATGCTGTCCTGTCCTCTTGTGGTGAAAGAAAGAAAAACAAATGGGTCAGATAAAAGTGTGGTGAATGAGTACATGTTTAATATATGGTGATCATGTGGAGTTAACTTTAATTCTACCCTATGTGACCTAGGGTGTCCTACAAGTGTTCATGCATTCCTAAGTTCTTTTACTCATGGGTTTTTATTTAACACGCCTATACTAACAACTTATGTATGCTACTAAAAGGATCAAACATCAATAACTGACAATCGGTCACTGCTACTAGAGCTACTCAACATAGGATCATCCTACAACTTGCCCGTATGAGACTATATCTCATATTACAACTACGTATAACTATCTTACATAGGTCTTCCTACAATTTCCACGTGGGAATAAATTTCCCACAACTACGATTACACGTACCCCAACCGCGCATTGAGGAGGAGCCTGCAATGCCAACTCGTAGAAGTATCTCATCGTCTACATCCATGTCCACCTTTCGAATTGTAGTATATGCCTCTTATTGCATGCATTGGAATCTATCAACACAGTATCACATCGCGTCAGAATTCATGAATACTAAGGAGTTCCACTATAACGGGCTTACACACCTCATTAGTTGTTAGTCAGGGTCGCATGTCCGCTGTAGAACCTCCTGTGAATGCCATTTGCGATGGAATCGTCCTCAGCCGAATAATCGACCTACATTAGGTAAAGTATGTTTACCCAACCCCGCAACATCCTAATGTCATCTCCTAAGGAATTAACTTCCCTACTATCTTTAACATCCACACATATGTATACAATATAGTTATACATACAACTAATAATTTTATTTTAACTGGGCCTCAAGCTGAGGGTCATACAGCGCATCTGTGTTGTTAATCGATCAACCGCTACACCCTATCGGTCGATCGCTTGCAGTCGACCACTCAGGATGAACGGTTGACCAGACATAGTGTAAATTTTAGGGTTTTAAATTTTCTTTGTTCGATTTTAATTAGTTATTAATTTTTTGACTTCCACAGTGAACCCTAAACATCAATTTATAGTGACCAATCTTCGCAATTTACCCTACTTTTTATTAATTTCAAATTCACATATTTGTACAGTTTAAATAGACTAGTTTAATTTAGGGTTAACCAATTCTAGGGGTTTCCATTCAATTACAAGTGGGGTTTAACTTGGGTTAAAATTAGATTAGCTAACTTATACCAATTCCAATTTATACTTCGGGTTTCAGATTATAATAATATGGTGTATAACTTAAATTCCAACATCCTAAATCAAATAATGTAGATAAAAATTAACTGTAAATTATCGACTTATTAAAGTTGTTCTCACTCACCTCGGATCCAAGTTCTAACTCTATCCTCCATTCGAAAATCGACACCCAATAGCTTGCCTCCTCTTAGATATGATCTACTTGTATTCTCCTTTCTTTGTTTTTAATTTGTTTCTGCAAAAAATTTATAAGCGAAGAGAATAGATTTTGGCAAAGTTTCGGTGTGCTATTAATATTTTAGTTAATTAGGGTTTAGGTTAGGTGTATAGGGGTTTAAGGTGAATATGGAGCGTTATATTTACCCTAGGGAATCTTTTTTTTTAATCATAGATGCACATCAGTTACTTAGCGTCGAAGAAAAATGTTTCATTCAATTGTGTGCGTCTAATTCGTGCTCCAGATCTCCAAAAATCAATGTCCACCGGTTGACCGTCAAGGTAGATTGGTCGATCGCTACACGTCGACCGACACATCTTAGGGTGTCGACCAGTGACGGTTTTATTAGGAAATTTTTCATATTTAATTTATATTTTTCAAATGTTCATAGCTTCTCCGTACTAACTCCGATTTCAAAGTGTTATAAATGAAAATTGTCCAGAAAATCGCTACGACCGTAATGGTGCAAGTTTCGTAACCAAATTCAAACGTTTGTAAAAGTACTATTTTCACCCTTCTTATATTTAAATTTAATTTTCCAAGGTGTTACATTTTCCCACTTAAAAGGATTTCGACCCCGAAAATTCAAAGGATGGAAAAATGTAACTCGTACGCGCAACAGTTAATAGCTATAACCATCCACCCATCCATCATTCACGGCAATCATTGTACTTAGTAAATTTCTAATGCAGTATATGTATATTAAAGCGTGTGAAATATACATGAACCTATACTGATGCAAAGAGTAGGTGGTCTTCTGTTCTAGTTGACCTCATATCATGCAAGTGCCCATGCCAAGAATCTAAAGTGTAGCAATATCCTAAGTAATTATGCTTGCAATTTTGCATGTATGCGCAACCATTCAATCCATTTGCAACATCCATATGCATAATGCTCAACAAGATGAAATAAATAAACAAGAGATAATGTGAGTGTGTATACTATCTAGAAGATATATTGTCCTAAATGTATAAAAGAAATAATTCAGTTAATACTAGCATCCATCATCCATAACATTTCTTAATGACACGTTTACAACCATCTCTATCATCAAATGGTCTCTACCTAAAGAATATACCAAGTTAAGTCCTAATGATTAAGTAATCTTTATTTATTAAATTTAAATTGAAAACATACTAGAAAAAAGTTATGCGTGGATAGCTCGGGTTTTGTCCTCGGGCTCCCAAGCACTTTCCGTTAGATCGTCTCCCCATTGACCTTAACAATTTTGGTTTCTTTATTGCGGAATCACTATGTACTATGCTCAAGAATACAGGTGGGTGCATGGCGAACAAGTGACTTCTTCTCTACTTTCACCTCCTCTAGTTGACTTGGCTTGACTATGATAGCTGAATCATGCAAGGAGAAAGTGCGATACATGGAAAACATCATGTGCTCCCACCAACTTTCTCAATAAGCTCTACTATATATGCCAGCTTCCTACCAGTAATCGAGATAGGTCCTACAAACCACGGTGCTAGCTTCCCTGAACTACCGAATCACATGACATGCCTAAGTGGTGAGATTTTCACAAACATCATGTCACCCATTGTGAACTCTAATTTTGTACATCTCCTATCAGCATAAGATTTCTATCTATCTTGTGTAGTTTTCATTCTTCTACATATCAAGTCTACTTTCTTCAATGTCTCCCTCGCCATATCCAATCCAAGAATAATCTTATCCGTAGTATCCCACCAATATGATGGTGATTTACAGGGTCTACTATATAGCGCCTCAAATGGTGTCATCCCAATGCTCACCTAATAGCTGTTATTATAGGTAAACTCCACCAATGGAAAATGAACCTCCTAAGAGCCTCCAAAATCCAAGATGCACACCCTAAGCATGTCCTTTAAAACCCGATTCACTCTCTCTATCTATCCATCCATCTATAAGTGATAAGCGGTACTCAAGCTCTACTCAATGCTTAAAGCCTCCTATGGACCCCTCCAAAATTCGCTGGTGAAAAGAGGATCTTGTTCGTTAATAATGCTAGTTGGAACTTTGTGTAACTTAACGACCTCCCTCGAATGTAGAGTCACTAAAGATGTTGTCGTTCTCGTACTCCTAACAAGTATAAAATAAGCGCATTTGGTCAGTCGATTGACTATGACCAAGTACTCTCATTCTCTCTCCTACTCCTCGATAAAACATTGATAAAATCCATATAAATACTCTCCCACTTCCATTAAAGAATATCTAATGGCTTCAACAAACCTCCCGACTTCTTCTACTCTACCTTTACCCTTTGATAAGTAATACATCGAGCTACATACTCCGTTACATGCTTCTTCATATTCGACCAACAAAAGACTCTCGTCCTGTCATCGTATATTTTGTCTCCACCGGGATGTATGGTCATTTTCGAACGATCAGACTCAGCTAGTACCATATCAATAACCCAATAATGAGAGGAACACATGGTCTACCATCTCTTTGTAATCATCCCTTCGAGTCAATGGCATAATGCCTCAAATGACTCGACTGCTCTCCTCTACCAAGCTTCTCAAAAATATCCACTAAATCTTTTGTTGCTTTTGACTAGATCCAATATGTTCCATGAGTATAGGTTGCACATCCAAAGCTGCTAATAATCCCGGGGTAATATCTGATGATGGTCAAAAATCAAATGTTGGAACGAACTCCAAATGATTCCACTTTAAGAACAAAGGACTCAATACTGCATGTTGTTTGTTCAAGGCATCAACCACTAGATTGCCCTTACCTGGGGTATATATGAGATATCAAAATTGTACGATGCCAAAAAATCCAT
The DNA here is from genome assembly GCA_030765085.1 of Allium cepa. Lineage (NCBI taxonomy): Eukaryota > Viridiplantae > Streptophyta > Magnoliopsida > Asparagales > Amaryllidaceae > Allium > Allium cepa. Next base: position 475,004,245 of record CM060931.1, read on the forward strand.
CCACCTCTTCAGCCTTAAAATCAAGTCCTTTTGGAAGAATAAATACCTCAAAAACTTGCGATCTGTATACAAGTCAAACTGCTCTCCTATAAGATAATGTCTCCTTGAACTGAGCATAAAAGACAATGGCCGCTAACTTAGGACCATGGATAGGGTAGTTTCTCTTGTGGACCTTGAACTGTCAACTAGTATAGCTCACCATCCTTCCTTCTTGCATCAGGACGGTGTCCAACACTGTACCACAAGCATCGATATATATATATATATATATATATATATATAAATATATATATATATATATATCTTGAATGCTTTCGTACCATCGGGTAATACCAAAACATGTGCACTAGTCAATGCCTCCTTTAGTTGAATAAAAACATCCTCACACTTCGCATCCCATGAGAAACCTAAATTCTTCTTTGTGAGACAAGTCAGAGGGGCAGAGATCTTTGTGAAGTTCTTAATGAACTTCTGATAGTAGCCCGCTAAACCAAGGAAACTCCACACTTCCGTGACATTCTTCGGCATTTGAACAGGTGCAACTTTATTGGGATCAACCATCATCCCACTTTCTAAGGCAACGTGTGGAACAACCCGCATTTTAATGGGCCTAAATTATGACAGGAAGAAAAACCAAAGTCCATCAAAGGATGGAATCATGAGCATGATCAAAGATTAATAGAAATCTGAACTCATAGTGAAAACAATAATAGGATATAAATACTGACTATGGCTACTACCTTGGAATTAATGGTATTTCTTGGATATATAATTGCCACATCAGCATCGAGCATGAGAGAAAAGAATACTTCTCCAACAATTAATCATGTCCAACTCCAGTGATATGTCCCCCTAAATCTATCCTGTAGGTTGTAATGAGAAGGGGGTTAGAACAACGTTCTAGTGACTGAAAAATCTATACAGTGTCCAAAACATAAATTCATACCGATTGGTTTCCACTTAATTGTTATGTCTACTATTTTATGGTTAACCAAATTAACCTAACATTGCACAAACGATATTCCTACCTAACATAATTTATCCACCCACCCTTTCAAGGTACAAAATACTGACGTAATTCCATCAATCACTTAGTACTTCCAAATATGAAGTGGGCACCTAGCATCGTCATCGTTGGTCTATTGGTCCTAGCTACAGAGAGCTTTGACCAATATTTATGGTTTTATAATACATCATATCCATATTACTAATGAATCTATCATCGTTAAAGTCTTATTCATGTAAGGCACAGTACCCAAGCCACTTAATACCTTATTAATAAGGACTAGGCAAACCCCATGACCATTTAATAACTATATCCTAGGTAGGCCTTTGTCCTTTAATACCTAACTCCAAGACGGACTCCTCACTTGTACTATCTAGCTGATATTACTTGGAATCTCACTGGTACACTTAATGCTTCTTTATAGGAAGAGGCGTACCATAGATCAGTCACTTAATACCCCAAATCTGAAGCGGACCCTTCCCGAGATATCCACTACCCCTCCTAATAGATAATTCGGATCACTAAATATTTTTTAATTAGGAAAGAAGCGAGCGCTCAAACAAACACTTAATATCATTAATCCCTAAGAAGATCATATTATTCCCATATTGCTTCCTATGAGTCCTATGATTGGTGATGTCCACTACAAGAAATTTGATTTTTAGTGGCGCTAAAAAAGCGTTACAAAAAGTTTTGGTGGCGTTTTGTTAAATGCGGCTAGAAAACATGCGACTAAAAATCCATGATTTTTTGTTGCATTTATTTTAACACCACTATAAATGAATCTTTGGCAGTGTTTTTTAAACATTACTAAAGATCTTTTTTACAACGTTTAAGAAATGCCACCGAAAAGGTGCCGTTTACTATCTTATTTTTTTGTTGCACTTATTATTATTTTTTGCAGCGTTTTTTGAACGCCACAGAAATTATCTGAGTTACTATAATTGTTGATTCTATAGCGCTTTTTAAACGCTACAAAAAAATACTTTTGGTGGCGTTTTTTCTCCACCACCGTATGTTTCGATTTTATTGCCTGCTGTTCCACGACTACATCTGATTTCGCCTCCAATTCAAGTACTTCAAAACTTATACAATAACGTAATATATAAACACATACACATTCAAAAATAACACATTCAATGAACCACAATAACACAAACAAAAGCAATTACATAATCACTACTATATCATAACATTAGCGTCAAGACAAAAGGTTAACCATACGTTTACACAACCAAACTACCATAAACAGTTTCATAATAGTACATGCAACTAAAGTAGAGCTGCTACCATACATACTAGTTTCATAATAGTTTCATAACAGTTTTAATCAACCTAACTACATACATGTGCTGCTACCATACCAAAAACCAGTGCTGCTGCTTGAATTCTTCACAAACGTTTATCTATCTGTAAACAATAATAATCATGTTACTAAATATTTGTGAGGTGAAGGTATCAAAGATAAAAAATGGACAAATATTGAAGTCCTTAGACTATAATACTTCAAAAAAATATACAAAACATCACGTTTTCATCCAAAAGCCTCAACATTTTTCCTGACCAAAACTTCCACCATTCTCTACTTCATTCAACTGCTCCAACAACATACTTCTCCCTGTACGACTCATAACCTTCCTCTTCAAACAATCTACAGCCATTCAACTCATACCATCACTCATTACACTTCACCATACCTCTACTTCACAGTTCCAAACCATACAACATCACTGCACACAACTCAACCGACCACTACGACAACCCACACGTCCTCTTACATTCCAAAGCCATTACTGTCGTATACCATTGCCATCACCATAGTTACCCCGCCTCATCATCAACTACTTCTTAGATTAACCATCCAAACCACCTTTATCCCTCGACACCAAACTACATACTACTGCACCCTAACACCTTCAACCAAAACAGTGCTTCCTCATCCACCTTCAACCAAAACAGTGCTTCCTCATCCACCTGACCACCTTCAAATTTGACTTCATAGCTCCTCCTTGCAGTATGTCTTCAATACAACTCCAACACACCCATAACAGTCAATATCCATCACATCCCCTCCTTGCCACCAACTACAGTAAAAAAACGAATTGCAACCCAAACAGCACATGTACTCCATCGCCACATCACATCACCTTTCGCTCTTTCAAGTTAACTTTATAAAACTTGTTTAATTTTAATAATTAATTTTTATTAACTTAGTTAACTTAATTGACTTATTATTACTATTATTATTAAAACTCAGTTAAGTTAATTATATTATTATTAAATACTGCTATGGTTAGTTCAAGAAAAAGGTAAAAAACATCAAAATTACAAGAAAATGAAATAATTTTTCAACACAGGTAAATTTACCACATTGGGGCTTGAGGAGATGCTAAGTCCAAAAATGGGTAAGGCCACCTACAGTCAAAAAATAAAAAATAATCTACTTAATATTTAAAGATAAATAAATTATATGTACTATGTACAGAATGTATGATACCAGATTGAGACAAAAGCATGGAGAAGCTACTGAAAAATGACAAATGCAGACGTCTAAAGAAGGAAATACGAGATTCGAAACCATGGGAAGCGCTATAGGAAAATAGAAAACACAAAAAATAGCATTTTCGGGAAAAATGATCAAAAATGGAATTATCAGTTTATTTATTTCAATTATTCATGTAGGATGAAAGAAACATGTACCAAGCAATTAAGGGCTCTATCGCCAAGGAGGAAGATTGCGTTCACAGTGTGCATCCCGATCAATATCTACGAAATTACCCAAAAATTACTATGAAAGATACTATTGTATAATATGAGAATAATATTGGATGATTATACTTACAAAATCGAGCTCATAATCTTTCAAAGCAAGGAAAGGAAAGATGATGAACCAAAACACACAGTCAGCGAGGATCACAACACCTGCATTAGTTTGAACATGTATGTATACAAAGAGGTGTACCTTAAAAAATGTGTGTGTATCAAAACATTTACAATAGTGATCAAGTCTTTAATTAAGAACCTGATATATGACCTGAAACAAGTAGCCCCAGAATCCAGCAAGTTTTTTCTTATAAAGACACTTATGCTTGATTTCCTTCATCTCTTTTATAGCAGTTGCATATGTTGTGTTTTCTTCGTCTAACTTTCTAACGTCTTCGATTATATTAGTGCTGGCAGTTTTGCTATAGTATTGGTGGCATCCATATATAGAAAGGATGAACCAAGCTGCAACATGCAGTTTGCATGTAAGATAGATGTATAGGGTGAAACAATCTAGCAGTGTATAAGTCTGTGTCATATTTTACACCTCTTGTACATGCATTCAGTATATGCTTATCTAACATAAGAGATATGTAAATGAATATGTATTATAACATAAAGAACTGTACAGATCAAATTGCCCCTATTTAGATTGAGTAGTAGATGAATAGATGTAGCAATCTGATCAATATCTATATTATAACACAAAATTTATTTTTGAAATTCTAGTAGACATACCCCACTACAAGAAATTTGATTTTTAGTGGCGCTCAAAAAACGCTACAAAAAGTTTTGGCGGAGTTTTGATAAACGCCGCTAGAAAACATGTGACTAAAAATCCATGATTTTTTGTTGCATTTATTTTAGCGCCACTATAAATGAATTTTTGGCAGCGTTTTTTAAACGTTACTAAAGATTTTTTTACAGCGTTTAAGAAACGCCACCAAAAAGGTGCCGTTTACTATCTTATTTTTTTGTTACACTTATTATTATTTTTTGCAGCGTTTTTTGAACGCCACGGAGATTATCCAAGTTACTGTAATTGCTGATTTTGTAGCGCTTTATAACGCTACAAAAAAATATTTTTGGTGGCATTTTTTCTCCGCCGCCGTATGTTTCGATTTTATTGCCTGCTGTTCCACGACTACATCTGATTTCGCCTCCAATTCAAGTACTTCAAAACTTATACAATAACGTAATATATAAACACATACACATTCAAAAATAACACATTCAATGAACCACAATAACACAAACAAAAGCAATTACATAATCACCACTATATCATAACATTAGTGTCAAAACAAAAGGTTAACCATACGTTTACACAACCAAACTACCATAAATAGTTTCATAATATATACTCCAAGGTATCATACACACACATTTCAAAGACAAAAATGATGACGTTTAACAAGTAAAAATTTCTTAAATGCCTATCATACCATAAAATGGTGCACTGTGCACTTCAACACCACTCCGCACCTCCAAAACCACATTCTGCTATTGTCTTATAAACTCCTGCCTCACATTCAGTCACTTACCTCTCCACCATACATGATATCAGGTGCACAAACACTCAAAAGATCCTACCCCTTGCCACATTCATCAAACACTTCTACTCCTCAAAACTGTGCATATCACAAAATTACATCAACCCACAACATCAACTGCTGCCAATACCATTGTGTCATCAAACCATATAACATCCACTGCTTTCACCACTCTATCCCTCTGCCTTCTCACCATCATCAACATTCACTTGCATTACCTCCAGAAACTCAAAGCTGCTGCAATTTCAACATTAAATATCTTACCACCTGTTCTACACTTCACCCACTTCAACAAGTAACCCCCGCTACTAATCTACATCATTTCACCACCTAACTGCCACCAACGCATCACCATATACAACAGAGTAGACACCAAAACACAGATCACTCAACCATTTAACCTACCATATCTACATCTCCATAGTTATCCACCACTGCAAACATCACTACAGTGCGCACCCCCATCAACACACAACAACTTCAACACACTTATCATCAACACAAGGCAAACTCTGATCATCTTTGCCTTGCATCTCCAACTTCCAGACATACAACAGTTCTTCCTCACATATCTCCACAGTGCCTTCATATCACCTTAAAACATCCCACCACCATATCCACACTTGAACCATCCTCTACCACTACTGAGCATTCACTGCCCATATCACCAATACCAGACATTCTCACACAATCACCTCTAGTTGCTACTTCACTTCATTTGGTCTTCTTCGCTGTATTATATAGAATACTAAGGAAACTTTCCAGCCATTGTATATTAGTACAAGATAAGTATGTTTTGGTTTGAATTCATTTAATACCAATGCTTGAAACCATGGAACACTACAACGTTTACTTTCTTAATATTATTATTATTTATAATTTTTTTTAGCTTAACCTTAGTTAATTTTATAAAACTTGTTTAATTTTAACAAAACTTAGTTAATATTTTATAAAACTTATAAAACTCTACGCACTTGCTACAAAATTTCTAAACGAACATATACATAAAAAAAAAAAACCCTGAGTTTTGCCTGATAAGCTCAGCAGTTTTAACTAGTTCTCCCATAGTTGCCAATGACCCATTATGTCTGAGATTGATTTGGTAACCAGCAATAGAGCTAGGCTTGAAATAATATAAGCAGCAATTGGTCATTTAATTATTTTTAGTTAGAAACACATGGAAATACATTTGATTTTATGACAATAAACCATAAACAATCTCCCATGAATGGGCAAACCTAATAGAAGATGCCTAAGAACATGATCAGGCCTGAGCAGATCATAAGGTAATCTCCCATGAACAAATACCTGAAATTGTCATAGTCAAAGTTACAACTAATTGCCTATTCAACATTTAAATGAAGTAATATATGGTGGTAAATTTGATTTTACTACATTGCTCTTTTTTCATGTCTCAGACCCAAAATAACATGCTCTTTTTTCATTTTTTGTTTCAATTATTTCGCCAAGCATGGAGTGCAATGGTACATATGTACAAAAATAGATGTTGTATGATAAGCCTGTAGTTCTTAAATTTGGCATTACGTAGGATAACTTGTAAAGCCAAATATCATTACAGTTTTATTAATATCTCACATGCAATTAAGTGCATTAACTTTAGGTCCCAGAAATTGCAGCCACAACTTAAAAAAATATGGTTCTATACTTTCTAAGCTTAAAATTGAGGTGAAATATCAGCACCTTTTGATAGCCTGTTGACTGGGCAATAACAATATTAGCTTCATTTTCAGTTCTAGTTGACATTGTAAATAGCTTGCTCACCTTCCAGATGCCTTTTAAAGGCAGCAACCATTTCAAGCATAGATATGCCACATCCAGTACCTGAATTGTAAGCAACACAGCTTGAAAGATGGAAAGAAGAAAGATTGTAAAGGAAAAAAAAAACCTATATTTCCTATGCAATTTTTATCTTTACTTCTCTGTGCAGTTTATGCAAGTTACCCCAAACTTAAGTCCTACTACTCCGAGCAATTTTATCAAACTTAATTATTATTATTATTATTATTATTATTATTATTATTATTATTATTATTATTATTATTGCAAATTTGTTAATTTTTATAAAAATTAGTTAACTTAGTTAAATTTTTATAATGCTTAACCAATCTTTATCAATTTATTTATTTTTTATCAAACTTTGTTAATCATTATAAATATTAGGTAACTTGTTTAATTTTTATAAACTTAGTTAGTGTTTTAATTATTATTATTATTTGCAACAGACTTAATTTTTTTATGCCTTTACTGATTTCTAAGGGCTCAATGTGCTTTTATAAATGGTGGAAATATCACGAAGAATATATTACTGGCGCATGAGATAATTAGAAACTTTAACAAGAAGAGCATTAAAAAATTATGTATTAAAGTTGAACTTCAAAAGGCATATGAAAATTTAGACAGAGGTTTTATCTGTTTCATGCTATCCAGAATGCTTTTCCCTCGGCAATTCATTAACCTGATTACACAGTGTATATCTACCCTTACTTATTCTTTTTTGGTTAACCGAGAGCCTTTTGGAGATATAACCACAAATAGGGGTATTCGACAAGGGGATCCACTTTCACTCCATTTGTTTTCTATAGAAATGGAGTATTTATCTTTGAAATTAGAGGCTGCAGTCAGAACTAAACATATAAATGCTACTAGTAACGTTCAGCCTATAATTTCTCATCTGTTATATGCAGATGATTTAATGATGTTTGCTAGAGCTAATGAAAATAGAGCAACAAGTATCAGAGAGATCATTGTGCATATGGGACCAGTAGCAAGTCTACATATTAACTAAATGAAGTCAAAAGTCTATTTCAGTAGTAGTTGCCTGAATAAGAATTCAATTTTGCAAATTTTGCAACTATAGGAAGCACAACTGCCTGTTAAGTATCTTGGAGTGCCACTCTCTTCAAACTATTTACATTATTCAGAATGTAATGGACTATTTCAGAAAATTATGACTATATTTGATACTTAGGACAACAAATTATTATCTATGGCGGGGGAGCTAAGCTCATACAGACAGTTATCACACGTATGGTCCTATATTGGATGATGAGGTATCATATGCCAAAAATCACCAAATAGCTTGGACAAAGCTTTGTTGACCTAAAAGTGAGGCAGGTTCAGGCCTTAAAAACTCTGTAGAATTAAGGTCCAAAACATGTCTTAAGCTTATTTGGCAACTACATTTTAGGGGTAACCTGTTGGCCAAGTGGATGTTAAACAAGTATTGCTCTCAATCTAATTTTTGGCAATTAAGACATAATAACAATATGTCATGTACAATGAAGAATATGTTAGCTATAGAGCTCTTAGTCTACAGTGCATCAAGAGAGTGGTAATAAATGGCCGCAACACACTTCTTGGACTGACCTCTGGATAAACCGTACTAGTCTAGTGGATATTCTTTGATGGGATGGGTACTACCTTAGTGAATGCAAAAATGCCTCAGTTTCTCACATCTTACATGAAGGCCAGTGGACCGTGAATAACACAACAAAAACAAGGGAATGTGCTTCTAGTATAACTCAAATACCTATATGTCAGGATGGACAACATGATTACTGTAACGACCCGGAATTTTAGGCAATATCAATTTAATAATCCGTGTTAATAATTAAATTGGTTTGATAATTTTTCTTTATAATTTTAATTTAAGATGGAATTTTCAAATTGGTAATATATATATGTATGTATATATTATAATTTGATGTAGTTTTGAAATTTAATATAATCTGCTGATAATTTATATATGTTTGATATTGTAATTTAAAGCTTTATTTTAATTAATATTTTTCAAAAGTAAATTTAAGATTTATTCAATTGTTTCCAAAGTATAAGATAATTGTTATTTTAAATAAGATAGTTTAAAAAGGTTTTAAACAAAGTTTTGTTTTATCTTTCTTTTAAAGTATTTAAAATATGATAGTTTGAAAAGAATTTAAACAGGCTTTGTTTTCTTTTCTTTTAAAATGCTTATTATAAAATGGTTATAAATGTATATGTAAATGTTTTAGATTCTTAAATCCGTGTATAAGAAATTATTTGTATTTTAATTAGTTTTGGAACATTTTCTTTTAAAGTTAAATTTATATTTACATATACAAGTATTTATTTATAAAGTAAATTTAACATGTGAGTTTATATTCACATTTAAATTAAGAAAAAAATTAATTAAAAATATTTAAAGACATGTGTAAACATAATAGTCTTCTTAATTACACTTGTAAAATTAGAAATGCATGCTAATGACATTTGTCTTAGTTAAAGAACAAGTGTCATCTACTAATTTTATTTTCTTTAATTTATCATAATTTAGTTCTTAAAAGCATATATCCTTCTTCAAATCCTTTTTCTTGTTTTTTTTTCTTTCAGCGGAAGCAAAATGAATTCAAACCAAAATTTTGTAGAAAACTTTTCAACTATTTCAAACTTTTCCAAATCTTGTAACCTACTTTCAAACCTGAAATTAAGACCCAAAAAGCAAAACAAATATGAAAGTAAAAGCTGCAAACTTCAAACCTGCAACTTAAAAAGGAAGTTCAACATCAATTACAGCACTTAAACCTTCAAATTGAAAGCATGCAAGGATTCCTATTTCATCAGCAAGTAAATCAGAAGCAATTTTCAGATTTTATTCAAAGGTCTGAAGGAAAATCTGCTTTGCAATCAAAAATATGTGAGTAAATCCTATTTTAAAAATAGTTATGACAAAATCTTTGATTGAAAGTTGCATGCAAATGAAATTGATTTTGATGATGTATATTTGTTTACCTGCATGTATCTTTATATATATATATATATATATATATATATATATTGAATTGCCTATAAAAAAAACTAGAATGGTTACAGTGTTTATTAAAAATAGTTCAAATCCTTCAATAATCTCAATAACTTGATTTTTAACACAAACTGGATTGTGATTTGTAGATGAAAGTTGTTTGCAATCACATAATTTATCATCTAAAAATAATTATAGGATTTTAAAATGAATGAGTTACTCAAGATTTTTAAATTACAGTGAAAAATCAAGTTTGGGCAAAATTTTATAATTTCAAATTCTAGTTTTGAATGTATAATTGAATTACAATTGGAAAGTAATGATTTTTAGAGCTTGTATCATAATTTTTAATTGTGTATTTAAGGTGAATTTTGGGTTTGTGTGTTTTTGGGGGTTTTGGAGATTGCCATTGATTGGCGTGTTGATTGGTGCTGGATCTTTGGTCGAAGCAAGTTTTGATGTTGGGGATGTGGGGAAATTGTACTTGGATTTTTCCAATGATCGTGGTGATGGGATTCGACCAATTTAGGGTTTATACTAGTTTGGGTTTCGGCTTGACTATTTTGGCAATGGCGACGTGGAAGATGGTTCGAGTTCAATCGCGATGGGGGGGGGGGGGGGGGAAACGTAGCCGGTGGTAGTGGCGTAGTTTCTGGATGATGGGCATGCGAGCCAGTGATCGGTTGTGGCGGCTGGAGGGGGTTTTTCCGATCGTTCTTTGGTTGCTGTTGGGTTGAGGTGACCAAATTTTGATTTGGTGGAAGTTTCTTCGAACAGAAAGATCAAGAGGGTCGGTGATGTTGCCGTGGACTTGAGGAGGTCTACGGCGGTGATCGTCGTTGGTCGGCACGGTTGTGCATATGCACCGTGCACGATGGGGAGCAGGTGGAGTTCTGTGTTTTGGAGAAGACGAATTGAACTCGTGTGGGTTCTCGCGCTGTAACCGAGGGTAACTCGAAGTTGACGGAGGCTGGTTGTGTTTCGGGGCTTGCTCGAGTACTTTGGGGTTCAGACTCGAGATTTGGGATGTCATTATCTGGTTTGTACTGCGTAAATATTAGGTTGCAATGAAACTTGAGTTTGTATAATTATAGATAAGCATTTCAATTTATAACAAGTTTTATAGAAAAGAAACAAAATACTAAGTTAATACTTGTTGTTTAAAATAAATAAAAATCAAGTTTAAGTTGTAAAATAAGTTTATAAAAGAAAATAAATTTATAAAAGTTAAAACTTGTTCTTAGATGTAAAAGTAAATCAAACATTTAAAAGTGATAATTGAATTTATTTTCAAAAGAAATTAAAATGTTTTAAGATGATTGTTTTGAAAATAATTATCTAATTAAATTTTGAAGTTCAATTTAAAAGAGAAATTTGAATTTAATTATTGAATCAAAGTTTTAAGTAATGTTTTAATAACAAAATTTTCAATTTATATTGAAAATAAATTAGTTTAAACTTGATAATTTAAAGTGTTTTAAATTTGTAAATGATTTATAAATGCTTTATCTCCAAGTAAGGTTATTATTATGATTTTGTAAACCAAGTTTAATAATTTGACTTTGAATTAATAAGATTTAAATTATTCAAATAATTTATTTATGAAAATAAATAAGGTTAAATTATTGGATAATTAACTTAAGAATACTTATTTAATATGATTTGTTAATAAGTTAAGTTTGATTAAGATTAATGATTTTCTTAATTAATTAAAGATTTCCTTTAATTATAAGAAGATTAGTTAATTAATTATTTAATTAATTTTAAATAATTAGTTAAATTGTTTATTTAATTTTTAAATAATCACTTAACTATGAATTAATTAAGTGTAATTACTTAATGAAGTAATTAATGGTTAATAATTGAATGTAATTAAGAATGGTAATTAATTATGGAAGTAATTAAATGGGAGTGATTAATGGGTAATCCGTTGATGTTATTAATTAAGGGATTAATTAATATAATTGTTTTGAAATTAATTAATTATGAAGTAATTAATTAATTAAAGGATTAAGGATTATTTAATAATGGAATTAATTACTTGTTAAGTAATTAATTAAGTGAGTAATTAAGAGTTATTAATGAAGTAATTAGAGATAATTACTTATGTAAGTAATTGAGAGTTAATTACTTAATTAATTTGAGTTAATTAATTAATGTGATTAATTAATTAATTAATGAGATTTATTTATGATTAATTACTAAGTGTAATTAATTAAAGAGTAATTAATTAATAAAGTAATTAATTAATTAAGGATTATTTATTAATTTAAATTGATTAATAATTACTTAATGAAGTAATTAAAGATTAATTAATTAGATTAATTAATCAAAGTAAATATAATTAATTAAGAAGTTAATTAATTAAGATAAGTAATTACAAGTTGTTAATTACTAATTATGATTAATGAGTTGATTGATTACAAGTTAATTATTCAATTAATTTAAAGTAATTATTAATTAATAAGGATCATTAATTAATGTAATTAATGAGATTAATCAAGGTTGATTAATAAAAGTTATTAACCAAAGTGCGATTAATTATTTGTAATTAATTAAGGTTTAATGTAATTAATTATAATTGATTAATTAATAGAAGTAAATGAAAGATCATTAATTATTGTAATTAATGATAGTAATTTAAAGGTTAATTACTGAATATGGTTAAGGTTAATTACTTGAATGTAATTAAAGTATAATTAATCAAGGAAGATTAATTTGGGAAGATCATTCGAGATGATCGATTTATTTATTTGAAATAAATTAATGGAGAAGGATTTAGGTAATCCTATTGATTAAGAGTTAATCAATTCTGCTTTGGATGATTTATTAATATTGGTTGATTGATTTATATTGGATGATCAATATTGAGTGATTGATATTGGGTGATTGATAATGGGTGATGGATATTGGTTGATACTGGATGATTTGGATATCTATGATATGTGATATGTTGCATTGTGAGATGAATGTTTGTTATGAATTATCTATTGTGACAATGTGATTCATCTATCTGTTTATATCATCCTGAATATAAGTTTAACTGTTTAAAACCCTTAAGTACAACTTGGACATTAAAATGGCGTTTGGTTTCGGTGAGACCGGGATCGGGTTTCCATATTTGGATAATCCGAAAACCACATCGATTCCAATTAAACGTTAGGTTGTGAATCCAAATGGAGCTTTATGAAGACTCGAGGTGTAAGAACTATACGTCAGTATGACTCTGTGGGTGATTCCGTGATGAGTTTGACGGAATAGTGCTTATAGATTCGAGATGGTGATTCAGAGTGCAAGGGCTATGGTCGTTGACTCTGAGGGCGATTCCAAAATGAGTGCAACGAGATAGTGCCTTCGGTTTCGTTCGAACCCGAAACGAACTTGTATGGATTGAATGTTTTCAGAACATCATCAGGTGGACGATGAGCATTCTAAGATAGATGTGCTCTATAAAGGTAATCGCAGCCTCAAGCCTTATTAACCGGGAATGGCTAAAACAGAGGAGGTGCAGCAAGGCTTCGCGGGTAGCTCCCACTGGAGAGCGAGATTTACCCCTGTCTAGAGGTCCCTTTCTATTTCAGCTTAGTGTGTGGTTGGTCGCGCCAACTACGGGGTGGTCTTGTTCCAGACTGTTCAGTAAGGAATGGTTCCGGCCTTGTGTTGCAGGAGAGCAGGCGTACTCCTCGGTACGTTGATCTAGGCCACGTACTGTGACGGACGGTACCCTAGTAGCCCTGCCATTGATGGAAACCCATTCTTCCTATGAGACCCTACGGTTTTGATTGTATTACCCACTTTTGTGGCCAGTAGCTGGAATTTAATAGATGTAACAATTTCGGCTATTTCTTATTTACTTGAAAACTCTAGACACTATTATAATATCACTGGATTTCCTATCAAATGTTTTGGTTAGCATAAGGTAAAAACTTTTCCATGTTTATGTGTGGGAAGTCTTACGTGATACCTTTTCTTTTCAAAGGTTTTTCTAAAGTTAAGAAATTTTAACCCGTTTACTCACACCAGACCCCTGTCTGACCCGAGTGTTTATTTTCTGTTTTATTAAACTCTTGGGTACTCATAGTATGTATGAGTAGTCGAGTGTTTCAGGGTAGCTTGACGAATTCTGAAGGAGATATGGAGCAGGAGGCTTCCACGTGTAGATATATTTATGGATCCGCTGTGTTTGTTGTATCTGTACCTTGTGTTCTTGAGTTATATAGTTAGACAGATATTTATAGCCGTCTAATATCTGTTGTATAAGTTGTGTACTCTGATGTAATATGAGACTATGTAATATTTTATGTAATATATTATATTTCATTCGTTCCGTTGTATGTTCTCCGATGTTGTTGTGTTTCTTCTTTCTCTTTCTTTTCTTCTTCTATCCCTTTCTTTCTTCATTGACGATGCGATTTCCTAGAGATAGGAAGTCGGGTCGTCTCAATTGCTGTAAGTGGTGTGGACAACATAAATTCTCTTTTTCAAAAACATGGCTAAGGTGCAGAAATGTTTCAGATCAAGTTACTTGGGCTTTTGTCATATGGAATAAAATCAATAGTAGGAAAATGTCATACCGTGCTTATAGAGCTGTCTTTGGACATTTAAATACTGAAGACAGATTAAAGCAATGACAACCTCAGATAGATACAATGTGAGTTCTGTGCGGTGAACAAAATGAATCTACCCAACATATATTTTTTAATTGCTCATATAGCCAATTTATGTGGACTTTGATGAAAATGAAATTAAGTGTATTGGATAACAGAGATACTCCCCTATCCATAGAAGATGAAATAGCTACTATTAATCAGCGATTTACTACTAGGGATCAAATCTCTCAGCTTGCTTCTTGCTGCCTCGTCACGTCAATTTACTACTTATGGGATGGGAGGAACAAACGGATCTTCCAAAACCATAGATTGAACAACCGCCATGACATCATCAACACTAGATTTTTCGCAAATTCGAAACCTGCACTTCTTCATGTTACTTTATCATAGATTAGCTGCTACACAAAGTTTCAACTTAAGTGGAAAAGAGCAAAAGAAAAAAACAATAATAAAATCATTGTCACATGTAATAAAATCACCACCTTCTTAAAAAGAAGAAATTATTGAAAGTTCAACTGCCTAGAAAATTAACTCGTACTCGTTACTGAATATTATTGAAGTTCAAACATTGAATCCCAATAAAGGTAGCACAAACATGTTTATTTTGCTTCATTTGTTTATCAATATGTACTGACGGACAGATTAAACATTTGAGGAGAAATATAGTTCAACATCAATAATTGAATTCGGTATAAATATTAATCTTTTTATTCAAAGTTCAAACAACGTGGAAACTCTTTATAAAAGTCACATTTGATTTAGCATATAATCAGTGTATGGATATACACACACACACACAAATATATATATATATATATATATATATATATATATATATTTGTGTGTGTGTATTGCTAAAGCAAGTGGCCTAGCTAGTTGCATAGCAACTGCAACTCTGAACTTGACTAGCACTAGCTCTAGAACTGATAATAAGATGTACACTATATGTGAAGTGCCTCTGCAGACCTTAATTTATATTGTCATAATTAATTAAAACTTAAAGTGCCTTACCACTAAATATGCATCTAATTAGTAGGCAACATAAAGAGTGGTTAGGGGAACAACACTTTTGAAAATACTTTAAGTTCCAACATATCAGAGATACTTACATGAAATGAGGGGTGTGGTTCAACATCAATTTCAAGAAGCATAATGGAAGATTAAGCTCGGTATTCTCTTTACTAGAAAAAGCAAATTCTACAAGGTTCAAAGTAGCAGTTCCAATAATAAATGGCTTGTTCTTAGATCCTTGTTTTGTCCCCTAAAATAGAAACATAAATAAAGATATGTTTTTAATATTGGTTTATTTTTTGAAAATAACAATAAAAAACAAACAAAAATGAAATCCCAAAGAACGTTCATAGTTTTTCATCAGATCAAGTTTCAAGAAGGTTACAAAAATTAAATATAAAAAAGTTGAACTTTCTGATTTAATGCTCTTATCTCTTGAGAATATCGAATGTCCTCCGTCACTGCTAGCCAACTACATCGTAAATCATCCAAATTGCCACTGCCAGGTCCATGCCTCGTCTCCATATCAAAGCCGCCAACACCAAATCCTCGGCCAATCCTCGCCGCAAAACCATCCCCATCACTCAGCCTCCCAGGCATGTGTTTTCTCCTTTTCCAGTAGCGCTAAAATTTTCCCCTGCACGAATTTATCATTTTCTCTCTCTTCGTTAATCAATTTAGGTGAGACCAAAGACGAGGCGATTTTGGAAGATAAAAATAAGGGAAAAAAAAATCTGAAGAATAATTTTTTAGGGGGTTTCATTCTCCTTTTGAGAGGAGGAATGTTGGTGGGGGTAAGTGTTAAAAAGATTGAGAGGAGGATAAGCGTTAAAGGATGTATGAGTGGCCCTGTAAATTTTAGCAAAATTTCATCGAATTGTTGGCGGGATTCATTTAGCAACGTTTATTTCTTAATTTTCATACTTTAACTAGCCAATGGTTGCATATACCGTGAAACGCCACCGATTATTGCAACTAAAGACAAATTTTCTTGTAGTGCCCCAAAATACACGGTCACCAACATAAATGTCCACCTACATAAGGGTAAGGTACATTAGTTTGAAGGTTGTGCTTGAATATACAATTTGAATAGTAGTTGGGATGGCAGAAAACTATAGGCATATGCGAAAAACTGAGTGATAATGTCTAATATCATATATGAGGTTTGTTCAAAATGAAAATGTGTAATTAATATATGTTAGTAGTATTTCCCTTTAATTTACACAAAACATAAATTCAGTACAAAAATGAAAAGAAATAGCTTACTAAGTATAATAGTAGAAAATGCTAGCGCCATCAAAAACAACATTAGTAGCAAGCAAAGCAAAAGCAAAAAAAAGACAGAACTCGAAACATAAGCAGGCAAACAGGATGTATCACTTGAAGACATGGCATCCACAACTCGTATTCATCAAGAATGCCCAAGTTATCCTCTTTTCCTATTAAGGCGCATACCATTGTAGTGCCTATCTACCAATTAAGATCCACTCAATATCAATTTCAGTGTGTAGTTCAGGATTCCTCACAGTGCAACTCCATCATCACATTCCTCCCACTACCTCACCAAAACCAAAATTGCGCTGCAATCAACAACCACTTAACTACATCACCCCTGCCACATTTCCTCACCACTGCACTCACGCTCAACTTCATCAATGCACAAAAGCTTCCTCCCATCGACCTTCTCAGCGTTCAAAACTGTCCACCTTTCACCATCAAACCTACCTTCACCTTCCTCAAACCGCAACTCTACTTCCTCTACCACTCATCACAAAACTGCCATAACACACAACGGCCTCCTCCCACATCAGCAAACCTTCAACAACCATCTCCAGTCGCCATCACCCATCTGAGCACATTCCAACCTCAACTGCAAGTTCAAAAAATTTCAATAATCAAGCACCGAATCTCCTACACCATAAATTCGTACCTACCTCACTACAAACCCAAATCAAAACAAACCTTCCTTTGTAAAAAATCCAATTCCATCATCAACTTTCCTTTGCACTAAAAATTGCTAATTACCAAATCCACAACCCATACCCAGGCTCACAACGACCATTTTTTATGACTACAACCTTAACCACCAAATCAACATCAACATCCTCTACTTCCTATAACAACTTCATTCACAAAACCGAACCCAAACCCTCAAACAAAACTGTCGGTCATAGTTATGTCACCTGATTGTCAGTTTAAAAAGTGCTGTTTAGTAAGAATGATGCGTTGTTATGATAATGTGATGTATTTTTTAAGAACATACATGTAATATAAACAATAAGGAAAGAATTGGTAAAAATGTTGTACCAAATCATGTTGTAAACCAGGCTGTTCTTCAAAAAGATCAGGTAGGTGCTTTTTCATGGCATCCTTAAATTTTAGCAGCAGCATATGATGGAACTCCATACCATACTTTTGGATCACCAAAATGCATGTGACTTAATGAATATATACATGATGATCCTCCATATGCTGCTAAACATGCATTAAAGAACAACGCAAGACACAGAACTAAAAAATTGAACAACATTGTTAAGCGCAAAGTAAATGATAGTTACTTACCCAGCAAAATGAGGAAAAACACAGAGAACAAAATAGTTTCTATTATTTATAAACTTGAAACACTTTTGGTTGGAGCCATTATATAATTTCTATTATTGGGTTTAACAAACCAACAATGACAATACAAGATTTTATTTTTTTCACAGTATAGGTCAGATAAAACGAGAAAGCAGCAACACAAAAAGTTATAAATAGTGTACCAGGTTTGCAGGCAGTACTTTTATATAACGCACAAAAATGTGCAAATGTTAAAACACAGAGAACAAAATATTTAGGATGATAACTGACCTTTTCAGCAAGATGGAAATTCCCTATGCCATAATTAAACAAGAAATCTTGGATATCAACACGTCCACTGCAACCAAAATTTAGTGATTAAACATTGAAAAGCTTAACAGAATATGTTGCATCGCTTAATGGTGCTTAAGCGCCATATGATTAATTTTAAATGTCTAATATTTTTGCTCAAACATTTTCCATCAGAAGAAAACATCAGCATAGTCATTATCATATTCATGTATCAAGAGTTGGAAACTTACTCGTTTTCACCAAAGTGCTTGTTAATCCCGCTGCAGCAAAAAGAGCTGGAAACTTATCTAAAGCAGGATGTGTTTATCTGAATTTTACACGTAATAAGTTCAAAAATAGACGAGTCATGACTGATTAAAATCCAAATTCATGGTATGTTTTCTAATACACGCAATGAATTCAATAGCGAATTCAACAATACAGATCATTTGGGTAGAGATTAGAAGTAAATAAAGAAGAAGGAAGCTCGAGCAGAGATTACTATGGTAAATACGGATCAATGAGATTTTTTCGAATGGGAATCGGAGGCAGCCTTGTTGCTTCTAGAAGTCGGCTTCTTATCAAGGATTAGAATAGCTGAGCATTACAAATTTGGATTGGAGAACGAATTTGATTTAGGGTTGCTTATTTTGGGGGAAAGAATTGAATTTTTCTAAGGAGCATAGGAATAACAAGGCGGTAATCTTTTGGTTACGTTTATTTGGTCAAACGCGGGATTTTTTTTTATAAAGGCGGGAAGTGAAATATTTTATATAATAAGGGGAAATATTATTAGTTGCATTTACATTCAAACGCCACCAATTTTTGCAACCAAAAGATGATTTTCTTGTAGTGGTCCCACGTCAGTAATAAGTGTACAAAACTACTAGTAGGTTCTGAGTGAAGGGCAGACATTCATTGTATAACTCTACTGACCTCACATCCTAATCTTCTAAGCCAATTAATTATTCTATGAGTCCCATGGTTAAAGATGTCTCACATCAATAGAAAGTGTACACAATTGCTGGTAGTCTCAAAGTGAAAGGCAAACTTCTATTATGTAACTCTACTGACCTCACATCTCAATCTACTAAGTCTAACTAATTTTCTAAGCTTATGAATTTTAGCCATATTATCATTGGCTTTACTATTAAATCGTTCGATTTAAAGGGAATTCATCATTTCAGCTGTGTAACTCTTGGGTGTAAATTTTGTCAACGATTAACATCGAATTATTCTAATGTTAATGTTCACATGTCACTTAGCAGGTGGTGTGACATTATGGTCAAATTTACTGCTTACTCATTTTCGATAAAAATCCAATTTTAGCTAATAAGCGTTACTCAGTTGTGACATTTGTTTAAACAATTCTCTTCATAAAAAATATACCACTTTGGAATTATGGAATTTGGTAATGGTCAAAATTCCAACCTCATCCATATTCAACTTTATAGTCTAAATACAAAGTCCTTGGTTCAATAATAACAATTATCATTAACCGAAATACTCTGGCCAGAGACTTTGACTTTGAGTGGACTTAAGTCGACTGTGACACTAACCGCATATAACCGAGGAGATGAATCCTCTCTTGAATAGTCCTTCACTTCTAATACTTCAAATCGACCCAACTATAGTCACTCAATGGATGCTATGCCATGATTTGGTTATAATCAAAGCAGAGCTTTCATATTAAAGATCCACAATATTCTCAAGTCGAGAGAACTGTGTAAATCAGTCACATCGATATTTTCTATTTGACCTTAGTTATATTAACCAATAGAAAACTATCGAGTGAGTCGTTCCATAGTTATCCAATAACTATTAGTACGTAACCCCTAGGTGTCCGCAGTAGTTATGAGTAATACACCACCTAACATTTGGAGAGCGTTAAGTACTCCAGTATCAACGGATACATCGATATCCCGTCTCGATGCATCTTGACTGGGAACATTTAAAATGGTATATTTGTTTCGTTGTGATAAATTACTCATGGTTACAACACTTTGTAACTACTATCATAAAATATACCATTTATGGATTTTTTATTATTAAATATACTGTTAATTAAGTTAATTAATTAACATAATCACATTATATCAAGTATATAATAGGAATAGAATACCTTTTATTTCAAACAAGATTGGACAACGAGTTAGATATATGTAACAAATTACATAATTTCCCCTAGGGAATACACCTAACTCTATCAATCTCCCACTTGCAGTTGGGGTCAATTATGGAATCTAATTCCAACTTCTCCAATCAGTTTTCTAAAACCAATTAGGTCAGTCCCTTAGTGAATGGGTATGCTATTATGTTTTAATTATCTACTTTGTCGATTTACTCTCTTTGACACCGATAAACTACCGTTATCATATGGAACGATTCGAAGTGTGTCTTTCGACTTCTAGTGAGCTTTATGTTCTATCATGACCAATTTCATGACATTGTTACCTTACAACAATATTATGGGATTCTCAACATTTGGAATCACCTTTGGCACAATTATAAATTTGGGCATTTATATCTATATACATTGGTTTATTATAGCGCTACTCAAGTTAATGTTCTCAACATTTCATTGATTCGATCACACTCACTTTTATTTTGAAACATTTTCAAATTAAATATTTTAACTTGAATTTTATCATTGACATGTTATACTCAATAACACTTATAAAAGTTTGTGTCCAAACATTCCATCATAACGAGTTCGTTGTTTCTATAAACAATTCTCTAGTATTTCATAAATACGCGAGAACACCTCAAATAACCATTTAGTGGTATCAATTTGGACTTTACATTTTCTCCATGTATCAAATACATAAAAAAAATACAATATCATACACAACATTATCTGTATGATAATTCCTATTGCTAATGCATATGGAATCCAACCAACATGTTCTCTTTTTAATAGGGTGCTCTTGTATATCGTTTTAGGACAATCCCTATATCCTTTATACTCACCATAAAAGACATCATTTACAATCCAAAATTGAGTATTAAAACAACTAAAGATGAATTTAATACAAGCATGTTGTTAAAATCAACAACGTGTTGTTTACTTATAGTTTAGAAATATCAATATACCTTTTAATATTCTTTCTTATGAACACACGGTTCCTCTGGAGCTTGATTGAAAATCAAACTATTTGCTATTTCTATCAAAATACCTATTCAATCTTGATGCTTATAAAATGATGCATTCGTATCTTTTCTTGGATCATATCCAAAGACTCACCCAACATCGCTCCCATTGACTTCGAGGCATTTTTGGTTAATATGTGTAAACGTCTTACTCTAAATCATTATTTTGAATTTTCTGTTTCAATACATAAGTACCAAACACTAAGTCTTATTGAGCGATAATTTTGTGAGTAAATCAGAATTAACTTGAGCATGTTGAATATCGAACCTATTATGCTAATTTCAACAATTGAAATTTCCGATATTATTCTTATCAACATTGCTCATTTAATTCCAACCACATTAGTCTTTCTAATAAAGTCACAATCTCGGCCGATGGATCACATCTCTTCGGTTACGACCACCAAAATCATATTTTTATAGCGTACTTGGAATTATTTCAGATTTGTGCATCATACCATATTGAGTCAACAACCTTAATGGTTTAATTGAACAACCAAGGGTAATGTATATTTTCAGCATTAATAAGAAACTCATAGTTTCTCTTCGATGTACGAGAATACTTATTAGATATTCTAATGATACGTGTTCATTAGGTTAGTTAATTTCACTTCATCTCATATAATTAGCTCTATCTATGGATCGGATCCAATTCCATTTAACTACCAAAAAATTTCTCAAAGAAATTCCTGCACAATGAAGTTGATATATCTTGAAACAACAATTATTTTCTATTGCAAATAGAATAGGGATTCATAAACGCTTTATGAACCTTTTTATTTATAAAACTGATTAGTTTACAAAAATTATGCTCAAAACATAAATATGTCATTTGATGATAGACGTTTTCAAAAACTTTTTGGAGATTCATACAAGATCCATCATAAACAATTATTACGTGTAATCTTTCAACTCGCATAACCTGCCAACTCCTTGGCCCAGGATATGCTGAGATTTCTTACGAACCCTTACCTTGTACGATTTTGTAAGCTGTTGTTTAGATAAAATAATATCAACCTTGTGTACTAATCTTAAGTACATGACCTTATAGAAAGAAACTAACTCAACTTCACTCACAATTAATTGTAAATTGTTCAACAATGTCTGATTACTCCTTATCGATGCATCATTATGTATCACATGGAGGAGTGATTTTGAGATTGAATCTATATTCGTTTTTAGGTACATTTGAAACTCTTTCCAATATACTCACTTATTCGACCAAATCAAATCATTTTATTCTATTGCATGTTAGTTTATTTACTTTTCTTTTATATTCTATGAATTTATCATAAACTTACTACATGTGCATCTAATGCACATGTTCATGTTGGTAATAAATCATCAATGAATATAACAAAGTACGTGGAACCCTTTTGGTATTTATAGACTTGTGATTGCATACATCAATATGTATTAATTCAAAGAGTTCATCTACTCTTATGATACTCCCATTAAATGGGTGCATAGCCATTAATTTTTTCAGATATAATTAACATGTATCATATGATTCATAATCATATAGTAAAATTATTTCTCAAAACTACGGCTAGGTTTATAATTCCAAAACAATTGTAAATAATATTAGATACATATGTATTTTTATCGCATCACTTTTACTATGAAAACAAATTCCATAATATAGTTCTATTTCATAATGAATATTCATAATACTCATATTGAAATATAGTTATATCTATTTTTTAGTCAATACCAAAAATAAACATTGTTTCACAAATAATGTTTTGTATGTTTTACGAAAATAATTTTCGTAATTTGATGCAATCATTAGGTGCTATATGGCATGCTCCCACTATTTCCTCCATTACTATAATAGCGTACTAAATTTAGAGGTCCCCCGTTTGCTTAATGTTGTCAATATTGTTTACCTATTTTATATGCTACAACTAGTTTACAATGGAGAGTTATTTTATCAAATATCTTGAACTCAAAGAAATAAATGTTATAGAATACAATTTTATATATAAAAATACACACTACAACAAACAGGGCCTTTAACAGCGTTTTAAAAACGCTATAAAAACTTTTAACAGCGTTTTTTTGTATGCTGTATATCGACATGCAGTTAAAAGTCAGGGATATACAATGACAAGAAATAAACGCTGTTAAAACTTTCAACAGCGTTTTATAAACGCTATGGAAGGTTTTAACAGCGTTTTAAAAACGCTATAAAAACTTTTAACAGCGTTTTTATGTATGCTATATATCGACTTGCAGTTAAAAGTCAGGGATATACAATGACAAGAAATAAACGCTGTTAAAACTTTCAACAGCGTTTAATAAACTACTAGTTAAACCAAAAGATGATTTTCTTGTAGTGGTCCCACGTCAGTAATAAGTGTACAAAACTACTAGTAGGTTCTGAGTGAAGGGCAGACATTCATTGTATAACTCTACTGACCTCACATCCTAATCTTCTAAGCCAATTAATTATTCTATGAGTCCCATGGTTAAAGATGTCTCACATCAATAGAAAGTGTACACAATTGCTGGTAGTCTCAAAGTGAAAGGCAAACTTCTATTATGTAACTCTACTGACCTCACATCTCAATCTACTAAGTCTAACTAATTTTCTAAGCTTATGAATTTTAGCCATATTATCATTGGCTTTACTATTAAATCGTTCGATTTAAAGGGAATTCATCATTTCAGCTGTGTAACTCTTGGGTGTAAATTTTGTCAACGATTAACATCGAATTATTCTAATGTTAATGTTCACATGTCACTTAGCAGGTGGTGTGACATTATGGTCAAATTTACTGCTTACTCATTTTCGATAAAAATCCAATTTTAGCTAATAAGCGTTACTCAGTTGTGACATTTGTTTAAACAATTCTCTTCATAAAAAATATACCACTTTGGAATTATGGAATTTGGTAATGGTCAAAATTCCAACCTCATCCATATTCAACTTTATAGTCTAAATACAAAGTCCTTGGTTAAATAATAACAATTATCATTAACCGAAATACTCTGGCCAGAGACTTTGACTTTGAGTGGACTTAAGTCGACTGTGACACTAACCGCATATAACCGAGGAGATGAATCCTCTCTTGAATAGTCCTTCACTTCCAATACTTCAAATCGACCCAACTATAGTCACTCAATGGATGCTATGCCATGATTTGGTTATAATCAAAGCAGAGCTTTCATATTAAAGATCCACAATATTCTCAAGTCGAGAGAACTGTGTAAATCAGTCACATCGATATTTTCTATTTGACCTTAGTTATATTAACCAATAGAAAACTATCGAGTGAGTCGTTCCATAGTTATCCAATAACTATTAGTACGTAACCCCTAGGTGTCCGCAGTAGTTATGAGTAATACACCACCTAACATTTGGAGAGCGTTAAGTACTCCAGTATCAACGGATACATCGATATCCCGTCTCGATGCATCTTGACTGGGAACATTTAAAATGGTATATTTGTTTCGTTGTGATAAATTACTCATGGTTACAACACTTTGTAACTACTATCATAAAATATACCATTTATGGATTTTTTATTATTAAATATACTGTTAATTAAGTTAATTAATTAACATAATCACATTATATCAAGTATATAATAGGAATAGAATACCTTTTATTTCAAACAAGATTGGACAACGAGTTAGATATATGTAACAAATTACATAATTTCCCCTAGGGAATACACCTAACTCTATCAATCTCCCACTTGCAGTTGGGGTCAATTATGGAATCTAATTCCAACTTCTCCAATCAGTTTT
The DNA here is from genome assembly GCA_030765085.1 of Allium cepa. NCBI lineage: Eukaryota > Viridiplantae > Streptophyta > Magnoliopsida > Asparagales > Amaryllidaceae > Allium > Allium cepa. The sequence continues at coordinate 475,029,742 of CM060931.1, forward strand.
CTAAAACCAATTAGGTCAGTCCCTTAGTGAATGGGTATGCTATTATGTTTTAATTATCTACTTTGTCGATTTACTCTCTTTGACACCGATAAACTACCGTTATCATATGGAACGATTCGAAGTGTGTCTTTCGACTTCTAGTGAGCTTTATGTTCTATCATGACCAATTTCATGACATTGTTACCTTACAACAATATTATGGGATTCTCAACATTTGGAATCACCTTTGGCACAATTATAAATTTGGGCATTTATATCTATATACATTGGTTTATTATAGCGCTACTCAAGTTAATGTTCTCAACATTTCATTGATTCGATCACACTCACTTTTATTTTGAAACATTTTCAAATTAAATATTTTAACTTGAATTTTATCATTGACATGTTATACTCAATAACACTTATAAAAGTTTGTGTCCAAACATTCCATCATAACGAGTTCGTTGTTTCTATAAACAATTCTCTAGTATTTCATAAATACGCGAGAACACCTCAAATAACCATTTAGTGGTATCAATTTGGACTTTACATTTTCTCCATGTATCAAATACATAAAAAAAATACAATATCATACACAACATTATCTGTATGATAATTCCTATTGCTAATGCATATGGAATCCAACCAACATGTTCTCTTTTTAATAGGGTGCTCTTGTATATCGTTTTAGGACAATCCCTATATCCTTTATACTCACCATAAAAGACATCATTTACAATCCAAAATTGAGTATTAAAACAACTAAAGATGAATTTAATACAAGCATGTTGTTAAAATCAACAACGTGTTGTTTACTTATAGTTTAGAAATATCAATATACCTTTTAATATTCTTTCTTATGAACACACGGTTCCTCTGGAGCTTGATTGAAAATCAAACTATTTGCTATTTCTATCAAAATACCTATTCAATCTTGATGCTTATAAAATGATGCATTCGTATCTTTTCTTGGATCATATCCAAAGACTCACCCAGCATCGCTCCCATTGACTTCGAGGCATTTTTGGTTAATATGTGTAAACGTCTTACTCTAAATCATTATTTTGAATTTTCTGTTTCAATACATAAGTACCAAACACTAAGTCTTATTGAGCGATAATTTTGTGAGTAAATCAGAATTAACTTGAGCATGTTGAATATCGAACCTATTATGCTAATTTCAACAATTGAAATTTCCGATATTATTCTTATCAACATTGCTCATTTAATTCCAACCACATTAGTCTTTCTAATAAAGTCACAATCTCGGCCGATGGATCACATCTCTTCGGTTACGACCACCAAAATCATATTTTTATAGCGTACTTGGAATTATTTCAGATTTGTGCATCATACCATATTGAGTCAACAACCTTAATGGTTTAATTGAACAACCAAGGGTAATGTATATTTTCAGCATTAATAAGAAACTCATAGTTTCTCTTCGATGTACGAGAATACTTATTAGATATTCTAATGATACGTGTTCATTAGGTTAGTTAATTTCACTTCATCTCATATAATTAGCTCTATCTATGGATCGGATCCAATTCCATTTAACTACCAAAAAATTTCTCAAAGAAATTCCTGCACAATGAAGTTGATATATCTTGAAACAACAATTATTTTCTATTGCAAATAGAATAGGGATTCATAAACGCTTTATGAACCTTTTTATTTATAAAACTGATTAGTTTACAAAAATTATGCTCAAAACATAAATATGTCATTTGATGATAGACGTTTTCAAAAACTTTTTGGAGATTCATACAAGATCCATCATAAACAATTATTACGTGTAATCTTTCAACTCGCATAACCTGCCAACTCCTTGGCCCAGGATATGCTGAGATTTCTTACGAACCCTTACCTTGTACGATTTTGTAAGCTGTTGTTTAGATAAAATAATATCAACCTTGTGTACTAATCTTAAGTACATGACCTTATAGAAAGAAACTAACTCAACTTCACTCACAATTAATTGTAAATTGTTCAACAATGTCTGATTACTCCTTATCGATGCATCATTATGTATCACATGGAGGAGTGATTTTGAGATTGAATCTATATTCGTTTTTAGGTACATTTGAAACTCTTTCCAATATACTCACTTATTCGACCAAATCAAATCATTTTATTCTATTGCATGTTAGTTTATTTACTTTTCTTTTATATTCTATGAATTTATCATAAACTTACTACATGTGCATCTAATGCACATGTTCATGTTGGTAATAAATCATCAATGAATATAACAAAGTACGTGGAACCCTTTTGGTATTTATAGACTTGTGATTGCATACATCAATATGTATTAATTCAAAGAGTTCATCTACTCTTATGATACTCCCATTAAATGGGTGCATAGCCATTAATTTTTTCAGATATAATTAACATGTATCATATGATTCATAATCATATAGTAAAATTATTTCTCAAAACTACGGCTAGGTTTATAATTCCAAAACAATTGTAAATAATATTAGATACATATGTATTTTTATCGCATCACTTTTACGATGAAAACAAATTCCATAATATAGTTCTATTTCATAATGAATATTCATAATACTCATATTGAAATATAGTTATATCTATTTTTTAGTCAATACCAAAAATAAACATTGTTTCACAAATAATGTTTTGTATGTTTTACGAAAATAATTTTCGTAATTTGATGCAATCATTAGGTGCTATATGGCATGCTCCCACTATTTCCTCCATTACTATAATAGCGTACTAAATTTAGAGGTCCCCCGTTTGCTTAATGTTGTCAATATTTTGTTTACTTATTTTATATGCTACAACTAGTTTACAATGGAGAGTTATTTTATCAAATATCTTGAACTCAAAGAAATAAATGTTATAGAATACAATTTTATATATAAAAATACACATTTTCGAATAAAAATCATATTTCATATTCCAATATTAAGTATAAGTTATTATTACAATTCTTGTTTTCAACGTTTCTCTATGAAGCAGAAGTGACTATTCATTCTCTTCATTCCAACTTTACCTTAAATTACATCTATTCTTATACATTCTCTTTTCTTCAAATGGTCAAACTATTCAAAAGAAAACCTTACTACAATATCATAACAAACTTAAAAAAAAAACGCATTCGATTATTCTTAATATTTAAGACATCAAATATGTTGCACTTTATGTAAACCGATCAAGATGACATTTCAACGATCGAATTCTTAGATGTATCTCGTAGTTTATGGTCTTGTGTTACATTAACACAATATAATCCTTTTGAAATCATTCAAGTTGAATACATGATCTTAAAATACTGTTTATTGGCTTACTTCGAATGAATTAACTTCATCGAAATATTGTACCCCACAAACTATGACTGCTTACCACATAATATTTATATGTGAAAGTACATGGATCAAATATCCATAGTCTTGAATTGCATTGAGAGTTCAAAAACTCATAAAATGACGGTCTAAACCAAATAAACATATAAGTGACCAACTTAAGAATGTATTAAGTAGTTGAAATTGGGCACTTGCATGGGTATAGAAACATTATATAACATGCAGTTAGAATTATTAGTAAGTAAATATTATATTTATATTTGTCAACTTTCAATTCAATTTGGTTATATATATGTTAACTGATAAACGTTTTATCAATCATATCAAAATGCACAAATTTATCATTGTAGATAATTATAACATTATATAACATATGTTCTTACAATATTAGAAAGGTTAAATGTTACCATTTCATTTTTCTAATAAGGCTCCCACTAGTCTTTTATGTTTCTCCAAACCCTAAGATATAACATAAAAGTCTTACAACTTCATTAGTGGGGTTAGGACTCGTTTGTTTTGCTATTCTGACCTTGAGTTTGCTCAACAAATCATAGCTCCACAAACGATGGATAACTCCTTATTGGTTGTATCACATACAACTCCTAACCTATTTTTCCTTGTTCTAATCTCATTTCGACCTTGAGTTTGCTCAACAAATCAAAAGAGATTATTTACTTATACATGTCATATCGTGATGGCCTAAGTATAGTATATGTACCTTGAGTTTGCACAACAAATACATATAATTATCTTACCTCATCTGTTCAATATATTAATAATACTACGCATAACGTCCCTAGCTTGAGTTTTCTCAACAACTAAGGAGTATGTAAGTAATTTATTAATATATATGGTAGTGGATAACATTATATTGAATATTCATAATCTTGAATATATATATTGAGTGATATCGACTTATAGAATAATATATTTCTTATGAAATACCCCAGCGATTCAAGTGTCAGACACATTAGAAATCACGGTATATATACATTTACATATGTATTTACTTCTCAAGTCTATTTGAGTTTCTTTAATGTTCCACATTTAGTTTATACATATATCATATAAGTTTTATTATTATATAACTTTTATATTTCATATTACTTATACGATAGTCTTACGTATAATATATCATTAATTAAATCTTATCTAATTAATTTTAATCAATTAACTCTTTAATAAATTTTAAATTAGTATTCCAATATAACTTTTATATTGGACATATCTACTATATCATTTATAATGTATACTACAACCTTTATAGTGTAACACACATATACCATATATATGTGTATTTTGTTTAATTAATTAAACATTAATTAATTTATTCAATTAAGCAATTTTTATTAAAATTTATTAATATAAAATTTTATCTTGTATACATACATGTATACTTATGTTATCTTAAACATTTCAAAATAACATAGCATATATAAACATATATAATACATGCATATATGCATTAATAAATTAACATATTTAATTAATTCTATTAATAAATTTAAAATTTGAAATTATTATATAAATATTTTCAAACATTTTGAAAATTTCCATAGTATTATAATTTTTATAATAAACATGTTTTATTTCAAATTTAACCATTAAATTTAAAATCTTTAACATTAATTTTCAAAACGATTTTGAAAATTAGCCCAAGGCCCAAATTAAGTTGGGCCTTTTCTATTAGGAGCAATCTTTGGGCTAACTTCACCTTTCGGGCCAGGCAGATAACCAGGTAGGAAAGGGTACTTGATTGCCCAATTCCAATCCTAGACATTACCTTTCTGGATACCGCACTAAGTGGGCAAGCTTAATTAGTTAGCCCTAATATGACTAATTTAGACCGCATATGCTATTAGGCTCTGACACCATTGTTGGAACTGGACTAGCCCCTAATGGAAAGTAAGGGTGAATTTCAAAAATTCTACCCTATTGGATCTTTTATTGGTCCTATGAAGTCTAACTGAATTAGAACATTTCTAAATTTCATTTAAATAAAATCATTTATTTTATTTAAATTCAAATATATTAAGATATGAAATTAATTTTATTTGATTTAGTTCATACATAAATGTGTCATTTACATATATGTGTGACTGCATGTGAAACATAATAATCCATGAAAGGTATAATATGTCCATATGTAGATGTTGGGATTTATACCGCAACAGATATTTTAGCTCATTTTGTATGTCATGTATGTTGTCTAAATATGTGCATGTATATGTTTAACAATACACACATGCACGCGTGCGCACGCACACACATGTATGTATAAATATATTCTGTATAATATATGAACATAAAACATTTATATACAGATATATATATATATATAAATATAAAGAGAGTGAAAAATTATTGAAAATTATTTATAATTCAAAATTAACTTGGTTTTGCAAACATAATAATTTTAGTATTTTAATTTGTATATATTATGAATAAAATAATGTTTTCATCCATAAATAATAAACCTAAAATAAACTATTTATGAAAAATGAAATTTTACAATTTTCGAAAATCTAGGACCATAAAATAGAGCTTAGGAAAAATCTGAAGATTTTTCAAAGTTGAAATATTATTTTAAAAACAAATACTTTGATTTAAGTAATAATTATATAATATAAAATAATATATTATTAAAATTTAAATTTTAAAATTGCATAAATTCTAGGATTATGAATGAAAGATTATGAAAAAATTTGAAGAATTTTTCAATTAAACTATTATTTTTAGTAAACCATAAACAGTTTTTCAAAATAATATTAATAGTTAGAAATAATATATTTTTTGGAAAATTCCTAAATTTTTTCTATATATTTATGAAATGATATAATATTTTTTTAAAATAAAAGTTGAATTTTTAATGTAATAATTATTTTATATATAATAAAAAATTCAAATATTCGACAATGTTAATTTAAAAATATGAATTTGTGTATGATAATTACTTTTCAAATTTGTAAATTCATATTATATATACATAAGTGTACTAATTTTTTAAATCATATATATATATATATATATGCATATATGCTATTACGAGAGAGAAATATACACTAATGTGCGTGCGCGCGCGCGTGTGTGTATATAAAAATGAATTTATTAATAGATATATAAAAAGCAGTTATTAATGACAAAAAATTATTTTGTACATCAAACAACATTTTTCTGTACATAAATCAAATAGTATAATAAACAATTTATGCACATAACCAAACTGATTTGTGACAACCACATCTTCTTACAAAAATCTCACCTAACTAAACATACAGTAGCAGTATATTTAAACGGATATGAAATTGCTCATTATAGGATCATATAATATAATTTAATCACTGTAATATAGATTAAAACTACCAATTTGATGATGCTTTTGAATCCACGTTGAAGCAATGATTTCCCTTCCTTTTTACTGTTCTTGATTCGTCAGAATGCAAATCCGGAATCACCGACCTCTAACTATCGAATAATATTATTTTAGTTTGAAATAGAATTTGAAAATTTTGAAGTGGATTGAGAGCTATGTTTTAATCAGTAATGTAGAAGGTAATGGCGGACATAAAAATTTCATCATTATTTTTAGAGATACACACACATATGATTGTCTTAGAGAGAAACGAGGAAAACCTTTTTACCCATTCTCACTTGATCTCAACCCGTTATCTCCAAGTCAATTCCCTCCACTCCAGATCTTCCCAAAACCGAAATTTTGCAGCCCTAATGTTGGGCCTTAAACCCATCTAAACCCAAGCTAAATACTATGCAATTAAACAAATTTAATCGCTTGTCGATATTGTATATCGATCGATATATTTATAAATGTTATAAATATATATAACATTATTTATTTCTCAAATCATATTCAAATTTTATAATTAATATTTTATAAATATTAATTAATTTATAACAATTATGAACTAATTAAATCATTTAGTCTTAAGGGAATTCATCATTTCGGCCGTGTAACTCTAGGGTGTAAATTCGGTCAGCGATTAACATCAACTATTCTAATGTTAACATTCACAAGTCACTTAGCAGGTGGTATGACATTATGGCCAAATTTATTGCTTACTCATTTTCGGTAAAATTCCAATTTTAGTTTAATAAGCGTTACTCGGTTGTGACATTTGTTTACACCAATTCTCTTTGTCAAAATTATATCACTTTGGACTTATGGAATTTGGTACCGGTCAAAATTCCAACCTCATCCACATTCAACTTTATTGTCTAAATACAAAGTTCTTGGTTCAACAATAACAATTATTATTAACTGAAATTCTCTGGCCAGAGACTTTGACTTTGAGTTGACTTGAGTTGACTGTGATACTAACAGCATATAACTGAGGAGATGAATTCTCTTTTGAATAGCTCTTCACTTCCAATACTTCCATTCGACCAAACTATAGTCACTCGATTTACATCCTGCCACGATTTGGCTATAATCAAAGCAGAGCTTTCATATTGAAGAACCACAATATTCTCAAGTCAAGAGAACTATGTAAATCGATCATATCAATATTTTCTGTTTGACCTTAGTTATATTAACCAACAGAAATCTATCGAGTGAGCGTTCCATAGTTATCGAATAACTACTAGCACGTAACCCCTAGGTGCCCCCAGCAGTCATGACTAATACACTACCCAACATTTAGAGAGCGTTATGTACTCCAGTCTCAACGAATATATCAATACCTAGTCTCGATGCATCTTAACTGGGAACATTTAAGATGGTATATTTGTTTCGTTATGATAAATTACTCACGGTTACAACATTTTGTAACTACTATCACAAAATATACCATTTATGGATTTTTCTATTAAATATAATTTTAATTAAGTTAATTAATTAATATAATGACATTATATAAAGTATGTAATAGGAAGAAAATACCTTTTATTTCAAACAAGATTGGTCAATGAGTTAGATATATGTAACAAATTACATAATTGCCCCTAGGGCATACCCCTAACTCTATCACTTAATACCTTATTAATAAGGACTAAGCAGATCCTTGATCATTTAATACCTATAGTCTTGGCAGGCCTTAGTCATTTAATACCTAAACCCAATGCAAATTCCTCATTAGTAACATATATCTAATATTGCTTTGAATCTCACAAGAACACTTAATACTTCTTTATAGGAAAGAGGCGTCTAGATCAGCCACTTAATACCTCAAACCCGAAGTGGACCCTTCCTAAAATATCCACTACCACTCCTGATGGGTAATTCAGATCATTTAATACCTTTTAATTAGGAAAGAGCGGTCCCTCAAACAACCACTTAATACCTCTAATCCCTAAGCAGATCCTCTTATTCCTATAATCGCTTCCCAAGGGTCCTATGATTGGTGATGTCCCATATTAGTAATAAGTGTACACAACTGTTGGTGGCCTCTGAGTGAAGGGCAGACTTTCATTTTTTTAACTCTACTGACCTTGCATCCCAATCTTCTAAGCCCATTTAATTATTCTACGAGTCCCGTAGTTAAGGATGCCTCACATCAATAGAAAGTGTACACAATTGCTGGTAACCTCAAAGTGAAGGGCAAACTTCTATTGTACAGCTCTACTGACCTCGCATCTCATCCTACTAAGTCCAACTAATTTTCTAAGCTTTATAAATTTTAGCCATATTATCATAGTCTTTACTATTACTAAGCTTTGTCATTCTAAATTGGATATTGGACTTAGCTTATTAACCTCCTTCTATTTTTTAAGGCTATATAATTTACCTTAAATATTCAACTTCCCAGAAATCCACTTTATTTGCTTCTTCCGTAAATGTTAATTTGTCCATGATAAAAGATTATCATCCTAAGTACATTTCCTAAGATATTTATATGTATTTACTAATTTCCAATTAGTAACATTTTATAACTACTCCATAATTTTTATCTAATCTTCCATATTCTTTAGTCCTATTAATCCGTTACCCTATAAATTATTTCTAACTCCCTACTTCATTCCACATTTATTACCCCTTAGTTGGAGTTACAAGCTTTTAAATTTTTCCTCTTATTTCCTATTCGCAAATCAATATTGTTACTACGCATAACTAATATCCTATGCGTTCTTTACGCATAAATTGTCATATTTATTAGCGCGTATAAATACATATAAATACCCACTTCTACCAAATATATTCTAGTTACATATCTTTAACTAGTATATTCTTTCTATATTTAATTTACTGAAATTACGTTTCTTAGGAAGATTCTCCATTATGATTTCCATAAATTAGTTTAAAACAAAAGATCAAGAATAAAAGGAGAGATTTTCCTCATTCGAAATCATAAGGAATGGTTACTTTCTTTTTATTGGAATAGATAATGTAAACTATGGATAATAAATCTGTACTTTACAAATCTTTTCCTTTTTATTTGCATATATTCCTTGATAAGTCAAATGTTGCATTTTCTATGCAATTTGGAAACACAATTTTTTTTATAAAAATCAAATGGATGTTCTTCCCACAAATTAAACTATGGAATATTCCCATTCAACATAATTGGAGAAATAATCAAAATCATACTAATAATCTCCAACCCAATTTCAGATCTAGAATAAATTTCATATCTAATCAGTATTCATATCTATAACTTTTGAAACTGATTTCTAGATCAGGGTGTAACATTATTTCCTATCAAATCTAAAAGCAAGAATATGTAGACAATAGTTTTCTATACTAATTTAAGCATATAATTCATTAATATTATTCATTTAGGCATTAAAATCAAACATATGCCAATGGAATATAAACAAAATCATTAAAAATATATAAATTTCCCACTCACCTTCTAAAAGTGTTCCAAATCTTTAGATCTAAAGTAAAACCTTTAATTCAACTCCATTTCCATCTTATTTCAAAAAATATGTATAAAAAGGGTATATACATGTATTAAAATTACAGATCTGAGAAGAGATTTGGGGTTGAAGGGAAAATAAATATACAAATACAAATACATACATACATACATATATATATATATATATATATATATATATATATATATATTACCTTATTATCATAGTGTTGATTCACTCTTCTTCTTCTCTTATTTTATTTCTATTCTTCTCCAATTTGTGTATATACAAATATAAATATTTTATTTTATAATTTAGAAAATAGCGGAAAAGAAAAAAGGGCAGAGCTTTGCTGCTGCTTTTAGACAAAATAAGAAGAGAGGGTTAGGTCTGAATTTATATGCCTATAATCAACCACAACCATTAGATCGAAATATATTAAATCCGGGGCATTTGGCCTAGGCAAACCCTAGCTGTTGGCTTACCCACCGGTCGACCACTACATGTTGACTGGTCGTAATCAACGCGTCGACCTGTGGGTCCGGGTAATTAATATAGTTATGTTAATTTAATTATTTTTGTTTCTAGTTTGTTTTTCATCCGTAACTTCTTCATTTGGACACCGATCGCAAAACTCCAAATACGAAAGTTGCTCAGAATTTCGCCATGAACGCAATGAAGTTTCGTGGTCAAATTTCATCATTTTCATAAATTCCATTTTTAGTGCCTAATTAACTTACTAAGTAATTAAATAACTAACGTCAAATTTACGGGGTGTTACAACGTATCCCAAAAAGCGTGCCTCCTCTCATCAAAAGTTGCACTTCGAAAACTTTGCATTCATCTTATGGCCATGGAGTTTATTGAGCACTTCTTCTAAATGCAATGCGTTCTCCTTTTCGCTCTTCGAGTAGACTAAAATATCATCCATAAATACCATGATGTACTTGTTAAGAAACCCTTTGAAAACTTGGCTCATCAGATCAATAAAGTAGGTAGGTGCATTGGTCAATCCAAAGGGCAAAAGCAGTCTTTTGAATACTATCCTCAACTGCACGCAGCTGGTTGAATCTGGTAGCCAAATTAAGATGTGAGAACACCTTCGCTCCAACCAACTTATCAAAGGGATCATCTATACAGGGCAATGGATACCTATTCTTCTTTGTTAGTTTATTCAGCTCCCTGTAATCGATGTAAAGTCTTTGAGAACCATCTACCTTAGTGGCAAAGATGACTGGTGCCCCCTACTTCGAAAATCTTCTCCTAATGAAGGCTTTCTCCAACAACTCATTTACTTGCTTGTTCAACTCACGTCTCTCATTTGGATCCATATGCCTCGAGGATAAGACAACAAGCCTGACATTCTCTACAAGGTAAATTCGAAATTCGATCTCTCGCTGTAGTAAGAGATCGGTAACCTTGGAAAGGACTTATAGGTAATCTCTAACTATAGGCCCTAAATCTAACCCATCATGTGATAGGTCTAACGAATATAAGTAGCTTAACATAATTGATCCTCAGGGATTGCAACAAACCTCCAAGCTACCCCCACTACACGTGCTCAACCTAACAACCTTCCTATCACAATATAATACGGCTCCATACATCGTCATCCAATCCATGCCCAATATCAATACAAACTTAGAAATTCTTAAGGAAAAAACAACGCAATTGAACTCAACCTCCAAAATGAATAATTCCAAACCCCCACATATCATAGTCAAGTAGGCTGATCTTCCTATATGGTTTGATACAACTACAGGGTCCGTAACTAAGCTATTGTCTAATTATAACTCATCCACAAGTTTAACAGAAATAAAAGAATATGATGCCCATGTGTCAAATAAAGTGCGAATGGATAAAGTGGATAAAATCAACACACATTCGATCATGACCTTCTTCCCTTTATTATAAATTTATGGCTTTCTTGAGCTAGGTACCGCGTCTAGTGTATTAGCTGGGTCCACCAGGGTGTAGGTCTTCTTAGGTGCTGGACGCTCCTACTTCATATGCCCAAACCGATTGCAATTGTAACACTTGACCTTTGAAACCTTTGCCTTTCACTCATTCGTGAAACGACCCTTCTTGCCACACTTCTTGCAATGCATATCCAACTTCTTGATCTTCCTATTAAGTCCATATCCTCCTTTGCGCTAATTTTTTTGTTGCGCTTTTCCTTTAATATTCTTGGGTTCCTCCTTTGCTTCCTTCTTGTAGATGGTGTTCAGCAAGGCTATCTCCACTGAAACCTCATATGTAGCACCCATGGGAATATGACTTAGAGCTAAATGTTGAAGATGTTGGTTTAGCCATTTAGCAAATTTTAAAGCCTTTTTATGTGGGTATTAATCAACTCTATCCTAAATCTAGCTAGTTCATTGAATTGATTAACATACCCATTCACTGACATGTCTCCTTGCTTCAAGTGAATAAACTGTCTAACTGCACTCCTTCCTCTGTTCTGGAAAGAAACTTCATCTCAAAACATCTTTGAAACTCCCCACAAGTGATCTCTCCTCCATCAGTCTCTAACTCAACCACCTCCCACCAACTAAGAGCCTCTCCCTATAACTCCCAAGTAGCTAATTGTCTCCTCATCTCATCAGCAAGACCCATCAACCTAAAAATCTCCTTACAAGAACAAATCCGAATCCTTGAATCAACATATGACTCAGTTCCCACATACGGCTTTCCTCTAAGGCTTATGAAATCCTTACATAACTTAGCAAAATCAATGGCAGGTGGGTGCATAAGAACTACACTTGTTTCTTTCACCGTGGGTTGTCTAGTGAGATTAAAATCAGCTTATCCCCTTGCTTGTAAATACCGACGGAACCACATTGGCATTTCTGGAATATCGAATGCATTGCCTGAGCCTGAAACTACGGGATCACTTATTTTCTATCAGTGATTTTTAAGTATTCGTTAGCAACAATCTACAGATAGCATAGGCACGAACAAGAGAAATTATGATATATGTAAAAAATTTGGAAAACTTTTTGATGCTTTTATCTATACATTTATATATATATATATATATATATATATATAAATATAAATATATAGACATACACACACGCTTTAAAAATTTCTTGGAAAAACTTATGAAAAACCAATTTTTTTCAAAAAAGTTTCAAGCATGTCCTCTTAATACGCTCCTAATCCCTAAGGAACTTTGGACCTAGGCTATGATACCAAATGTGACAACCCATACCCCTAGACAAACCGATCTAAAGTCTAGGGTGACTTTTAAACTCGTGTCGGTGTTAAGAAGTATGAGCCATTGGGTTTTTATAACATTACAAAGACTAACGATAAATAAATATAATCTAGGATATAGTATACTTTCAAAACTCACAGTGGAATGAAACAAAATATAAATATAAAAAATAAACATCTTAGAAAAAAAAACTTCAAAACACAATCTCAGAAAAATACTACATAGTTAAATACAGAGTACATAGAAATGCCATTCATAGCCTGATAAAAGAAATACTAAGTACTAATAAGATAGGCAGCTATATAGAGTGTAAATAAAGGATAAGAAACTCTTGTGATAAGCTCGCCTCTATTAAAATCAGGCCAAATCACCTACTGCCTTATCCTCCTATGGTGGGGAAAGAAAGGAAAAAAGGGTGGGTTAGACAAAAGTCTAGTGAATGGACACATGTTTAATATATGGTGATCATGTGCAGTTAAATTTAGTTCTACCCTATGTGACCTAGGGTGTCCTATAAGTTTTCATGCATTTCTAAGGTCCCTTACTTAAGGGTTTTTATTTAACACACACCTACACCAACAACTTATGTAGGCTCCTACTAGGATTGAACTACGAATTTAACCTCAATAACTAAAGATCAGCCGCTAATTGAGAGGGCTACTCAATATAGGATCATCATATAACTTTCCCGTATAGGACTATATCTCACATTACAACTACGTGAAACTATCTCACTAGGTTTCCTTACAATTTGCATATGAGAATAAATTTCCCACAACCACGTCAACATCACACTATACGCCTCTTGTTGCATGCGATGGGATCCATCAACAACACAACATCACATCGCGTCAGAATCCATGAATACCAAGGAGTTCCATTGTGCCAGATCCACATACTTCATCAGGCAGCAGTTAGTGCTGCGCAACCACCATAGAACCTCCTGTAAGAGCCATTTGCAATAGAATTGCCCCCAGTCGAATAATCGACCTCTATTGGGTAAAGTACATATAGCCAACCCCATAACGTCTTAGCGTCATCTCCAGGCGAACTAGCTTCCCTACCATCTCTAACCTCCACAATAATATATGCAATATAACTACACATACAACTAATAATTTTTATTTTAATTTGGACCCAAGGCCGAGGTTTAGATTACACATCTAGTCTATTAACTGGTGACTGTTGCACCCTATCAATCGACCGCTTGTAGTCAACCGCTCAGGGAGAATGGTTGATTGATCATAGTGTAAATTTTAGAGTTTTTCTTTTTTCTTTGTTCAATTTTAATTAGTTATTAATTTGTGACTTCCACAGTGAACTATAAGGATCAATTTATAGTCACTAGTCTTTGCGATTCACCTTTTTATTAATTTCAAATTCATAAATTTATATAGTTTAAATAGACTAGTTTAATTTAAGACTAACCAATTTTAAGGGTTTCCATTGAATTACAAGTGGGGTTTAACTTGGGTTAAAATCAGAGTAGCTAACTTATACCAATTCCAATTTGTGCTTCAAGTTTTAGATTATAACAACATGGCGTACAATATAAAATCTAAATAATCCACCTATTAATAAATTCCCACTCACCTCGGATCCAAGCCCTATCTCTATCCATCGTTCAAAAATCGATGCCCAATAGCTTGCCTCTTCCTAGATCCGATCTACTTGTATTCTCTTTGCTTTGTTTTTAACTTATTTTTGAAGAAATTTTATAAGTACAGAGAATAGATTTTGGCAAAGTTTCACTATGCTGTTAATTTTCAAGTAAATTAGGGGCTAGGTTAGGTGTTAATTTATAAGGATCTAAGGTGAATATGGAGCGTTAGATTACCCTAGGAAATCTTTGTTTCATCACAAACGTACATCGGTTACTTGGCATCGAAGAAAAGTACTTCGTTCAATCACTTCATGCTCCCGATCTTCGAAAATCAACGTCCACTAGTCGACAGCTAGGGTGGGTCGGTTGACCGCTACATGTCGACTGGCACACCCTAGGTTGTCGAATAGCGACAGGTTTATTAGGAAAGTTTTTATATTTAATTCATTTTTTTAAACGTTCGTAACTTCTCTGTACTAACTCTAATTTCAAAGTGTTTTATATAAAAATTGTCCAGATAATCGCTATGAATGCAATGATGCAAGTTTCGTAGTCAAATTTAATTGTGTATAAACATTTTATTTTCGCCCTTGTTATTTTAAATTTATTTTTCTTGTTAAATTTTCCACATAAATTTTCTAGGTGTTACAAAAGTATTTTATAAAATATTGGTGGGTGAGAGGAGAAGAAAGTGGGTGTATATAGGAGCATCCATCACTAAAGATACATAAGTGTGCGAAGTAAATAAATAGTTGGTATCACATATGAAATTTAGGTCAAATAAATATTTATAAGTTATTGAAATAGTTGTTTTGGTACTATTTATAGTTACTTATTTGATGTTTTATGGAGAACAAAAGAAAACTTATAATAGTTGCTGTTATACCTGATTTTCATGAAGGAAAAGGGGGCTATAGGGCAAAAATGCTATGTATAATCATGATGTAAAAAAAAGATGTACAAAGTTATTGAATTTATAAGAAGATGCTTCTGAGTCTATAAAAAGAAATAAAATCAAGTCTATAAAGATGTCACATGAAGATGCTACCGAATTTAAAAGAAGGTGTTATCGAGTTTGTAAGAAGATAAAATTGAATTATAAGAAGATGTTATTGAGTTTATAAGAAGAGTACCATTTACTCTATAAAGCTATCACATGGAGACATTAAGAAGATGCTATTGAGTTTAAAAGAAGAAGTTATATCGTGATTATAAAACCATCGCATGGAGATATTATCAAGCTTATAAGAGATGCTTAGAATACCTTGATATTTTAATAATTTAAAAATAGCATTTAGGTTAATTTTAAATAATAAGGGAAAAATATCATTTTGGAATTTTTGGAATTTGAAGATGAAAGTCATGCCACTGTAGAGAACATGTTATTCTAATCGATGTCGAGTATTAATTTGTCCAAATTTGATATCGCATGGAGGAGATACAAGGGATACATGTTTTGGGTTTGGACTAAACGGACTTGGCCTGACATTTGAATTTTAAAATATGAATTCCCACCTTTTGTAAATAGGAACATCTTAATACGTTACTTTTCATTTCTATATTTCTTCATCATTCCTCTTTCCCTCTTCCTCCTAAAATTTCAAAATTCAATAACTTCCAAAGTATGCAACTGTTTCAACAAATTACATATTAAAATGGTTGTTGAAGTAAGGACTACAATCCGGTATAGGTTTCAAGGCCAACTGGTGGAATGTCCAAGTGCACTTTTTAAAATAGTTGTTGCATCTCTTTTCTTTTGGGTTGGATTCTCAAACCATTATGGGTGAAACTTGCTATTTCAACATATAATTTAACTATAGTGATATATTATCGTTTTTATCCTAGGTTAAGGGTAAAATTTGAAATATATTGAGTATTAATCTTTGAATTTCAAATATAAACTAAATAATAAGAAATTGGGTTCATAGAATAATTATATTGGAAGTCTGATACAAACCGATGGTTCTGTGGCCAAATAAAATCTTTAACAAGTTTATAAGATAGGTAGTTAGATACGAATGAGTATAAATATAAAATTTATGATGGTTTTATAAAATTTGGAGATAAATAGTGATGATGAATGTACTATTAAAGTACCATTTATAATAAACTTTGAAATTAAGAAATATAATCAAACAAGAATTAAATTATGATAAGATTAAGGCATAAAATAAAGTGTAAATGGTAGTTAAATGATATTAAATAAAGTTAAGATTGATATACATATAAGATCGAAGAACAATTGAAAAGGAATGTAGAGGAAACAAAGTAGAGGACAAACAAAAAATCGCATCTATCAATTACTACCGCTGATCACCAGTCGACTAATGGACTTTGGTCGGTCAATCGGTGGTAAAACCATAGGTCGACTGGTGATATTATATTGGGCTAGGATGAATCTCGACCCAATCGGGCCGAACCGAGCGGCGTATATTTCTCAGAACCAGGTTTCGTTTTATGTTTATATTATCGAAGGCGATTCTTCTAGATAAGGCTATAATCTGATAGAAGGTTTTTATATGGAATGTTTGATGTTTGATGTGTAGACCTGAATGTGTTTTATATGGATTTTGGTGTTCAATGTTCATATCGATTACATATTTATGTTTTGTTTCTTTTAGTGACTTACCATGATGTTACACGTCACACTTATCGAGTATGTGGACCGTGAGGATTGGAGACATCCATATGCAAGCTTATATGACCTTTAGTGGACAAAACCTATGAGTATGTCCATTAGTTGAAGTATATGAGTGTCGGACATGCTTTGGCATGTAATTGGTATATATGTGTGTGTGTGTGTGTGTCGTATAGTTGGGTATGTTGTGTAGCTAGGTGAAATTCGACCTTAATTGAGTAGTCAACTATTGGATGTTGTTGATATTACAATTGTGGGCACATCAAAAGGTTAAGGTATGTTTACAAATGTTATGCAGACAAACATAATGTTATAATAGTATTTTTTAGTATACGTGGAATAGATTAGTTTCACTCAATTAGATATATATTTGGCCCCCTTTCCATGTTTTTTTATTTGACATCGATAGGATGCTAGATCAAGGAGTCAAGCAGGTATAGGTGATGTCAATAGTATAGATGGCGAAGGCATTACATGTACATACTGTATATAAACTCATTTGACATTATGGTGCGTTATTTGTAGTTCTGATTGATGACTAGATATTGTATTGATTTATGACATTGGATATTATGATAGTTTAGGTTGAATATATGATAATTTTATGTTATATATTGATCTTTCTACTATGAGTTATGAAGGATGTAGTTAGAACATCATATTTGGTTCAGACAGACAAGAGGCCAAACTAGTCTTAAACCCATCGTAACCGAGCCTACTACTTAAAGAGTGGTTCTGAACCCATAAACACGATTTATAGATTTCCTAAATTTGTATAGGGACTTCTCCAGTCTAGGTGGGAAAGGATAGGTAGAAGCTTAATCCAATTGTAACGAATCGGATTTTCAACCCTCGAAAATCGACACTAATGCACCCATTATATCACATGCCGAACATTCAAGTGTTGAAAATACCGATTTGTTAGGGTGAAAGAAGAATGTTGAAGATAGAAGAAAACTAAATAACATAGATTATCACAACACAACAAGTAATATATAAAAAAACAATGATCTTTATAAAAAGGAAATCTTTATTCATATAATATCACAGTACACTAGGCTTATCCTAAATTTGGACAGATATAAAAACCTATCCTTACAATGAAAAACATATAGACTCTGTAATACATAATATGTCTTGACCATCCAGCTCCTCTTCAACTCCAAAGTATCAGCTAAACTTGGTAAAACATGCTCGGTTTGACCCAAGCATTACATGTAATAATGCCCGAATCAGTGCGGTAACCAGCGTAACTCGATATGAGTAATAACCAAACTGATTTCTACATTTGAAAACCTTTCAAATAGAGAGTATCTTGTAAGACTACACCGCACATAAAAACGGATGGGTTTTTACCTTACGATAACCAAAACATTTTACATCAAAATCCAATGATATTATCATAGTGTCTAGGTTTAAAGTAAATAGATAAAATAGCCGAAATGCTTGCATCTCACATTCCAACATACTAGGCTCTACAATCAAAAACGTAAGGCACATATTGGAGAATGGATTCCAACTAATGACTGGGCTACTGGGGTATCGCCCGCCATAATATGCCTCTAGAAAAATGTATGGAGGTCGTACCTAACGACCTCTCCCAATACGAACCGACGTACCCCTTGTTGGATAGCACCGAATATGTCATCACCCCTATTACTTTCCAACCTTTAACCGAGTGCTCCCACGTACATGAATCCAAGGATGATTGTGTATATATCTAGAAGGGTGATGATATACCCTAATGGGTGCGACCCACATAGCCCTATTGCATATCCCTGTTTAGTCATTCCCGGTTCATAAGGTTTGAAGCTAAGTTTTGCCTTTCTGAATATCTGTCCCTCTTGGAATGCTAACACTACCCTCTCAGCAGTAATGCAGTGCCAACATTCATCCATACAAGTTGTCTAGGATAAGGACAAACCGATGCACTACTTCTACTGCATCCATTTTAGAATCATCCTCAGGATTAATAGCAAGCAACCCTTGTATTTCAATGGCCCCGACTTCGATCCCATGCTTCAGGATGTCTTCACTACGAAACGCTTGGGTTGGATCTAAGTAGTTTTCGGATAAAATATCCGATCTTGGTCTCTTCGAAACAACTTTCGATATTTTACGGTAAACTCAACCTTGGTTATTTAGGAAATAAACAAACAAATGACAAGAGCGGAGTTCACCTCCTAACCATTTATGGATGGATTTCCTTATCATTCGTTCTAGAAGAACGAAACAAGTTTATATGTACAGTATAACACCTTCGACGGTAACTGTACCATATAATTCTTATGTTTCTCCTAGATATTTCCAAAGTTACGTTTTGTGTCCAACTTTGATAGTCGGTTATATAACTATCAAATAAACAAACATCTAATCATGGTTTATTTTCCATATGGGATCCACTAAGCCTTTATTAATTCTCTTTAATTAATAAAACCAATCTATGAAATCTGATCAAAAGATCTTTTCAAAACACTATTCCCAATCCCTTACATTTTTGTACTTGGAAAGCTATATATGCTTATCTCAACAGTATAAGTATGTTACCAAAACATTTTACTTTTCATGCCTTGAAACAAAATCATATACTTATCTTATCAGTATAAGTGTATTTACAAACTTTTTGAAGTTTCCTTCTTCCCAAATCCAAACATTTCTTCCAATAAAACATTCCGCTTATCCTTTATCAAAAATTCCCATTTCAAAAGCTCACATCATATTTCAATTAACTTATAACTTTCAAAATAAAGTTATAACCCACTTTTATAATTGATTTATAAACCTCTTTCCAAATCTATGAAATGATTTATAAACTTTTTCTATTTTAAAACTCTTTATATAAACATTTCTATACTCCTTTATAAAATATCATTTATAAATGTCATTTACAAAACATCGTTTGTAAAACACCTTAATAACCCTTTTCAGTAGAAAAACCCCTTTCTATAAACAAGTTATCACTTATAAATACCTTTATAAGAATTATATAACTTGAAACACCATTTATATAAACCCTTCACATCAAATTGATTAAAGAATTAATGTAAATTCAAACCATACTTCATAAATTCCAAATGAGGTTTTGCAGTCCCATTGATACTCATTTAAGTTACCATTTACTTTCAATTCGATTTCCAAATCACATAACAATTAGTTACATAAGCTACCATATATGTAAATATAGTTTATATCCAATAAGGAAATAACACGTGAATATAAACAGTTGGAACATACAATTCCAAATATACTATTTCATGATTGAAACGCACCTTAGTAAATTTTCACACTTTAAAACTAATTACACAAATTTTCACCAAAACCTAAACTTTAAACTCTTGAAACGAATTTGATTTCAAATCCAACCTCAAATCCATTGCAACTGCATACAAAATTTCAACTTTGTTTTCAACCCATCATGACTATAGTCAAGTTCATCATAAACCCTTTATATTCACACATCACATTCTTACAACAAATTGTATACATATACCAATATATATACAATTACTAACTTTACAACAAAACATCCATTCGAGTGCTAATACTAACCCATGCATCAACACTTATCATCACATTTAAAACATGCCATGATCCAACATATATATAACGTACATATAGCTAAGGATCAATGCAACATATATAGGAAAGTTCTTTCCAGAAGATTAGAAATTTACTCACCGAAAACTATCCAAACTCTCGCTAAATTAGAGTATTACATAGCATTTTCATTCCTAAGCAACAATATGAAGTCTTGAACCTTAAATGCACTAGGTTGGCTCGGCCATGAAGGGAAGAGGAAGCAAGACTTGTTTTGGTAAGGTGGCGAGTTCGGTTAAACATCGAATTCTCAATAATAAACTGGAAAATATGTCATTTTGCAACTGATTTTTGGGCTATTTTCTAATGGAATTTCGAAAGGCACTTAAAGAGAAAGTTATTGGAATTTATTCCCTATATCATTTAAAAAAAATAGCCACTCATTTTCTATTTGTTTTGAAGAAGTTATGATCAAAAGAAGAAGAGTAATTTTCGGACTTTGTATTCTAGGGGAAAAATTGCTTTGCAAAGATTAGGTATTTTAACATGGCCATGACATAAATTTTGAAAAGTGGTCAACTAGAATGTTGTAGCCATTAAAATTTCACACAGTTTCCAAAAACTAAAAACTCCATTTGAGCTAGAAATGAGGAAGAAAAGGTTGGTGAAAATAGAAGGAAAAATGGAGAAACATATAGGCTATTTATAGGTAAGATTTCACACTTATCACTTTGTCAAGTCACATCACAAATATTTTATAATATATACATACATATAATTATGTTTAATCACATCACTCTTTTATATATGTATATATAACTATGTTTAGTCACATCACTTTCTTTTATATATATATATAAGTATTATGTTTAGTCACATCACTTTATATATATATATTTATATTAATATAATTATTATGTTTAGTCACATCACTTTATATATATATATATAAGTTCAATTATTAATAAAATGACGTGACAAGGGATAATTATGATTAATGATCACAAATCTAAGATGTGACAATACTTAATATGTAAATTTATTTAAAATGTTTATTGTTTTTAAAACTATGTCTTATCACATCACTTACTAATACAAATTAACATAAGATAATTTATTTCTACGCATATTATTATCTAGTTAATTAACTCTTATATATATGTACATATAGTGCACAAAGACGAACAACGTTCCCGACAACTTTTCAGTGTCAAAAGTTCAAAATTTCGAAAAACGTTTTTTGATCACATTTTCTGTTTTTCTACGAACTATTTAATTTGGTAAACAAATTTTGAAAATGATTTTATCATCATTATTAATTAATCAAAATGAGTATATTTTCGTTAAAAAATCTATATATTGAATGTTTAAAATTAATTAAATATTCACTAATTAAAGCAGTGAAATTCCGGGTCGTTACATTCTTCCCCCTTGAAAGAATTTCGTCCCCAAAATTACATCTCGTCCTATCTCAGAAAAAACTCAATACTATACATCAGCTTATATGATGTACATTGATCATTCTTATGCAAAATCTGATTTGATCTCAACTCGAATACATAACTTTCCTTTTGAAGTAGTATCACTCTCTTGATTCTCTAATGCGGACACCGATCAGGCTCCTTGATTTGGAACCTCTATTCTCCTTATATAGTTGTAACTACGATAGAATACTTTGGTCCCATACCAAGAACCCTCATCAAGTGCTCGCCTTCAAAATTCAAGCAATAGATCCTTATTTGAAACAGTGAAACACCTCAAATCCATGTTCTCGAATCTTGGATCACTCTGTATGGAAAGAGAAATGATCTATGTCCAACTTATGCACTTACTTAATTGGTCGTCCCTAGTACTAATTCTATTTCGACCAAATTATTTATGAAAACATTTCATAAACTACACCCATTCAACTTGGATGCCATTCCACTACATCCTAATCATATATCGCTATCTAATTCCATTATTCCATTTCGAATTTATCTCTCAAATAAAACTTAGGATCTAAATACCCGACTTTTATTCAAAACTTTTTCAAATAAAACTCTATATTTCAATCATAGAAATACATATCTATAGCCCGAGTAACTCCAAAATGATACTAAGGAACTGGGTACTACCAAACAGTATCCTACATTCCTTTACCAAGAAGGGCAATACTCAAGAGAAGTATTTACCATCTGAACACATTTCTTCCACAAATTTAAGTTATTTTCGAGCCAATCGAACTAGTTAACTTAAAAATATTCCTTTTATTTAAAAATCTCATTTTTGGAACAATACTTAACATTTTCCAACAAAACATCTATTTCCAACTTATATGGGTTCGTTCGGGTTGAGCTTGTTTCAACCATGCAATGATAAAGAGAATAATTTACTAAGTGCATTACGCGTTCGCCTAGGCAAACATCTGATCGTCACTTAGAAGATTATTCCGATCATCACAAAATAGTCAAGACTTATTTCCCAAACCAATCCAAAGATAACACTTCTTACTTACACTTTTATCCCCAAAATTTATACTTAAACCAAATTGGTTTCAATTATTATTATTATTATTCCAAAACTTGAAAATCATTTTTCCAAAAGCACGGAGACTTAGGTTCATAAGTTTTCAACCTAAATTCTTCCAACTTAAATGATACATTTTTATAAACCTATTTTATAAATCACTTCTATTAAACCAATTTAAATATTCATCTCAAAATATTCTTTTTAAGTCAAATTCAACCTCAACATTAACATCAAACGCCCTATAGTCAAACTATGAAACTTAATTCACAAGGTGTTCGTTGCAATATTTTTCCCAATCCTTATTTACCCAACCCATATCTTAAACAGGGAACATACTCACAATAGTCAATGCTCAACTAAATGAGCATGACTAAACAAACCTTAAATGATAATAACATATTATTATCTCCTAACATCCAACAAACTATACTACACTAGTTGTGAAAATCTTTCTATTTTGTATATAAAATATATTCTAGGCAAATTTATTTCATTTACCAAATTTCAAAACAATACTATGCCAATTGAACTCGTTCCAGTGTTGAGGAAACCCCTATCGATAACATTGGCCAGACGCATCGACTAGAATTCTTAAGCCACTCAATAGGTAAACAACACAATATAAAACCTTTTTATAGCACTAACAAATATGCCCTCTTATATAATATAACTCAAACACATTATAGAGACTCACTTACCCTATCTCTATTGAGTTAACCCACTAAAGCCAATGTTCTCGCTTAACCTTTATCCCTATACCATGTTGTAATGAAATGGATTTTCAACCCTCGAAAATCGACATTAATACGCCCATTGTATTACATGTTGAACATTGCAGTGTCGGGAATACAACTTTTTTAGGGTGAAAGAAGAAGGTAGGAGACAGAAGAAAACTAAGTAACATAGAATCTCGAAATGCAGCGAATAATATATAATACACCAATGGTCTTTACAAAAAGGAAACATCTTTATTCATATAATATCAGAGTACACTAGACTTATTCTAAATTTGGACAATTATAGAAATCCATCCTTACATTGACATATAGACTCTATAATATAGCTGAAGAAAAATATACGTGAATACAGCTTGACCATCCAACTCCTCTTCAACTCCAAATCCGGCTAAACTTAGGAAAACAAGCCCGGTCTAACCCGAGCATTACATGGAATAATGCCTAGGTTAGTCTGGTAAACCAGCGTGAGTAAAACTCGATAACAAGTAATAACCAAACTGATTTCAACATTTGAAAACCTTTTAAACAAAGGGTATTCTGTAAGACCACACCACACATAAAAACAGATAGGTTTTTACATTACGATAACCAAAACGTTCTACATCTAAATCCAGTGATATTATCATAGTGTCTAAATTTAAAGTAAATAGATAAAATTGCTGAAATGCTTGCATATCATGTTCTACCATACTAGGCTCTGTAATCGAAAATGTAAGGCACGTTTTAGAGAATGGATTCCAACTAATGACCGGGTTACTAGGGTACCGCCCGCTACAGCATGCCTTTAGAAAAATGTATCGAGGTCGTACTTAACGACTCCTACCAACACAGAACCGGCCTACCCATTGCTGGATAGTACCGGCTATATCATCATCCTGGTTGTTTTGTAACCTTTAATCGAGCGCTCCTACGTACATGAATTCATCGATGATTGTGTATATATCTAGAAGGGTGATGATATACCGTAATAGGTTCGACCCACATAGCCCTACTACATATCCCCTATTTTAGTCATTCCCGGTTGGTGAGGCTTGAGGCTATATTTTACCTTTCTGAGTAGAAGTCCCTCTTGGAATGCTAACACTGCCCTCCCAGCAATAATGCAGTGCCAACATTCTTCCATCCAAGTTGTCTAGGATAAGGAAAAACCGAAGGCACTACTTCTATTGCATCCATTTTGGAATCACCCTCAGGATTAGTAGGAAGTAGCCCTTGTACTTCAATGGCCCCATCTTCGATCCTATGCTTCAAGATGTCTTCATTACAAAATGATTTGGTTGGATAGAAGTAGTTTTCGAATAACATATCCGATCTCAGTCTCTTCGAAACAACTTTCAATATTTTTCGGTAAACTCAACCTCGGTTCTTTAGGAAATAAACAAACAAATGACAAGAGCGAGTTCACCTCCTAACCGTTTTTGGATAGATTTCCTTATCATTCTTCCTAGAAGAATGAAAAGAGTTTATTCATATAGTATAACACCTTCGATGGTAACATTACTATATAATTCTTGTGTTTCTCCTTGATATTTCCAAAATTACGTTTCGGGTACAGCTTTGATGGTCCGTTATTTATCTATCAAATAAACAAACATCCAATCATGGTTTAATTTCCACATGGGATCCACTAAGCCTTTATTAGTTCTCTTTAATTAATAAAACCACCCTATTAAATCTGATCAAAAGATCTTTTCAAAACACTATTCCCGATCACTTTACATTTCCTTTATACTTGGAAACCTTTATATACTTATCTCAATGGTATAAGAATATTACCAAAACATTTTACTTTTCACGCTTTGAAACAAAATCATATACTTATCTTATCAGTATAAGTATATTTAAAAATTTTCAAAGTTTCCTTCTTCCCAAATCCAAACATTTCTTCCAAATAAAACATTCCACTTATCCTTTATCGAAAATTCCCATTTTAAAAGCTCACCTCATATTTCAATTAACTTATAACTTTCAAAATAAAGTTATAACCCACTTTTATAAATCTTTAAGTTAATTTATAAACCTCTTTCCAAATCTTTGAAATGATTTATAAACCTTTTTCCTATTTTAAAACCCTTTATATAAAACTTTCTATACTCCTTTATAAAATATCCTTCATAAATATCATTACAAAACATCGTTTGTAAAACACCTTAATAACCCTTTTAATTAGAAAAACCCCTTTCTATAAACAAGTTATCATTTATAAATACTTTGAATTATATAACTTGAAAAACCATTTGTAAACCTTTCGCCTCAAATCGATTAAAAAATTAAAGTAAGTTCAAACCATACTTTATAAATTCCAAATGAGGCTTAGCGATCCCAATGATACTAATTTAAGTTACCATTTAATTTCAATTCGATTTCCAAATTGCATAACAACATTTTCATATGCTACCATATGTGTAAATTTAGTTCATATCCAAATAGGAATAACACACGAATATAACCAGTTTGCATATACAAGTCCAAATAACATAACAATAGATGGTGATTTATCCTGCTAAATAGATGTCCAAACAATTCAATCAATTTAAAGTAGAACGGGAATTTATTTTGCTTAATGCATGTCCGCTCAATCAATCACTTACACTATAGCAGAATGGTTTTTTTTTCTACTAACGGATGTCATTTAGTTCTCCTAATATGGGTCACTTAAGGGTCCGAACAAAAGATCCTTTGATATGGAATCGATTTACTTGAAAAAGAAAATTGATTAAAACACATTTTGTTTAGTTTAAAATTACCTTTAAAAGGCTGACAGTATATTTAATTAGCTTAAACACTAACTAATCTTAATTAATCCAATTTAAACCAAGATTAAATAATTATTAAACTCTAATCAGGCTTTGATTAAGTACTAGTTACTTCCTAATGCAACTTGGTTAAGGTTAAACCAAATTGTTTAAGAGTTAAACCCTAATTAATCAAATGTTAATTAAATAACCCATTAATTAAATTAATAATTAATTGACCATTAATCTTAATTAAATAATTATTAACAACTTAATTACTTCTTAACCCTATTAATCACTAACTAAAACTTTATAAATCAATTAGTAGTCATTAACTTAACTTAGGTGATGATTAACCTCTAATCACCTTCTTAATTACTAAGTAGGTGCTAATAACCTTTTAATTAACTAACAATTAATTAAATAATTATATTACAACTTAATTACCTTTTAATATTACTAATTAAGTTTGAAAAACTTAGTAAACTAATTTCTAAATAAAACAAATTTGAAATAGAAATTCAAACCTTTGCCGAACTACATCTATAGCGACTGTCGTTATGAGTG
This sequence comes from Allium cepa, assembly GCA_030765085.1. Classification (NCBI taxonomy): domain Eukaryota; kingdom Viridiplantae; phylum Streptophyta; class Magnoliopsida; order Asparagales; family Amaryllidaceae; genus Allium; species Allium cepa. The sequence continues at coordinate 475,057,414 of CM060931.1, forward strand.
CAGTTTGCTCTAACCCACCTTTAAGCAAAGCCATTTTACCAAAACCATACTATTTCATGATTGAAATATACCTTAGTAAATTTTCATACTTTAAAACTAACTATGCAAACTTTAACCAAAATCTAAACTTTAAACTCTTGAAACGGGCTTGATTTCAAATCCGACCTCAAACCCATCGCGACTACATATAATTCAACTTTGTTTTCAACCCATCACGACTATAGTCAAGTTCATCATCAACCCTTTATATTCACACATCATATTCATACAACAAATTGTATACATATACTAATATATATAAATTTAACTTTGCAACAACACATCCATTGAGTGCTAACACTAACCCATACATTAGCACTTATCATCACATTTCAAACATGCCAAGATCCAACATATATATAACATACATATAGCTAAGGATCAACACAACATATAAAGGAAAATTATTTCCAAAAGATTAGGGATTTACTCACCGAAAGCTATTCAAACTCTCACTAAATTAGAGTATGACATAGCACTTCCATTCCTATGCAATAAGATGGGGTCTTGAACCCTGAATGCACTAGGTAGGCTCAGCCTTGAAGGGAATAGGAAGTGAGACTTGTTTTGATAAGGTGAAGCGACTTGAGATAAACATCAAATTCTCAATAATAAGCCCGAAAATACGTCATTTTGCAACTGATTTTTGGGCTACTTTCTTATGGAATTTCAAAAAACGCATAAAGCGAAAGTTATTGGAATATATTTTCTCTCTCTATCATTTTAGAAAAATATTCACTCATTTCGATTTTTCTTGAAGAAGTTATGGTCAAAAGAAGAAGGGTTATTTTCAGACTTGAAATTCTGGGTGAAAAATTGCTTTGCAATGGTTGGATATTTTGACATAGCTATGATTGAAATTTGAAAAAGTGGTCAATTAGAATGTTGTAGCCATTAAAATTTCACATGCTTTCAAAAAACTAAAAACTCCATTTAAGCTAGAAATAAGGAAGAAAAGGTTGGTGGAAATAGAGGAAAAATGGAGAAACATATGGGCTATTTATAGGTAAGATTTCACACCTAACCACTTTATTTATATATATATTACTTTAATTATTAATTAACTAACATGCGACAAGAGATAATTATGGTTAATGATTACAAATCTAAGATATGGCAATACATATTATATACATATTTATATAAAATATTTATTATAATTAAAACTATGTCTTGTCACATCACTTACTAATCTAAATTAACATAAGATAATTTATTTCTAAGCATATTATTATCCAGTTAATTAACTCTTATATATATGTACATATAGTGCACAATGACGAATGACGTTCCCGATAACTTTACGGTGTCGAAAGTTCAAAATTTTGGAAAACATCTTTTGGTCATATTTTCTGTTTTTCTATGAACTATTAAATTTGGTAAACAAATTTTGAAATTGATTTTACCATCATTGTTAATTAATTAAAATGAGTTTATTTTATAAAACCTATATGTCAAATATTTAAAACTAGTTAAATATTCACTAATCAAAGCAGTGAAATTCCGGGTTGTTACGCCAATTCAGTAACACGGGCATGGCTAAGCACCCGTGATTAAATATTCAATCTTCTGGGTTTAAACGATATCATTAGGAACCAACTAGCTTCCTAGTATCTATAGGGAGAGGCAGCTAAATGGTGGGAAGTTGTTTTCTTAAAGGTTGATTAGAAGAGTATCACTTCGATGGACTTTAAAAGGAAGTTTGAAGTTAAGTTTTTCCTTGGAAACGAGAAAGGGATTGTTATTGGACAAGTTGATCCACTCAAATATGGAGAGTTATCAGTTAGGGAATGTGTTAATCAATTTAATGTACTGATGAATTTTAAATTAAATTTGGTACATACACTGGACAAGAGAAAACCGAAGTTTGCAAAAGGGTTAAACTCACTACTGAAGGAGTTGGCACTGAGTCATATCCTATATGGAGCTATGTTTGAGTGGTTAGTTGAAGCAATAATTTTGAACTCGATCAATGAGAGGTGGTTAAGGAGAAGGACCACAAGAAGTAGTGAACCAACAACAAAGTAAGCGTAAGGGTAATGGTCCTTAAGGAAGGTAGAATAAGAAACAGGCAATCACTTGTACAAGATAAAAGTCGAGGGGCACATTTTGAAGGATTGTAGGGTGATATCAAATATTAAGTGTTATAACAATAATTATTTGGGCCACATAAAGTTGAAATGTCTGAGTTTACCAAAGGAGAGAAAAGTTGTCAAAGCATATGCTCTGAATGTCATTCCTAGCTCTAGCATTGCACACCATCTGCTCTAGAAAAGGGGAAGTAGATTGTGATGGAAGGTGTGTTATTTTTATCTGATTCTCCTACATGTACTTTACTTGACACTAGTGCATCACAGTCATTCATTTCAATTGCATTGATTGATAGGTTAACCTTAAACCTGACATCGTGCATGAATCCATTTTAGCATCAAATCCCATTGGGGGATCAACCCATTTATTTATGATTTACCATGATTTAAAGTTGATCATACACCATATGGAGTCCTTTAGTGACTTATGTATGATGAGTTCCTAGAGTATGCATTGATTTTGTAATGGATTGGATGACTCGTAGTGAAATGATATTTGATGTTGGTTTGTGTTAAGAAAATAATTTGGGTGAGAATTAATGTACTAGCAATGATCTTATTGTATGTCATGACCTTGATAGTCCAATGATGGTGTGATGTTATATATCTTATAACATAGGAATCTCCTATGCTTTCGCAAAACTGATCGCCATCCCAAATAAATAAAGCTCGCTAGGTTGTTGACCTACCACTTAGGCATATGAAAATAGTAGATAGTGGGAGTTAGATAGGGATTTTTAGAGTTTATGAAGAAAAGACCGTATGATTTGGTTGAGAAAAGTAAATTTAAATTCTTTTAGTGAACATCATAGACCCTTGGATAAGCAACATTGGCAGCGGGAGTAAAAAGGTGAATTTCAAAAGATTTACCTTTAATGATCTTTATTTCATATTTATGTGAATAATATTTTATTTATACTAAATCAAATCTAGTATTTAATTAATAAAAGAGTTTTGATAAAATTTTAATTTATTTAATTAATTAAAATATTTATTTATAGCTAATGTTTATATTAATAATTTTAATCTAGAATTAATTTATTTTAATTTTGAATAATTTATGATATTCACATCCACAATATGAGCCTTGCAAAGATATAAATATATATGGAGCATTGTTAAATACCCTTCGTAAGTTCTAAAATTCAATTTCAGCTCTTCATAAAAACAAGTTTTACAAAAAATTGCATTAATTATTTTCAACAAAAATATGCGATCTGCACTACAAATATTTGCAGTCTATAATGCAAATATTTATTTTACAAAAACATGTAGTTAAAATAGCGAATTTGCGATTGTAACTGTAAATATTTGCAGTATAGACTGCATATCTTTGTTGAAAATAATTACAGGAGTGTTTCATGAAACATGTTTTTCAGAAGGTTTTATGGGCATTATGCTTGAAAATAAGGGGCGGATCCTAATTTCCGTAATAAATAAACTATTTTAGGGCTTTAAGAGGGATATTGACAGTTGTGTCATATGGTTAGTAAGATGCCATATAGCGATTTAATGTCATTATAATGTTACAAACAAAATCACATAAAATATACTAATGAACAAAATAAAATTTTCTATTCATCCATGCAAATTTTTATATAGATATGTTTAAAACACACACACATATATATATGTTTGTGTGTGTATTTATTTATTTAAATAATTATAAAATATAATATATTGCTACTGCAAATATTTATATTTAATAATATATGTACATGTATATAATATATATGTATGCATGTATGTATGAATATTAATTTTATTTTTATCTAAAAAGTTAATGATTTTAAAATTCAAATTTGAAAGTATTGACTTATTCAAAATAATGTATATAACAAAAATAAATTTTCTTTTATTATGTTGCATAGCCACCAACTATAATTTTTTTAATTCAGTCGAATTATAAAACTAGTTTGAATATGTCAACTATTTAAATATAAAGTTAATATGACTTCATAATAAAATATAGAAAATGTTTTGTTATTTTAAATCTATGGTCAAAAGCAAGTAATAAATTTAATTTTAATACAGTTCAAATATCCATACAGATTTTACCATACACCCCGCAACATATATTCGTATGTGCATGTATATGTTATAAAAAATTAAAACCTAAATAGTAAAGACTTTACTGAAAACATTTTTTAATTTAATAACCATAAACATTTAAAAAAGGGATATTACTAATGTTACTCAAATTTCTCACAAGTATGATTAGCCAGCTAGCACGCCTCGGCCTGGGCCAACTCATGTTTGCTACACATCTCAACCCGACCCAATTAAAACTATTTCGTATTTCTAAAGCCAGCCTAGTTTAAGACAACAATTCCACGGCCGGTCCATCTTAAGCTGATCTACACCCAACTTGGTCCAATTCATGCCAGTTCAACACAACACTCCAGATTTGCAGTCGCTTGGTTCTTCTCAAATGATATACGACTAGATCATCTGACTTGTCCCGTCTTAAGTGCTATCCGTCCATGCCATGGCCCAATTTCAGCCCACCCATTCCATGTCCTTCACAGCTTGTCTACAACCGGTCATTTACAGCCCATCTCATTACCATGAGCATAGCCTGACACATCATCTCCACCTTTAGCAATGTCCAGCTATTATTGACAGCCTTTAGTAGCAAGCAACATATCGATAATACGCATAAGAAGCTTCTCTTCTTTTTTATCCCTGGAAAAGCAAAGTAAATGACAATCAGTATAACTAAGTGTATTGGGTATTGTAGCACATTTTCCAAAAGCATGCCTATTCTATAGAAATCCACCTTTCTCAGCCTAAATACGCACAAAGTTACAACTGGCATGCTTTTTCACCACATATTCATACCGCATTTACATTTTATCTCCTTCCACCCATGGTCAATCAATGGCCTGGAGTGATTCCCTCATATTTTCCTATGCAATCTTAGCCATACAGCGCCCATATCAGCTACTATAAATAACCTTTTCTATACAACATCAAAAAGGTTAATTTCTGGTTGATTTTTATGCTCACATTTCTTGCTCCCAACAAACTAAATACTTTAAGCTCTTGAGATTAGTAATTTCATAATCTTAAATGCATAGTTTCATATTATTCTCTTGTCATTCCTTGTAATTATAAGAGATCAACATGGTAAGAGATCTTCATAATGGACGTAGGCAAGCTTAGCCGAACCACTTTACATCTCATACCATTTACTTTAATTTTCTTATTTTGCTCCTCACTTTCAAATTTTGAGCCTAGATTTAGCAAGTAATTTGGTAATACAGACATATTAGCCTAACTATGAGGTTGGTTAATTTTTTAGTCAACACTTTGGCATTATAAGGAGGGCCTCCCCTAATAGCCCTTACCTTTCTTCACTATTTATTCTCTACAAAAGTCTATTATAGGTCGTTGCCATGAATCGAGATGGTGAGAACGAAGGTTATAACCCTAATGACAGTGAGAATAACAGTAACACCGTTGTTGGCATATTTTGTCCCATTCCTGGGCTTAGCAATGACATGTGGCGAAGTGTGGTCTGAGGTTAAATAATGTGCGAAGTATGGCTCAAGAAGTGAACGATCTGAGGACATGATTGGACACTCAAACAATTGTGAACTTTGTTCCACCATCTCCTCCAACGGCTGAACTAGCTCCTATCCAACTTGATGTCCCTAGTGCTTACAACCTCATGAATACTTCTATGAGAGGGCGGTACTTGAAATCCTCATCGAGGTCATTCTTGTTCATTGCTAAAGGCATGTTATGCATGTGCCAAATCATGTTATTGACATTGACCTAGATGGCCACATATAGAGAACTAAGAAACCATCGTTCCCCTTTCAGTGGAACGACCATCTGCTTTTGAGCACTTTCGGGCAATAAATGGAGTTCAAGACTTGATGTTTGTTCATCTTAGTGGGGACACTCATGTCGTCGATAAAAAGCATGGGGTCCCTTCAGCAAATTCTAGTCCCATAGGGGCATGGGCATGTCCACATCAGGAGAACGACGAACCAGGCATTCATGATCAACCTCCATGCATAGGGAGAGGAGGTCTCTTACACAAACTCACCATCATTTCCATCACTCTCTATCGCATCACCATCGGTCTTTCACTCCACAAAGATGCTGACCAAGTCCATGGTAGGTCGTAGGTTAAACACTTCTACAACAGGCCGATGCCGACCACTAGGAGAAAACATAGAATCTTCGCCAGCAACTCAATAGAATGCAATCCCAGAAAACCAAGAGTGAAGCTTTATTTGATGAAGAGAATGGAGAACCAATTTTCGAGGAAACCTTGAACTCTTACATCCATAAGCAGTATACCTTTTCGTCTGTTGACAAGTACGATGGGAGTGCTAACCCATCTGATTATATCACAGTATTTAACTCCATTACATGTGCCAACCAGCTTTATGGCCTAGCAAAATGCCTACTTTTTGCCTCCACTCTAAAAGGACCGGCCATCAACAAGTTCCTACATCTACAACCGGGTAGCATCCATTTTTGGGCCCAATACTATCCTGACTTCAAGACTAGATTATTTTCTTTTAAGACCTGTTTCATGATGGCTAGTGAACTAGGCAACATCATGTGGGGGCTGACTGAGAATCTTCAAACGTACGTGGACCGCTTCAAAAATTAATCGACTCAGGCTAGTGCTGCCAACAAGAACAACTTGGTTGTGGCCCTCTACTCTAGGTTAAGAGCAAATAAAGAATGTGGAAGGAATTACTGAAGAAGTTGGCCAGATCCCTAACCGGCTTTTATCAATGGTAAATGACATCATGAAGATGGAGGATGCTAATTTTTCTGACAGCGATGATGAAGCCAAACATTCAAACAAAGCTGGTCCATATGCAAGCTCCGACTGACATTCTAATGTTTGGCAAACCTACAACTGGAGGAATGTAGAAGACAACACTCACTGCAAACCTAGGTATACTAACTATGCCACATCAAATTGAGATATGGAACAAATATAGCTCAGTACTTGGGACTGGGTATCATACAAAGACCGCCTAACACAATAGGCAGAAGAAGGAAGGAACCTCATTCCAATGGAAAGTACTTAAAGTTCCTCTAATCAACGACTACTCACCAATGAGTGTCGGGTGATAAAAGACAAAAATAAAAAGACTGATCTGGGTAGGGTGCATATAGAGTAGTTTGGCATTAGGTCGATCAATGAGTGGCTCACAATAACCAGTTGGCTCAAACCCTAGTAGCTTAGTAATAATGTCGTGGCTATAACTGACATTTAATCATATGCAGAGGCTTGCATGTGGTAAGAAGCATCCATGGAACACAGTCCAGGTACCAAAGAGAAGTAGGCTCAATAGACCAAGTCTTTTCATTAGAGTACCATGCATCCGAGGCATTTAGTTTGAAGATAGATCAACCCATCAGTTTCGCTATCGAAGACAAGGAGTAAGTCTCTTACCCCAACTATGATTCTATGTCATCACCGTTGTAATGACCAACTCAAATGTGCACTAGGAATTAGTGGATGGACGTAGCTCAGTTAATGTCTTGTTCAAACATATCTTTGAGTCCCTCAAGCTTTCTTGCCTCTAACTTCACCCCTTGCCCATGTACGACTTTGAGGGTGTGGCCATTGTTATAGTGGGGACTACCTCTCTCATGACCATATTTGGCAAAGAGATCCTTGCTGCAAAGATACAAGTAAAATTTATAGTAGTTGATTTCTCATCTGCTTATAATATCTTAATAGGATGACCAACCTTTGTGGAGCTCGACACAATCATCTCCTACAACTGGCGTGTCATGAAGTTCCATGTCCATGGCGGGGTCGGTGAAATCCAGGGCAATTAGTAAAAAGCTAGGGAATGTTATGGGACCTCCCTCAGGCAAGCAAAGAAAGGTGTTCTCATACTTTAACAGGAATTCAAAATAATTAATGGAAAGTCACATGAGAGAACCTTCGGTCAATCAGTGCTTAGGTTCGTGCCATGATTTCTCCCAACTCTGAAGTAAAGGCATCAACATTTACAGCTCCCTATATAGATGATTATTTATCTGATCGGGTCATAGCAATCAATGTTGTGTCACTTAGGAGAGTGCTCGAGTCGAAAACTCAAATTCATGTCGAGATTGTCAGTACCCTTGAACATACCAATACCAACAGTGTGTCACCTCAGAAAGGGCACTAGCCGAATAATGCTCACATCGGTGCTAGGAACGTCCATATCCTCGAAGATCCAGATACCGACGGTGTGGTACTAGGAGTAACCCCGAGCACATTAGCACTTTGGTTTGTGCCAACACCACCCAAAGAAGTAAAGTTGCATCAAGTGGCCACATATCATCTAAGAGCACCCTCAAGCCTAGCAGTGCTCTAGTACATGCTAAGGCAGCTTGCTACTATGAAGATCGAGATGACATGGTTTCCATCTCCTTCGCCACTCCCAAAAAAAACTCATCTCGGCATGGAATAAGCAAGTCGCAACCTAATGGAAAATGCAGACATCCAAAACAACAACTCCTACCCTCTTAATGCCGGCAAACACATCTATAAGAGCCGAGGGCAACCTCAGCCCCTCTACACAAACATACATGTTTGTCCCAACCAAGGATTTCATAGAGCGCATGATTTACGCATTGAACCAGTGCGACTTATAGGCTAACTCAGATCTTAATGGTAACCTCTTCGGCCCTTGCATGGGAGATTTAAACATTAAAGGCGGGATGGAAACTCAATTATAGTCGTTATCTATAAACCGTGCCGACCCTAGCAAAGTTGTTCAAATTGGCACAGAGCTCGGTCCTAAAGTTAGAAATGAGCTAGTCAAGGTCCTATAGCAGAGTAAAGATGTTTTCCCTTAGGGGCACGTTGATATGACCGGCGCTGATCCGAGGATCATATGCCACGCCCTGAACATTAATACTAAGCCCATCCCATTTGTTAAAAGCATGGGCCTCTCAAACTAGAAAGGTACAAAGCTCTTAAAGAAGTAGTAGATAAGCTTTTAGCAAATGACTTCATCTAGGTGGAAGAATACCCACACCGGAGAGCCAATCTAGTATTAATTAGAAAGCCAAATAGGTTTTAGAGAACTTGCATCGACTTCTCCGACCTCAGTAAAGCCTGCCCAAAAGGTAGCTTCCTCATGCCTTGAATTATCCGGATAGTAGATGAGACCAGTGGGCATGAGCTCCTCACTTGCGTGGATACTTATTCTAAGTACAATCAGATTGCCATGCAGGGCCCATACCAAGAGCACATGTTTTTCATCGCTAATGCATGCATGTATTGCTATTGTCATGCTGTCTGGGCTACCAAATATGGGCTTTACCTATCAATGGCTCATCAGTCGTATGTTCTTAAAACAGAATGGCCTGTCTATGGAGGTGTACATAGACAATAGACTAGCGAAGATAAAAGAGGATATGGGGCATATATAGAACCTAGTCGAGACATCCAACATACCATGTTAGTACAATATGAAGCTGAATCGAAGAAGTGCGCATTCACTGTTTGGTCTAGAAAATTTCTTGGCTATGTGGTAAGTGCCAAAGGAATTGAAACTTACCCCAATAAAATCTAGTCCATCCAATCCATGCAAGACCCAAGGACCATAAAGCAAGTGCAAAGCTTGAACATGATGATTAATACTTTAGGCTAATTTATATCAAAAGCAACCAACTGGTGTCTCTCCTTATTTGACCTCATCAAGAGGGGAAAGTTTTTCACTTGGAATGGTGAGTGCACTAAAGTGTTTGAAGAGCTAAAGCAGCACTTAGCGACACCCCTTGTCATATCCAAGCCCATTGACCGGGAGAAATTATATCTTTACCTTGCAATGTCAAACCATGTGATCAACACTGCAATTATTAGAAAAAATGAGAAGATCTAATGTTCGATCTACAATGTCAACAAGAAGTTGCCGGGCCAGAAAACAATGTTGGAAAAGCTTGCTTTCTGCCTACTCATGTTTGCCCAGAAACTTCAACCATATTTCCAAGCTTATCTAATCAATGTCCCAATCAACTGCCATTAAAGCAAGTCCTAAGCTAACCCAACACAACAAGTGGCTATTAAAGTGATTCGTTGAACTTAGGCAACATCACATCTCTTTTTAGCCTAGCCTTGCTATAAAGGGCCAAATCATCATGGATTTCATCATCGAGCGCTCAAGCCTAGACAATAGTGAAGAAGAGACCATCCCTTGCCAGTAAGTTTGGTGCCTATATGTAGACTAGGCATAGAATGAGAAAGGGGTAGGATCCAGCATGTCCTTGTTACTTTCAATGGATGAGAACTTTGTCTTACGGTCTGCCTCACTTTCAAGGCGATCGAAAATGAAGCTGAGTACGAGTTGTCCTGGGCGGTCCCATGATGGAAAAGGAGTTGCATGTGGTTTCCATCCATGTATTCAGTGACTCGTCATGGTCATTAATTAAATCAGTGAGTACTTCCAAGTCAAGGGCAAGACAATGGCCTTGTATGTCGCAAAGGCCAAGGCAATAATCAGTACGTTCATAGAGTTCAAGCTGGAGTAAACACCCAGAGAGAAGAATGCTAACGTCGACTAATTGGCTAAAGCATCAAGCAACCAATAGGATGCCAGTCCCTAGGTCACATTAGAGATTCGAGACACCCTTTGCTAAGAGTCGGAGGCAATAAAAGTAGAGATCAATGCACCATCATGGACTACCAGATGGCATGCCTGATCAAGTATTTGACAACAAGATAACTTCCTCCTGGCCACGAAGAAGCCTAGAAAGTTGCACATCCCCTATCTAGAGGACCAAAGCTTAGCGCACAAATGCTGTAGTCATCTCTAGTATTAACTTCTGCCGACTAAATACGGCTATTTTAATGGTATCCATAATATCAGAAGCACTTGAATATGAAACAAAATTGTAGATTTCAAAAAAAACAACATTTTACTTATTACATTTCAAAACACATGTTGATTATTCGAATTACATAATCCTATAATCATTTGTCAGATTCAGATAAAATATAATTGTTACATAAATACCCAAAGAGATACGTACGATGATGCCTCTTTGGTTGACCAGAATACTATATAGACATATCTGTCTTAAATACAACAACCAAAAAACAAAAAATCAACTCCTAAATAGCTATCCGTCAACCACCTGCTTGTCTTTGGAAGCTTTATTTGTCAACCGATTAAAACCTATAAAACCTCAACCCTTAGCCTACTCAACTCAATTTTGAGCACCCGAGAGTTTAAGGGGGGAAAATGTAAACCTTGAGTTAGACATAAAGCCTTGTGTGAATAATACTATACATCTCGGTTATTTGATATTAAGTGAGACCACGCCGCTTAGGGGAAATGGGTCCCCCCTCACTACTATCCTTTTAAAAATATAAATTTTGCAAACCTTTATCTTGCAACCAAAAATGATTAAAACTATAAAGCATTATTATGTAAACGTACATATTAGGTAATAAATGAACTATCTATCTAAACATTACAGTTTTGTTTGACTAACTCCTAACCTTTGGCTGACTCGGACCTGCCAGACAATAAGTCAAAATAATCTAACACCTGTTAGAAACTCCTCTTTTGGACGGTCTGTCCTTATATATCTATTAAATACTCCTCTTCTAGACGGTCTGTCCCTAACTTAACATCTCCTATGGTCACCTGATCCTAATGGTTTTGCGGGATCACCAATAACCTATCTGAATACAAATATATATTCCCTTCCATGTGTAATCATAATTTTAGTCTTATCTATGACAAAGCCCTACACATTGGAATTTTGGACTAAATTAGCTGGGGCTAATAGCTAATGTATAGGGTGCGACCCTATACCAATCCCATCTGGTATTCTAACATCTGAGTCATTTTACTTAGGTTAATCTTCCCATAAATTTTCCTTGAAAACCTTTTAATCTCAAATTGATTTAAAACCTTTAAACCAAACTTAGGAAAATATATACTCTATGCTTTGCTCAAAATCACCTTTCTACATTAAATATACTTTACTTGAGACGACCAGACTTTTTCTCCATAAAAAGTCGTATCATCCTTAAGAAAGAAAGGGATAGAAAAGAGAAAAGAAAGAAGAGAAAGAAGAAACAACACAAGAATCTCTACAGCGGAACGAATAAATTATATTAATAACATAAGTATTACATAGTATACAACAATTATTAGAGTTACATAGACATACAGCACATACTAGACAGTTATAAAACACCTGTCTAGTATTTACAACTCAAAACACAATACAGAAAACACTCAGAGATACCAACACAACGGAAAACTATATATCTATACGCGGAAGCCTCCTGCTCCATTGCTCCTCCACAATTCGTCAAAGCTAACCTGAATCCCTTGGCTACTCGTAAAAATTTGAGTATCCAAGAGTTTAAGAAAAACAGAAATAAACTCCGGGTCAGACATGGGTCTGGTGTGAGTAACAGGTTAAAGTTACTTAACTTTTGAAAAACCATTTGAAAAGAAAAGGTATCACGTAAGACTTCCCACACATAAAGATGGAAAAGTTTTTACCTTACGCTAACCAAAACATTTGATAGGAAATCCGATGATATTATAATAGGTCTAGGGTTTTCAAGTAAATATGAAATAGCGGAAATTGTTACATGATTAAATTCCAGCTACTAGCCACAAAAGTGGGTAATACAATCAAAACCGTTGGCACTTATTGGATTTTGGATTCCATCAATGGCTGGGCTAATGGGGTACCGCCCGTCACAGTACGTGGCCTAGATCACCATACCGAGGAGTATGCCTCTCTCTTGCAACACAAAGCCGGAACCATTCCTTACTGAACAGTTCTGAACAGGACCACCCCATAGTTGCGATCAGCAACCGCACCACTAAGCCGAAAATAAAGGGACATCTAGACAGGGGTAAATCTCATCCTACTTGGGGATAACCCACTTAGCCTTGCTGCACCTCCCCTGTTTTAGCCATTCTCGGTTGATGAGGTTTGAGGCTACGATTACCATTATAGGACATATCACTTAGAATGCTCATCATCCACCTGACGATGTTCTGAAAGCATTCAATCTATTCAAGTTTGTTCCGGGTTCGAACGAAACCGAAGGCATTATCTTGTTACACTTGTTTTGGAATCACCCTCAGAGTTAACGACGATAACCCTTGCACTCTGAATCTTCATCTTCACTTCAGATTCACGACCTAACGTTACTTTGGATTGATGTGGTTTTCGGATATCCAAATGTGGAAACCCGATCCCGGTCTCATCGAAATCCAAAACGTGTCTTTTAAGGACAAGTTGTTTTAGAGTTTAAAACAATTGAATTCATTATCTATATACACACAGATAGATAATTCACAACACAATAGATAATCAACATTATCATTACCAACAGATAATTCATATCATAATCAGATAATCTATATTATCATCCAAATACAACCAATGCATCCATATCATATAACATTACTCATATCATAACTGAGATTACAAACCATACATGGCAACCAATAGCAATCATTCATACATAAGCAATGATCTAATGATCACACCATCTATAATTAATTTAAAATGAATTAAATTAATTACTTTATCTCTAATTAATTTAATTTAAAATAAATTAATTACTTCATCATTAATCCTGGTTAACTTAACCATTAATCGATTTCAAATCAATTAATAAATCATCACCTCATTATTATTTTCAATTAATCATTTCTGATTAATAATTCCCTAAATACACTAAGTAATTAGCTATTAAATTAATTACACAAGTTAATTATACTTAACACCTTACAAATAATTAACTTGTAATCACTTAATCAATTAATTAACTAAAATTAATTACATTAAACCTTTATTAATTAATTACCCCATTAATTGATTATTCCTTAATTAATCAATCTTAAATTACATCATTAATTTATTAATTAATGATTTCTAATTACGTTTAATCAATCTCTCTATATAAATTAACTACATTAAGTAATTAATCTGCAATTAAACCTACCATATATTAATCACCCTTAATTAATAATCTCCAGTAATTAACTTCCCTTAATTACTCATAAATAAATTAATCCTTAATTTATTATCTCAATTAATCCCTTGATTAATCTCAAAGTAATTTAATCTAAATTACCTCCATCATTAAACATTTTTAATTGCATCCAGTAATTTCCATTAATTACTTCCATAAGTAATTACAAACCCATTAATTACATAAAGTAATTATTCACCAATCATCAAGTGTTTAAATTGATTAAACTTAATTAATTAATCCAAACTAATCACATTAACACAATTAATTACATTAAGTAATTAAACATAAACAATTTCAAATGATTATTATTAATTAATTAATCTAATTAATTATTAAAAATTAATCACATTAATTAACCATTTAAATAATCTTAAGTTAATGACCTTCATACATTTCTTAATTACTTTATTAAGAAATTAACTTATATTAATCATTATTAATTATCAATTAAATAATATTTAATTATCAATTAATTAATATTTAATTATCAATTAATTAATCTCTAATTATTAATTAATTAAGTGTTAATTACAATCTTAATTAATCCTTAATCACTTGATTAATAAATCTTAATCATTAATTAAAATTTAATTAATAATTCTTAATTATAGATTAATTAACCTAAATTAATTAATCTTAAGTCTTTAATTAATCAATTTAAAAATTGTTAATTACTTAATTAATCATCCACATTAATTATTTAATAAATTACCCATTTAAATTAACTTAATAATTTAAATGAACACAAATCATTAAAATTTTATTTATCTTTAAGATAAACATTCCTTACTTAATTAATCATTTAAAAACCAATTTGTTTTTCAAATTACTTTAAATTCCATTTAAAGATTTAAAATTTTAAAATGAATACAAATTTTAACTCAAACAGAATTTTAAAAACAATTCAAATCCTTTATTTCATATGTTAAAAGAAACATGCACTTTATAAAAAAAGTTTTAAAGAATTTGAATATCAATTCAATTTAAATTCAAATCAATTTAAAAACATTCCTAAACATCCCAAGTTATTTTGAAACAAATTTAATTTAAAATTTTCCATTTTATTTCAAAAATGAAACTCAGTTTGAATCTTTTATTACAGATTTAAACTTAAATCTTTAAAAACTTATTTACATATTAAACTCCATTTTAAATTCAAATCATTTAACCATTTAAAACAATTAAACAAGTTAAATTCAAACTCATTTATTTTAAAAACTGAAATTAAAATTTAATTCCAGATTTAATAACCCAGATTTAAAATTATTTTAAATTTTAAATTTTACAAATTTTAAACTTCCAATTCAATATGCAAAACACATATGCTTTTACACTTATAAGTTTTTAAAACCAAATTTAAAATTTAAAACTTAAATTATTTCAAATTTCAGATTTAAACTAGTTTGAATCATATTCAATTTCAGATTTTAAAACTCAGTTTAAATTCAATTTGCACTTTATTTTATTTTTAAAATAGTAACAGTTTTCCTGTTTTACTTTAAAACCAAACTAAAATTTAAAATTCAAATTATTTCAAAACCCAAGATTTAAACTATTTGAATTCAAATTCAATTTCAGGTTTAAACTTAGTTTCAGATTTTAGTTTGCATTTTAAACTTGCTTTTAAAACAGAAAAGCAAAACAGGTTTCTATTTAAATTGCTAAAACCTGAGACACGGAATATACTCGAGCCACCCCTGTTTTACTTCGAGTAAAAACTATCACTACTTCGAGTCAAATTTAGTTTTACCCTAGGCAAACCCAAGGTTACTAAAAACCTGCAACCATCCAACCCTCACCATCATCACCTGCAACCATCCAACCCTCACCATCATCACCATACTGTGCACATGTACAACGAGGCCGGCCACCGCTGATCACCACCGCGACCTTCCCACAGTCACCGTACATCCCCTCAGGCCAACCAAACCACCATTCGATCGACATACACTCTAATTCAAGATTTCGACCTAAATTCCCAAACCTGGAAACATCAGACAGTAAACCCATCCAAACCTGTCAACACTCTCGTCCTCGCGCCATCTGCCACCGGAGCAGTTGAAATTCCGGCCACGCATTAGCCCACTCCCAAGCTATCATCCTCCAAAAGTTCATTGAACTCGATCAATTAGAAATGGCAAAATGACCCATTCTTCCAGCCTCAGAGAAAACTAGGGTTCTAATTTATAAATCCCAATTACAACATCGAAAACGAATTGCAACCTGATTTAAGATTTTTCTCATCATCCCAGATTACTTCACCATCTATTTTAGTTTGCATATTTTTCCAGATTTTTAAAAGAATTGAATGCAGGATGCAAATGAACATATTTTTTTAGAAGAGTTGAATGCATTTGAACAGGGGTTATTGAAGATGAAAAAGTTACAGAACTTTGATTTTCAGATTTGCATGCATTTGATTTTTGAAGAGATGGAAAAAGGGTTTTTTTTTCCAGATTTTAGAAGAGATGGAAAAGGGTTTTTCTCGGCTGAAAATTCTTAGATTTAGAATGAAAATGAAGAAAGGGAAAAAAAATGAAAAGATGCAAGCTTAAATATCTTCTTTGTGATTTATTTTTAAAAACAAAGAAAAATAAAAATTAAAGAAGACACATGTCTCAATTTTTACACTTGTCATTTTAAAATGATATTTAGTTTACATTTGTTAGTTTAGGCATTAAGATACTTACACTTGTTAATTTAAGTAATTAGTATTTTTAATTATGTGTTAAAGAAAGTTTAACTTAGTTAATTAGTTTTTAATACTTAGTTATGTATATAGATAAATATTTTTTTTAAGAATAAAACAAAGTATTATTATAAATAAAAATAATATACAAATCAATTATTTGAAATAATATTTTGATCACTTGAAATAAATTTATAAAGAGATTATAACTTATTTGTTATTTAAATGAATACATGATTCATTTATTAATTGTAGTTTAAATTTCCATTTCTAATTTGCAAATCACATTTATAAGTCAATATTTTAAAGAAATAAAACAAACATTTTTATAACTTGTTTTAATATACAAACTTAAGTCAAAATATAATTTAAACAAATAAAACATTTGTCTTATATATATTTAAGATCATTTTGTTATTTTATTAAATAGTTATGAAAATCTTAATTCAAAAATAAATCATAATTTTCCAAATTCAAAATATTAGAAAATATTCTATACTAATTTAATAAAAAACAACTTATCTATTTAAAATATATATAAATATATATACATTTTAAATAGAAAACAGATTTATTCACTAATTAATTATTTATTAAATAAGATTATTGAATCAATTCAAATTTATTAACAAAAATTATCAAATTAAATTTAAATTTAAACACGGATTATTAAATTTATATTGTCCAAAATTCCGGGATATTACATTACTCAAATCTTTGTGAATGAAACATTTAAACCTTGAAAGTACCCCTTTCGAATCCATTGAAAGTCACACTTTCGAAACCAAGTAAAAACCTTCTTTCCCCTAGGCCGAAAGGCCAAACATTCCTTTTGAAACCATTCATAATCTTCTAAAAACATTGAAAAACCATTCCTTCGATAGTATTAAAACCTTAGATATCCTTATTCAAAACCTTTAAACGTTACCTTTCGAATACATTGGAAAACCATTCCTTTCAAACCTTTCAAAAAATTTAGGGAACCATCCTTTCGAAACCATTCTTTAAAACTTTTCGAAAGCAATAAAACATTAAACCTTTCGAAAGCCTTTGTGTTCAAGTAAAACATGTGGAAACACCTTTCAAAACCATTAAAAATTAATTCCTTCGAAACCATTTGAGTTCTACCTTTAATAGACCAAAAGGGTCATAAAACATTTAAGTCAAAAGCACTTTTTCGAAAGCATTTCTTAAGTAATGAAGTGATGGTGTCGAAACCAACCTTTCAAAAGCATTGGAGAAGCGACAAAGTTTTAAAAGCAAACTATACCTTTTGAAACCATTGGCGTCGAAAGGTTGAAAAGCGGCAGCTAAGGGATTTTGACCCCGATGAAAGCATTTACTTAAAACAAGGTGCAACCCATTCGAAACCTTTCCTTTAAAACATTTGACTCAGCTGAAAGCCAACTAAGTCAAAAGCATACCCTTCGAAAGCAAAGTAGGCGCGTTTTCAATTAAAAGCAAAGACATGCTTCGACCCCTTCGGAACCTTTGTTCTTGATCTAGCGCCTTCCGCCTTACTCCAATTCACTCTATACCAAGTTATTGATACTATATGCATAGTTTCAATGGCATGGAGGTGGTAGTACTTGGTTGGAAACCCTGTGCCGAAAGTGGTCAAACATGCTAAAAGCATGTAAAAACTGATATTTTTACTTTAAAAAGAATTTCTTTACAACCAACCTTCCATTTTGTCAAAATATTATTGGTAGCTAATTTTCTTTTCTAAAAGTGGTGTCAATATCAGAAATAAACAATTTAATTTATTTATAAAATACCCCTTCTCTTTTTATAAATATATAAAACATTTAAGTCCCATACCTTATATAATTTTATATACCTATCAAAGTACTTATGAAAATTCTACAAAATTTCAGAAAATCATTTTTAATATGTTTCCTAACATACATTAAATCTAGACCCAAAATAAAATTATCTAGCCATAAGTAATTTAAAACCCAAATAATTATTTTCTACACTAGAAAATGAATATAAAATCCATATTAATTCAAAAAATTATGAAAATTGAAACCCATCTCTAAAGTATCATTTTCGATCTATGTCTAAAATCGCAAGGCATTCGGATGTCATTAAATAAGGTTTTCATATTAAAATGTATCATAAAACCTATATGATTAAGCATAAAACATCAACAAGTATATATAAACAATTAATCATTCAAAAACATGGCATAATCTTGCAAAATACATCGGATTCATCTTAAGATCGAAAACAATAAGAAAAATGAGAAGCATTCATTATTCACCTTAGCTTTTGAGATTAAGGATTTAAGATTTGATCTTGACTAAGTTGCTTAAGATTTTCCTCTTGAAGTCTTCTCTTTGCTTTTCCAAATGGTGGCCGACCTGTGAATTATGAACGAACACGAGAATAAGGGCTTAATGGGTTTAGGGTATAAAAATGTATCTATTCCTATATTGCCCCTTATTTATTATAATTAACCATTTTATTTTAGTTCATTTTTTATCAAGGCATGGCTACCCCTTGTTAATTACAAATCTCAATCCCCTAATCATCACATTATTTTATTTAACTTAGCTAATTAAATATCCTAAATAATGTTACTAAAAATATGGGTTATTACAATCTCCCCTCCTTAAAGAATTTCATCCTCGAAATTACGATAAGGTACACAACAAATCAAACATAAAGGTAAAACATACCATCACACAAATCAGGATAGGAGTCCCTAATCCCGCTCTCAGTCTCCCAAGTATAGTCTCTCTCATCATCACTCCATTGGACATTCACTAATCTGATTGTCTTGTTCCTTAGCCTCTTCTCATCTCCCGCGATTATACAAATCGGCTTTCAAACCATAGTCAAGTCCGGTTCTACTACTAAGTCATCTAACACAGTCAGTACTATCGTAGACTCTAGATCTTTAACACACTTCCTTAGTTGAGAAACATAAAAAACATCGTGGACTCCTGCCAAACTGCTCGTAACTCTATTCTATATGTGTTTGTGTCAAAATTGGGCATAACACTCTTCGGGAGTTGTTGAAGAGATAATAGTCAAGAATGTAAGTTCAAAACAGATATTATCTAACAAAAACTTCAATCAACAGTAAAGTAAATGCGTAGACAAGCAATTTATAGTGGTTCGGCGTGTTGCCTACGTCCACTGTGAAGTATTTTGATGTTTTATTGATTCTCTTTCAATGATTACAAGTTGTTGCAGAGATCAACAGCAAGTTACAACTGGAAATTCGAAATCAACAGTAAAATTATGATGTAGGATGATGGAGATCTCGATCCGGCAGAGTCTGGACGCTTGAGGGTCGAAAGCTCCCTTTTTCGTTGGCCCTGGGGCTCTATTTATAGGCGTAGGCTGCTGATATTTCACTGAAAACTCGGGAGACCACTTCTGGCACGTGAGGGAGCTCACACGCACGGTCTCAGGAAGTTTGGACCCACTTTGGCATCGGTTCGAACTCCATTCGAACCGATCAAGAATTCATCCAATCGAGGTGAAATTTGGCGTGGATACTCTTAGACATGATTGCAAGCTTCTGTGAAAATTTCGTTGCATTTGGATCAGTTAGGGAGATACGATGGATTCGAAATAGGGTTCATGGTGTGGCTGTTTGGTTCGAAACCATGCATTCGAACCGATGGTTTTGAAACCATGGTGGCACGTGGCTTCGTGTTGACGTGGAGCGCACACTTCGCTTTGATCCAGGTTTCGCTCCGAGTTGAATGCTTCGACTCCATGTATCTCGGCGCATTCGAACCGATGGAAGACACGTCATCGTGGTTGGTTGGCCCAGTGGGTTCGAATGGAGTTACACAGGTGGATTCGAACATGGCTTATGTGATGGGTTCGAACAAGGCTTATGTGATGGATTCGAAGCATGCATGTCTGATGGATTCGAACTTGTGTTCCTCCGATGGATACGAGCTGTGCGACTTCTCCACGGATACGAGGTACGTGGATTCGAACACGATGGATTCGAACACAATGGATTCGAGGGTGATGGAGTCGAAGGTGATGGAGTCGGAACCGTGGTGGTTCGACGGTTTCGAAACCTATGGATTCGAAAGAGATCGGTTCGAACCATTGGTCAATGATGGGTTCGAAACCTAAGCCTTCCCCTTCAAATTGAATCGATCATAACTCGAGCGTGTTAACTCGAATTGACTTGAAACTTGAGATGCTGACTCCAATGGTCTTTCTCGCCGTGTCCTATCAATTGTAGCGCAATTCGGACCCGAACAAAATTCAGTGATATCCATAGCGAAACGAAGTATAACCGGTCTCTGAGACGAACTGTCCTCCGTTTCTGATTGATCTTTCGGTATCGCGGCTTTGCCAAAAAGCGGGATAACATTTTCCCCCCCCCAAAGTACGTCTTGTGGGAACATGACGTTCTTTGAATAGCTGCCATTTCTCTCTGAACAATTATTGCTCTCTTTTTTGCTGAAACTCGTATGCTGTATTGCTGTAACCTTGCGTTGATATGATCGATTGCTGTATAATAGCGCTTAGCCGTTGGCTGTCGTATTTGTAACAGGATGAGTGTTTGATCCCTGTAAATGTTCAAAATCGAATGTTAGTTCGACATGTGTGCATATATGTTAATTTGAACCTTGTTGACGTCGTGCGTCCACGAGTCGTTGTCAGTTTGGTTTGCTATAGAATTTCGTATTGATTCTCTCCTGAATCGATTTAGAAATTTGAGTTGAGACAACGCTTGATGATTGTTTTGAAAAGTCCCTTCGTATCGATCCTCTCCTGGACCGATATTGAAGGTTGAAGGAGATGACTTTGGGTGGTGTGAATATGATACTTCGAACCGATGCGTTGGAGCATTGATGGATTCGAAATCTACATTCGAACCGATGGAGTACACTCGTACTATGATGGGTACGAAATGGTTGTTCGAATCGATTCGAATTTGGAGCGGATGGATACGAAGTCATCCTTCGTATTGAGAGGAAATGATGAATACGAAGTCGTTGATGTGAACAAGGGCTTTCGAACCGATGGGCCCAACGTTTGTTTCGCATCGATGCTGCTCGTCGCCTTGCTGCGCGCTTCATACCGATGAAACGCGGGGGTAACTTCGAATCGATGGGGTCCTAGGCCGATGGTTTCGAATGGAGACTTCGAATCGATCCACAAGTTGACTGGCTGCGACCGGTCAAGTTTACCTGTAAGGGGAATCGTCTCGGTTGCACCCAACGCACCATATAAATAGCAGAGGGTTCGCCATTTTTTACTTTTTACTTTCTCCTTGTTTTACTGTGCACTGCATCGTTTCGAAACTTCAGAGAAGAAAGCGCCGTGCTTTCGTATTCGAACCAATCCAGATCCAAGACCTTAACTTCTCGAATCCATCACTTAAACTAGGTAATTGGCCTCGAATCCAATCGGCAAAGTAATTGCGAACCCATTTCTTCATCATCGATTGCTCACTTCAGTGATTGACAAAACCAGATCTAGTTTGGGAAGGCTTCGAACCGATACGTGGATTCGAGTTCGAATATATGATGGCGGCGTCATTTTTCTTGGATTTCGTATCGATCTCTTGGACGACCTTATGGGGGTGACGCAGTTCGCACCGATCGATGGATTCGATGGGTTCATTCGAATCGATGGATTCGAACCCATCGGCTATCGGTTCGAAGTTCGCAACTTTATATCGATTCGAATAGGATCGATTCGAATGATATCGATGTCAAGTTGGGGGTTTCTGATCGGTGTGACTTGGCCAAACAAGGATCGGTTCGAAGTCATCCATTTTCGATCGATTCGAACTCGACACCCGATCATCGTTTTGAAGCATGCTTTCCATTCATTGATTTGAATTAACGTTAGGTTGGTTTCGAATGGGGTCCCTGTGATCGGTTCGAACCCTCTATGATGGATTCCAAAGTTTGACATTTCCAAGCATAACTCCGGCGAGCTTCATCCTTGCACATTTGGACATATTAAACTGCATACTTGACCACCTTTCGAAACTCGTCGATGGAACAATAACGACTTCCATTCAAATCAAATTTCCATCATACAAACGGTTCAACGATGACGGTCAGCGATGACGGTCACGGTAACTGGACTCTGTAGCTTTGTCGTTTGCATATTTCTTTAACTCTGCGATATTTATTCAAGTAATGCATGGCACTGCACAACATACATTCATACACTTTACACTGGGGAACGCACGGGTTCTTTGTCGTCTAACGGTGGTTTCTCATGAGTTAGCTAGTTATGGAACCGTCAAGTTCGCAACAGCAGGAGGTTCAAAGTACAGCTGCTCCGAGACTAGAGGTCCCAGATATCGAACCTGAGATCATTGGCCCGGCCCCGGACGAACTTCCCAATGCGTCTTTCATTGCCAATCCGTCGGATTCCGTCCCATCAAACATTTATGAAGACATGTTAGGGAGAATATGCTTGAGGAACGGCCTGTCACTGGATGACGTGTTATTGCCAGGGCCGAATGATAGACCACACAACCCGCCGGAGGGATATACAACATTTAATCGCCACGCGTGCGCGGCTGGAACGCTTCCTCCGTTCAACGAGTACATAAGGGAGGTGTTGTCTTTTTTGAGGATCGCTCCATCTCAGCTACACCCGAACGGGTACGCCTCCGTGAATAGTTTATTCATCGTCTTCATGGAGTACCTTCATAGACCACCGATCCCGACCGAGATTAGATATTTATTTAACTTCAAGACTCGAGGCGATTATCCTTGCTTCACATTTCTGAAAGCGGTGAGGAACTGCCAAGTGGTTACTGGGTCCTGGACCCGATTGAGTTACTATAGGACGGAATGGTTCTATGTCAGGTGTCCTCAGGGGTTTGCCCGGCGATGGTTATTCAGACGTGAGTGTAGTTGCGTTATCAAGTAATTACTAAAGCAATTGCGGTCGAGGCGAAACTTATGTTTTTTCTCTTTTTTACAGCGACGATTCAGCGACCTGAGGGCGAACGCTTTAAGGAGATGGTGCGAGTGCTCCGGGGAGTCCCGAGCGAAGACAGGGATATCGAGTCGCTTTTGACCGATAGGAATCTCCGGACCTACGGGTTGATCGAACGGGGGCAGAGCATACTGTTTGACGGGGCATTAAGGATTGTTTTGAAAAAACGAGTCAAGCACAAGAAGCCCAAATTTATTATAGCCGAGGAGGCTGATTCTGAAAAAACTAATACTGACAACGAGCCGTTGTTGGAGCCTACAGACGTGGCTCAGGATATTGAAGAGCAAAGAAAAGGCAAGGCAGCCGTCGTCACGTCAACTAAGAAGGGGAGATGGAAATCGGTTGTCACGGCCCGATCTTCCCCCGGAGTTAGAATTTCTGAGATGTCTCCTCCGCGAACCGAAAGTCTTTACGAAGGGCTTACCGATCTTCCCATCCCGGATGATGTGTCTTTTCAACATGACGCCGGGTTGGAGGAGTTCCATCGTGCTCTAGATTTGAGCGAGCCTTTTATTACTAGCTCAGTCGACACTTCTGGTTGGTCGGGGGGAATACATGTTCATACACATTTCACGACACTACATAGCCCCGAGTCCTAGGTCATCGGTTTCGAGAAACCACTAACTTTATTCTCATTTCGCTTTGCAGATATTATGACCGGACGCGGTTCAATGCTAGGGAGCCTATGACATGCCCGTAAATGTTCCTCATACTACGAGTCACAACGGAGAGAAGGAGACAGGGGTTACGATCGCAGGTACTCCGGGTACTCTGGCCAAGAACGGAGAGATAGGGATTACAGACATCGGTCTCGATCGCGCACTCCTCCTCCAAGAGTTCCTGTACAACCTCCCGTCCATGTTCCTCGTTCTTCTGATTCCTCGTATTACCAGTCAGCCTCTCAATCTTCTAAGCATGATTCTCGCCATTCCAGATCTGAGGAAATGTCTCCAGTAGTTGCGGAACAACCTCCTACTAAAATTTCAGGAGAAGGGGCAATCAGGCTTGCTCAATTGAAGAAGGACTTTCCAAATATTTGCTTCGACAATTATATTTTTCTTCTTCACTTGAAAAGAATTTCGCCGGAGGCCGAGCAGACAGCGCACGATTATGTGCGCGACTTTTATGCCTAATACAGGGCATGGTATAAGGTGGCCGAGAGAGCGTCGACATTGGCCTTTGAGCGTGGGGCCATCATCGAGAAACTACAGGCTGAGCTGGCTCAAAAGAGCCGTATTATTGATGTGCTTAACACTGAAGCTGAATCTTCTCGGAAATCCGAAATGGAGGCTATTAAAAGAGCCGATGAAGCCCAAGCAACGATGGATAGAATGAAACGTGAGCATTACGCCACGGTAGAGGATATGGGCCATCGAAACACCCTGGTTACTGCCGAGAGGGACGCAGCCTAAAGGAGTTGAACGAGCTTAAGTCAAAATTCGCTGAAATCGCCAAGGATAGGGATGATACAAACAATGTAGCCCAGGAGGCGTGTGAACAAGCCGTGATTCTCCGGACTGAACGGGATGCGGCAGTAGCCAAGGTCCAGGCGGTTGAGACGGAGGTTGAGGAGAAAGTTCAACACGCGGAGGCCAGGCTGGAGGCCGATATTGAAGATTTGCTCATCACTTACAATGCCAAGGTGTTGAGGCACCGAAATTTGGCCTGGCTCCAGGATTACCCGATACACCTCCGCAGCGCTTGGGATCGTTTGGTCGAGGAAGAAGAGGAAGCACACCCGGATGAATCGGTCGACCGATTTGAACTTGAAAACCGGTTGTTGACTGATGATGAGAAGAAGGTTCTCCACGACGCTATTATTGCTCAAGAAAAGGTGATGATCGGTGGTCGATCTCTGGAGGTGGAGAGAGGTCAGGTATCGAGCATCATGCTACTGTTATTGAAGTCACCGCTCCACCTTCGGTAGTACCTGTATCTGTGGTCGGTACACAACCTGTTCCTGCTTATCACCCAGATAAGCCGCGGTTATCTCCCATCGGGAGCATACTTCTGAGGCCGCTCAGTCGTCCGCAAGTCAAACTGGGGAAGGTATTCCGAACTTATCTCAAGTGTTTTCCAAATAGAGAGTTTGTTCTGAAGCGGTTACTGATAACTTCTTCTTATTCTTGTTTAGTGACTGGAGTTGCTTCGATCGCCGTGACCCGAGAATCAAGCAAAGGGGATAAGGCCATTACCACTGAGACTACTGTTGTAACTGCAGTATCTACCGAGGCGGCGCAGGGGAGCAGATTATCTCTTGAAGAACAAATGGTGAGCGAGCTGCTCGGCGAGCAGGGTGGCTTCTCCATAAACTTGCCGTTCATCATTAGTGACCTGCCGCCGACCTCTAGCTCTTCAATGCAGACTGCGGATGCCCCCAGCCAAACCCAGACGATTCGTGATGAAGAGATCCTGGCCGAGATTCAAGCTGAATTAGAAGCTGAGGGGCAAAGCGGTAGTGTCGGTGGTGGCACTATTCCATCTTCCGTTGCGGGTCCGGTCCCTCCTACTCCTCCGGCGGGGAGTCTTCATTTAGATTCAAGTTCTGAGGAGGACGTAGATATTATGCCCCCGGTCGAAGAGCAGCCACCGGAGAGGAGGTCGTCCAAACGAAGGATTTCCGTTCCTAGCGATTCTGATGACGAACCGCTAATAAGGAAGCCAAGGAAGAAATAATAGATCGGCCTCCCAAGCAGATATTTTGGTAGATAGGAACTTGTTTTCGTTTTTTGTTAGTAGGCCGTGTATAGATGCAGGTTCGGCCCCTGCTAGTAGGGATTCTTTTTTGGGAGAACTTATCTACGTGTAAGTCCTTGTCTTCAGTTAGTTGAAATAAAATTTAGTTTCTTTGTTTCAACTCTCATTTCTTTTGTGCTTAAGTGTTTGTCGTGTTATGTTTTCGGTCCGGTGAACTTGTGGTGTTTTTACCGTCAAGTGGAGTTTGTTTTTATTTGCCAAGTCTGAGAATCTTGGTCGCAAGTTGTAATCGATGAATAATCGAACTTCGGACATTGTATCACTTTGGTTAGCGATTAACACTTAGCCTTTTTGCCCCCTAGTCTCGGGGAATAGCATTTGTGTTCTGGTGGTTGACTGCGTTTATTGCAAACCTTAAGCACATGTCTACATTCTGGGGACTTAGGATAATTTGTAATCGATAACTTGGTTCGCACTATGGGAATTTGACAGTTATCGACGTTTGTAGTACGGTTCACGCTCCGGGAACCTGGAACTGATGTTTACACTCCACTTCACGCTCTGGGAACTTGGAGTTAGTGTCGATATTTCAGTTCGCACTACGGGAACTTGGATTTGATGTTTATACTCCATTCACATTCTGTGAAGTTGGAGTTCGCACAGATGCTTCGGTTCACGCTCTGGGAACCTGTAATCCACATTTATGCTCCGATTCACGCTCTGGGAAGTCGGAGTCAGCCGCTGGATGGTCAGTCACATCTATTTGGGCTTTCAAGAATTCGTTCATACTCTGAGAACGATGGATTCGATGTTTATACTCCAATTCGCACTCTGAGAATTTGGAGTCCATTCGCACTCTGGGAACGAATTGTTGAATGTCTATACTCCAATTCGCACTCTGGGAAGTTGGAGTCCATTCGCGCTCTGGGAACGAATTGTTTAATGTTTATACTCCAATTCGCACTCTGGGAAGTTGGAGTCCGTTCGCGCTCTGGGAACGAATTGTTTAATGTTTATACTCCAATTCACGCTCTGGGAATGTTGGAGTCCGTTCGCGCTCTGGGAACGAATTGTTGAATGTTTATACTCCAATTCACGCTCTGGGAAGTCGGAGTCCGTTCGCGCTCTGGGAACGAATTGTTGAATGTTTATACTCCAATTCGCACTCTGGGAAGTTGGAGTCCGTTCGCGCTCTGGGAACGAATTGTTGAATGTTTATACTCCAATTCGCACTCTGGGAAGTTGGAGTCCGTTCGCGCTCTGGGAATGAATTGTTTAATGTTTACACTCCAATTCGCACTCTGGGAAGTTGGAGTCCGTTCGCACTCTGGGAACGAATTGTTGAATGTTTATACTCCAATTCACGCTCTGGGAAGTTGGAGTCCGTTCGCGCTCTGGGAACGAATTGTTGAATGTTTATACTCCAATTCGCACTTTGGGAAGTTGGAGTCCGTTCGCGCTCTGGGAACGAATTGTTTAATGGACTGTCGTGTATTGGTCCAATTCAGCCTTTGTCGTGATGGCTTGCCCCCGAGCTGGGATTTCACTTAGTGAGTGGCAGGTCGTATCGCAGTCACTCGCTATTTGAATAAATTCCATTGTTTGATGGAACTTAGCTCTTCGTATGTCGTGATTGTTGAGCGTTGCATTCGGTGAATCACAGCTCTAGCTTGAAGAGATAATATTTTATTGCTGAAATAAGAAAAATACGGCAAAGTTAGTGCCTTATTACAAATTCAATATTTCAGAATATAAAGGAAAGTGCAAATTATTCATAGATTGAAGGAGCCTATCATGTGTGACAGTGACGAGGATCTTCGTCGTTCCAGGCCCCTGAGTAAGTAGGTCCGCCACTGATGGCGTTTATCACCAATCTTCCACGGGGACAAGTCAAGTCCTCCTGTCTCGGTCGATTGGGTTCGTTGTTTGGATTTGATGGGCCCGCTTCTCTGGGCTGCGGTGTCCACACAAATTGTTCCAGCTTCCTTTCTCTGATCAGTTTTTCAACGAGGTCTTGTAAGTGGCGACACTCGTTTGTATTGTGCCCGTAGCTTTCATGGAACCTGCAAAACTTTCCAGTTTGGATTTGTCTTTCTGACGACGGCCTTGGTGCAGGCTTTTGATATTGAATTGTTCCACAGGTTTGTAAGTACAAGTCCTCTAGTGATGTATTTAGAGGAGTGTAACTGTCAAACATTGGATTCTTGCGCTGTGGGCCACGAGTTTGATCTTGTTTCTTAATTTGATTCACGCTTTCTCTTCGCCGAGCTTGTTTATTTTTAATGTTCAACTGAACTTTTCCGGAGCTCTCACCGGACTGTTTTATTGCAACATTGCTTTGGGTCCCTTCCGCATTTGGCCCTGCGTCAGTTTGCTTCCTAGACTGTTTCGCGTCTTCCCGTCTCAGGAATTGAGCTGCTTTGGCATGGAAGCGGTCCAATGACGCAGGTGGTTTCCCAGCTAGCCAATTGCCGAATTCGGAATCAGGGTCGATCCCCTTAGTCAGCGCCATAAGGATGGAGTTATCGTTTGGATTACTAATCTCCGCACATGCAGTATGGAATTTTCTAAGTAGTGTCTGAGTGTCTCTCCGGGAGCTTGTGTGACACTAGATAGAGTGTTGACATCTTTCGGCCTTGCGACGTGCACGCGGAATTGCTCAACGAATTTTGTGGCTAACTGATCGAAGGAAGAGATGGATCGAGGTGGTAGTCGGGTGAACCACATGGTAGCGATTCCCCCCAAGGATATGGGGAAACTAACACTTCACTGCATCGTCAGCTCTGGCAGCAGTCATCGACCATTCATATTTCAAAATATGTTGGTTGGGGTCGGAGTTTCCCTCGTACATGGGTAGAGTGGGCATTCGGAATCGCTTTGGGGGTTCGGCATTAAGAAAATCGTCCGTAAAGGGAGTGTGACTTCGGGAAACTCCCCAATCGTCGTTTGTGAATCCCTGACTCTCACGGATCATCTGACGTATCATAGTTGAAAGATCCGGCATTTGTGCCGGAGTATGATCACATTCCATACTTTGGGTTGAACCGGATATCGTCGACGGTCCAAGTCTCGCCTTCTTGGCTCATAGTCCTCTGGGACGTACGGTTCAGGAGTACGACCGCTATGACGACGGTCCAGGTCCGACTGATCTTGAGCGTCGACCCCTGCTTCAGCCGCAACGCTAGTGGTGCGGTATTCTGCGACGTAGTGAGGAACGACACCTCCTCGGGAGGAGGGTACAGTTTGGAAACTGGCTGACGGACCAACTCTTATTTGTCCAACGGTCAATGTCGGTTGGTTTCCAACGGGTGGCATACGACTCCCATCTAACCGGGGTCGTGGAGGCCGGTTATGATAATCAGAAGATGAAGAACTTTCGCTGGAGGAGCGAGAAGCACGATCTCTCGTGGATCTCTTTCGTTTCTGGCGATCCAACTTGTTGATTAGCTCAGCGTTAGCAGGTAGCTGTTCTTCTAGTTGTCGCCGACTCTGGGTCAGCTCTTGGAGCAGCAACTGCAACTCTTGTCGGGTAACTGGACCCGACGGCTCTAAATGCCCAGCGACATCTTGATTAGATGAAGGTAGAGGGGCAGGATTCGGTCTATCCTGTTCTTCTTGATTGACAGCATTTGAGGTGGTTCTTGTGCTAACCATCTTGATAGTCGAACTCCTTTCCTAGACTTTATGCAAATCTGAATAGAAGGGAAGGAAGTCGGATTCAATGATCTGGATCTCTCTCTTAGATTTATTCAATCCGGTATTGATGACAGATCCAACGAGCAAGAGAAAAGCTATGTTTTCTCAGTGAAAGCACCAAAGTGTTTGTGTCAAAATTGGGCACAACACTCTTCGGGAGTCGTTGAAGAGATAATAGTCAAGAATGTAAGTCCAAAACAGATATTATCTAACAAAAACTCCAATCAACAGTAAAGTAAATGCGTATACAAGCAATTTATAGTGGTTCGGCATGTTGCCTACGTCCACTGTGAAGTATTTTGACGTTTTATTGATTCTCTTTCAATGATTACAAGTTGTTGCAGAGATCAACAGCAAGTTACAACTGGAAATTCGAAATCAACAGTAAAATTATGATGTAGGATGATGGAGATCTCGATCCGGCAGAGTCTGGACACTTGAGGGTCGAAAGCTCCCTTTTTCGTTGGCCCTGGGGCTCTATTTATAGGCGTAGGCTGCTGATATTTCGCTGAAAACTCGGAAGACCACTTCTGGCACATGAGGGGGCCCACACGCACGGTCTCAGGAAGTTTGGGCCCACTTTGGCATCGGTTCGAACTCCATTCGAACCGATCAAGAATTCATCCAATCGAGGTGAAATTTGGCGTGGACACTCTTAGACATGATTACAAGCTTCTGTGAAAATTTCGTTGCATTTGGATCAGTGGATTGGGAGATACGATGGATTCGAAATAGGGTTCACGGTGTGGCTGTTTGGTTCGAAACCATGCATTCGAACCGATGGTTTTGAAACCATGGTGGCACGTGGCTTCGTGTTGACGTGGATCGCACACTTCGCTTCGATCCAGGTTTCGCTCCGAGTTGAATGCTTCGACTCCATGTATCTCGGCACATTCGAACCGATGGAAGACACATCATCATGGTTGGCTGGCCCAGTGGGTTCGAATGGAGTTACACAGGTGGATTCGAACAAGGCTTATGTGATGGGTTCGAACAAGGCTTATGTGATGGGTTCGAAGCATGCATGTCTGATGGATTCGAACTTGTGTTCCTCCGATGGATACGAGCTGTGCGACTTCTCCACGGATACGAGGTACATGGATTCGAACACGATGGATTCGAACACAATGGAGTCGAAGGTGATGGAGTCGAAGGTGATGGAGTCGGAACCGTGGTGGTTCGACGGTTTCGAAACCTATGGATTCGAAAGAGATCGGTTCGAACCATTAGTCAATGATGGGTTCGAAACCTAAGCCTTCCCCTTCAAATCGAATCGATCATAACTCGAGCGTGTTAACTCGGATTGACTTGAAACTTGAGATGCTGACTCCAATGGTCTTTCTCGCCGTGTCCTATCAATTGTAGCGCAATTCGAACTCGGACAAAATTCAGTGATATCCATAGCGAAACGAAGTATGACCGGTCTCTGAGACGAACTGTCCTCCGTTTCTGATTGATCTTTCGGTATCGCGGCTTTGCCAAAAAGCGGGATAACAATATGAGACTTTCTCGATCCTCTCTACAATAGGAAATGGTACTATAGACCTCAGTGCCAACATTCCTTATTTCCCAAATCTAATCACACCCTTCGTTGGTGATACCTTAATAAAAACAAAATCTCCAGCAAAGAACTCTAAGTCTTTCTGTCTTCTATCTGCATAACTTTTCTGCCTAGATTGTGCTTCCTTCATCCTAGATCGAATCAACTCAATCTTCTCTACATCTTCTCTAACCAAATCCAGACCAGAAACTAACCTATCCCTTGTCTCTAACCAACAAACTAGTGATTTGTATGGCCTTCAATACAAAGCTTCAAATGTTGCCATCCATATACTAGTCTGATAACTATTGTTATACAAAAACTTGACTAAGTATAGATGGTCCTACCATGATTCTCCAAAATCTAACACACATGCTTGTAAAAAGTCCTCCAACACTTTGTTAACTCTATACGTTTGCCCATCGGTCTATGGATGGTAAGCAATACTCATCTTGAGCTTGGTTCCTAAAGTTTCCTGTAGACTCTTCCAGAACTCGCTAGTGAACGAGGAATCTCTACCACTTAACTGTGCTATTAGGAATTCCATGAAGTCTAACTATATTCTTCATAAATAACTTAGCTAAAACAGGTGTCATCCTAGTTGACTTAACTAGAATGAAATGGGCATTCTTGGTCAACCTGTTCACTATGACCCATATATCCATTTCCTCTATTAGATCTTGACAACCCGTCTACAAAATCTATAGAAATAGAATCCCACTTCCATATTGGAATATCTAATGGTTGTAACAACCCACTTAGCTTCTGAGGTTCGGCTTTTATCTGTTGACAGTTCAAATACTGCTTCATCCATAAGCCAACATCCCTCTTCATACCTTCCCAGAAGAAACTTCTCTTCATATCCTGATACATCTTAGTTCCACTTAGATGAATAGTAAACTTCAAACAATGACATTCCTCCAAAACTTCCTTCCTAATGTCTCCTACATTCGGAACACACAACCTTCCTTTCTTTCTCAACCACCCATTCTGGTCAAGACTAAAATCTTTTAGGTCATCGCTCTTGGTTCTATCCTTTAACTTCTTGATCCATTCAACTAATACTGGATCCTCCATACGTTTAGAAGCAATCCTTTCAATCACTACTGGTCGAACTTCTAAACAAGATAACACAGCAGATCCTTCACTAGATCCAGCCTTGGATCTTCACTGAACTCTGCAAGTCGACAACGCCTCCAAATCTTTCCACTCTACTATCATTGTCAATACTGCATGCTGATGCTTTATGCCAAGTGTGTATGCAACTTTGTTACCCTTTCCCGGCGTGCACTCAATACCAAAGTCATAAGCGGCTAAAAACTTTAACCACCTCAGCTATCTCATATTCAACTCCTTTTAAGAGAACAAATACTTCAATGACTTATGATTCGTATAATGCTCAAACCTCTCTCCCAAAACGTAATGTCTTCACACCTTCAAAGAAAAAATCACCGCAGCCAGCTCCAAAATCATGCGTTGGATATCTAAACTCATGCAGTCTAAGCTGGTGAGAAGCATATGAAATCACTTTACCTCTCTGCTTCAACACAGCTCCTAATCCAATTCCACAAGCAGCTGTATAAATTACCAAATCTTGATTTCCATCTGGAACAACTAGTACAGATGCATGGGTCAATAAGTGTTTCCAGCTCTGGAATGCTTCCTCACACTTACCGGTCCACACAAACTTCACATCCTTTCGCGTTAGCTTGGTCATCGACGCTGCTATCCATGAAAAATCCTTAATGAACCTTCGATAATATCTAGCCAATCCAAGAAAACTTCTAATCTCAGTCCCTGTTTCTAGTCTCTTCCATTAACAGCTTCGATCTTATTTGGATTGACTGACAACCCCTTCTCTGAAACCACGACACCAAGAAACTTCACTTCCTTCTTCCAGAAATGACACTTCGAAAACTTCACCTTCGGCTAATGCTGCTTCAGCGTCTCAAGCATGACTCTAAGATCAACTTCATGCTCCCTTACATCCTTAGAGTATATCAAAATATCATTTATAAAAACCAACACAAACTTATCCAAATACTCTCGGAAAATTCGGTTCATCAAATCCACAAAGAATGCCGACACATTAGTAAGTCCAAACGGCATCACAACCATTCGTACGATCCATATCTAGTTCTAAATGCCATTAAATAAATACTATCCTCCGCTACCCTAAGTTGATGAAAACCTGGTGCCAAATCCAACTGAGAAAATACCTTGGCTCCACTCAACTGACCAAACAAATCGTCAATTCTAGGCAACGGATATCGATTCTTTATTGTCTTCTCATTCTACTTACGATAATTGATACATAACCTCAACGATCCATCTGGCTTCTTAGCAAACACTGCGGTTGCTCCCCAAGGAGAACTACTTGGCCTAATAAAACTCTTGTTTTCCAAATCTTCCAACTGCATGTTCTGCTCTCTCATCTCCGTAGGTGTCATCATACTTGGCGGTCTACTCACCTGTTCTGCCACAGGAACCAAATCTATCCGAAACTCAATGGCTCATTTCGGTGGCAATGCTACACCTCACAATTAGAGCTTTCTACGGTATGTACAATCCGATCACTACAGTCAGGGTGTCTAAGCGATATCTTCCTATCATGGAAAAATATCCTAGCATCGTACTTACTTAACCAATCCATACCCAATATGATTCCGAACCCTACAAAGTCAAAAACATACAAATTGCAAACAAAGGTATGACTTAGCAAATAAAACTCAAAGTGGCCACACTTAATCCCAAATGTCGCATACCCTCCTATCGGATATGCAACCCTTAAGGAAGTAACTAAGCATGTGGGTTCTAGGTTAATCTTATCTACAAAACAACAAGATATAAAAGAATGCGGTGCACTAGTATCAAACAGAACGCTAATAGGCATACTATGAATTTGAAGCATACCTCCCAACACTGTCTTTCCTTTCTCCTACGCTATTGGTCCTGATGTAGCAGGATCCGATGAAAATACCCTGCCTCTTCCATCCTTAGTAGGCTCTTTGCATTGATTCTTATAGTGGCCAATTTGATAGCAGTTAAAACATATGATGTTCTTCTTTCCAATCACTTCCTTTTCCTTTCCAGTATGACACTCATTCGCAAAATGCCCCTTCTTGTAGCACTTGAAGTACACAACCTCAGACTTTCCCTTCTTTGCTGCTCCACCTTTCTAAGCACCCTTCTTATGAAAGAACTTCCTCTTCTAGCCTTACCCAACCTGGATCTCCTTCACCTTACTCTTCTCTAGACAAGAAGTGTCTCCTCATGTCTCAAAGCCATCTCTACAACCACGTCACAAGGGTCTTTGATATGGGGTAATGTAGCCCTTACCAACTTAGGCTTGAACCCCTTTATGAACTTCTCATTCCTCTTTAACACAGTATCCATAGTAACATACCCATACCTAGCCAACTCCTCAAGTCTTCTAGCATACTCCAAAACAGACACCCCTCTGCTCCAACTCAGCAAATTTCCCAAGCAAAGCAGACTACGACATAACAGACATGAACCTCTCCTGAAACCTTCTCCTAAACTCAGCGTATGTCGTCTCCTCTTCATTTACTCAAATCGTCACACTATTCCACCAAAATAAAGCTGCTCCTTAAAGCTTTCGAAGCAAGCTTCCTCTTCTGCTCATCATTGAGCCCCATGTTTGTAAAAATCCTCTCACAATGTAGCAACATGTTCTCCACTTCTACAACATCCTCAGTTCCAATAAAGGGCATCCCTCCAAGCCCAGCATAATCTCTGCTCAAGATAACATAATGGTTGACCACCAAGCTTCCTGAACTCCTACTCCAGCTTTTCCTCCAACCATTCCAGCAGTAACCCCAACCTGTATCATATTCATGAAAAATTGATACATAGCTCCCATATCCACTTGTGGGATACCAACACCAACATTCCCTGCTTGTGCCTAACCTTGGTTTCTCCTAGTACTCGGTTTGGCATTTCCTTTGTGGTGATGCTTCCCCCAAGATTCACTCTTCCACTTCTAGTGTCCATATTCGTATTCAAGTCTCATGAGATATAGAAGAATAGCCTAAGAGAGATAGGAAACTAAAGATATAACATAAACTTATATATAGTGTTGAATATGCGATTATATGATTTTTGTTTGATGATAATAAACATATATATATTCGTGTAAATGTATTTGTTAACGTACTATTTTATTTTTCATAGACTAAATAAATATTTGCTGAATAAAAATAATTAACACGGAATTTGAATTCAAACAGAATTTTTATTCAAACAAATATTTGTTACAATCTTTGAATAGTACAAAGTTCAAGCTCTCACTATATATTCAATTTCAATTACAGTACAACTTTGATTGCATCACATTTTCACATTTACAGTTGACCTCACTACATATCACTCACAGTCATAATTTATCTTCAACTTCATTCCAATATGAATCCAGCATCTGAGCAACCTGCAAAAATAAATATTGACGCAGTAAAATTGAAAAGGAAATATTTTGCAATACAAAATAAAATGTGAATTTTGAAAATAATATTTGGCTCAGTTATTTAGGTTGTTCGTCATCATTTAACTTTGAATTCATCATACACGAACAACTTGTGACATACACGGTGTATCACTGTGTATGCCACAAGGCCATGCACGCTGATATATATACACTTGATAAATTTACAGGGACATGTGAGCACATGTCAAACCCAAATTATCGGATTCAACTCAAGTGCAATAAAATATATGTCACAACTTTTAGCACAAGGTCAAATCCGAACTTCAAGTTGGATTCAACTCAGTATAAAGAAACACACTCAGCTATGCTCAAAGACCAATACACATGAATGCACAGTGCAAACTAATGCACTAATCAAGTGACACGGCCAGTTCAAACATATATCAGAGAGCATATGCAAGGGTCAAGCATGTGATATATGAAAACAAACAAATGGATGCAACAAATGTATGGCGATGCAAAAGCAAGGCGAAGGCATAGTTGAAGACATATTACAGTGAAGATAGCTGCATAAATGCAACAACCAAAGTCAAGGCACCATGAAGTCTGCAACTCAACTTAACTGCAAGTCCAAACCAAAGCACAAAGGACACAGCAAATACTCGAGCTCAAGACAATACAACCCAAGATGCAAACTACAAATACATGAAGCAGTTCAACATCCAAGCAGTATCAGTACAAAACCAAATGAACAAACAAATGCCACAGTGAAAAAGAAACAAAATCGAAGTACAAGCTAATGCAGACTGAAGAGAATCAATATACAGTGAACTAAGTCATGGTTCAAACCAGCAATGCCAAAGAACAGGTACCGCTAGACAAACAAACCATACATGTGAACTCAGATGGAACTGCAACAGTAAGTATAACTTGACATGCAAATACAAGTGCAAAGATGAATGCATATATGGATGCAGACATGCCAAAAATATTATGAAGCTGAAAATGAACAAGGTAACAGAATTCATTATCATGGAACAGATGGTACAGTTTGAACATTAATCACCAGTTTTTTTTTTAAGAAATCAAAATGGCCTAAGACGTGGATTCGCATACACAAAATCAAGACCGAATCTAAAAGAAAATCAAAACCGTAATGACCAAGGAGATCAAACAGTTCAAAAAATCATCAAGCGTGGATAACAAGAATATGATGAACAAGTCAAAATCATTGTGGCCAAGAAAATTGACCGAGTTAAAAATCAATACCGTGAGAAGCAAGCATCAATTATACGAATTTGATTAAGTCAGAGAAATCATCAACGTTCAACAATAATCAAATGGCCGAAGCACAATTTTTGAAAAAAATCAGACGAACGCAATTCAAGGAGATCGAAATCTTATATAAACCCAATCATCACTGGCATAATGAACATCGAGTTCAAGCATTCAATCAGAAAGTAAACATAGCAAAAAATTACATACTGAAGCCATCTCGAACTCGATCAAATTCGAAGCAGCCGAAGCAAAAAAGGAAACCATCGATTAACAGAAAAGGAACGCCAAATCGATTATTCAATCGAGCATTCAAAGGCTCTTCTTCGAATTACAGGATAACCCTAATTTGGAACAAAGGGAACGAAGCCCTAATTTGCAAAGAAAGAACAAAGCCACCACTAACAAAAAAAGGAACGGGCTAAATAATATAAAAAGGACCGTCTTTTTATTTTAAGTTTATAAGGGCTTTTTAATTTTTAATTATGGTTGTTTTATTTTTAATTGTTTTAAATTTGTATTTCTCTTTTTAAACTTGTATAATTTTTAGTCGTGCGACTAGGGGACAAATTACGTGGCATAGTTTGAGAATTCGCAACTCAGTGGCTGAGTTGTGTCAGGGTTTTGAGCGTAGAGTTTGGTTAGTCAGTAGCGGGTGTCGCGAGTTTACGTGCGTAAGCGTGTGACTACTTAATTTCTAGTAGAAACCTTGGAGGCAACACGTAGGCAGGGTTTTGCCGAAGCTGGGTAAATTCTGTGTTGTTCTATTTCTGCATAATATATGTGCTGCTATTATTCTGTGATCTGTGTTGAAACAATTTTATAAGCTTCCGTGATTAATTTTTATAATTAATACTATCACCTTATTCACCCCCCTCTAGGGTGAAATCGATCCTACAAGTGGTATCGGAGCAAGGTACAAAAGCCGTTTTTGTTTTAAAAATTTGATTTTACAAAAACCAACTTTTTTTTTAAATTTGAATTTTTAAAATGGCTTCTTTTAATACTGCTTTTGCTGAGGGTCAATCCATAGTTAGACCACTCAATGGTGAATATGCTTACTAGAAAAATAGGATAGAAATTTTTCTGAAAACCATTGACGCTTGGAATATTGTTGAGATAGGTTATAGAGTACCAACTGTAATTATAGATAATCAGGAAATAGATAAACCAAAAAAACAGTGGACAGAACTAGAAAATAAATTATAAAATACTAATGCTAAAGCTATGAATTCTATTATCCATTCATTGGATCAGTATGAATTTAACCGTGTTTCACGTTGTCTAACTGCGTAGGAAATATGGCACACACTAGAATTGACTCACGAAGGAACGTCTCAAGTCAAAGAATCTCACTTTGCCATGCTAAGCAGCGAATACGAGAACTTCACAATGGCGAAGGAAGAAAATGTCAAAG
This sequence comes from Allium cepa, assembly GCA_030765085.1. NCBI lineage: Eukaryota > Viridiplantae > Streptophyta > Magnoliopsida > Asparagales > Amaryllidaceae > Allium > Allium cepa. The sequence continues at coordinate 475,096,256 of CM060931.1, forward strand.
AGATGCATGGACGACTTTCCAATATCGTATACAAATCAAAAGCTCTCGAAAAATCATACACAGCGTTGGAGATAGTCCGAAAAATCCTCAGAGTCCTTCCACGAAGATTTGAAGCAAAAGTGACTACCATTCAAGAATCAAAAGACTTAAAACAAATGAAAGTCGAAGAACTCATCGGAAATCTCACCACTTATGAGCTAGAAATGAAATACGAGGAAGAGCGTGAAGGAGGAGATACTCGAAAGAAATCAACAGCTCTCAAAGGAACAACCAAAAGTGATGATGATAACGACGACGATGATGGAGCAGCAGAGCTGGCACTACTAATGAAGAAATTCAAAAAGTGGAATTACAAATACGGAAATCCAGCTCGAAATCAAAAATTGAAAAGCAGAATAGCCAAAGCACTAAACTACTCAGAAGAATAGAAGATCATCTGCCACAAGTGCAAACAACCCGGACACGTCAAACACAATTGTCCTCAAAACCGACACGACCTTGAAAAGAAATCAAAAAGGAGAAATTTTACAGCCATGTGGAATACAAGTGATGAAGATAATAAAAGTACTAGCAGTGAGAGTGGGAAAGCAGATATGTCCCTTAAGGGAAATATAACTAATAGCGACGATGATGAGCCAAGCGAGGTATCAAAACTCACTCACTTTGAATTACTTATATATTTCCACGAAGTGAATGGCTGTTTTGAACGAATTAGGGAGAAGTATGCCAAACTTGAATCACAAAAAAATAATTTAATAGAATTAAATGAACAACTTGACCAATTAGTTAAAAACTATCAAAGTAGGATCCCTAAGTGTGATAAATGTCCAACATTCGAAGAAGAAATTAGAAAATCAGAAATCAATATAAAATCACTTGAAAATGAAATTCTGATTTTGAAAGAAAGTGAAAATACTGAGAGAGAGAATTCTATTAAAAAGTGCACACAATTGTTAAATGAAAATGAATCTCTCAAAACGCAAGTCCAACAATTGTTAACGACTTTAGATAAATTTTTAAAAAGTGAAAAATCGTTGAATATGCTATTAGGAAAGCAAACTGTTAATACGGTTAGACAAGAACTTGGATATAATCAATCCAAAAATGTTAGAAATGAGATTAATCAAGTAAATTCAATGTTCACAATTTGTAGAAAATTTGGACACAGTCAAAATAGTTGTTGGAATAGACCCAAACACGTAAAAACCATTACAATTTGGTTCCAAAAGGCACAAATACAAAATCTCTCAAAGTTAAACAAATCTGGGTGCCAAAAGGAACAATTATAAATAGTTTTGGGTCTCCACAAAATTATTTTCTAAATATTCTGCCACTAACAACAATGGACCTGTAAAAACAAATAGGTCACAAAAATCTTTTTCCGTGTAGGTGTGGTGGTAGGCTAAGGAACAACAACAGTGTTCTCTGGTTTTTGGCTGTTCCAGAAACACACCGGGTGACAAAGAAAATTTCCTTAGCCTAGTATAAAGGTGACAGAATCACAATAGACAACAACGAAAAATATCATAAAGGTAAAACAGGTAATGGTATATTTATTTGAACGATATATTAAATGTGATAATCTGCACCGTAATCTGAGTTAAATCAGCCAATAATGTGATGATGAAAAAAAATGATGATTTTGATTCTGACTTATTCAAAATTGTTGGCCAATTATATTCTTATGCCAAAAACACTATATAAATCTCTAGATTCTTTGAAATTACTTCATATATATTAGTTTGGATTAAAAATAGTGTTTTGTTGGATGATAATACATTTGGTTATAATACGGCTAACCCTATATTCACGGTTTCTGATTATTTACACGTCTTCAATTCAAATTCAAGAGAATGTCATTAAAATTGAGATTGAAAATTTGGTGCATACTTCATGGTCTATCAAATTTAATTAATGATAATTTTGAGTGAAAGAGAAATTCAGATGCAGATTACACTGGTAATCTAGTTGATAGAAAACTTACTAGTTGAACGTGATTTTTGTAGAGACATTTAGTAACTGCATTTTTTTAAAGAAAATATCTGCATATTTTTCAATTCAAATAATTTTCAAATAGCAGAAATTTTTCTCATATAACCCCCTCGAGAAAATCATTATTGACCATATTTTCAGATTAGTCATTTTGAAAATTTGATTTCATAATTATTTTTGAATTTGATTTTAAATGACTATTTTAACTAATCTGACTCCCTAATAATTATCGAAAAGATAAATAGTGATTGAAAAAGTGATGAGTGTTGATATTTATCATATATTATGACTCGAGACGGTATAATTAGTAAATTTCTTTAGAAATTTAAACAAGATTTGTAAAACTTTTGTTGGTAAAAATTCCATGAACATCTCTATTTCTATCATATTTCTAACGACCATCACTCATCAAAATTCTATATAGTTTGTCCATATGTGGTACTTTAAACAGGAATCATTCGTTTTTCATTTTACATTTTTTTAAATAATAATAATAATAATAATAATAAAATTAAATAAATATCAAAGTATTCACTCTCATTTAAAAGTCCTCACGGTTATGCATGGGTGAATTACTTAGAATTTGTTATGTGCTTCCATGCTCATTTAAAAGTCCTCACGTTTATGCATGTATGGAACGCATATCAAAAATTGATTTTTAAAATAAACAAGTTGATTCTAATCCCATTTAAAAGTCCTTACGGTTATACGTGCTTAGAAGATACTTGAATTCGTATTTTTTAAATAAAATTGGAATACTACTAATCTCATTTAAAAGTCCTAGCAGTTATGCATGGTTAGTAGATATTCAAATTCCTGATATAAATATACCACAAATAGACACAATTGTATGGTTTTATATGATGACATCATTCCCATCATTCTAAAAGTGGAATATGCGCCTAACAAAGTATTTATGATTTTTGTTTGATTTTTTTTTAATGAAATTTAATATTTATATTCAATTGAGTTTTAATGTAGAATTAATATCGATTACTTTATTTCTATTTTCTCTAACACTATTACTCTTTTGCTGATTACAAAAGGGGGAGAGAGAAGTTAAGATTTTGTCAAGTAAAATCAAGCAAAGGTCAAATATTTTCCATTTGCATCTATGCTCATTTGCATATTATTTAATTGTATGCATATTTGTAGGAGGAGCTTTGTGTAGAGAGGAAGCATTTAAATAGGGGGAGCAATTAGAGTATATCAATGATCAAATACATTTAACATATTCAAAATCTTAAATATATGTTTGTTGTCATCAAAAGGGGGAGATTGTTGAATATGCGATTATATGATTTTTGTTTGATGATAATAAACATATATATATTCGTGTATATGTATTTGTTAACGTACTATTTTATTTTTCATAGACTAAATAAATAATTTCTGAATAAAAATAATTAACACAGAATTTGAATTCAAACAGAATTTTGATTCAAACAAATATTTGTTACAATCTTTGAATAGTACAAAGTTCAAGCTCTCACTGTATATTCAATTTCAGTTACAGTACAACTTTGATTACATCACATTTTCACATTTACAGTTGACCTCACAACATATCACTCACAGTCATAATTTATCTTCAACTTCATTCCAATATGAATCCAGCATCTGAGCAATCTGCAAAAATAAATATTAACGCAGTAAAATTGAAAAGGAAATATTTTGCAGTATAAAATAAAATGTGAATTTTGAAAATAATATTTGCCTCAGTTATTTGGGTTGTTCGTCATCATTTAACTTTGAGTTCATCATACACGAACAACTTGTGACATACACAGTGTATCACTGTATATGCCAGAAGGCCGTGTACACCGATATATATACACTTGATAAATTTACAGGGACATGTGAGCACAGGTCAAACCCAAATTATCGGATTCAACTCAAGTGCAATAAAATAAATGTCATAACTTTCCACACAAGGTCAAATCCGAGCTTCAAGTTGGATTCAACTCAGTATAAAGAAACACACTCGGCTATGCTCAAAGACCAATACACATGAATGCACAGTGCAAACTAATGCATGAAGCAAGTGACACAGCCAGTTCAAACATATATCAGAGAGCATATGCATGGGTCAAGCTTGTGATATATGCAAACAGACAAATGGATGCAACAGATGTATGGTGATGCACAAGCAAGGCTAAGGCACATTTGAAGACATATTACAGTGAAGACAGCTAAATGCAACAACCAAAGCCAAGGCAACATGAAGTCTGCAACTCAACTTAACAGCAAGTCCAAACCAAAGCACAACGGACACAACAAATACTCGAGCTCAAGACAGTACAACCCAAGATGCAAACTACAAATACATGAAGCAGTTCAATATCCAAGCAATATCAGTACAAAACCAAACGAATAAACAAATGCCACAGTGAAAAAGAAACAAACTCGAAGTACAAGCTAATGCAGACCGAAGAGAATCAATATACAGTGAACTAAGTCATGGTTCAAACCAGCAATGCCAAAGAACAGGCACCACTAGACAAACAAACCATACATGTGAACTCAAATGGAACTGCAACAACTAGTACAACTTGACATGCAAATACAAGTGCAAAGATGAATGCATATATGGATGCAGACAAGCCAAAAATATTATGTAGCTGAAAAGGAACAAGGTAACAGAATTCATCATCATGGAAATGATGGTACAATTCGAACATTAATCACCAGTTTTTTTTGAGAAATCAAAAATGGCCGAATACGTGGATTCACATACACAAAATCAAGACCGAAGTCAAAAGAAAATCAAAACCGTAATGACCAAGGAGATCAAACAGTTCAAAAAATCATCAAGCCGTGGATAACAAGAATATGATGAACAAGTCAAAATCATGGTGGCCAAGAAAATTGACCGAGTTAAAAATCAATACCGTGAGAAGCAAGCATCAATTATACGAATTTGATTAAGTAAGAGAAATCATCAACGTTCAACAATAATCAAATGGCCGAAGCACAATTTTTGAAACAATCAAACGAACAAAATTCAAGGAGATCGAACTATTATATAAACGCAATCATCACTGGCATAATGAACATCGAGTTCAAGCATTTAATCAGAAAGTAAACTGAGCAAAAAATTACATACCGAAGCCATCTCGAACTCGATCAAATTCGAAGCAGTCGAAACAAAAAGGAAACCATCGATTGACAGAAAAGGAACGCCGAATCGATTATTCAATCGAGCATTCAAAGACTCTTCTTCGAATTACAGGATAACCCTAATTTGGAACAAAGGGAACGAAGCCCTAATTTGTAAAGAAAGAACAAAGCCGCCACTAACAAAAAAGGAACGGGCTAAATAATATAAAAGGGGTCGGCCTTTTATTTTAAGTTTATAAGGGATTTTTAATTTTTAATTAAGGTTGTTTTATTTTTAATTGTTTTAAATTTGTATTTCTGTTTTTAAACTTGTATAATTTCTAGTCGTGTGACTATGGGACAAACTACGTGGCGTAGTTTGAGAATTCACAACTTAGTGGCTGAGTTGTGGCAGGGTTTTAAGCGTAGAGTTAGGTTAGTCAGTAGCGGGTGTCGCGAGTTTATGTGTATTAGCGTGTGACTACTTAATTTCTAGTAGAAACCTTGGGGGCAGCACGTAGGCAGGGTTTTGCCGAAGCTGGGTAAATTCTGTGTCGTTCTATTTCTGCATTTATTATTCTGCTAATATCTATGCTGCTATTATTCTGTGATCTGTGTTGAAACAATTGTATAAGCTTCCGCGATTAATTTTTATAATTAATATTATCACCCTATTCACCCCCCTCTAGGGTGAAATCGATCCTACATATAGAAAATACAAGTACGTTACTACAGCGTTATCCCTTACCCCAATCTTACCCTAATTCCTTAGGATTATGTTTTCAAAAATCATTTTTGGTTAAAGTTTTTCACAAACCTATGCTCTGATACTAAGTTGTAACATCCCCAATCTAGAGGCCTAAAACTAAGCGCTACAAATGCTGCAGTCGTCCACAGTATTAACTTTTATTGACTAAATATGGCTATGTTAATGATATCCATAATATTAGATGCCCTTAAATATGACACAGAATCATAGATTTCAATAAAACAACATTTTACAGATTACATTTCAAAACATATGTTTCACATTCTAATTACGTAATCCTATAATCGTTTCCCAGGTTCAGATAAAATAAAATTATTACATAAATACGCCAAGAGAGACCTATGATGATGCCCCCTTGGTTGACCAGAGTACTATACAGACATAACCTTCTTAAATACAACACAACGGAATAAAACAAAATAGCTACTCCTTAATTGTTATCTGTTAGTCACCTCCTCATCTCAGGATGCTTTATTCGTCAACCTACTAAATTTTTTAAAACCTCAACCCTCATCCATCTCAAATCAAATTTGAGCACCTAAGTGTTAAAGGGGGAAAACATAAACTTCGAATATGACATAAATCCTGCTGTGAATTATACTATACATCCCAGTTATTAGATATTAAGTGAGATCACGTCGCTTAAGCGGAACGGGTTTCCCTTCACTAATATCCTTTTAAAAACATATCTTTTACAAACCTTTATCCTACAACCAAAACTGGTTAAAACTGTAATGCATTATTACATTAACATACTTATCAAGTAACAAATGAACTATCTGTCCAAACACTTTAGTTTTGTTTGGCTAGCTACTAACCTTTGCTTGACTCGGGCCTATAGAAAATATAATCAAAATAATATAACACTTGTTATGCACTCCTCTTTTAGAATGTTTGTCCTTAACTATTTGTTAAATACTCCTCTTCTGGACGGTCAGTCCCAAATTTAACGTCTCCCAGGGTCACCTAATCCTAATGGTTTTGCGGGCTCACCAATAACCTATTTGTATACAAATATATATTCCTTTATGTGTGTAATCATAATTTTAGTTTTACCTATGACAAAGCCCTACACATTGGAATTTTAGACTAAATTAGCTGGGGTTAATAGCTAATGTAGAGGGTGCGACCTTATACTAGTCCCATAAGGTATTCTAATATTTGAGTCATTTTACTTAGGGTAATCATCCCTTAAATTTCCCTTGAAACCTTTCCATATCAAATTAATTTAAAGCCTTTAAACCAAACTTAAACACATAAATATACAGTCTATGCATTAATTAAAATCACCTTGCCACGTTATATATACTTTACTCCAATCTTTGTTGATGAAATCATTTAAACCTTTGAAAGTACCCTTTTCGAATCCATTGAAAGTACCCCTTTCGAAACCAAGTAAAACCCTTCTTTCACTTAGGCCGAAAGGCCAAAACATTCCTTTCGAAACCATTCATAATCTTCCATTCGAAAACGTTGAAAAACCATTCCTTCGAAAGCATTAAAACCTTAAACATCCTTATTCAAAACCTATAAACATTATCTTTCGAATACATTAGAAAACCATTCCTATCAAACCTTTCGAAACCTTTGGGGAACCATACCTTCAAAACCATTCTTTAAAACCTTTCAAAAGCAATAAAACATTAAACCTTTCGAAAGCCTTTGGGTTCAAGTAAAACATATGGAAACACCTTTCGAAACAATTAAAAATTAACTCCTTCGAAACCATTTGGGTTCTACCTTCAACAAAGCAAAAGAGTCATAAAACATTTGAGTCGAAAGCACTCTTTCGAAAGCATTTCCCAAGCAAAGAAGTGATGGTATCGAAACCAACCTTCCGAAAGCATCGGAGAAGCGGCTAAGGTTTAAAAGCGAAGTATACCTCCCGAAACCATTGGCGTCGAAAGGTAGAAAAGCGGCAGCTAAGGAGTTTTGACCTCGACGAAAGCATTTAACTAAAACAAGAGGCGCAACCCATTCGAAACCTTTCCTTTAAAACATTTGACTTGGCCGAAAGCCAATTAAGTCGAAAGCATACCCTTCGAATGCAAAGCAGGCGTGTTTTCATTTAAAAGCAAAGAAACGCTTCAACCCCTTCGGAACTATTGGTCTCGACCTAGTGCCTTCCGCCTTAGTCCAATTCACTCCATACCAAGTTATTGATACTATGTGCATTGGTTTCAATGGTATGAAGGCGGCAGTACCTGGTCGGAACCTTTGTACCGAAAGTGGCAAAACATGCTAACAGCATGCAAAAATTTAATTTTTACTTTGTAAATAATTTCTTTCCAGCTAACCTGCCTTGTTTGTCAAAATATTATTGGTTGCTAATTTTCTTTTCTAAAAGTGCTAACAATATTTCAGAAATAAACAATTTAATTAATTTATAAAATAGCCTTTCTCCTTTTATAAATATATAAAACATTTAAGTCCCATAACTTAAATAATTTTATATACCTATCAAAAAACTTAGGAAAATTCTACAAAAATTCCAGAAAATAATTTTTAATATGTTTTCTAACATATATTAATTCCAAACCCAAAATATTAATTATTTAGCCCTAAATAATTTAAAACCCCAATAATCATTTTCTATGCAAGAAAATTAATATAAAATCTATAGTAATTTAGAAAATTATGAAAATTGATCCCAACTTTAAATATCATTTCCTATATGAAAACTGAAACCCATCTCTAAAGTATTATTTTCGATCTATACCTAAAATTGCAAGGCATTTAGATGTCATTAAATAGGGTTTTCATATTAAAATGGGTCATAAAACCAATATGATTAAGTATAAAACATCAACAAGCATATATAAACAATTAATCATTCAAAAATATGGCATAATATTGTAAAATACTTCGGATTCATCTTAAGACTGAAAACAATTTGAAAAATGAGAAGTAGTCATTATTCACCTTAGCTCTTGAGATTAAGGATTTGAGATTTGATCTTGACTAAGTTGCATAAGCTTTTCCACTTGAAGTCCTCTCTTTTCTTTTACTAATGGTGGCCGACCTTAGTTTATATTATTTTTTGTGAATTATGAATGAACATGAGAATGAGGGCGTAAGGGATTTAGGGTATAAGAATGTATCTATTCTTATATTGCCCCTTATCTATTATACCTAACCATTTTATTTTAGTTCAATTGTTATCAAGGCACGGTTATCCCTTGTTAATTACAAATCTCAATCCCCTATTCATCGCATTATTTTATTTAGCTTAGCTTACTAAATATCCTAAACGAGGTTACTAAAAATATGGGGTGTTATAAAAGTACCCTACTAGCCTCCCATTACACAATCATAGACAGAAGCTCTGTGAATGGGGGTACTCCACACCACTTCAACGGTGCCTGTCTGAAGACAAAGCTGGCTAGATCTTAGAAGTGCCCCATCATGGGTTTTGTAGGGATCATGCTGGTGGCAAGTTTAGCAAAAAAAGGCCACTTGGCTAGGCTATCACTGGATTATGTCAAGAAATGCGACCGATGTTAGTGGTTTGCAATTCTCTATAGTCTCTCCTACCTTCTTTACCTTGATGATTCCCCCCTGACCATTTGACACTTATGGAATCGACTTGATAGAAAAGCTACGAACTATTGAGGGAGGGTATCATAGTCATCATCGATTACTTCACCAGATAGGTTTGGCCCATCCCCTTATTGGTGTCACAGCCTCCAAGGTACTAAACTTCATCGTTAAGAAAATTGTCTATCTATTTGGCTTTCCAAAGAAGAGCATCGTTGACAATAGAACTAGGTTCTAGAGCAGTCACTTCCAAGACTTCTACAAAAGAAATTGGATTGAGAAGTGTTTCTCTTTCATTGCATATCCTCATGCGAAAGGACAGGTAGAAGCCATCAACAGACCATCAAATTGACACTTAATAAGATTCTTACTAAGGCTAAGGGAAACTGGGCCGAAGAAATATTGCTTTTCCTTTCGCTTTATCACACATCCAGCCACACTTCAATTGACCATATTCCTTTCTTGATTTCCTATAGGTACGAAGCCATGCTACCCATCAAAGTAGATCTCCCCACACCCACATGTCTCATTATGAGCCTAAGCAAAATGATGAGCTACTCAAGCTTGGGCTCGACACCTTAGATGAACGAAGAGCCAAAGCCAACTCCATACATAAGATTGTCAAAGGAAGATAGCCAAGCACTATGACTTAAGGGTGAAGCTCCGATAACTCATTATCGACGATCCAGTTTGCTCTTGGTATTCACAAGCATAGTGAATCTGGCCAAAGGCGTGCTTGGCCCTAACTGGGATGAACTATATGTCATCAGCACCACATTATCAAGTGGAGTCTAATTCCTCTCTCACCTAGATGAACCCCACATTCCTCACACTTGGAACATTATGCATCCTAGGCCTATCACATCTAATGTATGCCATAATTACAAGGTTGGGGTTGTAGTTTATTTTTATGAGGAATATAAAAAGACTCCAGAGCCAATTTTATCTAACACAATCACCAAGGCTTTTTGATAGGGACGGGCTTCATAACTCTTCCCTAATGGGAATTGCCAACCTATTCCACCAAATATTGCACAAGCCAATCCATCTCCCTTCCTTATCGGGAGGATATCCACCATGGAAAAGCCTCTTAATGCTCATTTCTATGCTAAGGACTGCCATCACTTTAGGCAATCCAATGTAGGTTAGCAATTATATGCTCACTTCCTTGTTTGGGGATTGGTGACCTATGTTGCAAGGGACTACATGAGCCAATCAATGTTCCCTTCCATGTCGGTCGGCTATTCAATGAGTGTGAATTACCATGCATTTACTTCCTTATATAAGGACTACCAACCTACCCCATTGATTTTGGGTGAGACGTCTCTCCCCTTCATGTCGGGGTGCATCAATGATCGGAAGCTCGACCATAGCGGTCCTGATTCCCTCGCCCATGATGTCACCTATCCCTCATGCGAGACAGGGCATTATTATCGAGGCTGGCGCTGTTACCCGAAGTGATGCTGAGGTCTAACATCTATGGTGCACCCATATAAAAATAAGTGGGCATTATATCAGCTAATCGCGTGTCACCTAGAAGATCCCTCAAGCCACTCAACGTGTTGGCTTGTGTTGTGATCGCTTGGAACTCAATCTCTAGCTGCGAGTCACCCAAGAGAACCCTAAAGCCACTAAATTCCATGGTTTTTGCCAGGACCGACAAGCACTTAGTCATCAGGCTCGGAGTTACCCAGGATAAACCTCGAGCCACTCATCGCTTCAGTTCCTATTGGGATCACCCACCACTCAATCTTGCTTGGAGTCACCTAAGGGAACCCTCGAGTCGTTGAATGCGCTGGTTCGTCCCAAGCCCACCCAATAATGCAAAACAATACAAAGAGGCTAGGTTGTCATATGCCTGCATTAGCATTTGAATACAGCTAGGATGCATGGCCAATGTTCACGTTTGAGTTATTTGCCCCCTATCCTATCAACTAGCATGAGTTTCTCTTTGTTAATTCAATACATGGTTTACATAAACGGGCTGCGATCGCCACCCATATCCTCACCATACACAACTATTTATCTATGTGTGAAACCATGAGAGAGTGTGTGTACATATATAGGGACTATTCTAGCTAGTCAAAGATATTACCCAACTAAACATGCATGGACAAGAAAAGATAAATAGAAATATTCTCAATAGATCACGTGCCAAAAAATATTTCTATTCATTCATCAAAGTGCAGGGCACAAATCCTTCCCCGCTGGGTTCAAAAAAAGATAGATATAATATTTACAGTGTTGGCCTACTACCCATCCTAAGAGTCTACTCCTTTTCAAAATCGCCGACACCACTAATCATGTTGCTTCTATCTCGGCAACCATTTCCACCCAGGTTCTCAGGGTCTTGGGCCTGGGGATCTCTAGGGAAACATACCCAATGAGCATCGCCTCTTTTCCCTTAGTAGTCCCATCATGTCATGAAGTTCCTACCACTTAGCATATGGAATGGTAGCTTTTGAAGTTGACGGCACCTCATTCGCCTCTCCTCCTCTTCTTGCTGTTGGTGTATAGAAAGCTCAATTAGACAGGGCTATTAGATATCCAACTACATCCTTATTTGCAAGGGATGCCACATGCAAAAGAGCCTTGGCAGTCATGGTGGTGGATTAGAAAATATAAAAGTACAAGTTGTTGGCTATTGAAATGGAAAAAGAAAGAGTAAGTCAATATGTGAGAAAAAGAGTTCAAGTACAAGTAAACTACCATTTAAACCTGCTCGACCTTACTTTCTAACAAGTGGTAGGCATGATAGGACTAAGCTGTCAAAGCATCATGGATCTGTCATGTCATGATTCTCGCCCAGATTCGTAGGATGGATGTGGCTTAGAGGAGGGACTCAGTTCCAGTTGTCCCTATCTACACTGCCTTCCTCAAAACTCTCATCAGTATCCCGTGTGAGATCGACATCCCATGACATTGGATCAGCACATCAACCGACTATTGTGGCTCAAAAGTTTCCTTCTGAGGTGCCAGCGATACACCATTAAGCTTGTCATAATCGACTTGTTTCCACTCTCCAGTCCCTTCACCCGTGATGACATTGTCGTCGTATTCCTAATTCTCATCTGTGATAGGCCTAAGATTGTGACCTAAGAATTTGATCTTTGAGTAATCCCATTTCTTAGTGGACTTCTTAGATGGGGTTACCCACCTTGTAACCATGGTCTTGGTCACCCTCAACATGCCAACTCGGTGGAGGTTTGTGTCGGTCACCATGGCATTTAGATTCCTTATGTTGTCGACGACCATCTTTAGCAGATCAACATATTCGCTAAGTACCCCAAATTCGATGTCAATAGGATATGGGAAGCATCTATCAAAGGAATGATAAGCAAGAGAAAAAAAGACGAAGGAAAAAGAGGAGCAGCAATGACTTACCGAAGAATAAAAACCTAGTGTTCATTAGGTCAGGATTGAATGTGTAAGATACGAAAATATATTTCCCCATGAAGCACGGGGCAGCTTTGCTAAGAATTCCCATAAAGATAACGGGCTTAGTTTCCATAAAAACGGAAATATATGCTGATCAAGTACCCAACTTCCATCCGCAGCTAGAGGAGAATTTTGATTAAGTGGGCCATTGGCTCAGAAAGCTTAAGACCATAAAAGTGATGCAGTGCCCATATAGAAAACAGTAGCTTTTGGGAGTAAGCTGATCGTGAGCAAGAATAAAGGCATCAACGACAGAGGCAATACAGGGGTAGATTAGAAGAAAAACCTTGACTTTGAAGTAGCCCAAGGACCAAGCGAAGTAGCCGATGGGAGGATGATCAGGCCAATCGAAAGTGGTAGGATACCTTATAATCCCAATGTTGCACCCATCCTACCATGGCTGTTGGTCAAGTTCACGTTCATCTCAGAAAGTTTAGATGCCTTATGAGTTGAGCTGTAGTCTGATATTGATCCAGAAGTGGCCATGACATAAGTTAAACTGAATCCAACACCTTATCCAAGCAAGACCTGTAAACATCACCCCAGATAGCCATCTTCACGAGAAGTCTAAGCCAGGCCTGCCATGAAGGTCAACTCAAAGACTTAGAAAACTTCACGCTCCTAATAAGTTGTTGGCCTATAGCCCATATTCAATACTTTCTTTTACCTTAAAGCTCATATATGCTAGTGTGGGCCTAATAATTGGCCTAAGATACTAATTTATTTTCTTAAAATAGCAGACGATTGGAAAGTTGGCAAATATTGATCGACGATCATTGACATAAAAAGGGTGGTCCATCGACATCTGAAAGATGACAATAAAATGTGGATTCCGACTAAGAAACTCCGAACCAAAATGCTGCAACAAAATAACAATGCAAAATGACATGAAGCAAAGATGTTATTTTAATGGTGAAAGACATTCATAAGCATCAAAAAGCAAAGAAAAAACCCATAGGGAAAAAGAAGCTTACTATTTGTAAAGAGAGAGAAAGTTAAACTTCTGAGTTTTAAGAAATTTTAATGGCAGAAATGGTGGATGGCTTTGACAAAGAGTGGGGGAGAAGATGAAAGGGGAATATTTAAATACCTACCCCTCTAATCATAGTCGCTGGATTCGAAGTGCTCAAAGATTTCAGCCACCTAAGTATAATTAATGCTACGCAATTAAAGCACTTAGTGGCTCTATAGTGGTGGAGGTCCAAAAAGTTTTAGTGATGATAAAACGGAGATACATTAGAGGTGTATAAAGATTCATTTGCATAAGAAAAATAAATATTATTTAACCTTGTATAACAAAACCGAAAATATCATGATTTATACAGACTAGATTTGGTGACTACAGTAGATTTCTAACTAGTATTGAGCACATATGCCTTATAATTTGTCTTTGCCCCAACTTTATTGATTTGGTTTAAAAGAGAACTTGTAAAATATCAGCCTTTATATATTAACATTGCTAAAGCGAGTGCTAAAAAAGCCTTGATTTAGTGGAATAGCGGAAAATTATAGGGATTAAAGCAGATATACTATTTAACAACGCTAAACTAAATAGCATAGTATTTGAAGAGCGTATGCGCTGTAGCCGGGATTTTATTGGGCTTTAGTAGGCATTAATTACACATAATTAATGATACCGTCAATTTTGTGGACCCTACAACTGAAATACTACAGTGTTGCTTTGAAAAGGAATTATTTCAACCTGTTGCGTGTTGACATGTGGTGCACACGTTAAATGCATAATTAGGGGTTTGATCATTAGGATCTTTGTGACTTGACAAGCCTACCTTTATTCGTAGAGACGGGCTTGGGAGGTAAATTGTTGCTTAAATTACACATACGTATTAATAGCTTGCCAACACATCTCAGCCTAGCCCAATTAAGGTTTACAAGAACATCTCTGCTTGGCCCACTTAAAGCCGGCCTGAATTTCTAAAGCCGACCCAGTTCAAGACAACCTATACTTCAAAAACCAGTCCAGCTCAAGCTAGCCCATGCCCACATTCTAGCCATTCAACTCAATACTCTATATTTGCAACCGCATAGGTCTTCTTAAAATGATACAATAACCATCTCACCTTACAAGGCACACTCAAAAGCGATCCTTCCATAGCCATGCCCAATCTTAATCACGACCAATGCTGTCTCAATAAGCATAGCCCAAAACGTTATCCCCACTCTTAGAAATTACCAGCTATTCTTGATAGCCTTCGGCAGTAAGTGACCGACCATTATTTTGCATAAGAAGCATCTTTTCTGCTTTGTCCCTTGGAAAAGCAAAGTAAATGATAAATAGTATGGTTAAGTATACTAATTACTGTAGTAGAATTTCCAAAAGCTCACCAACTCCTATAGTATTCCACCTTTGTCAGTCCAGAAAACATGCCTAGTACAGAGTTAAAACTGGCATGGTTCTCAGCCACATATTCTTACTAGCTTTACACCTACTCTCCATCCAGCTATGCGATCAGGTCAACAGCCAGGAGTGGTTCCCACCTATTTCCTGTGCAATATCAGCCATCCACTTCCCATATCAGTAGCTACAAATACGCATTGCCACTCAACATCAAGGGGTTGATTTTGTTTGACTTTTATGCTTAAATTTCTCGGTTTTAGCAAACTAAATACCTTAGGCTCTTGAGAATAGTAACTTTGTGGTCTTAAATGTTTAATTTCTTATTATTCTATTATAGTTCCGTGTAATTGTAAGAGATCAACATATTAATAAATCTTCATAGTAGGAGTAGATGAGCTTAGCCAACCCACTACACATCTTGTGTCGTTTACGTTAATTTTCTCATTTTACTCCTTATTTTCAATTTTTAAGCCTAGAACAAGGGAGTTACTTTTGCTAATACAAAAAATTAGTCTAACTCCGAGGTTGGCTAAATTTTTGGTTAATGACTTAAAATGTTTATAACTATATATAAAATAATATATCCATATATAAAATATAATCGGATATGGAAATAATTATTTTTACTTACCTAAAAATAATGTTATATATATAACATACATATTCACTTATGCAAAATTAATTTTTAAAATTAGTTAATTAAATATGTATATATATATAATTAAAAAAATGCTTTTCTTAATATATGGCCGAATATATGTTAAAAGGGGAAAAGGTGATCAGGTAATGATGTTTATATATTGGTATGAAATATTAATGAATAAGTGTATACCTTTCACCGCAGTAGTCCTATTGAGAGTGTAACACGTTATTTTCATATTACTTCCTCTTACAGCTCCATAGTTTCTTCCTCTTAAGTTTTCACGGTTGAAAGATGGCTTCGGTAATAGGTAAGGAGTTAGGTATAGGTGGCTATAAAAGAGCACCAAAAAGTGTCATTGAATAGAGTGGATCTATACTATTTATAACCAAGGGTTTGCACCCTTTTTTCCACTATTTTCTTAAGCCCTAGAAGACTTTTCAAAGCCTTCCTACACCACCAAATGTGACCGACCATATGGTTTACTAGGCCAGTCAATGTTCCCTTTGACTCTTATTTGTATCACCATTTAATTAATTAATTTATAGCTCCTAAAGCGATTGAACCATCTTATAATTTTTTTACATCATTCTTTCCTAATTTAAACTTTAAATAAGTAAATAAAATTAGCTACAAATATTAATACAACATTTTTGTTAATTTGTTATTAATTTATAAATTAGTTTTACCACTAGTCAAACTTGGAAATAATTAGCAACGCGGTTGTGTTGACTCTTTGATGTGAACTCAATCCACAATCAATATTTAAACATTTTGAATACCGATGCATGTGTCTAATTTGTTGAAGCATAGTATAGGGTCAAGTTCAATGCTTACATACCATTTAGGCAAAATCATATTTTTGATCTAAATATGCTTGCCCATTAATTATAGTTTGTAGACGTACATTTTGTCATTACTATATCAATTAGATATCTAGAATCAATCTAAGGTCAAAAATTCAGTTTATAGACATATTAATTGCATAGATCACTTTCAACTACTTGTTTCAATCTAATATATCGATTAACAATTCTACTTTGGCAAGGTATTTTGATTTTCAGTTGACTACCACTTACGGCAATACTCACTTATATAACGAAGGAGATGAATGCTCTCTCAGATTGTTTTTCACTTCATGTAGCTCAGCATATACCCAACTATGGTTGTAACAAGGTCTACATGCCTAATAGTTAACCATAATCAAAGAATATCCTATTTATAGAAGACTCTTGTTGAGTCGTCCCTTGATTATTCCAAACTATTATAAGTACGTAACCCCTTAACATCCCAATAGTCATGAGTAAATCATTGTCCATCATTTGGAGAGCGTAACATACCCTAGTATCATTAGATGTATCAATATCCTTTTCTCAATACATCTTAACTAGAAACATTTAAGGAGTATTTATTTTATGTATGTATGTATGTGTGTGTGTGTATATCCATTCAATACTCATGGTTATGAACACATTCGTACTTGAAATCAACAAAATACTTCTCCAAAGTATTTTCTACTTATCCATGTTTAATGTATTTAATTCGTTATTTATATCTGTATATAAAACATATATAAAATAAAATAATACTGGATGCTTATGTTATTTCAAAAACTTCTCTTATAAGAGTTAAGTTATGGAATACTTAACTTTATCAATCCATCTCTTAAAGATGTGACCAATTAAGGTGCTTTATGCCTATACCTTTGATTTTTCTACCTAAACTAGAATAAGAAGATGCCTTAGTGAATGGATCTGTGACATTATTATTTTGTATCTACTTTTTGATTGCTCTTCCCAATTATTGATAAACTCTTTTATCGCGTATTCATTATAGATATCATATCCTGATTCCTTATCAGCTCGTTAATTTGCATTGCAATATATCTTGCATTATTAAAATTACAATATGCCATTAGATTTCCATTTGTGTGAACCATTCTTAATCCTTTTAAATTTGCATATTTGTATACTGCTTTCATTACAACGTTATTCAGGGCGATGTACATAGCCTTTATAATTGAAGTTTCATAACTCTTGTTTGGAACATGTAACACCCCATACCCCTTAATATACCCAAAAGGGCACACTAAAAGATGTGGTGCGTTGTAGGTATAACTAAAGCTAGTAGAGACTAAGATTCGCAAGACAAGTAGATAGATAATAACACAGCAGAAGTAATTTAAACCAATAAGTGAATTGAAAAATTAATACTTTATAAATTCTTCAAACAAACCACATATGTCCCAAATACCAAATACAATTGTCTTATAAAATCTCAATCTTATTAGAAAAACTAGAGTACAAACACAAACTTTCCCTAATATAATACCAATACCATAAAAAAAACAAAAAAGATAGAAAAAAGGGAGGAATACATGATAGGGTCTCCAAATCTCCAAGAAGCCGCGGTCTATCTTCCTTGCCCCAAATTGCCTATGGGGAGAAAAAAGGGAAGTAGGGAAGTGGGTCAAACTAAAAGTCTGGTGAATGATAGTAATTCCTAGAATCTTTAAGCAAAGTAAAAGTAATAGACCTTACAACAGTTCTAGTATATATAAAGGAAACAAAGAAAATAGGAAGAAAAAGAAATAAGCTAGGAATAAATACAAATTACTAAATTAATGCAATTGATTAACTTTGATTGTTCGCACTTGTCTTTGTTAGCTTCTTTGATTAGGCTGAATTCCTAATCCTATCATTAGGCTGAAATCCTAATTCTACCCTTTGATCGGCCTGCTACTCCATAGACCTTACTGCAGACTAGACGCTATATAACTCTCTAAACATAAGGTAATGACATATACGAAAGACGCACAAAGTACAATGGTGTCTACGAAAGACGCACAAAGTATATATTGTGGATTAGATGTTATATAGCTCCCTACACAGAAGGCAATGGCGCCTACGAAAGGCACATATACTTAAGTGCTTGGAACTCATAGCGATTACTGAGCACCAAAATGGAAGTCGCATACGTAACTGCCACCATGCTCATGCTACCCATTTCTCCACCTATTGGGTCTTCTAATCACCTGTGCTCTAGCATAAGCATGCCCTTCATCTCATTTCAGGGTTATGTGAAACACCGTGTCCATAAAAAAATAGGGTAAATGCTGTTGGTGCTGGCCCGTCATCCAAACAATATTTAGTTGTACCCCTTTGCCCAAATCCCCCGTAATTGGATTTCTATTTGACCGATTACTACCATTATTAGCATAAGCGTGCCCTCATCTCACTTAAGGCTAATGTGAGACCACCATTTTGTTTAATAGGGAATACATTTTGGTATAGGTCCTATCTTCATCTTTGCTTATTAACTTAGATAAATTATTTAAATAAGCCTTTCTTATTATCTTCACTATTTTTGCTTATTAATTTATCCTAAGTCTTAAAATAAGCCTCATTCCATTCTTTTTCTCATTATAACCTACGTTTATAATCATACTTATTACTTAACCCAAGGTCTAAGTGTGAAAGTAAGTCTCTTTTATCTTATACTCTTTTTAGTTATAATTCTAAGTTATAACAAGGCTAATCATCTTTAATTAGTCCAATTATAATATTAATATCATAATTAGCTCAATTTCAATCTTAATTCCATTCTTATTACAGTCTTTTACATCTTATCTTCCGTTATTTTAGTATTTTTATAATTTTAATTCATATTCGAATTCAATGTATTCTAATTCATACGCGAAGAAGAAGGAGAAATAAAAGAAAACTGATAGAAGAAAATCCAAAGCGTAGGGAAAAGATGCAAATAACGCGTAAATAACGGTAAATAAATTAAAATACTATAAATAAACTGTAAATAAATAGAAAATCTATAATTAACAGAAATAAACTAAAATTAAGTAAAAAGAATAGCTAAAAGAAATAGACTGAAAATAATTCTAAAAACTGTAAATAAACTACTAAAAAGGTTATTCCAAAAATCATAGTAAAAAACTACAACTATTGGAAACCCTATTATTTTAAATTACTAAAAGAAATCTAAAATAATTACAATCACTCGTGGTCCTAAGCTTTTCCCATTTGGTCTTCTCAGATCCACCTTGAGGGTATTAAAATATTTTCATTGAAAATATTATCTCCTTGGAAAATTATTCCTCTTAGGGCCTTCCCGAAAAGATGAACCCAAGCGGAGAAAATCAAGAATGAGAAAAAGTGTTAGGCCTAAGGACTTATTTATAGGCGTAGAAGTGGACCTCAGACGGTTGGATTTAGAGATTGAATAGGTTGCAACCACGTCATAAGCAGAATAGGAGCCATCAGATTGAAGCACGAAGGGACCAGATGAGCTAAAAGAATGTAAACGACGTGTTAAAATCGCATGTACTCGAAGAATTTAATTCTTCACTCAATAACGTAGGCAGGTTGACCTATAGGTCGACCGCCGTTGAAGCCAGGTTGATCGGTCGGTCGACCGAGGCCTTGGGATGGTTGACCTCTAGGTCGACCTCCCTACACACACAGACACACACATATATATTTTTCGTTGATTCTTGTTTTCTTTGTATCTCGCTCATATTAACTCGGATTCTATTCTATATATGGAAATTGACCAGAACATGGACATAATGGTTAAACTCCTGTGGCTCAATTCTGATAATTTCACGAAGTTATTTTATTATTTCATTAATTAAATAATTAATTATTATGGGTCAAATTTCTGGTTGTTACAGAAAATTTCTATCTAAAGATCCTTACTTAATGTTGAACATGAATTAAAGATTGACTTACTACATTTGATGTCGCTTATGAAGTTTGAGTCTGAACACTCCTTCATAAGGGGTTCGTTATTTCCATAAATAATTTTATAGTATTTCATAAATATCCAAGAACACTCTCAATAACCATTTAATGATTTACTTCAAATTTGATGCACGCTTAATACATTAAATTATAATCACAAATCTAATATACCACACAACATAATATTTATGATAACACCTATTTCCAATCATAAGGGATCTATATCATATATTCCATATTAAAAAATTAATATGGTGTATGTGTATAGATTAGGACAATCCCAAGATTCTTTTATGTCGAGTATAAAATATATCTCCATCAAATCTTTCATCGGGAATAAAACAACCATACTAAACTGATTTTGACATGAGTCATCATTAATAATCATTAACAATCAGTACCTTTAAATGACCGTTGGGTCTGCCTTCTCCTTATATAAAAGTCTTAACTAACCAACGATGGTACCAAATAGGGAAATAAGGTCTGCTTCATTTCTAACAAGAGGTATTAAGTAACTAGAATGGAACTTTTCCTTGACTAACTTTAATTTAGTCTAAACGGGTGTTCGGCTGTGGGAGGTCGACGAGCTATGTCAGTGTTGTTGATGGACCGGTATTTAGTAGTAGGGCTGGCATATAGGCTTTGACCACCAGTAGTCCCGCACTATCATTAGCAATAACTCGGGTTATGCCTTGATATATTTTTCTTTCTACTAGTGCAATCTGTATGGGATAAAAGGCCTCAAATGTTTAATCTAATTGTTTGTTTGTTGTTTGTTTGGTGAAGGTAGGGTAGTTAACCCTTAGATGAGTCTTTGAGATGTGTTTTGTAATATAGTAATTAAATTATAAAGCAGTATCTAGGGCCCTTCGGTGTTCGTAGCTAGGACCAATTTACCGCCATTTACGTTGCGGAGGGCCCACTTTGAGGTTAAGGTATTAAATGATCGTTGGGTCTACCTTCTCTCTATTTAAGAAGTATTAAGTGGCCAAGGTTTTGGGATAGTGAAACATTTCGATATATATGTATATAGTCTTATATATAGTTATACCTTGGAGAAGGTTTGGCATATCGTATATGCATACAGGATTAAATTGATTAGCTATAAATAATAGAAATAACACTTAAATGAAAATGAATCGGCATAAATAAGTGTTATGGGTACATTGTAATTTTTTAGTCACCAGAACGATTGTTCTGAACCTCCTCCTCATTACAACCCACATGATAGATTTAGAGAAACATGTTACCGATGTAAGGTGGGAGATAGTAAAGTCTTCTCAATCATGCTCGGCGCTAGCAAGGCAGACAAATACTCAAGGAATAATATTTCCAAGGTATTAGCTTTTGTCAGTACGTATGTTCAATTATATTTTTCTGTTCCGCTGTGAGATTATATTGATCGCTCTCTAATATAATGATGTTTATTATAGATTACCAGAACCAACGATCCTTACGCTATGGACTTGGGTTATAGGAGGCGGTCGACTGGCCGAGGGGTGGTAGCTTAACCTTGGCCGGCCTAGATTTAATTATTTTAATCTAACGGATACAATTGATTCTAGTGCCGATAAATACAGGCCAACCCCTCACTTCGTTTCTCACATTTTCTAATCAAAGTAGTGAAGTTCTACCATTTTCTCTTCTCCACAATTTCTATTCACTGTAAAATATTATATATATATTTATATATATAAAATAAAGAAGGGCGGAAAATAAAAGAGAAGAAAAGAAGAGGAGGAAAATCAGAGAAGGAAAATTCATAGTTAAAATTCTAAATTTCACCAAATCTTTTCTCTGATCTGTAGTTCCAATAGTAAATACATATTTTGTTATATATATTCTTCTAGATCAGAATGGAAATCGAGTCAAGTAAAGGGATGAATTTTGATTTATGAAATTTGCAAAGCTACAAAGGTGATTGAGAAATTATATAATCGTTACCCCGTTGTTTGATCCGGTAACGAGTCGCTCGGCACGAAGCCTCGCTTGGCACGAAGCCTCACTCGGCAGAGATGAGTCGCTCGGCACGAAGCCTCGCTCGGCACAGACGAGTCGCTCGGCACAGACGAGTAGCTTGGCACGAAGCCTCGCGCGGCACAGGCGAGTCGCTCGGCACAAGGCCTCGTTCGGCACAAGAGCCTCCCTTGGCACAAGACCCCGTTCGACACAAGAGCCTCGCTTGGCCCAAGTGTCGTTCGGCACAAGAGCCTCACTCGACCCAAGTGTCGTTTAGCCAGATCATGTCGTTCGGTATTTATCCCTCACTCGCCATTAATGGCCTCGTTCGGCATAGGCATGCCGCTCGACATAAATACATCGCTCGGCAACTGCCGTTCGACATCCATGGCACTGTGCATACTAAAGGAGCTAACAAGTTGTCAAGCCAACAACAAACCAAGGGCGTTCGGCAGAACTTTACCTCAAGTCACTTGATGATCGCAGCAGACAGTTCTCGACCAGCATCCCTCGCTCGGCAACTGCCCTTAGGCATCCCTCCCTCGGCAACTGTCGTTCGACATTCTTGGCTCGACACACAGAAGCAACCTACTATGGGCCGAAGTGCCTTACCCCTGGGCCTACAAAGCAATCCATCCTATCTTCGCCTATAAATGGAGAGGCAGGGGCACAATGAAAGGGACCTTTATTTTTGAGAACACTGGGGAGACTCTGTCGCTCTCAAGACTCATTCTTTTCAGCTAGCATTTGTATTCGAGTAGTCGGTGTACAGATTGTATTTGTAATCAATTCTTTATGAAAGCAATAAAGATCAAAACTAAAACTGGACGTAGGCAGTTACGTTGAACCACTATAAATCCGGTGTTCTTGTTTTTGCAATTAATTTAGCGTACAGTCCTCTGTTTTAATTTACTTTCTTCATTAATCTCTCTACATAATCTTTCTCGAGGGTGTTAGTGACCAATTCTGGTGTTAACATTTTGGTGCTTTCATTGAGAAATCGAATTCTCAGGCCGTTAGGATCTGCTTTATAGCTACTGGATTGAATAAATCCCCTAAGGAGATCCAAGTCCTTCACAGGACATCTGTTGATTCTACTCAGAGTTCCTATCAATAACTCTAATATTGGAAGACCACGTACCAAATCAGTCTCTCATAACGAGGACTTCAACGAGACTGCTAGCGTACAACAAATAGGACCTAACAATCAATAAGAAAATCTAGGTGCAGGAACCACCTCCCAAAATTAAATGGAAGTTGTCACAAGAACGGAGTTCAATGAGTTGATGAGAGAACTCATGGAAAACAGAAGACAACTTAATGAGCAAATTTAAGCTAACGCTAACCTCATGACTCAGCTTACTCAACAATAGCATCAGAATGCTGGAGTTAGCCCCGTTCCTTATTCTTCAACTGATAGCTCGACTTCGTCTGATGAACCTCCCAGGCATAAACGCCGCAAAACTTAAACTACATAGGCAGGTGCTGTTGATCGATCAACTAGAGATCACTTACACCTTGGAGACCACACCCAAGCTGGAACAGGAAACAGGAAACTTAGGATATCCCGGAAGGAAAAGAGAAGCAGGAAAATGGAAGCCAAGGATTCCAACTTACAACGAACATACTCCTCTGAATGCAACTCTGGAGAATAGTTACCTGTCAACTTGTAATACTGTTCAATACAGAAAGCTACACCCAAAGGAGTCAATAGAGTAGCAAAAGAGGACTGGAAAGTATTGTCGCTTCCATGATACTTACGGGCACAATACAGAAGAGTATAGACACCTCCACGATGCCATAGAAAAGCTGATTAGACAGAAAAAGTTGTAGAAGTTTGTCACGAACCCACAGGAAGGTAGGCAAGGAACATCAGACCCCAGACGCGGGCTGGCTCCGCACCATCTAGAGGAACCTACCCGAACTGTAGGTAGACTAGTCATAAACACTATAGTCGGTGTACCTCATCCTGTAGACAAGAACTGGCAAGAAATGGAGCGGTATGCTAACTCCTTAAGGCATGCAGATTATGAGTGTTGTTCGAATGTGGAGGATGGGACCCCCGCTAAACAACAACGCATGATGACGGGCGATATAGTGTTTACGAGCCGAGATGCTGACCAGGTAGAGGCTCCTACCATTGAGCTGATGGTCATATCTGCGACAATTGGGCCACCATTTGTAAAGAGAATTTTGATTGATTGTGGAAGTTCTTTTAACATCATCTTCAAAAAGGCATATGACCAAATGAAGATGTAGGCGAAGGATTTAAAACCATCTAAAGC
Organism: Allium cepa; assembly: GCA_030765085.1. Lineage (NCBI taxonomy): Eukaryota > Viridiplantae > Streptophyta > Magnoliopsida > Asparagales > Amaryllidaceae > Allium > Allium cepa. Next base: position 475,121,088 of record CM060931.1, read on the forward strand.
CCGTATCCATGGCTTTAATGGTGTAGCAACCAATGTAGTGGGGAATGGTGAATTGCCAGTTGAACTGGGACAAGGTGAACTAGAAGGGTGTGAATCCTACCTTTTATAGTTTTGGGTGTTGATTCTCCATATAATGTGTTTCTGGGTCGACCGGCCCTGGCAGATTTTAGGGCAGCTTTGGCCCCGTGGTGTTTAACTTTGAAATTTCCGACAGACAAAGGAGTTGGTGTGGTGCATGGCGATCAGGCGACCAGGCGTGCGTGTTATGTGGCTGAGCTGAGAGAGGCCCAGCGAAGAGAGAAAGGAAAGGTTGCGAACAGCTCCGTCCGCATTCGAAACATTGATAATCGACAAGTAGTGCCCGAGCCCTGGCTCGGGTAACATTCTCGGATCTTTAGAGACATAGATCTAAGAGATGATGATGACGAACCCAGGAAGCAAAAGCAGCACCGGCTGAACTGACGATTGACATTCCAGTCAGCCGAGATGACCCATTGCGAGTACTTAAGATTGGATCACAATTCGACCCCTTGATGGCGAGGATCTTACTGATTTCCTCCGAGCGAATCTAGATGTTTTTGCTTGGACACATTCTGATATGTGCAGGATTTCTCCTGCTATTATGAGTCATATGTTGAACACAGACCCGAGGTACGTACCAGTAAAGTAGAAAAGAAGAGGCATGGACCCGGAGAGGTCTGCTATTCTCAGAGAGGAGGTGGACAAACTAAAAGCCAATGGGTTCGTTCGTGACGCCCTCTACCCTGGATGGGTGTCTAACCCTGTGCTAGTGAGGAAAGCAAATAAGAAATGGAGAACTTGCATAGATTACTCTGATCTGAACAAAGTGTGCCCCAAGGATAGTTTTCCTTTACCCAGGATTGACCACCTGGTTGACTCAACAGTGGAACACGAGTTACTGTCATTTATGGATGCGTACTCGGGATATAATCAAATCCCGATGCACATTCCAGACTAAGAACACACTAGTTTTGTCACAGATGTCGAGCTATATTGCTATGTAGTGATGCCTTTTGGACTAAAAAATGCGGGAGTGACTTATCAACGTTTGGTGAATCGAATGTCTAAAGACCAGACAGGTAAAACAATGGAAGTCTATGTGGATGACATGCTTGTGAAGTCATGGCAGTCAAACGACCACATTCAAGACTTAGCAGAGATGTTTAATATACTCAGATATTATGGAATGAAAATCAATCATTTGAAGTGTTCCTTTGGCCTTGCGTCAGGGAAGTTTTTGGGTTTCATTGTTAATACATGGGGAATTGAAGCTAAACTAGAAGAAATTCAAGCTATTCAGGATATACAAGTGCCCAGAACTATAAAGCAAGTACGAAGCTTGAATCGAAAGGTGGCCGCGCTAAGTCAATTCATATCTAGAGCCACAGATAAGTGTATTCCCTTCTTTGATGTAATAAAGAAAGGAAAGAGAAATTTTGAATGGACGCCCGACTGTGAGAATGCATTTCGAGCTTTGGTAAGACATTTGGAAAGTCCCCCGGGGCCGTCGAAACCTATATACTATGAAGTATTGTATGGGTACTTGGATGTATCCCAACATGCTATCAGTACGACTTTGGTTCGCGAGGAGGACCGAGTTCAAAAGTTGGTTTACTATGTTAGTAAATGTTTAACGGGAGTAGAAAGAAATTATCCCAAGATTGAGAAACTGGCCTACTGCTTGGCGATTACATCACGCAAGCTTCGTACATACTTTCAGGCACACTCGATCGATGTTTATACTGATCAACCCTTGCGTCAGGTCCTCCAACGATCAGAAACTTCTATAAGGATGTCAAAATGGAATATCGAGTTGAGTCAGTTTGATATTACCTACCTGCCAAGAAGGGCCATACAAGGGCAATCGTTAGACGAACCAAACAACCGCGATGTTATTCCCCACATTCGATGGAAACCATACACCGATGGGGCATCTAATGACCATTGCTCTGGGGCTGGTATAGTTCTTGTGATTCACGAAAACTGATCAATTTGTTATGCTTTGAAGCTCGATTTTCGAACAACAAATAATGAAGCCGAGTATGAAGCATTGATTGCTGGCTTGAAACTTATTAGAGAACTAGGGGTAAAATCGGTTGAAATCTTTTATGACTCACAATTGGTAGTATACCAACTGAGGGGGACTATCAAGCGAAGGGACAGAGGTTTGCCCATACCTTGCATGGGTTCAAGAGCTGCTAGCAAATCTAGAATATTATGATATTTTGCATGTCCCTCGTGAACAAAACAGAGAAGCTGATTTATTGGAAAAATTTGCAAGTATATGCGATGCACAAAAAATTGGATAGGTTCCCGTCGAAATCTTACATGCTTCGAGTATAAACATGATGGAGATAGATTTTATGTTAGAAAATGAAATCGAGAAGGAATCACGGATGACTCCATTTAAGCAATACTTGCTACACAGGGTCTTGCCTAAAAGAAAGAACGAAAGATGGCAAGTCATTCGTAAAGCTTCGCGATATGTAATGCAGGATGGAATAATGTATCGAAAGGGGTTTTTGGCCCCCTTACTCTGGTGCTTTGCCCATAATGAGAAAAGATGAGTCCTAAGGGAAGTCCATAAAGGAGAACATGGTGACTATACAGGGGGCACACGTTAGCAAAGAAAATCCTCCGCTATGGATACTATTGGCCAATCATAAACCGAGATGCTGCAGACTGTGTAAGGAGATGTAACAAATGCCAGAAATATGCAAAAATCTCGAGAGCTCCACCAATGGAACTCATACAAATGGTTAGTCCTGGCCGTTTGCAATGTGGGGGATCGATATAATCGGTTCTTTACCTATATCCAAAGGTGGTGCAAAATACACGGTAGTTGCGGTCGATTATTTTACCAAGTGGGCATAAGTAGAGCCATTGGCCACAATCACTACCAAGAAGGTCATTAATTTCGTTGTACGAAACATTATATGCCGTTTTGGTCTTCCGCGAACTATCATTATAGACAATGGAACTCAATTCGAAAGTAGGGAGTTCAAAGAATTTTGTCAAAAGTATGGCATTGGGAAAAGGTTTGCAGCAGTTACCCATCCAAAAGCCAATGGACAAGTAGAAGCCGTGAACAAAATAATTAAGTCCATATTGAAAAAAACATTTGGAAAAGGCTAGAGGCAAGTGGGTTGATGAACTTCCAACCGCACTTTGGGCTTACAGAACCACCCACAAGTCCACGACAGGCCACACTCCATTCGCATTGGCATATGGCACAAAAGCTGTTATACCCGTAGAACTTGAAGTTCCATCGCATTGGGTAACTCATTATGATCCTAAGATGAATCGGGATCTTTTGCTAGAATCACTGGACTTCGTTGATGAAAAAAGTGAAGAAGCTGATTTAAGGGTGGTTGCATATTTGCATCGAGTCGCTTGATATTATAATGAAAAAAATCCGACCGAGAATCTTTGATGTGGGTGACTTCGTTTTGAAACGAGTTTCCCGATCCCATCGCATATGAATTCCGCATGGGAAGGTCCATACGTCATTGAACATAGTCTTGGAGAGGGAACCTTCAAGCTAGCCACCGTTGATGGTGCGACATTCCCCCAAGCATGGAATAGCGAGCATCTACGGCATTATTATACCTAGTCTGTTTCATTCGTATTTTAGTTGCAATTACTTCTAGTATATTTCTATTTCGTTGATTCTTAGTTTTCAGCATGTAATAAGAAAATTTAGTTTGTTTGCATTAATAAAGGCTTGAAGCCATCTTTTCCATGAATTATTAATATTCCCGTATATGATAATTCTATGGCAGAAAACTAAAGTTACACTATCCTATTTGATGTACGAATGCGCACAAACAATTAAAATCTCCAAGTCCCAACAGTGCGAATGGGAGTACTCTAAGTCCCTAGAGTGCGAACAAGAGTATAAACCACTTAAAATATCCAAGTCCCCAGAGTGTAGACGGAAGTGCTCTGAGTCCCCAAAGTGCGGTCTAGAGTATAAACGACTTAAAATCTCCAAGTGCCCAGAGTGCGGACGGGATTACTCTGAGTCCCCAGAGTGCAGACCAGAGTATAAACGACTTAAAATCTCCAAGTCCCCACAGTGCGAATGAGAGTACTCTGAGTCCCTAGAGTGCGAACAAGAGTATAAACCACTTAAAATCTCTAAGTCCCCAGAGTGCAGACGGAAGTACTCTGAGCCCCCAAAGTGCGGTCAAGAGTATACACAGCTTAAAATCTCCAAGTCCCCAGAGTGCGAACGGGAGTACTCTGAGTCCCCAAAGTGAGGACTAGAGTATAATCGACTTAAAATCTCCAAGTCCCCAGAGTGCGGACGGGAGTACTCTGAGTCCCTAGAGTGCAGACTAGAGTATAAATGACTTAAAATCTCCAAGTCCCAGAGTGCGGACGGGAGCACTATGAGTCCCCAGAGTGTGGACTAGACTACAAATGACTTAAAATCTCCGAGTCCCCAAAGTGCGGACTGGAGTACTTTGAGTCCCTAGAGTGCGAACTGGAGTATAAACGACTTAAAATCTCCAAGTCCCCATAGTGCAAACTGGAGTACTTTATGTCCCTAGAGTGCGATCTAGAGTATAAACAAGTTGAAATCTCCAAGTCCCCAGAGTGCGGACTAGAGTACTCTGAGTCCCCAGAGTGAGGACTAGAGTATAAACGACTTAAAATCTCCATGTCCCCAAAGTGCAGACGGGAGTACTCTGAGTCCCCAGAGTGCAGACTAGATTATAAAGACTTAAAATCTCAAAGTCCCCAGAGTATGGACGGGAGTACTTTGAGTCCCTAGAGTGCGGACTAGAGTATAAATGACTTAAAATCTCCAAGTCGCCAGAATGCGAACGGGAGTACTATGAGTCCCCAAAGTGTAGACTAAACGACTTAAAATCTCCAAGTCCTAAGAGTGCGGATGGGAGTACTCTGAGTCACTAGAGTGCAGACTAGAGCATAAACGACCTAAAATCTCCAAGTCCTCAGAGTGCGGAAGGGAGTACTCTGAGTCCCCAAAGTGCGAACTAGATTATAAACGACCTAAAATCTCTAAGTCCCCAGAGTGCGGACTGGAGTGCTCTGAGTCCTTAGAGTGCGGACTAGAGTATAAACAACTTGTAATCTCCAAGTCCCCAGAGTGTGGACTGGAGTACTCTAAGTCCCTAGAGTGCAGACTAGAGTATAAACAAATTGAAATCTCCAAGTCCCCAGAGTGTGGAATAGAGTACTCTAAGTCCCTAGAGTTCAGACCAGAGTTTAAACGACTTGAAATCTCCAAGTCCCCAGAGTATGGACTGGAGTACTCTGAGTCCCCAGAGTGCGGACTAGAGTATAAACGACTTGAAATCTCCAGGTCCTCGGAGTGTGGATTGGAGTACTTCGAGTCCCCAAAGTGCAGAGTAAATAATATTCTAAGTGCCCAAAGCATGAAACAGAGGATTTACGATTCTCAAAAATTTTCCGAGTCACATGGAGGTAAACTGAAGTTTGGGTAACTCACCGAACGTCAAGTTATAGTAACATGTAGACAATAAGCTGAACAATAAAAGTCGTTTGAAAGACAAAGAAACTAAATTTCATTTATCGATTCAAAATGAGTTTCCACAACAACCCTCCAAAACTCGGAGTCAAAATTCTATTTACATTAACCATGAAAATAAATAAAAATAATTACATAATCTAAGCTAACGCTCATTGAACGAGAGCGACAACTACTTCTTTGGTTTCTTCTCCATCCTTGTTTTCTCGGATGAACCCTCCCCCACGCGTTTTCGTTTGGACGCTTTGCTCGCTAGTGAAGTAACATCCGAAGAAGGAAGAGGAACTTTCATTGGCCTATACCCACTAGGGAGAATGACCTTCAAAGGCCTGTTCAACGGATCGTCTAGTTCCACAACCTGGGGCTCAATCTTGATCTTAACTTTCATCTTTTTCTCTTCCACAAGTTGCTCCTTCATGCTCACTTTCGAAGTGTGTCCGGAGGCGCCTGTAATCTCAACTTCATAAATTTCTTCGACGGGCGACAAAGTTTCAGATTTGCCCTCGTCAAGCGCCTCAAACACTTAAGCATCAGGACTGGGAGTCTCTCCCGCTTGAATAGCCTCACTCATCTTCTCCTTCTCCTCCGTGGCATTATCGCTTCTTGGAGTTGGCTCAGGATCAGAATGGCCTACGCAAAATCACAAGAGATAAACGTTAGAATACAATAACCTCTCTCTGAAAACAACGGATCTTTGAACTTTAAGAAGGAAAGTTATGTACTGGTTTCTTGATGACTCTCAACCGTCCGGGGAGTCTCATCCTCTGGAATGGGAGATAGAACATAAATGTCAAGGCCAGGGTCTTCTGGGTCGTAACCAACGTGCTGTTTGAACGGATCAAGTAATGACCGACCGGTCGATTGAGTAGGGGAGGAACCTAAGGTTCGGTTCCAGATGGACCGACAACCTCGTTCTTTTCTTTTGACGAGGATAAATCTTTGCTATAGAGAGCCTTCACTGCAGACAAGTCCGAAGGCTCATTTCCCTTGAGAAATTCCTTTACTAAAGCCTCCTCATCAACTTCTTCGGTGCCCTACTCAACCTTTCTGACCTTTATTAAAGTTTCCTATGCCTCGGCTAGAGATTCGAGGTAACCCTCGCCAAGAAAAGTTAAGTCCCAATGCATGAGGACATGGGCATTGTATTCTGCTATAAGCGGGTCGAACAAGCACTTGATCTCCTCCCTGCCAGCCTCCGTAGACGTCTCAAGGCTAGAATCAATCTCTATGGATGCTATTCTTTTACCCTCCTCATAGGCTTCATCCTTCAGCATCTTAACTTTAGAGAGTTCATCATCGAGCTTTGTCTTCAGGAGTCGCGTAGCAACAATCTTATCGCAATATCGTTGCGACTCTTCCTGAGAAGTAGTTTTTTACTCTTTCTCTTTGAGGTGTAGCTCTTCCAACTCTTTGACGCGAATGCATCCCTCTCCTTTTGAATGGAATCTTTCTCAAAAGCTAAGGCCCTGCCGCATTGAACTGCTTCGCCAATTTCTTTCTTATGTGTTACCTCCAGACGATTAACGCACTCCGCTGTGTATTTAGCGCCTTTTTAGGCAGCTTCAAGCCAAGACTTGTATGAAGAGAGCTCTTCATCCTGAGCTTTAATGATGTCTTTGTCTTGAAGAGCTTCGAGCTTCAGGCGATCGATTTCGTGTTGACGCTCAATAGAGACTTCCAAGACTTTTTCAGCTAAGTGGACAAACGCGTCATGTTGAACATAAACATCGTTGTTACAAGCAATGGCGCTTTGTTTGACGTGTCATGGAATGTGATGAATCGCCGGGAGAAATTTCAAACCATCGAAGCATATTTTTGGGAATGTGGCCTTGAGCTCAGTAAGTCTTTCCGCTAACGACGGATCATGTATATGAGCAGGAGGAGTTTTCTTGGAGACTACTGATGTTTTGTGGGGTTTCCGGGATTGCCTAGTACTAGATGAACCAAAATGTTGATCTCGGTGGCCCTCAGGCTAGGACCCCTTATGCGCAGGCTTCTCCTTGCCTTGCTCTGATTGAGAAGGAGGATTGCGAGAGTAGGAGGAATGGCTGTATGTTTTTCTTCAATAAGACGATTCTCGGGGGCGGTAGTCTCGATCGCCCATGTCATCTCTATCCCGGCATTTGCCGGAGCCCGTATCTCGACCAGAATGATGAAAAATGGATGACCCGCGAAGACAGTCGAGTCCACGCGTACTCCCCATATCACCTGCGTAGAAATTGAATAACGACAAGTTAGCAAAAAATAGAGTGGTGGCTAAAATTTAAGTGCATAGCGAAGTGCGTGTGTCCTTGTGTGTCCTAGTGTTTCCCCCCAACGGACCAGTTTCTTTATCTTTACTTATAGCAGTTTTTTCTCCTTGGTTATGTGCTTGAGTGCCTGCATCGCCTCTTGCAGGCTAATGAAGCTTAAGGGATTCCGGATCGTTGAAGCCATAGTTGAGCAAGTCATCGGGAGTAGTAAGGTCTGCAAAGCCTTTCAAAGAACTCTCTAAGTGTTGAGGAGAAGGCTCTCTCTCCACCGGAGTGATTGTGACCTTAGAGGTTCCACACGCTGTCTTCTACCTTAATTTGTAAGCCAATATTTTATTTCCCTTCGCGGGGGGAGGCGTTACTTCGATATTGTGTGCATCAACCATTGATTCCCGAGCAGGACTTACATTCTCACCAGGTGTGTCTGACACCTTAGCCTCTCTAATCTCGCCTTCCTCTGGTGTGTCAAGGATATCATGTGTTTAAGGCCCAGCTTGCCTTTTGCCTTTGTTCAAGGCAGATCCAGATGAAGTGACACCGTGAGGAAGACTTACTTGGCGACCTTCTGCCAACAGTCCAAATTTTAAGAGCGATTCGTCTGAAATAATAGATCTAATGTCTCGGTCTCCCGCGAGGACAACTCGGATAGCTTCAAACGCCTCAAAATACCCGGAGCCTTCAGGACATGGGCGAATACCCGTAAAAGTAGAAAAAGGGTTAGAAAGGGCGCGCTTTCCGCTGAATACAAGTATTGACCCAGAAGAGAAACTTACTCCCTTCCAGCCATCTCCTTGCAAGGCTAGGGGGACAGTGCACGTACAACCACTCCTGCTTATACTGAGTATATTTGATCCACGCTCTAGACAGGATTTGGCACTTGTTATGCGGCTCAAGGAATATGAAAGATGGGCTGTTGGACCTCCTCTTGAAACGATAAATATAACGGATGTCGTCGGGAGTGGGGAGCTTAAATAGAATGCTCATGGAGAGAATGCATGTACCGTATACGAATGCGTGACTATTGGGATGTAACTGTGATGGAGCAATATCAATATACTGCAATAGATCATGGAGGAAGAAGTTGAATGGTGACATGCTACCAACCCAGCACATAAATTTTTTGTAGGCCATATATTCGACTGGGGGCAAGTGAGAACGATCTTGTCCCGATGCGACCAACACATCGTCAAAAGGAATTCCATGTATTGAGCATATGTGGCGAAGTGTGCTTTCGTTAATTCTCAAAGCTTGAGAATCGACCAGATCGTCTATAAGATTGCTGCATCTAAGGCATCGAGAGCCAAGTCGACGGATGCGATCGTAGGGCTCGGAATATCTTGTACTCCCTCTCCATTGTTCGTCATGCTATTCGAGTAACCTAAACACCTTCCTAAATGGCCAGTCGAACGTCACTCCAACTCACACACCACACTCAACTAACACTCCCTAAGCTCACAAATTCCTACTGGGCCAACCACACTTCCTATCCCCTTGCTCGGCAACCCAACAAGAACCTACATCCCAAAAGCCTCCGACACCCTCTTCCTTCCTCTTCTACATCTAACCCTAAAGCATGTTTAAATCTTATGTTCATCTTCCTCGTCTAGACGAGTCCTACCATTGTATTTTTAAAAAAGGTAAAAAGGATCATTATGAATACTAGTCTCGTATGAAACCTTCAATCGGGAGTGTCAGGCGGTCGAGAGATTCATACCTAAGGAATGGCTTAAAGATTAGGGAATTCTGGGTTTGAAATTGAAAACTGTTCAGGTTCATCGATGGGAGAGGACGTGAGGCAACGTATTGGATTCGAAAGAAAAATGAATATTAAGGTATTAGTAGGAGTCTGGTGGAAGACGAGTTTGAAAGTCTTGTAGAGTGAAAGTAAAAGTAAAAGGGAGAAAGTGGAGAAGGGTTGGTTTTTATAAGAGGAAGGGAAGGTCAACAGGCGCTAACCAGTAGAGCCGTCGATGATACCTCTCTGTTTCGAAGAATAGGCGTACCGAGCTGCAATGAGTATGCCGAACGAGTGGCTCGGCATGTTTATGTCGGCCAGACCACACTGAAGATGGCGGCACAATAGAAAAATGAGTTCCACCTGGTGGTGGGTGAAGAATGAGAAGCATGAATGGCTTTTGATTCAAAGCATATCATGATTAACCCTTATGATACTTTGGGAGGAGGGGTGGGGCAAGTGTTATCCGGTTGTTTGACCCGGTAACGAGTCGCTCGGCACGAAGCCTCGCTCGCGTACGAAGCCTCACTCGGCATAAACGAGTCGCTCGGCACAAAGCCTCGCTCGGCACAAGGCCTCGCTCGGCACAAGGCCTTGTTCGGCACAAGAGCCTCGCTCGGCCCAAGTGTCGTTCGACACAAGAACCTCGCTCGGCCCAAGTGTCGTTCGGCCAGATCATGTCACTCCGCATTTATCCCTCACTCACCATTAAAGTCCTCGCTCGGCATAGGCATGCCGCTCGGCATAAATACCTCGCTCGACAATCGCCGTTCGGCATCCATGGCTCAATGCGTACTAAAGGAGCTCACAAGTTTCAAGCCAACAACAAACCAAGGGCGTTCGGCAGAACTTTACCTCGAGTCACTTGATGATCGCTGCAGACAGTTCTCGACCGGCATCCCTCGCTCGGCAAATGCCGTTTGGCATCCCTCGCTCGGCAACTACCGGTCGGCATCCTTGGCTCGGCAATAGAAGCAACCTACTATGGGCCAAAGTGCCATACCCCTGGGCCCACAAAGGAAGTCCGGCCTATCTTCGCCTATAAATAGAGGGGCAGAGGCACAGTGAAAGGGACCTTTTTTTCGAGAACACTGGGGAGACTCTACCGCTTTCAAGACTCATTCTTTTCAGTTAGCATTTGCATTCGAGTAGCTGGTGTATGGATTGTATCCGTAATCAATTCTTTGTGAAAGCAATAAAGATCAAAACTCAAAATGGGGCAGTTACGCTAAACCACTATAAATCCGGTGTTCTTGTTTTTGCAGTTAATTTAGCACATAGTCCTTTGTTTTAATTTACTTTCTTCATTAATCACTCTACATAATATTTCTCAAGGGTGTTAGTGACCAATTTTGGTGCTAACAATAATTTATTCAAGACATTGAAATTAAATTGTTGAATTTTATTTAATTGTTACGCCTATATAAGATCTAATGAGTTGTAGGCTTAAAACGAACATATCAGAATATCGTCTACATATTTTCTAAGTTAGGTAATTGGAATAGGAACGGTATTTACACTATCAGCCCCCAAGTTTATTAAAGTTGAATGTTGATAAAGTTGTAAAGTTTATTCCATATTTGTAGCTAAGTTGTAAAATGTTATTATTAGTTTAGATGCCCTAATTTGACTTGGAATATGTATTTTCATATTTCAATTTATTGAGAGTAGGGTATAATTTAATTGTATCTATCTTCATGTAATTTACATAAATTATCCAATTCTAAAAATATGTATAAAAAGTGTGTCATTTGAATTGACAAGGAATATATTAAAAAGGAAAGAGATGTGTAAAGCATGTATATTCACCTTCGTAGTTTGTACTGTCTATTTCAATAAAAGAAAAGAGATAATTCCTTGTAATTTCGAATAGAGCAAAAGACTCCTTTTTAGGTAATTTATGTAAAGTTATAACATTAATCCTTTTTAGAAGGATAGCCCTGATAAATTAAAATGTAGAAAATAATGTGCTGGAATTCCCAATCATAGGAACTAATGTATTAGGTACAACACACACATATGTGTATATATGCACATGTATAACCATGTTTAGCAATTACACACACACACACACACATATATATTGTAATACACATTACTACACGTATTGGTTATTACTAGGACGTCTAGTTTTTAATAACATGGTAAATTATAGGATTATGAGGTGTAGATGGAAAAGAGATAGCATCTCCAAAATTAATAGGGTAATAAATGCGCAGTTAATAGTGAGTTACGTGGATTAAATAGGGATATAAATGTGTTTGATGGTATTGATTAGAGAATTTAATATGGCATTTATGAGAAATTTTGAATAGGCATAATAGGTTGATATTAAAACGAGTAAATAAATGTCATTAGAGATTGTTCGATTTTGATATTAACGACTATACATTATGAAAAATTAACATTTATTAGATGTAAGAAGGAAACAGGGAATATAGGGAATAGGCGTAAAAGTTAGAAATATTATGCAGTAAATAAGAAAGTGTTAATACTAGTGAATACACGTAAAAGGCAATATAATTTACATGGTAGGAAATTATACAACCTTAAGTATATGTTTAGAACGAATGTGAGTTAGTGGGCCTAGCCCAACATTTAGGCTTAGCATGATTTGTTTGGTTTAGTAGGTTGGGATGCGATGTTAGTAGAGTTACACAAAAAGGTCTGCCCTTCACCTAGAGGCTATCAGCAATTGCGTATGCCTAATACTTGTAACGACCCTAATTTTGATTAACATTATTTACAACATTTGATTAGTAATATTAAATGAAATAATGAAATGGTTAGGGATTGAGATTTCTATAATAAAGGGGAGCTATGCCTAGTTGAACTAATGAACCAAATAGAATTTGAACTGGAACAACTTAGGGAATTAGATAAGAGTAAAATAGGAACAAGTCTTATTTTTATACCTTAAATCCTCACACCACTTCATTTTACACGTTCACAATCAAAAACAAAACATAGGGTGGCCAACCACCATTAAGGGAAAATAAGAAGAAGATAAGAGGAAGAAGCTTAAGCAACTTAATCCAAGATCAAATTTAAGCTCCTTAATCACAAGCTAAAGGTGAATAATATGTTACATCTCATATTTTTGATGCTTTTGGTTTCCAGATCAGATCCAAAATATAGTCATCTTTTTTATTGTTAAAATGGATATATGTGATTGTTGATGATTTATGCTATTTCATATGGATTTTATGGTAGGTTTTTAATGTGAAATCCCTATTAGATGATATCCAAATGACTTGAGATTTGTAATAAGGTCAGAAATAATATTTTAGTATTAGGTTTCAAATTTCATAATTTTTTGAATTAATGTGGATTAATTATTAATTTTTTAGTGAAGAAAATGGTTAATTGGGTTTAAAATTAATTACGGCTAATTTATATTGTTTTTGGATCAGGAATTAATATATGTTAGAAAACATATTAAAAGTGATTTACAAAAATTTTGTAGAATTTTCCTAAGTGTTTTAATAAGCACATAAAATTATTTAAGGTATGTGACTTAAATGTTTTATATATTTATAAATGGAGAAGGGGCATTTTATAAATATCTTAAATCACTTATCTCTGAAATCCGGCAACACTTTTAGAAAGAAATTAGCAACAAATCATATGTTGAGAAACCAAGTAGGTTAGTTGGAATGAAATTATATTTTCAAGTTAAAAATCAATTTTTATTAGACTTGTTGTTTCGTCACTTTCGGCACCTACCTTTCGACTAGGTACTTCCGCATCCATCTCCATCGAAACCAATGCTCATGGTATCAAAGACTTGGTACGTAGTAAATTTGACATATGCGAAAGGTATATAGTCGAAACAAGGGTTCCGAAGGGGTCGAAACCTTACTTTACTTTTAAAAGGAAATGTGCCTGCTTTGCTTTTGAAAAGAATGCTTTCGACTTAGATAGCTTTCGACTTGGTCAAATGGTTTCAAAGAATAGTTTCAAAAGAGGTTGCGCATTTTATTTTATAAAGAAGCTTTCGAAAGGGTCAAAACCCCTTGCTGCCGCATCTTACCTTTCGAAGCAATGCTTTTGAAAGGGTTTCTTAGTTTTAAAATCAAAGCCACTTCCCCAATGCTTTCGAAGAGATTGGTTTCGACACCATCCACTTCTTTTACTTAGGAAATTGCTTTCGAAAGAGTGCTTTCGACTTAGTTGTTTTGAGACCCTTTGTTATATTGAAAGTTAAACCCAAAGGTTTCGAAAGGAATAATTTTGAATGCTTTCGAAAGGTTGTTCCACATGTTTTACTTAAATCCAAATGCTTTATAAAGGTTTGATTTATATAAAGGACTTAATGCTTTTGAAAAGTTTAAGATAAAAGGTTTCGAAAGATCTTAAACTTTTCAAAAGGGTGGTTCCCCAATGCTTTCGAAAAGTTTTAAATGGAAGCTTTCCAGTGGTTTCAAAAGGCAAAGTTTAATGTGTTTTGAAAGAAAGATGTCTATGGTTTTAAGAAACTGTCAAAAAAGATGATTTTAATGTTCTTGAAAGGTTTAATGTAAATGGTTTCGAACGAGTTACTTTCAATGGTTTCGAAAGGGGTACTTTCAATGGTTTCGAAAGGGGCAATTTCAAAGGTTTTGAGTGTTTTCATCAACAATGTTTTATGGAAAGTATATATAACAAGGAAAAGTGATTTCAGTAAAGCATATAAAATATTTTCCTTTTTAAGTATGATTTAAAGGATTAAATCAATTTGAAATAAATGTTTTCAAGGAAAATTTTAAGGATAGATGACCCTAAGTAAAATGACCCGGATATTAGAATATATATGAGACTGGTACAGGGTCGCGCCTTGTACTTTAGCTACTAGCCCCTAGCTAATATAAGTCCAAAATTCTAGTGTATAGGGCTTTTTCACAAATAAGACTAAAATAATGTTACACACAAAAAGGAAAATACAGAGTAGAGATAGGTTATTGGTGATCTTGTAAAATCGTTAGGATCAATTGACTCTGGGAGAAGTAAGTTAAGGACAGACCATCCAGAAGATTATCTAACAGAAATTAGACTATTTGTTTATTTTTTATGGTAGGCCCAAGTTAGCCAAAGGTTAGTAGTTAGCCAAAACGAATCTATAGTGGTCAGACAGATAGTCCATTTATTACCTGATTTTTATGCATATATGATATTGCTAATAATGTTTTAACCCATTTGGTTATAGGATTTAGATTTGCAAAATATATATTTTAAAAGGATATTGGTGAGGGGAAACCTGTTTCGCTAAGTGGCATTGTCTCACTTATTATCAAATAACTGGGATGTATAGTATTATTCATACCAGGCTTTATGTCTAACTCGAAGTTTATGTTTTTTCCCTTAAACTCTTGGGTGCTCATAGTTGATTTGAGTAGGTTGAGAGTTAAGGTTGATTGGTTTTAGTAGGTGGACGAATAAAGCTTCTGGAGACAAGCAAGAGGCTGATGTTATCTCTGTTTAGAAGTCATTTTGTTTGATTTTTGCTATGTTATATTAACCGTGTTGTAACTATGTAGTACTCTTGTCCTCCAAGGGTGCAT
This sequence comes from Allium cepa, assembly GCA_030765085.1. Lineage (NCBI taxonomy): Eukaryota > Viridiplantae > Streptophyta > Magnoliopsida > Asparagales > Amaryllidaceae > Allium > Allium cepa. The sequence continues at coordinate 475,136,157 of CM060931.1, forward strand.
ATTCATATGTAGCTCTTGGTGTATTTTGTAATAATTATATTTGATCCGAACCTGGAAAAATGATTGGGATTATTTAATTAGATATGACACTTGTTTTGTGAAATATAATCAGAAAATTTGTTTCTGAATTTGTGGTTTTGTTTCACATTCATGTGCTTATGATATTATGTATGCTATTAACATTTTCGCATACTGTCGTCGGAAGTTAATACTATAGATGACTGTAGCATCTGTAGCGCTTCGCTTTGGGCTTCAAGATAAGGGATGTTACAACTTGGTATAAGAGCATAGATTTATGAAATTTTTTAAACTAAAATGATTTTTGAAAACATAATCCTAAGGAATTGGAGAAAAGATCAGGGCATGGGATAACGCTATAGTAACGTACTTGTATTTACTATATATAAGTATACGCTTTATCTCTATTCTCCCATCTCTATTAGGCTATTCTTTCGTATCTTATGAAGACTCGAATGAAAATATGGTGTTAGAAGTGGAAGAGTTAACCTTGGTGGCGGAAGCACCACAACTAATGGAAATGCTAGACCAAATACTAGGAGGAACACAGGTCAGGCACAAGCTGCAAATGTAGGTGCTCGAGTCCCGCAAGTTGACATTGGAGCAATGCATCAGTTCTTTATTAACACAAAGCAAGCAGGGGTTGCTGCTAGAGTAGTTAGAGGGGGAAATCAAGAAGCTCTGGTGGTGAATAACTATGCTGTTTTGAGTAAGGATTACGCCTGGCTGGGATGAAAGTTGTTTATTGGTACTGAAGATGCAATTGAAGTAGAGGACTAGTTGCTTCACTACAAAAGGAATTTCACTGATCTAGGACTCAATAATGAGCAAAAGAGGCGACTCTCTTCTAGAAAGTTACAAGGAGCAGCGTTTTATTTGTGGAATAGTGTTACAATTGGAGTTAATGAGGAGAAAATGACATGGGCGAAGTTTAAAAGAGGATTTGAGGAGAGGTTTATGTCGAAGATCGCTAAGTCTACTCTCCTTAGGAAGTTTGCTGAGTTGGAGCAGGGAGACATGACTGTGCTTGAGTATGCGGCGAGTTTTGTGGAGCTAGCAAGATATGGCTATAACTATTGATATTATTATTAATAGAAATGAAAATTCATTCAGGGGTTGAAGCCTGAGCTTGCTAAGGCCATATTACTGCATATTAGGGATCTATGTAATGTTGTAGTGGAAATGGTTTTGAGGCATGAGGAGATGCTTTCTTTTCTGCAAAGGAATAAGCCAAAGGAAGCCTAATGTGGCAGAGTCAGAAAAGAATTTTTTTATATAAGAAGGGAGCTCAGAAGGGTGGAGCTGCTAAGAAGGGAAAGTCGGAGGTTGTTTGCTATAAATGTGACAAGATAGGTCATTTCACGAATGAATATCGCTCAGGGGATGGAAAGAAAGTGGTCGGAAAGAAGAATATTAGATGCTTCAACCACTATCAAGTTGTACATTACAAGAACCGGTGCAAAGAGCCAGCAAAGGATGGAAATAGCAAAGTATTTGCACTAGAGCCAGCTACCTCGAGGCCAACAATAGAAGAAAAGGGAAAGGCTGTGTTGGGAGGTACGCTTATGATCCATGATATGTCAGTTAGCGTTCTGTTTGATACTGGTGAATCACATTCTTTCATATCTCATTGTTTGGTAGATAAGCTTAATCTAGAACCCTCATACCTAGTTACTTTCTTAAGATTGCAAATCCTATAGGAGATTATGCCACTCTTAGGATGAGATGTGAACACCTAGAGTTTGAATTGTTAGGCCATACCGTTGTTTGCACTTAGCATGTGTTTGACTTCGTAGGGTTCAGGATTATTTTTGGTATGGATTGGTTAAGTAAGTACGACGCTAAGATATTCTTCCATGATAGGAAAGTATCACTTAGAGACCCTGACCATAGTGATTGGATTATATACTCTGTAGAAAACCCTAGTTTTTTTGTTAATGCTTTGTTGTGTGTTGTGGAGGTAGAAGACGAGATGAATCGAGTTTTTAGGGTTATGGAATTCGCAGATGTCTTTGAACCTGTAGTGGGGTTGCCGCCGAGATGAGCCATTGAGTTTCAGGTAGATTTAGTAGCAAAAGCAGAACTAGTGAGTAGGCTGCCAAACAGGATGACACCTACCGAGATGAGAGAGTTAAAGGTTCAATTGGTGGATTTAGAAGGCAAGAATTTTATCAGACCAAGCAGTTCGCCTTGGTGAGAAGCCGTAGTGTTTGCTAAGAAACCGAATGGATCATTGAGGTTATGTATCGATTATCGTAAGTTGAATGAGAAGACGATAAATAATCCGTTACCTAGAATTAACGATTTGTTCCACCGGATGAATGGTGCCAAAGTATTTTCCTAGTTGGATTTAGCAACAAGTTCCATCAACTAAAAGTGGTGGAGGATAGTATTCCTTTAAGGGCATTTAGAACCAGTTATGGATCGTACAAATGGTTAGTAATGCCGTTCGAACTAACTAATGTGCCAGCATTCTTTGTAGATTTGATGAACCAAGTTTTCCGAGAGCACTAGGATAGGTTCACGTTGGTTTCCATTGATGATATTTTGATATACTCTATGGATGAATGAGAGCATTAAGTTCATCTTAAAGTAGTGCTTGAGACATTGAGGCAGCATCATTTGAAGGCGGTATTTTTGAAGTGCATTTATGGAAGTAGGAAGTGAAGTTTCTTGGTCACGTAGTCTCAAAGAAAGGGTTGTCTATAGATCCAACTAAGATCGAAGTAGTGAATAATTGGAAGAGACCCAAGATAGTGACCGAGGTAAAGATTTTTCTTGGATTAGAGGGGTACTATCGGAGGTTCATAAAGGATTTTTTATGGATAGAAGCACCGATGACCAAGCTAACGCGAAAGGATGTGAAGTTCATTTGGATCGATAAGTGTGAGGGGGCATTCCAGAAGCTGAAACACTTATTTACTAATGCGCCTATGTTAGTTGTTCCAGAGAGGAATTAGAATTTAGTGGCACATACAGATGCATGTGGAACAAGATTATGAGTTGTGCTAAAGCAAAAAGGTAAAGTGATTGCTTATGCATCTCGACAGCTTACACTACATGAGATTAGGTACCCAACTCACGATTTGGAATTAGCCGCCGTAATTTTTGCATTGACGGTGTGGATACGTTATCTTTTAGGAGAGGGATTTGAATTGTATACTGATCATAAGTCATTGAAATATTTATTCCCTCGGTAGGAGCTGAATATGAGACAACAGAGGTGGTTAGAGTTCTTAGCCATTTATGACTTTAGTATTGAGCACACATCGGGAAAGGGAAATAAGGTTGCAGATGCACTTAGCAGAAAACATCAGAATGTAGTGTTAGCAATGATAGATGAGTGGAAAAATTTAGAAGCGTTGACTAGTTGCAGGATACAATGGAGATCTGAAGCTAGATCTAGTAAGGGGACTGCTATGTTGTCATGTTTAGAAGTTTGACCAGTGATGATCGAAAAATTGCTTCTAAGCAGAAGGAGGATCCATTATTAGTTGAATGGATTCGAAAGTTAAGGGATGGAATAGGGTGCGATGACTTGAAAGTTTTTAGTCTTGACCAGAATAAATGGTTGAGGAAGAAAGGAAGGTTATGTGTTCTAAATATAGGAAGCATTAGGAAGGAAGTTATTAAAGAATGTCATCGTTCGAAGTTCACTATTCATCCAGGAGGAACTAACATGTATCAGGACATGAAGAGGGGTTTCTTTTGGGAAGGTATAAAGAGAGATGTAGGCTTATGTATGATCGATTTCACCCTAAAGGGAGGGCGAACAAGGTGATACTAAAACTAATAAAAATTAATCCTGAAATATATATAATAATAGCAACACATATAATAGCAGAATAATAAAAGAAGAAATAGAACAACATAAATTTACACAGCTTCAGCAAAACTCTGCCTAAGTGTTGCCCCCAAGGTTTCTACGAGGAATTAAGTAGTCAAACACTTACGCACGTAAACTTGCAACACCCACTATCGACTAACCTAACTCTATGCTCAAGACCCTGCCACATCTCAGTCGCTGAGTTGCGAATTCTTGAACTACACCATTGTAGTTCGCCCCTAGTCACACGACTAGAAAGCTACACAATTCAAAAGAAAATTACAAAATAAAAACAGGTAAAATAAATAAAACCCTATTATTATAACTCTTAGCCCAAAACATTAATAGAACTAGCCAACAAAAATCCTTTTATTTTATTTCTTCTGTGTTTAAACTTTGGCCGATCTTTTTTGTTCCTTCGTTCCTTTTCCAAAAGCTAGGGTTCTGGAAATTGAGGCCGCCGATTCAAACTATTTGATTGAATGATGATCTTTCTTCAGTTTTCTTCGTTAATCAACTCATGGCTTTGATTTGCATACGGTTGTTTCAAATTTTCGAGCATGAATGATAAAATGGTTCGTGATTTTTCCTCTCAACTTCGATTCGAGTTTTGGATTTTTTTTGTAATTCGTTCAAGCTCTCTGATTTTTCCTTAAACTCGAATGCCCTTAATTTGCCGATGATGATGTAGGAAATATATAGGGTTCGAACCCCTTAATTTTCGTTCGTATAAATCTATTTTAACATATCATGTTGCTATGCTTGGAAATGGATTTTTTGCTTGAATGATGTTGATATTTCTGACTTTTTCATCTTATACATATTACTGTATTTGCTCCGGCCTTTTCTCCTTTGATTTTGGCATTTGAGTATTTGAGATAATGTATTGGGTTGACGTGATTTATGACTTTAACTTGTTTATTCAATTAGTGAATTTGAATATTGCTCTGACTTGTTCATCTGTTCATTATCAAAACTTTACTTACAGCGACATAATAACCTGCTATCCTTGTTCTTGACCCACGGCGTGCTTTTCCATATAACCTTTTATTGAAAATATTTGACTTTGTTTTGAACTGCAACTTATTGCTCTGTTTAGATTTAAATTGATCTTTACAACTATATACATATATACATACATGTATGTACATATGTGTGTGCTCTGACCAGTTACTTGAAATTGCACATGTCTGGTTTTGTTTGAAGCTTCATGTATACATTTGTGCACTTGTATATGTTTTTATTTGAGACTTGGAATCTGGTTGGTATGGTCGAGTGATATTGTCTTGACACATTTGTATTTACTCCTCTAGTGTGGCTCACTTGAGTCTTCTCCGTGTAGTTTTGTTTCCTTCGTCTAGTTGAGTAAACTTAGTGCTTTCTTGTCCTTGTGCATTTGTATCAATTGGTTATTACTTCTTGGTATTTTTCTGTGTTGATGATGCTCCAGACTTATTAGCCTTGAATGCATTTGACATGTCAGTATGGGTTGCTGTCTTGATAGTTCTGCACTTTGAGCTTTTGATTATGAATCTTGCAAACTTGCTGGCTAGATTGTTGCCGTTGTATTCGCCGTTGCATATATGTATGTGTACTTGTCCATGGTTTCATATGAATGTGGTCTTGAAGTCTTGCATACTTGCTTTTGTATTTGAAATCTTGTTTATGTTGCACTAGTGGTCCTTCTTATGATACTGTCTAGTTAAAATTTCTTTGAGTCTATTTCAATTTTTTCATATTAAAGCTGAACATTACTTCGAGTCAAAATTGCCTCTTGTCCTTGTGGTCACCACTTTGTTATGTGAGCATGTTGAAATTGAGTGATTGTATATCCATTGTGCACCATATGTTGCACTGACCATATGCATGTGTATACTGTGATAGTTCATGTTATAACTGGACTTGTTCCACTACTTTATTTGGTTCGTGCCTGAATTGATATATGTTATGTTGATATGATCTTTGCATTTTACTGGAACTGAACTTGTACTCAACCATTTGGTTAAGATTTCATGAGTCTGCACTATGATTGTTCATTTTGGAGACTGGTCTGAATTTTGCTTTTTATTCATTTGAAGTCTGAAGTGAATTACTGGTTTCATGTCTTTGCTTTGTCTAGTGGTAGCTGCATGTTTGTATTACTGGTTATTGCTTTGATCGAGCATTTTCACTTGAGTTGAATCCATCTTTGGCTCTGTTTTGACCTTGTGCTCACCTGTCCCTGCAGTTTTATCAAGTGTATATCGATGTGCACGGCCTTGTGGCATGTACAGTGATACACTATGCATGTCACAAGTTGTTCTGTGTGATGAATTCAAAAGAAATGATGACGAACAACCCAAATAACCGAGGCAAATAATATTTTCAAAAACACACACTTTAATTTTCACTGTAAAATATTTTCTTTTTCAATTTTACTACGTAAGTGTTTATTTTGCAGATAGCCCAGATGTTGGATTCAATTTGGAACAGAGTTGAAGATAAAAACACGAGTGTTGCGTGAATATGTAGTGAGGAATAATATGTAAATTGAAAAATTGTTATGTAATCGAAATTGTAATGTAATTGACAATGTATAAATGTAGTGAGATCTCAAATTTGTACTATTTGAATTTGTAATAAAATATTTGTTTGAATAAGTATTTGTTTGAATTTGAATTCTGTGTTATTTATTTATCCAACAAATATTTATTTAATTATGTGAAAAATAAAAAAGTACAATAACAAATACATTTAAATGAATATATATGTATATATTTATTATCATCGAACAAAAATCATATACTAGCATATTCACCAATCTTTCCTTTTTGATGATAACAAACATATATTGAAGATTTTGAATTTATTAAATGTATTTTGTCATTGATGAACCCTATTTGCTCCCCTTATTTGAGTGCTCCCTCTTTGCAACAAGGCTTCCCCATCATGTATGCATGAAAATAAATAAAAACATGCAAATGAACCTGGATAAGAGTATGCAAATAAAAAATAAGATATTTGATCTTTGTTTGCCAAAATCTTAACTTTTCTCTCCCCCTTTTATTATCAGTAAAAGAATAATAGTTATCAAAATAGAGATCAAGTGATAGACATTAATACAACATTAAATTTAAATAAAAAATCGAACTAAAATCATAAATACTCTATTAGGCACATATTCTACTTTAAAGTGGTAGGGGTGATGTCGGCATATAAAACCATGTAGTTGAGTCTATTTGTGGTATACTTATATCAGGAATTTGAACATCCAATAACCATGCATAACCGTTAGGACTTTTAAATGAGATTAGTAGTATTCCCAATTTTAAAAAAAATGAATTTCAAGTAACTTCTAACCAAGCATAACCGTGAGGACTTTTAAATGGGATTAGAATCGACTTTTCCATTTAATAATCAATTTTGATATGTGTTCTAACCGTGAGGAATTTTAAATGAGCATGAAAGCACATAAACAAATATCCAAGTAATTCACCCATGCATAACCGTGAGGACTTTTAAATGAGAGTGAATACTTTGGATGTTTTTATTACAAAATAAAATGAAATGAAAAACGAATAATTTCCAGTTTAAAATACCGCATTTTGACATACTATATTAGATTTTGATGAGTGACGGTCATTATAAATATGATAGAAATTGATATGGTCATGGAATTTTTATCAACAAAAGTTATTAATAACTCTTGTTTAAATTTTTAAAGAAATTTACTAAATATAATGTCTCAATTCAAAATATATGATTTGTATCAACACTCATCACTTTTTCAATCACTATTTATTGTTTTGATAATCAGTAGGGAGTCAGATTATTTAATGTAGTCATTAAAATCAAATCCAAAAATAATTATAAAATCAAATTCTCTAAAATGCATAATCTGAAATGAAGTCAACAAAAACGATTTTATCGAAGGGGTTTTAGAAAAATAGTCTGCTTTGAAAATCAGTTGAAATGGAAAATATGCAAATATTTTCTTTGAAAATGATGTAACAAACGAATGTCTCAACATTAAACACTTTCCCCATACTTTTTCTATCAACTAGGCTACCAGTGTAATCTGCATCTGAATTCCCCTTTGACTCAAGGTAATCATTAGATAGATATTTTAGACCAAATTGTGGGGTATGCAACAAATACCTTAAAATCCTTTTTACAGCCTGCAAATAAAATTCTTTTGGATTTGAATTGAAACCTTGCAAATAAACAAACAATGAACATAATGACAGATCTAGAAGTAGTAAGATAAACAAATATATCCACTAGAGTAATCATCAACCTACACAAGACACTATCTCTTACCACCTAAACTTTCAATATCGTTAGTCCAAATGAATCTATATGAGATAGTTCAAGGATGAAAAGATGAGTGGTCAACATTTTTGAATCAAAATCAACATTTATTTCATTATCACATAACTGGCTGAATTAAACCAGATTATGGTGCAGATTTTCACATTTAATATATCGTTCAGGATAAATGTATCGTTACCTATTTTACCTTTATCGATAACTTTTGGCTGTTACCCAGTGTGACTCTGCCACCTTTCTACTAGGCTAAGGAACTTTGATTTGTCGCCCGTCGTGTGCGAGGAACAGCCAGAATTCAGGTAACACTATTGTTGTTCCTTAGCCTGCCACCATACCTACACGAGAAAAGATTTTTATAACCTATTTGTTTTTATAGGTCCATGGTTGTTAGTCACAAATGATTTTGAAAAATATGTTTGTGAGACCCTAGACAATCTATATTTGTTCCTTTTGGAACCTAAATTTGTTTGACTTTAAGGAATTTTTTGCTCTTGCCTTTTGGAACCCAAATTGGTATAGTTTTCACATTTTTGGGTCTATGCCAACAATTATTGTGATTCTATCCAGTTTCTCCATAAATTGTGCACTTGGTATTGGCTTGATTAATTTCGCTTCTAACATGTTCAGATTGAGTATATCTAAGTCCTTATCTAACAATATTTACTATTTTCTTCCCTATTAGCATATTTAGTGATTTTTCTCCTCTGGGGAATTTTCCTAAAGTTGTAGACAATTGTTGAACTTGTGTTTTGAGAGATTCATTTTCATTCAATAGTTGTGTGCAACTTTTAATAGAATTTTCTCTCCTAGTATTTTCACTTTCTTTCAAAATTAGAATTTCATTTTCAAATGATTTAACTTTAATTTCTAATTTTTTATTTTCTTCTTCGAATAATGGACACTTGTCACACTTAGGACTTTTATTTCGATAGTTTTTTAACTAATTAGTCTAGTTTTTTATTTCATTCTACCAAACTATCTCTTTGTGATTCAATTTTAGTGTACTTCTCCCTAAGTCGTTCAAAATAGCTACTTTCCTCGTGAAAATATACAAGTAATTCCGAATAAGTTTTGATACCTCGCTTGGCACATCACTATCAATTGTTTCTCCTTGAAGATACAAATTTTCTTTTTCACTCTCACTACCAGTGCTTTTATCAGCTTCATCAGTTTCATTCCAAGTAGCTGCAAATCTTCTCTTTATCGGTTTCTTTCCTTAGCTGAGTGGATTCTAAGGACAGTTGGGCTTGATATGACCGGGTTTGTTGCACTTGTGACATATGATCTCCTACTCTTCTAAGTTGTTTAGTACTTTGACTATTCTGCTTTTCAACTATTGCTATAGTGCCGGATTTCGGTATTCGTGGTTCCAACTTTTAAATCTCTTTATTTATAGTGCCAGTTCAGTAGATCCATCATCATCATCATCATCATCACTTTTCGTTGTTCCTTTGAGAGCTATCGGTTTCTTTCGAGTATCACCTCCTTCACGTTCTTCCTTGAATTTCATTTCTAGCACATAAGTGGTAAGATTTCTTATGAGTTCTTTGACTTTAATTTTTTCCAGATCTTTTGATTCTCGAATGGCAGTAACGTTCGCATCAAAATTTCGTCGAAGGAATTTGAGGATTTTTTGGACTATTTTCAATTCTATATATGGTTTTCTGAGAGCTTTATTTGTATATGAGATTAGAAATTCGTCCGTACATCTCTTTGACATTTTCATCCTTGGTCATTGAAGTCCTCGTATTTGCTACTAAGCACGACAAGACAAAATTCTTTGACTTGGGAGATTCCTACATGAGTCCACTACAAGAAAATGTATTATTAATAACGCCATTTAATAACGCATTATTCTAAAACGTTATTGTTTGCCTTTAATTATTTGTTTTTTACTCTATTTGTTTTGTACTGTTCACATGTAATGCCTTCACAAAGCGTGAAATCTCCAAATTATTTCATGGCCGCGGGTTTCTCAAATTATTTCCCTCTCCATCTTTCCTCTTTCATTTCGTTCCAATTTTCCTTAGTCTCCCATACCAGTGGAATCAAATCCCCAAATCACTCCTTCAGATCCATCCCTCCTTCATAAACCCTAATCGGATCCAGTTAAGTCCTATGCATCAACGGGATCGAGTTCTACCCACCTAGACCCACCCACCATGGCCCCCTCATCCCACTCCTCCTTCTCTTACTTCTCCTCACCATCACAATCTTCCACACCCACTCCGAAGCTTGACCCGCATTCGTGTGGGTAGGGCCGGCAAGCAACATCCCATTCTGCAAAACCAACCTCCCTATAAAAGTGCGAGCCTGAGACCTTGTGAGTCGATTGACCATGCCGGAGAAGATCAAGCTGCTCGTCAACAATGCCATCTCTGTGCCCCGGTTGGGTATCAATGACTACGAGTGGTGGTCCGAGGCCCTACACGGTGTCTCCAACACCGGCCCTGGTGTCAAGTTCGAGGGTGCTTTTCCTGGTGCCAATAGCTTTCCTCAAGCCATTACCAACGCTGCTTCCTTAATGCTTCCCTCTGGCTGCTCATCGGCTAGGTATTCATTTTACTAATCTCCTTGTAGACTTTTAGTCCCCACCTAACATGATTTTTTCACCCTTGCTTTCCCTGATTACAATTTTTATGGCAAAAAAGAAAAGGTTGTGTAGGTTCTAAAATAGGGCAAAATACGTAGTTATAGCACTAGAAGTTAACATTTTCAATAGTGAATTGAGCTTCTGATTGATTCTTATATTGTATGTAGATAGTTGACCAATGCATAGGATGCAAACATGTAAGTAGATAAATTATTTTACGTTTTCTCATTTAAAGTTATTATGGTTTACTGAAATAATTATTAATTAGTAACCAAATTGCGGATGATGAACTGGATGTTTAGAATTCAACTATAGCTCCCATACTATGCAAATTTCAGGCTCAATTTGGAACATAACTCACGTGGCAATGTTGATATATAATATCAGTGCGTAATTATATATGGATATAGATGGTGAACGATATGGTTTGGAAGTTCTTTTTAAACATAAGTCACACAAGCTGTAGAATGAATTTCTGGTTGTTAATATTGAACTTCTAATTATCTATTCCATTTATTTTCATGAAAAATGTGCATTGTTTTGAATTTTTGATCAGTGGTCGTAACACAAATTATGGCTACAGGGACCTCTTGCTGCACCAGTTCTACAATTGCTGACGAAAGATGATTTAAGTAAGTTCAACTTCGGTGAGTTCCGTATGTTGGATATCAATGGCGTCAAATGCTTCCTTACAAGAACTGGGTATGTTAATGTACTTATATTTTTAATGAAAGTTTACGTTTATTCTTCATATTCTTTAATAGATTTTACTCATTTAATGGTGTTGGTTAAAGAGAACATTTGCATTAGCTATCATTAAGAAAAATAGAAGTGAATGATTTACTCATACTTACATGAGACATATAAGCAATTTAGCATAATGGTTTTTTGAGTGGTAGAGTTATTTAATGGACTTATGAAGCAACTTACATTGCTCATAATTTCATTTTTTTGGGTTTGATAATTCATCAGTTAGCAGAACTTTCTTGGATCTATTTTAAAGAGCATGTTTGGTTTATCATTTTGGAAATGTTAGAGTTTTCTAAAGCACTCGAAATGTTTTTGGTCTGTTGGTCTTTAAAATGCATTTTAAATAGACTCGTTTGTGACAATGATCCAATCCGTCAAACTCAAAAGAATTTTTATTTGAATATGCCTAGAAGACAGAGCAAGAAGCATGAAATGCACTCAAAGGGGCAGACAATAAAACTAATCCAAATATGCTTTCTTTTTCTCATTTCGAAATCAATTTTTGAGATACTTAAAAGATAAACACGTTTTCTTATTTTTTATATTATTTTATATTACTTAAAAACTGAAAAGGTAAAATGGACTGATTTTTTTTTAGAACATAACGATATAAAACCAAATCCAAAAACAACTTGTATATTTGAATTGCGTAACAACTCGCAAAGACCAAGTCTTTACTAATAAAGAAAATGCTTAAAACAATGTGGAGCTTTTATAATTATCTAAACTAACTTTTAAAATAAATTCGTAATTACTAAAGTTATATCTTAGATCCTTAATTTAAATCCATGAATTTTTTTCCTTATCTCATTCATTCAAATCTTAAATTTAATTTATAACATTCAAAAGCTACATGTTAAATTATAGTTTATATTTTGAAAAGAAAAACAACTCTTTTTTCAAGATAACCATGCTGAATCCATGGTACAAAATACTGGTTCATATAAAATATGAAGAAAAAGCAAACTAAAACGTATACAAATATGCACATTTATACTCAAGGATCGTGGAAAAATGAAAAAGACAACGAAGTTGAAACTTTTTTTTTTGAAATTCAGATACACAGGTGAAGATGGTTTTGAAATATCAGTTCCTCATGAGAACGCTGTCGACCTTGCAAAAGAAATTCTTGAAAAATCAAAAGATAAAGTGGATTCATATAACACAAATAGATAATGCTTTATTTGATAGTGTTATTATATTTGCAAATTTGTTTAGTTTAGAGGATAAATCATCTACGTAACGCATTTGAAGTGGCCTGTTTTTTGTTGGCCGCCAATTCTCCAAATTATTCCCCTTTCCCTCTTCCTCAAATTATCTTCTCTAGTCTTCAATCTTAAGTCTGCCTCAAGTTTTCAGCACCCAAATCCACTTCCTACTGTACTATACAGATACATCTTCTCTTTTGTGTCCATCTTCTGCTTTTCTTCCTCCAACCCTAGATTAAATTACGGCCTCTCTCCAATTTTCAAGGAATAATTTCAAACCATAGGAAATTAAATGAAGGACATGCATAATCAAGAGAGGAGATTATCTAAACGTGTTCCTAGACGGTTCAAAGCAATCGCCCAAGGCACATCGTCCCATGCATAGGTATCTAAGGAAACTGAGAGAAATCAGATAAGCAACTGAAGAGTATTCTACTTCAATACAGGAAGAAGAAACCGTTGGAAATTGGGAGATGGGGAGGCCAATTTGTGGGGGAAAAAACCAAGATACATTAGATTAGGGTACGACAGTTTAAGAAATGGAGAAGGAAATGAGTAAATTGTTTGAGCTCTTGCATATCCATCTGTTTGAGGTAAAAATCCATCTTTCTATTCTTACATCCATTTTGTTGGTTTTCTTCTATTGTTTGAGCTTCAACGGGTTTTGTCTGCATATTTTTCCCCAATCATGATGTATTGTAAATCCGTAATCATCGCGCCTTAGCTATGTTTGAATATAATTTTTTTTTACTGCTTTATAAATTTTAATATTTTCCAAATATATAGAGACTCTTGACTGTTGTGAATATTGAACTTCAAATTTTGGTTTTCATATAATTTTTGTTGTTTGGCAATCAAGATAGTTTAAATTGGATGCACCATGAATCATATCTTAGTGAATTAAGCTATCTAATCAGGTATAGTCACTATAAAATAATCATCATATTAGTTTGAGCTATTGTTCTTATTTTTTGGTTTAGGACAATGCATTTACTGTTTTATATTTTTATTATTTAGTTTTGATTCTTGAAGGCCATATTTGTATTATGCATCTACCTACATAGGTAATATGCATATACCCACATACATCCTGGATTATCAAATATTAGATACAAAGCATGACATGCATTTAAGAAAGAATATTTCTTAAAATACAAATGGAAAAAATATATTTGTAAGTAGTTTTTATCCATAATGTGATCAAGAGATTAATTTGTAGTTTAATAGATTGGTATCCGAGTATGTAGCTGACTAGAATTTACTACTATGGCACAGCTGATCAACTTCTTAAATGGGTAACAAAACCTATGTTCCTTTCCTTTTGCATCTTTGGAATTTATTTTGCATTCATTTGTCTAATATTTATACTTTTCCTCATCTTGTTGAATAATCATATCGATGATGAAGAAACTGTTAATAAGGTTATGCTTATGCACAAAGCACAATTATGCTCCTACATCAAAGTCTTAAGAGTGCAAGTCATAGAAATAGTAATAAGCCACTTATTATTAATAATTCATACTTATGCACAAAGCACAATTTTGATTCATTTTTACCGAAAACATTATCCTACCATCATTTTTCTCAATGTTCTGTCACCATATATATATATATATTTACTTAACATTTTGCTTAATGAAGAGTTTGATGTTGAGACTAAGATTGGAGGAGTCGTCGATTCCTTGAAGGCCTCTATTTATAATAATTTACTTAGAGAAGAGCAAACTATGAGGTATATATTATTTTTTGAAGTTTTTTGGATTGTGAATCAATTATATCATTCAATGATTTGAGAATGGTGCAAAAAATGGTCATGTAATAAATTTACTGAAATTATCAATAGGTTATTCTTAATTAATTGAACAAGTGATGTAGAATGTAACATGACGTCTTTATGATTTGGCAGGTAGTTTCATGAAATGTTAGGATAAAATTTATTAAACCTGCATTGAATTGGAATAGCAGACACTCTGAATTGAATGGAGTGGTGGAACTCATTGGTGAAAGGTGACCCTGAAATCGATACTAAGAAAGTTGAACCTGCAAATAACAGACTCTCTGAATTGGAACCGGAGACTCGCTTGGCAGTTGAAAAGATGATGGTAATTAAGTTACAACCTAGCTTCTTAATTAAGATGGACTATGTTTCAATTTTATGATGTAAATTTCAAATAAGAAATGTAATGCAGCTTGATCATGGGAAGAAACTTATGGGCCTTTCGACTAGTGAAGAAATGCAGAAAGAGGAATTGCTCAAAAAATTTATGGCTTAGGTCAGTTTACTCTTTTTATCATTCTTATTCTTTTTTTATCTTTTTTTCTTCCTCCTTTTGTATTTCACAGATACTTTTTATTTATTGTTTATACTATATGCTCAAGAAACTTATGGCTGATGTTTCTAACTTCCAAATTTGATGAGTATATGTTTCAAGTCAAAGTAGACTAAGATACATCTAAAACTACATGTAAATTTTGGGGTGAACATTACAAAATTCAAATGGGAGAAATTTTGAATTTTTTAATTCTAATATAAAGTTTATGATTAACAAATCTGGTGAATGTATCCAGAAGCATCCTGCTTTTTAAACATTATTCTTTGATACCTATTGTGACGACCCATAATTTTTAACAATTTTAAATGAAATAATTAATTGGTTTTGAATATTTAAAGGGTAATTTTAACTTAAATTCCAAATATAAATATTTACTTGATAATTAAATATTGAATCATATAATTTGAACTTGGGTAAAATGCTGAATTTGGAATTTCTAAGCCTATTTAAAATAATTTGAAGGCTTATAAAATTTATAATGATGATACTGAAGATAATAGAAGGGTTGAAATTTAATTTAAAGGTAATTTGTTCAATTTTAAAAATATATCGTTCAAATTGAATTTAAAAATAGCCTTCCGAGGCACAGTCTCGGAATTCGACGAAACCTGTTCCATTGGATCCGTAATAGTTAGTTATTATCAGATTTCAATTTTCGTAGCTATCGGAGCTGTCGTTTGACCCTGGCAGCTCAAAACGCTTAGAAACTATTTTAATCGGTTTAATTTAAAATTGATCGTTTACTTCCGTAACTCGCCCATACAATCAAATTAGCCTCCGAAACATGTTCCATCGTGTTCAAAATGCGGGTAAAACTTTATAAACGCCCGTCGGCATGTCTGATTTGGAGTTCGGAATTTCGCGTTATGTAACACGAGATATTTTTCAATATTCAATTATATAATAATCAACTCGTACGCAGGAAGCTACCCCAAATCTATCTGTATTCCCGTTCTCTCCCTCTCCTTTCAACAAAAATTGAACCGAGCCCTCTTTCCTTTATTTCCAAGTCGATTTGTTTATATAAAAAAATCGAATTAATGGCCGAAGCCTCGAAGAACGCGGCGACGCAGGTCACGAGCTTGAGCACGATCGCATCGATCGAGGGGGGTCATGTTAGGGTTTCGGTTATTGTGATGTCGACTCGAGTCGTCACTCGCGTGATTGAAGGGGGGGTGCTCCGGTATCTCGGGTCGCTCAAGGGTGGTTGCGTGAGTCATTTTGGCGACTGAGTGTGTTCGTTGGAGATCGAGCAATGGGTCGCGATGTGGGGTAGCAGCGCTAGGTCTTGGAGTTGCGTTCGAGCAGGGGATGAAGTGGAAAGTGGCAGCACTTCGATGCTAGTTCGTGGACCGGAAGCGATGCAACGCGTAGCGATAGAGGAGTGGTTCGTCTGTGTTTAGGATGAAGAGACGTGAAGGTATTTATTTTTCTGAAAATTAAAAATTTATTTTATAATTAGTAGTAGAAGAATATAGATATAGATTTAGATCACTAATAGAGTTTATGATATATTCATACGAGGTTCAAATTTATGGAAACAAGTCAAGTTTGGCTCATAGCGATGAAGGGGAACGAATTGGCAAATTTAAAGGAAATCAAAGGTGAGTAAATCTCACTCTAATGGATTTCTATTTGAATTTATATGGTTAAATTTAAATATTTGGCTGAATAATTGAATTTATTTGATATGCACTGTGAATAGATGATCTGGTGATTTTGGATGGTTCTCGAGTTATTGGGTTGCTTAACTCGAAGTATTGGGAATTTTAAGTTGTTTTAAACATAAAACAATAAATAAGAAAATGTTTCCGTTTAAAAGTTACCAACGGCTTAATGATTTGTGATACGTTAAATTAGTAGGATAATTAGGATGAATAATCATTTAATTTAATTAATTAATGATTTGAGTTATTTAATTCAGTAATTAAAGGTTTGAATAAATAATAAATTAAGTTGTAAGTTAATTAACTAAGTATAAATAATTCAGAAGAATAATTTGATGGTGTGATAAATAATTACTTAATGTAATAAATAAATATAGTTACTTTGTGAAATTTATCAAGAGATTAATTAAGATAATTAGTTATGGAGTAATTAATTTATTAATAAAGTAAATAAAAGAATAGTTAACTACAGATTGAGATTAATCGAGAATGATTAATATTGGGACTGAATTAAAGCAATTAATTTAGATTGGAACAAATCAAACATAATTGGAAACCATTAATTTATATAATCAACGATGTAATTAAAGATTGATTAATTAAGATGAATTAATCATAAGTGACTCATGAGAAACTAATTGATGTAAGTAATTAAGAATTAGTATAATTGATTATGGTTAATTAATTTGTGAAGTAAATAAAAAAAATTACTCATTGATTTGATTAAGAATAATTAATATCGTAAAATTAAATAAAGATAATTACTTGAATGAAATTGAAAATAATTAATCCATAGTAATTAATTAAGATGAATTATGAAGGAGTGGTTGATTTATTGATTTGAAACTAATTAATGTTAAATGAAGGAATCTAAGTGATTGAGGATTGAAATTCAATTGGAATCAATTAAATTAATTTGAAAGTGATCAAATTTGCTTATGGAATGATTGGATGGTATTGGATGTTTGAGTGAGTTGATATCTCTGATATGAAATGTTATGTAATTCATTTGGATAACTCGGGTTAGGATGACATGAGTTTCGAAGAGGCCGAGGTCGGGTATGGGGAAATACCCGAAACCACTTCGAATTTATATAAATTGATTTGTGAAATCAATACGATGAAATGAAACGATTTAAGTGAATTGGATTATTTTATTTACATTTGGTACTTAGAAATTTATATGTGAAAAAAAAGTGTTGTCTATAGCAAATTGTGGATTGGTTAAATTGATAAAAGTTACCCGGGTTTATATAAGCTGTTTGCTTTGGTATTCCATGTTAGTTGGGTTTACTCACGCTGGTTTCCAGCCTGACCCGGGTGTTACTTTGGTGTAATGCTCGGGTCAGACCGAGTATTACAGATTTTCAGGTAGGGACGTTCTGGAGCTCAAGAGGCGAGCTGGACGACAATAGCGTATAGAGTATTTCCACTGTACTTATATTATTGTTAACCTGAGACATAATAATTGTATATATTCAGTGACTGTATATGTGAAACTCTGATGTATATTAAATGTAATCGATAGATATAGTATTCTTTTGTAAACTGATATTATTTATTATTATATTTTATCTGCTGCGAATGTGAATTGTTGATTATTCTGTTCTTCTTCTTCTATCTCTTTCTTCTTTTCCATAACTATCTGGAATTTTCGGGTTAGAAAATTTCGGTTCGTTACATTTGGTATCAGAGCAGAAAGGTTAAGCGAGAACCTTGGCTCTGGTAGGGATAACTCATTAAATAGAGTCTGTAGTACTCTAGAATGAGTTGAATATATATATATATATATATATATATATATATATGAGAGCGTACTTGTTATTTGCTTATAAAGATTTTAAATGATTTTATATAAAATATATTGTGATATATATAAAGAAATATTTCCTTTTGATAAATATTAAGGTGATTGGTTGTTAATTATTGAGATATTAAGAATTAATATAATACAACTAAACTAAAACTTAATAAAGATAAGTTTAAAATGGATTCAAACTGAAATTGAAGTCTAGAATTGAAATTAAATTTAGTAGAAATAGAAATACAACCAAATTTAAAATTCAATGGATTGGAAATGAAATTCTAAAATCTAGCCCCAGAATTCGAAAATTTGATTCCAAAGTAATGAAAAATAATAAATAAGTATTATTTGGATAACTGGGACTTGTTGAAAACAATGGGTTGTTTGAAATTTGATTTGGATTTAAAACCATGGGTGGGCTAAAATTTTAAAACATGGCTAGAAGGGCGAAGAAATAAATATGTATATATGTATGGATATACATGATATCAAAGGTAATTTGAAATAAACTCTAAGAGATTGAGTTTTGATCTTTCCCTGAATTGAGATGTAAAAACCCAAAGTAGTATAAGTTTTGAGCTTATAAGAGGGAAAGAATTTTGAAGTTTGAAGTAGAAATTCAAATTGAGTAAGGTTGATTGGATTAAGTAAATTGGAATTTAACTTTGGAAAGTTAAATAAGTGTAGAAAAAGCAACCAGAATTGGAAATTTCAAGATGAAATTGGAATTTAACTTGGAAAGTTAAATGGTTGATTTGAATTGGGAATTTGTGTGACCTCAAAACGGGTTTGAGATTTAAAAATTGAAAATGGATGGACGTTTTAAAATAAATTGGATGTTATCATCCTATTGTTAATAAAATAAATTGAGAATGGTATTGTATAAATAAAATAAATTTGAATAATTGAGTTTGTAAACTAAAATTGTATTGAACCATGAAATACATAAATTAAGATAATTAAAAATGGAATTTTGAGAATTGGACTCAGAAATTAAATAAATTATAAACTTTAAAATAAAAGTTAATTTGGTTTAAAGAGTTAAACCAACCTTTGAGGATTTAACTCGAGTTTATATAATTCGAGATAGTTTAAATTCAAGATTGAAATTGAATTTGGTTTGAATTAAGTGGATTGGTTATTGAAGATGCATAAGTTTAAAAATTTAAATGGAAATTTAAATTGGGTTATATTGAAATGAATTGAATTTGAAATAGGTTCAACTGATAAAAAATTCAAATTGATAGGAATAATTTGAAATTTAATTAAAGTTGAACAGGATTAAAATCAAATGGAAATGTAAATTTACATTGGATTGTTGGGGAAGTGAACAGTTGACTCTTGACTATTTTTAATATAAATTATTTTAATATCAACTTATTTTTCTAAGATATTAAACATATACAACCTTTCTTTTTAAAGCTGACTTATTTTGTATTTGTTTTACCATTATTTTTTTGAGCTATTTAACCATCTTTCAATTGTTTTCTAAACTAATTACTATTTTCAATTATTTTGCAAATAAATTATTACCTTCCAACTATTTTGCAATTATCTAAAATTTCTGAAACTATTTAGCTATTTCTCAACTATTTTACAATTAGTTAACTATTTTATAGCTATTTTGCAAACTAAAAATTATTTTTCAACTACTTATCTATTTTTGAAATTTTCAAGCTATTTTCCAAATATAAACTGGTCGGAGTTCAAACTGTTATTGATTTAAATACCCAACTGAGGTAAGAAATGAAGTGACAATTCAATGGGAATTAAAGGAAATGTGAATAGAAAGGGAATTGATGTGGCTGATAATCAATGAAAATAAATACGTAGGGTGTACGTATATTATTCTTTTTGCATAGTAATTTGATCCAGATTCGAGCACAGAGTTTCAAGATAGTTTATCGATCTGAGTTGGGATTTTTCGCTCGATTTTCGACGGCGAACCTGGATATGGATTGTTGGTTGATTCTGGGTATTCTCTATCATAGTTATGGCTATGCAAGAAGAATGACGGTTTCTAATGAGGAAACCAGATCTGTGTCTGCACTAGGAAGTCGGGTGGACGATACTAGTTCGGAAGTGAAATTGTGTGATCGAGTGAGCTATCAGATTGATATGAGTACGGATGATATGTGTACATCGTACGGATTTGAATGAAATTGATATTGGAAAGAGTAATCAAATTTGAATAGTTGATTTTCAATAAACAAGTTATATATCTTTGTTATATAAGATAAATCTTCCCTTGTTGAATTTATTACTGGAAGAAAAAGGATTTTTGAAAGTGTTTGAACTATAAAAGGAATTTTATACAAGTTTGAAATGATCCAAAGTTTTAAAAATTAATATATCTGTATATATATAAAGGATCTTATGAGGATTTTGGAAAAGGTTTTGAGAACCTTTGGATTTGGGAAGGCTTTTGATTTTTGGATAAAATCAATATGAGAATTTGGAAAGCCTAGTTTGAGAATTATCGATTTTGGGATAATCGATTTTGTGTAAAGGAGCTTTGTATGATATCATACTAGGTGTATGATTTGAAGATACTATATGTGTATAGTATAAAATGTTTTGATGATGGCTCTGGGGAAAAAGGCGCTCCCTTGAAACGAACTTCTCAGGAGTGCCACCGGGTGGTGCTGCCTTGAGCCCTAAGGGGGGGGTTCTAAAGTTGATCCTGTGAGGATTCCGGACAAAACTAGTTCCTGAGGACTATTGGGTAGCGAAAGTAGAGGGCGCTGATGCCTACAGAGGCATTTGGGTTATGATGTGACGACAGTGTAACTCGATGTCGCTGCGATCTACTGTGGGGACCATAGCGAAATCGTGTGGAGGATTAGTGCCAACGGTCTACACTTGATTTTGTCGGGAAGGCAACGCAACATCGGTAGACTGCGATCTATGGCCAAGTGAAGTGGAGAAGTTTCATTTTTGGCAGCGAAATTCGATGGCGCTGATGCCTACAGTTATATGAGTTTTTGCTGAGATAGCTACGTAACCCCAGTTGTAACTGCGATCTGTCGTGGGTTCCATGGTGTAATCGAGGGGCGCGGAGGCCTACAGTTATCTATGGATTTTGTCGGGATGGCAACGTAACCATCGGGTTAACTGCGACCATGGATGGGAGTGATGATTCTCAGAGCATTCTACCATCAAATGATTATTTCCTCTATTTTCAAAAACTGTTTTCCATATTTTCAATAAAATTATTTTCCAAGTATTTTCACTGGGTGTTGAAAACGAGTTTACCAAGTACTTATAGATTTTCAGTCCTACGCCTGATCAACATATGACTGAATTTCTATGAGAACAAGGATGGACTGGTTGAGACATCGAGTTATAAAAAGTATTTTTATAAAGAGTTATTTTAATAGTATGATGTAAATTTAAAAGGCATTTCTAAAATTTTTAAATGAAGATATTGGAATTTTGGAAAATCAAGGAAATCCAAACTGGAATTTTTATGAAGTGAATTTGTAATTAAAAATCGAATATTGATTTAGAAATTGGAAGTAAGCTAATTGGCTAAATAATTATTTGATCGAGTATGGTAATGAAATTTAACTTGGGTAAATAAATGGACTGCAAATTAATAATGGAGTTTGGTAATTAATTCGAATTGTGGATAGAATTCGACTTGAATTTGATAATGAATTAAATAAGAAGAGTTGTTGTAAAATAAAAATAAAATAGACTTGGATTGAAAATGTGATGGTTTGAATTACAAATAAAATTCAAGGGTGATTTGAATAATGTTTGATGAAATTTTCAAGAAAATTGGATATAAGAAAAGTGATTATAATAGCAATGTTTTGAGTTGCAAAACAAAACCCAAGTGAATAGAAATAAATTGAGAGTGGCCTTGTATTAATAAAATAAATTCGAAAATGAATTAAGTACGTAAATTAAAATAAATTAAAATGGGTTAATTGAGTTGAATAATAAATGGGTGAAGTCTGATTGAATAAAAACTAAATCAAAGCTGTGATTGGAATTGGATTATCAGACTGAACTTAAAGTTGGTGGTAATAAATTTGAGGTATAAATGAGTTAAGTATGTGCTTGGATATTATTTTGATAAATTGAGAAGGTGAATTTGAAAGTAAAATTTAAAATGGATGAGCTAACTGAATTTAATGGAAATTGATTAAATGAGAATCAATAGAAGTAAACTTAAGTTTGATGTTGGAATTTTAATAAAGTAAATTAACTTAAGTTTAAAATTTATGGAAGTTTGGTTTCGAATAAGAGTGAAAGCCCATTAAATAAAAGCATGGATTGAATTAATTTGGAAATGGCTAGAAGTATTCAAGAATGGAATGTGTCGAGCTAAATAAATGATTGGTGAATAAATTAGAAATGAAATTAAATTAAATTCAGAATGAATTGAAATTAATTTAAAGTAGTTATAAACTGAAATAGATACTCTATTAAACGAATATCGTCGAAATTGCATGAAAATGGTTGTCGTTCGGCGTAAATAAGAATAATTAAAATGCTATGAGTCGATAGAGATTAAATAAAATTGGTTCTGAATCATTTGAAGTGAATATGATCTTGTTTGGATTAAAAATTAATGGAATGTAAGAAATTGAGTTGCAAACCATTGAATTGAATGAAATGGTATATAAATTGGTTGAAAGCCATGGAATTAGTTTGAAAACATATAAATTGCTTGTGGAAGTTATTTTGAATGCATATCTTTTAGAATTGAAGTGTTATAGTTGTTTATGTAAGAGAAATTTATAAACTTCATATATATGGTACTTATATGTTTATATTAAGTGAGTACAGGTAACTGAAGGCCGTTTGGCTGGTTTGGATTGCGCTGATTGCTAAAATTAATAAGCGGCATGCTTAAAATGCTAAATAAGGTACGCCTACGCAATAAAAATAGGAAATATGAACTGTTTTTGCTTTTTCCGACCGGGTGGGTCGATGTATATATATTTATATCTCTTGTCAAATTTCAAAAGCTCCTCCGTACAAAAGGGATTCTGCCAAAATTTTCTGAAAATTTTGTGAGTTAAAATTTTTTTTGAAATTTTTTGAGAAAATTTGTGTTAAGCAATTAAACGATTTTAAATATGAAACTGAAATAGATTAGTGGATGGAAAATAAAAATTTAATATTTAAAATTGAAATAAGTTGAATTCATATTAAAACGGAAAAAAAGAATTTAAATAGAAGTAAATATGAAACCTATATAAGAGAATGTATAAAATGATTTGTAAAGTTTCGATTGGATATTATTGCTTGGTAAGATATGCAGGTATTAAAGGGAAAATGAATTGGATTTGATTCCAAAAGATAAATTTGTATTGCCCGACAAAAAGGTACGTATTTAAATTTCTAGATGAGATTGGATTGGTTTTTTGATGTAGCCACTTAGCTTTTGTTTTCTTTTGGAATTTGGGAGCCCGTAGGGGCCTTTTGTAGTAGTACCGAGCTAGCCGCGCAAAGGAGTCGCTGGCAAAAAATTTCGGAAATTTAGAGAGTTAGAAAAATTTTGAGAAAATTTTGATAATTCAAAATTTGGTTTTAAATTGAAATTTAAATGATTGAGCAAAAGAGTATTGATTGGAACTATAGAAGGTTTTGGAAAATTGGTTAAGGTGATAGTGGGTCTTTAATAAAGGATAGTTGGTAGGAAATTGATAAAATTGTTGGTTTTGGAAAAAGGGTAAACGGGCATTGGTCCGTTCTTCCTAACTAGTAATTTCGAGGACGAAATTCTTTTATGGGGGGAGGAATGTGACGACCCAGAATTTTTAACAATTTTAAATGAAATAATTAATTGGTTTTGAATATTTAAAGGGTAATTTTAACTTAAATTTCAAATATAAATATTTACTTGATAACTAAATATTGAATCATATAATTTGAAATTGGGTAAAATGCTGAATTTGGAATTTCTAAGCCTATTAAAAATAATTTGAAGGCTTATAAAATTTATAATGATGATACTGAAGATAATAGAAGGGTTGAAATTTAATTTAAAGGTAATTTGTTCAATTTTAAAAATATACCATTCAAATTGAATTTAAAAATAGCCTTCCGAGGCACCGTCTCGGAATTCGACGAAACCAGTTCCATTGGATCCGTAATAGTTAGTTATTATCGGATTTCAATTTTCGTAACAATCGGTGTTGTCATTTGACCCTGAAAGCTCAAAACGCTTAGAAACTATTTTAATCGGTTTAGTTTAAAATTGATCGTTTACTTTCGCAACTCACGCATACAATCAAATTAGCCTCCGAAACACGTTCCATCGTGTTTAGAATGCGGGTAAAACTTTATAAATGCCTGTCGGCATGTCTGATTTGGAGTTCGGAATTTCGCGTTATGTAACACGAGACATTTTTCAATATTCAATTATAAAATAATCAACTCGTACGCAGGAAGCTACCCCAAATCTATTTGTATTCCCGTTCTCTCCCTCTCCTTTCAGTAGAAATTGAACCGAGCCCTCTTTCCTTCATTTCCAAGTCGATTCGTTTATATATATAAAAAAATCGAATTAATGGCCGAATCCTCGAAGAACGCGGCGACGCAGGTCACGAGCTTGAGCACGATCACATCGATCGAAGGGGGTCATGTTAGGGTTTCGGTTATTGTGATGTCGACTCGAGTCGCCACTCACGTGATTTAGGCGGGGGCTCCGGCATCTCGGTTCGCTCAAGGGTGGTCACGCGAGTCATTTTGGCGACTGGGTGTGTTCGTTGGAGATCGAGCAGTGGGTCGCGATGTGGGGTAGCGGTGCTAGGTCTTGGAGTTGCATTCGAGCAGGAGATGAAGCGGAAAGTGGCAGCACTTCGATGCTTTTTCGTGGACCGGAAGTGAGGCAACGCGTAGCGATAGAGGAGTGGTTCGTCTGTGTTTAGGATGGAGAGACGTGAAGGTATTTTTTTTTCTTCTGAAAATTAAAATTTTATTTTATAATTATAGTTGAAGAATATAGATATAGATTTAGATCACTAATAGAGTTTATGATATATTCATACGAGGTTCAAATTTATGGAAACAAGTCAAGTTTGGCTCATAGCGATGTAGGGGAACGAATTGGCAAATTTAAAGGAAATCAAAGGTGAGTAAATCTCACTCTGTTGGATTTCTATTTGAATTTACATGGTTAAATTTAAATATTTGTCTGAATGATTGAATTTATTTGATATGCACTGTGAATAGATGATCTGGTGATTTTGGATGGTTCTCGAGTTATTGGGTTGCTTAACTCGAAGTATTGGGAATTTTAAGTTGTTTTAAACTTAAAACAATAAATAAGAAAATGTTTCCGTTTAAATATTACCAACGGACTAATGATTTGTGATACGTTAAATTAGTAGGATAATTAGGATGAATAATCATTTAATTTAATTAATTAATGATTTGAGTTATTTAATTCAGTAATTAAAGGTTTGAATAAATAATAAATTAAGTTGTAAGTTAATTAACCAAGTATAAATAATTCAGAAGAATCATTTGATGGTGTGATAAATAATTACTTAATGTAATAAATAAATATAGTTACTTTGTGAAATTTATCAAGAGATCAATTAAGATAATTAATTATGGAGTAACTAATTTATTAATGAAGTAAATAAAAGAATAGTTAATTACAGATTGAGATTAATCGAGAATGATTAATATTGGGACTGAATTAAAGTAATTAATTTAGATTGGAACAAATCAAACATAATTGGAAATGATTAATTTATATAATCAACGATGTAATTAAAGATTGATTAATTAAGATGAATTAATCATAAGTGACTCATGAGAAACTAATTGATGTAAGTAATTAAGAATTAGTGTAATTGATTAATTAATTTGTGAAGTAAATAAAAAAAAAATTACTCATTGATTTGATTAAGAGTAATTAATATCGTAAAATTAAATAAAGATAATTACTTGAATGAAATTGAAAATAATTAATCCATGGTAATTAATTAAGATGAATTATGAAGGAATGGTTGATTTATTGATTTGAAACTAATTAATGTTAAATGAAGAAATCTAAGTGATTGAGGATTGAAATTCAATTAGAATCAATTGAATTAATTTGAAAGTAATCAAATTTGCTTATGGATGATTGAATGGTATTGGATGTTTGAGTGAGTTGATATCTCTGATATGAAATGTTATGTATTTCATTTGAATAACTTGGGTTAGGATGACATAAGTTTCGAAGAGGCCGGGGTTGGGTATAGGGAAATACCCGAAACCACTTCGAATTTATATAAATTGATTTGTGAAATCAATACGATGAAATGAAACGATTTAAGTGAATTGGATTATTTTATTTACGTTTGGTACTTAGAAATTTATATGTGAAAAAAGTGTTTTCTATAGCAAATTGTGAATTAGTTAAATTGATAAAAGTTACCAGGGTTTATATAAGCTGTTTGCTTTGCTATTCCATGTTAGTTGGGTTTACTCACGCTGGTTTCCAGCCTGACCCGGGTGTTACTTTGGTGTAATGCTCGGGTCAGACCGAGTATTACAGATTTTCAGGTAGGGACGTTCTGGAGCTCAAGAGGCTAGCTGGACGACAATAGCGTATAGAGTATTTCCACTGTACTTATATTATTGTTAACCTGAGACATAATAATTGTATATATTCAGTGACTGTATATGTGAAAGTCTGATGTATATTAAATGTAATCGATAGATATAGTATTCTTTTGTAAACTGATATTATTTATTATTATATTTTATCCGCTGCGAATGTGAATTGTTGATTATTTCTGTTCTTCCTCTTCTATCTCTTTCTTCTTTTCCATAACTATCTGGAATTTTCGGGTTACAAAATTTCGGGTCGTTACACCTATAATCACAAGGCATTTGAATAGGAAAGCTAATAGGAAGAAAAAAAATAGATCAAATGATACGGATTCGCACAATTGACTTGGAATCCGTAATTGACTTGGATTCCCCTTATCGCTGAACATTTTTTCTTTAAGTATAAATCTTACATCCTCTTTTACTTTTATTGGAGAACATTGACTTGGAGTCATTTGAATTATCGTTTAAGAAATCCCAATTATTAAATTTTAAAGCATAGTTGGCAATAGATTAGTTAGAGAGCTAATGCTCAACAATAGACATAAAGTTGATTTATTTGCTTCTTAACAGATCATACAAATCTTTTTGTTTCGTGACAGAGTTCAATCCCCTCACATTCCAGAATAGCAATGTCATACTTATTCTTGAGATACCCCTGGTTGACACACCACTATGGTAGCCACTATCTTCCATTTTTCTTGATTTAGATTTGGATTTGATTTGTGAAACTAAATTGCTCCATTTTTTATTAGTTTCACCAAATAGCTCATTAGTTTCAACAAATAGCTCTCCATTAATTAAGACTTCTTCCCCTTTTAAGTAGTTCAAATTTATTTTCCTTTTTTTCTTCTTTGTAGCAGACCCCGAATTTTCCAAGTCATTCACATTAACATCTAATGCATCCATATCATTACCATTTTTCTTCTTAGGAATTATAGTAATGCTATCTTGGGATTTTGCAATCGAAGAAGATTCTCCTGCAGGTAATTCTTCATTTCCCTTTACATCAAATTTTTTTTATCAAGGTCCGTAAATTTTTAGTGATATTTTTAGATTCCTCTTGTATATCAAAATCATTGTTTACTAAAGTAGAAAAAGCATTAGATAGATGTTATTTCCATGTTGTTTGAAATATGTTGTTTCGGGATTTTATTGTTTATAACCATATTGCAAAACAGTATGTGTGTAGCCTGAAAATAATCTACTTCGTAGTATAACCTGTACAAATAATATAAAATATTGTTGATTTGTGATATACACAGAATTGGCTCCCTTGTTTGCAAAAATGTTTTGAGCATGTCATATTTTGAC
Organism: Allium cepa; assembly: GCA_030765085.1. Lineage (NCBI taxonomy): Eukaryota > Viridiplantae > Streptophyta > Magnoliopsida > Asparagales > Amaryllidaceae > Allium > Allium cepa. Next base: position 475,164,546 of record CM060931.1, read on the forward strand.
TAAATTCTCATGCTAATTTAGCTTAAACCCAGTCGACTAATCATCTGAATGCATCTCATATATTTCTGTTGGTTTTGGCATGTTGCATCTCATATATTTCTGTTAGTTTTGGCATGTTGCCAAATCAAGTGTAAAATTATGCATCCGCTAGAACATTCTGCATCCAACCCAAAAAATAAACCAATCACCAAATTTAATCCAACCAAAAATAAATTTGCAAGCTTCTTAGTGTGTTTCCTATTTTAATTTAAATACTACGTTTTAATTTAAACTGGAATAATATGAAACTAATCATGTTTTGTAGGAAAAGATTAAACAAGTTGAAAGTGTTTCACAATCGAGCTTGCCAATTAATTATAGAGCAGATGCACTTGCACAAGTGCTAGGGCAAGAAAGACTGGCTCGACTTAGAGTGATGGGAAGAGGAATGAGTCTTAGTAGAGCAGCTTTATCGGAAGTTAAGGATAAGCATACACTGCAACTTGAAAATAAATTGTTGAACTTAGAGAACAGATTTCTACAACTAGAGAAAAATCAGGTAAGAATTATCATTACATTTTGATCACTAATTGCTTACACACTTGAACACTTGCATACACTTGTTCTAACATTTTCTGTTTCTTTGTGTTAACTTCGCAGGCTTATTTGGAAGGAAGCAAGGTCCTTAGTATGCAACTAGATCAGATCTTGCATGTTGGAACTCTGTAATGTTTGTACTCTGTAATATTTGGAAGGATTGCTTTAATGTTTGTACACTTATTAAATTGACATTATTTTCTGTTTCTCTGTGTTAACTTGGCCGCAGGCTTATGTTTTATTCAATGGTTATGCACTTGCTTTAATGTTTGTACACTGTAATGAAAAATATATCACATTTCTTTCTGAGCATGCTCTTGTGTTATATTTGTTGATTATAATCTTTATTCGTTTATGAATATTTAGTTTGATTGCTATTATTAAAATGTAATATATAGGCATAGCTCTTGAAAAGTGTATCTACAATTTTTATAGCGGCATATATGAGCTGTAAAAGAATTTATCAATAATATAACATGTTGATTTAATAGCGTGAAATGACCGCTATTGAATAAATATTTTATAGCGGAAAAATGGTGTTGTAAAGATTTCCAGTTCCGTTGAGATTTAGCTGTATTATAGCGGCTATAATGAGCTACTGAATTAACGTACCATGGCGGCGAATCTGCGTTATAAAACTAAGCTCAACCATAGCGGCATATTTTGTGTTATAAATATTCAACAATTTTTTATAACATGTCGATATACAGCGCTTATCAAACCGCTATGGTTGTGATTAATAGTGGCTATATGCCGCTATAAAAGACACTTTTTGTTGTAGTGTCACTTTAAGTGTGTGCCAAATTTCGTGCGTAGATAGACAATGTGTGACACGATTATGTTCAATTTGATCCAATGAACATATAATAGAATTCATAGCTTTAACGTTATCATTCTGCAGTTTATTTTCAAGATATGTCCATTGATCCATCGGTTTTTCAATTTCTTGATATCTACCACTATAGTTGGTGTCCTATATCCTGTCCCAACAATATTCCAAGAATAAATGGTTTTCAGAAAAAATTTCATTCTGTTTTTCTAGTAAGCGTACTCATCATTGAACATGGAGGGTCTAACTATGGACTATCCCCCACCAAAAGCATTATTAAAAGAATCTATTTAAAAAATCAAATTTTTTTAAAAAAAATTGGTTTTTGAAAAATCAAATTAAAAAAATGGTTTTTGTTCCTAGCTCCGATACCACTTGTAGGATCGATTTCACCCTAGAGGGGGGCGAATAGGGTGATACTAATAATAATAATAATTAATGCGGAAATATATACAATAATTAGAGCACAAATAATCGAAGAATAATAAAAGCAGAAATAGAACAATACAAATTTACCCAGCTTCGGCAAAACCCTGCTTACGTGCTGCCCCCAAGGTTTCTACTAGAAAATAAGTAGTCAAACGCTTATATATGTAAACTTGTGACACCCGCTATCGACTAACCTAACTCAACGTTCAAAACCCTGCCACAACTCGGCCACTGAGTTGCGAATTCTCGAACTACACCACCGTAGTTTGTCCCAAGTCACACGACTAGAAAGTTACACAATTTGAAAGAAAATTACAAAATAAAAACAAGTAAAATAAATCAAACCCTATTATTAATAACTCTAAGCCCAAAACATTAATAGAGCCTACCCACAAAAATCCTTTTATTTGATTTCTTCCGTGTTAAAACTTTGGCCAATCTTTTTAATTCCTTCGTTCCAAATAGCTTATGGGTAAAATAGTGTTTGAATTGCCAACAGGTAAAGGCCGAACATCATAAACCAAAGTGGGTTAGTCCAGCCTCTGGATATTCTAGTTTGGAAATGGGATTATATTTCTATGGATTTTATAGACGGGTTGCTAAAATCTAATAGAGGAAAAGAGAGCATATGGGTCATAGTAGATAGGTCACCAAGAGTGCCCATTTCATTCAAGTTAAGTCAACTCGGACGATACCTATTTTAATTAAGCTATTTATGAATAATATAGTTAGACTACAAGGAATTCCTAGTAGTATAGTAAGTGATAGAGATTCCTTATTCACTAGCGAGTTCTGGAAGAGTCTATATGACACTTTAGGTACCAAGCTCAAGATGGGTACCGCTTATCATCCACAGACCGATGGGCAAATAGTAAGAGTTAAAAAAGTCTTGGAAGATTTGTTATGAGCTTGTGTACTAGATTTTAGAGGATCATGGAAAGATCATCTACATGTTTTCAAGTTTTCGCATAACAACAATTATTAGACTAGTATAGGGATGACACCTTTTGAAGCTTTGTGTGGAAGGCCATGCAAATCTCCAGTTTATTGGTTAGAAATCGGGGATAGGTTGGTTCTTGATCCATATTTAGTTAGAGAAGCTGCAAAGAAGATTGAGTTAATTAGAGCTTGAATAAAGGAAGCTCAGTCGAGGCAGAAGAGTAATGCTGACAAAAGATGGAAAGACTTAGGGTTTCCAGTAGGAGATCATATTTTCATTAAAGTACCCCCGATGAAAGGTGTAATTCGATTCGGGAAATCAGGGAAATTGGCATCGAGAATTGTGGGACTATTTCATATTGTAGAGAGGATCAGGAAAGAAGCATATAGAGTAAAGTTACCGAACAGTTTAGCAGGAGTTCAAGATGTTTTTCAATCTTCTCATATGGGAAAGTGTATTCGAGATCCAGAGACAACTATAGCACATGCTATGTTAGAGGACTTAGTAGTGGAGCCAAATTTGACAATAGTTAGGAAGCCAGTTCATATAATCGTAAGAGATGTGAAGAGGCTAAGAAACAAGACAGTCGGATTAGTTAAGGTCCAGTGGAGCAATATTAAGAGAGACAGTACTTGGGAAACTGCGAGCGAGATTAGAGATGCTTATTTTGATTTTTTATGGCGTGGTTTACCTTTATGATTGTTTTGTTGTGTACCTTATCATAATTTCAAGGACGAAATTCTTTAAGGAGGGGGAGATTGCGACAAACTAAATTTTGATTAACATTATTTAGGACATTTAATTTCGTTAAATTAAATAAAATAATGAAATGGTTCGAGGATTGAGATTTGTATAATAAAGGGGAGCCGTGCCTAGTTGAATTAATGAACTAAATGGAATTTAAAATGAAATATGTTAGGAAATTAGATAAGGGTAAAATAGGAATAAGTCTTATTATTATACCATAAACACTCACACCACTTCATTTTACACGTTCACAGTAAAAAAAACATAGAGAGGCCGGCCGCTATTAAGGGAAATAAGAAGAAGATAAGAGGAAGAACTTAAGCAACTTAAACCAAGATTAAATCTCAACACCTTAATCACAAGCTAAAGGTGAATAATAGGTTACATCTTATATTTTTGACACTTTTTGTTTCTAGATCAGATCCGAATATATTTGAAAGTATATTGCCATGTTTTTTATTGTTAAAATATATGCTTGTTGATGATTTATGCTATTTCATATGGATTTTTTGATAGGTTTTTATTGCATAAACCTATTAGATGACGTCCAAATACCTTGCAATTTTGAGATAAGGTCAGAAATAATGCTTTAGTGATGGGTTTCAAATTTTATAATTTTCTGAATTAATGTGGATTTATTATTAATTTTCTAGTGAATAAAATGGTTAATTGGGTTTAAAATTAATTACGGCTAATTTATATTGTTTTTGGGTCAGAAAGTAATATGTGTTAGAAAACATATTAAATGTGATTTATCGGAATTTTTGTATAATTTTCTTACGTGTTCTAATAAGTGTACAAAAATATTTAAGGCATGGGACTTAAATGTTTTATATATTTATAAAAGGTGAAAGGCAATTTGTAAACATTTTAAAATTTTTATCTCTAAAATTCGATAGTACTTTTAGGAAAGATTTTAGGAAGAAATTAGTAACCAATCATATGTTGACAAACAAAGCAAGTTAATTAGAAAGAAATTACCATTTTAAGTTAAAATTAGTTTTGATAAGCTTGTTGTTTCGCCACTTTCGGCACCTACCTTTCGAATAGGTACTTTCGACTCTCTATTGAAACCAATGCGCATGGTATCAAAAACATAGTACGTAGTGAATTGGACGTAGCGAAAGGTATATAGTCGAAACAAGGGGTTCCAAAAGGGTTGAAACCTTACTTTGCTTTTAAAAGGAAATGCGTCTGCTTTGTTTTCGAAAATAATGCTTTCGACGTAGATAGATTTTGACATGGTCAAATGGTTTCATCAAATAGTTTCGAAAGAAGTTGCGCCTTTTGTTTTATAAAGAAGCTTTTGAAGAGGTCGAAACACCTTACTGCCGCATCTTACCTTCTGAAGCAATGCTTTCGAAAGGGTTTCTTTGTTTATAAATCGTTCTCCAATGCTTTCAAAGGGATTAGTTTCCACACCGTCCACTTCTTTTACTTAGGAAATTTCTTTCGAAAGAGTGCTTTCGAATTAGTTGTTTCAAGACCCTTTATTCTATTGAAAGTTAAATCCAGGGGTTTCAAAAGGAATAATTTTAAATGGTTTTGAATGATTGTTCCACATGTTTTACTTGAACCTAAATTCTTTCAAAGGGTTTGATTTATGTAAAGGACTTAATGCTTTTGAAAGGTTTAAGATAAAAGGTTTCAAAGGGGTGGCCCCCCAATGTTTACGAAAGGTTTTAAATGGATGGTTTCCAATGGTTTCGAAAGCCAATATTTAAAGTGTTTTGAAAGGAGGATGTCTATGGTTTTAAAAAGCTTTCGAAAGAGATGATTTCAATATTTTCGAAAGGGGCACTTTCAATAGTTTCGAAAGGGGGTACTACCAATAGTTTCGAAAGGGGTACTTTCAAAAATTTTGAGTGTTATCATCAGCAATGTTTTATGTAAAGTATATATAACATGGCAAAGTGATTTTAGTAAAGCACATAATATATTTTCCTTGTTTGAGTATGATTTAAAGGGTTAAATCAATTTGAAAGAAATGTTTTCAAGGAAAATTTTAAGGGTAGATGATCCTAAGTAAAATGACTTAGATATTAGAATACCAGATGAGACCGATATGGGGTTGCACCCTATACTTTAGCTAGTAGCCCTTAACTAATATAAGTCCAAAATTTAAGTGTGTAGAGCTGTTTAACGATGGAAATTCTATCGGTTTAGAAAACTGTTGAACGAATTTATAATAAAAATTACCGCAAGCGCACGACATACTATTGTAGTACGTGACAAGTATGGATCGATCCGTAGGGAATTGTTAGATTTTAAAATTTAGTATTCAATCATATTTACCGAAGTGGAGAAAAGATTGTTAACTACAAATTGTAAACAAAATGAAGCTAAAATTAGAATAAAGGTGAGATTAAAAACTATGAGATTAGAAAACAATTTAGAAGCAAACCACTCTCATATTTTTGTAAATCAATAATCAAACAATCTATGATCTCTATTGTTGATATTAAGTGAAATAATTGTTGTATTGATCATAAGTATGGTTTATTATTGTTATTAATTAACATAACTTAACCATCAAACTATAATACAACAAATAAACCACCTTTAATTCTCATGAAAATAAAGACAAAGCAAAAGCTATTTTAAGTATGACCTATATACTATTGTAATTAGTAATAAAGATCATCAAAATTTGTTTTTTTACTTTCATTTCAAAATCAAAAATCAATTAGCAAATGATGATGTAAATTGTATTTATGTTGAATAAGAATAGCTCATTTGCAAAAGCAACATAAGCTATCAAACCCACTTGTATAAACTTACATCAAAATCCACTTTCATGAAGCACAAATAAAAGAGATCATAAATCATAGAAATGTTGAAATTACATAAAGTTAGAGAGCTTCATTACCCCTAAATTGAAGGGGTTTAGCTACTCATTTGTGTTATCATATTAACACCTGTAAATTTCAACATTAAAGGTAAAGAAATGGAAACTAAGCAAAGGAAGAAAAAGAGATTAACTATCAACTATTTGCTTAACAAAAAAATAAAGCTACACTACTTGCATGAATATAAATCTATGCTATAAATATGAAATGAAAGAAAGTATAGAAATAAACATTAACATAGAAGCAAATAAATGCATGTAGAAAAAAAAGAGGCTTGGAAGCCATTTTTATTTTATGAAACATTGTGTTTACAACTTGCTTGCTAATTTTTCTAAATAAAATAAGAGAGTAGCAAGATATCTATATGTACATAAGTGGATTATTTATACATGCATAAAACCGTAATTCGCTTTTTAGGGTGTTTTCAAAAATGCCCTTTAGGAAGTGTGGCCATCAAGTAACCATTAGCCTCTAATTAATAAATCATCCAATATGCATGAAGCTTTAACCTCCACTTAGTTGTCTATTAACTTCTGATTGTAAATTTAGGTAAGTGGGTGAGTCCTTCATGATCATATATTTGAATCATTTCTATCTTCCTTTCTTTGTATTCTCTTGTGCATGCATATATCTTCATGAAACTCTCTTCCATATGCATCCCAATTCCTATAAAATTTATGAAAAATGTCCAAGTAAAAAGTCCCAAATCAACGCATGCACAAAAATGACTATTTTGCCCCTGTATGTAGACGAATATATGATGATTTGAAAATAACCGAACCTTGGTTTTAAACATGTTAAAATACCCAAATATAACATTTATTTAAATAAAAATAGATAAAATATGCATGTAAATATATTCACATAAAATACCCCCACATTGATCTTTTTATTCGTCCTCGAATAAAGGAAAACTAAGATAAATCTATTTTTGTAGGGTGTACGATTGCATTGAGTGTATACATAAGCCATTAAACCTCTGGGTATCCCCAGTTGGATGAGTGTTGTCTCATGAGGGTTTTCAATGGATACTACCTACAAAATCCAAATGCGAAGTGAAAATATTTATAAAATGCACGGTTTATTTACAATGGGATGAATGCAAGTTTTTGAATTTTTTTTACAAATAAAGGATTTACTTTCAAATTGACACAAAATAAGTTAAATATAAGTTTTGGTTAATATCAAGAAATTTAAGTCCTTTTACTTTTCAAAATTTCCAACAAAAATTAAGTTATTATAACAGATAGACTATAATTTGGCTAGTTGTTTCGGTTGATAACATAATGTAATTATGAAATGGATCCTTAGTTGATCATCAAAGTTTGTTAAAGTGGTAATTTAATTTCTTTTCAATAATAAATCAAATCAAATAAGTTAAAATAGTGTTTGGAATTCAACTGCTTACTCTCCCCTATTTGAATTTTTTTTTGATATTAACAAACAATATTTACATATGCCTAACTCGGGTAAACTGAGGCCAGATATATTATCCATGCACTGCCTTTTGGGTTTATGTGAGGGGAATACAGAGTTGGCGAGTGAACATACAAGTGTGAAGACTTATCGACTGTAGGAGTCATTAAATTTTTTTATATGCATACACCTAACACAGATAAACCGAGACCAGATATACCAATCATGCACCGCGTTTCAGGTATACGTGAGAAGAGTATAGAGCGTATAGAGTGAACAGATAAGTGTGAACGCATGACTCTAGGTGTTAAAAATATATATACATATATAAATATATATATATATATGTCTTTTTCTGTTCTTATTTTTAAGAAGAGAGAGTTTTGCAAAATCATCTTAGCACCATTTAACTAGGACAATAAAAATGTTATGTCCATTAATTTAAATTTACCACTTTTTAAACAAAGATTTTCAATTAGAATATATTTCATAATTAACACATATGAACCTTCCTATATACTGGTTAAACCATTGTTATTTGTAATCAAACTTCATTTTTATTTTTGTTAACACAAATAAATTTTCAAAAATTTCAATTTAATAACCAAAACTTATACTTATCCTATATTGTTTCTTCATGAATAAATTACCACGCTAAAAATTATTTTTTTAGATTTAGAAATTTTGAGACTTTTTTGTGAGTTAAAAGAAAATGAAAATTCAAAATGTCATGAAAAACTAAAAAAATGAAAATAAGACTCCCCCTACACTTAATATTTAACTGTGTCCCCTCAGTCAATGCGCGATATAATGAGTATCATGGGGAAAACATGTACATATTTACAAAAGAGGTTTAATATTCTTGCTAGACGTAGCTTGGCTCATGAAGGATCATGAGCTCCTCCTCTTGGTTAGTTGGAAATACCAAGAAAGGTTTCGAACGATGACCATTGACTTTGAAAATCGATCCATCCATGGGGTTTTTGTGGAAAAACTGTTTCTACCACAATGGTCCGCTCCATCTCGATTTAAGTTTCGCACGAAATAAATAAAGTCTTGATTCATAAAAAAGAACTTTCTAGTTAGGCAAAAACGTTTTCCTTAGGATTGACTTGTGATGAAAATTTTTGTTCTGTCTTTGTAAATTTTCTCGTTTTCATACGTGTCGTTCCTAAGTTCCCCTAGTTCGTTGAGTTTTAGTTTTCGATTTTTGCCAGCTTTCTCAAGATCAAAGTTTAAGTTCTTTATTTCCCACAGCGCTTTATGTTCGGTTTCAATGGGTAAATGGCAAGCTTTAACGTGAGGACATCCCAAGTTTAGTTTTAAAAGCAATACGGTAAGCCCAAAGCCATCGGTCAATTTTTGAGACCAATCTTTTCAATTTTTGTTAACTGTTTTCTCCAAAATTTGTTTGATTTGTCAATTTGGAACTTCAAATTACCCAAAAGTTTAAGGATGGTATAAAGCGGACAACTTGTGGGTTATCGAGTAATTCTTCATTAAAATTTCAAAAGAAATATTGGAAAAATGGATCCCGTTATCACTGGTTATTGTGCCAGGTGTGTCGAACCTCGAAAAGATGTTTGCTTTGAGAAATTCTACAACAATTATATGGTCATTGGTTTTGCAAGGAACTGATCCGGCCCATTTTGAGACGTAATTGATAGCGAGAATGATATACAAGTTTCCAAAAGAATTGGAAAACGGTCCCATGAAGTTGATACCCCAAACATCAGAGATTTTGATAATAAGAATGTGGTTTAAAGGCATCATATCTCATCGAGAAATTCATCCAAGCATTTGACATCGATCGTAAGTTTTGCAAAATTCGAATGAGTCTTTGAAAAGAGAAGACCAATAGAAACCACACTGGAGCACCTTTTCCGTAGTTTTTCGAGGACCGAAATGTCCACCACATGCTTGATCGTGGCAAAATGAAAGAACACTCCTGATCTCATTATCTGGAATACAACATCGGATGATTTTGTCGGTGCAATATTTGGACAAGTATGGATCGTCCCAATAGAAATATTTAACATAGGACATGGATTTGTATTTGTCCTGTTTAGACCAAGATGAGGGAGCTTCTTTAGTAACTAAGTAGTTCACTCTATCAACGTACCATGGATTGGTAGAAATTGGAAGAAGTTGTTCATCGGGGAAGTTTTCATTGATTCGCAAAGAAGATGGTGCGTTCGAAAGACGAGACAAGTGATTGGCTATGACATTATCGGATCCTTTTTTGTTCTTGATTGTAAAACCAAACTCTTGTAATTAAAGGATCTAACAAATTAAGCGAAGACATATTGAAGCGCAAAATGGTCTGTGTACACAGGAATGTGTGACCCAATCAAGCAAGGTTGAAACTTTTCGAGTGCAAAAACAACAACTAGAAGCTCCTTTTCTATTGTTGTGTGTTGAGTTGAGTGTCGTTTAGAGTCATACTAGCGTAGTTGTGACGACCCAAAATTTTGAACATTTGAAATCGAAATATTTGATTTAATTTTAATATTTGGAAGTTAATTTTTAACTTGAATTTCAAATTTAACTATGGGTTTGGCAATTTAATTTTTGGAATTTATCATTAAAATTCTAGTAAAATATTTTATCTTCAATTTTAAGCTTGCTAAAAATAATTTGATGGCTTGGAAAATTTATATTGATAATATTGAAGATAATAGAAGCTTCAGAATTGAATTTGAAAATGCTTTGTTTAGTTTTGATAATTAACATTTAAATCGATATTTAAGCCATCCGGGGCATAGTCTTGAAATTCGAGAAAACCAGTTCCATTGGATCCATAATATTGTATTATTATCGAATTTCAATTTTTGTGGTATTTGAAGTGATCGTTTGGCCGTACGGTCAATAAACGCGCTGAAATCTAAATCGAAAATTTGATATTTTAACTGATCCAAAAAGGCTATCTTCTCCATACGATCGAATTTAGCCTCGAAACCTTTTCCGTTGCGTTCGGGTAGGGGTTAAACACTATAAATGCCTAGCGGCATGCCTCGATAAGAGATCAAGATTTTGAGTTACGATTTCGTGACATTTAAAATTTAAAATTTAATTGTACATGTGTTGACTGGTCAATTCTCAATCCCCTCAGAACTTTTTACCTTCGTTCAATTACTGTAGCGTATGCAGACACGCTAGGCAAACATTTGTCCTCCATGGGACACATGGCATTTCAACAAATTAAATAATAATAAAACGATAATCAGTTCGTTCAAAAAAAAGAAAGCAAAAATATAATGGCCGAGATTTCTTTTCGTCATCTCCTTCCCCTTTCTGTTCGTTTTCAAAATTTATAAAAATATAAATGGAGAATGCAAAAAAAAATCCCAGATCGATTTCTTCGTTCGAATTTTTTTTAATGAATGATAGTACTCAAATTTTGGTGGGTTACTAGCTCTCGACTCGGGAATTGAAGAAGCATTCGCCTTCAAAATCGAAGGGAAACGGTTCGCAATGGGTCTTGGAGGCCGTGACTGACATTGTGTCACCAATGGAGTTCGTCGTGGGATTTAGGTTTCATGGTAGATGGTGGCCGAGCTGGGGGCTAATGCGTGCGCACGCGAGGATATGGTGGCAGGATACTGTGGAGGTCGCGGTTGTCCAAGATAACGCGATGGAAAGCAGCGGAGTTGGATTCATACTCTATGGAGGCGGAGTCTCTGGCGATGGTGGGCGCGTGAAGCAGGCAGTCGCTACTTAGGGCGAAGTGGAGGGGAATTAGGCGCAGGCGATGTCAGGGTTGTTCAGTCAATTCTAGTTGACGAGTTGAGGTTCGGTTTCTTCGTTTTGTTTGTTTTATGATAAATTATTTAAACCTAAGTTATGGTTACTAAATTGAATTCTTGTAGGAAGAAATATATATATATATATTATATATATATATATATATCTATATATATATAGTATAAACTGTTACAACAGAGAAGGAAAAAATATATGTGAATGAGAAAGAAAACATAGGAAATTTAAATGTTATAGAGTTTATATAAAGATAGATGTTTAAATCTATATATATTATTTTATAAAAAGAAAAATTTGTAGTTTCAAAGAAAAAAATAAAATATATATATATATATATTCTCTTACCAGTTTATTTTTAAACAATGGATTTGGGTGATTAAAATTTTCAATTAACTTATTTTGCTTATTTTAGTAAAAAAAATTTTGTTTTTAAAGGAAATTAGTTTAAAATAAAATCACTAGTTAATTATCAAATGGAAATTTAATTGTTCAATTTATTTCGAATTTTGATAAACTGCATAAATATTTATACAAGGTCCAAAATCGAGAAACAAGCCGGATATGGAAATGGATTGCAAATAAAAGGGCAAAAGTGAGATCTTCTCACTCAAATTATAATAATTGAAAATTTCAGTTATTGATTGATTTTTGATTTTCGATAGTTAAATTTAGATCTGTTGATTGTGTGCTTGGATAATAAATTATTATCATTTGTATTGATTTAGATCCTATATGCCACACAATAGCGGATGATGTTATATTAACACCATATACCGTGATATTCCACCTTGAAGTGGAATTGGTATTATATATGTATTTGGAGTGATTGGTTTCCCGCATTATATAGTGGATGAGACCCTATGCGTCGCATAATAGCGGATGATATTTTATAAATTCCATATACCGTGATATTCCACCTCGAAGTGGAATAGGTATTTAACCGTTATGCTAACATATATGGATGCAGGGAAACAGGTTGGAGGGATCCAACTGGATTCCTCAAACTTTTGAATTTATTTCAATGTTGTGTGTTGATTATTTATAATCTGCGTGTGATTATATTTGTAACTGAAATCATTGAAGGCTATAGTTTAGCTGAATATATTTTTGGTATCATAGGATACCAGAAATAAGTGAAATTGGATTTGTAAATTTAAGTAGAAAATCTATAGTGAAATCCTATTGAATAAAATTCCAAAATATGGAAAAGTTTAATAAATGGATTTCAAGTAATAATATTCAAAAGGTGAAGAATTTATTTTAAAAATATGGTTTTTAAATAATTTGGAAAAGATAAAGGAATTTATTTTAAAAATAAATTCGAAAATTGATTTGGTGTTAAAAGAATACATCTTTGGGAAATCAATACGAAAATTGATTTGGTGTTTGAATGAAAATTGATTTTGTGTTGAAATAAATTTAGAAATCAATTTGGAATTTTATTTGTTGTTTAAAATGAAATTTGTAATCAATTTGGAAATTGATTTGATGTTTGTAAATGATTTTTGAAATCGATTTAAAAATCATATATAGTGGATATTTGGGAATTTGAATTCACAATGGGAATTTAAAAAGGAAAGTAAATTTTTTTAAAAAATAAATATTGTTTTATTTTTGAAAGTGTGGAAAGGAATTTACGGATCTGGAACGTAAATTTAAAATAAATCCAGAAGGATTTATTATTTGATTTAAAATGATCCATTTTGAAAAGGAAGGTGTATTTTCCCAGAAAAGCCGAGTATGCTTTTAAAATAGCTTTTGAAATATAAATTAAAAGTTCTAGAGTTGGTTTTAAAAGAATATCTTGGAGAAATTAGTTTCTTAAGTTATTTCATAAATCTTTAAAGTAAAGATTTGTTTAATTAATTAATTATGGAAGTAATGATTTAAAGATTTAATTGATATTGGTTTTGGAAAGTGGATATTAATTAATTATGGAAGTAATGATTTAAAGATTTAATTGATATTGGTTTTAGAAATTGGATATTTAAATAGTTATATCATATCTACTAATTTTGTTCTAAAATTAGTTTGGACTTGAATTTTTATATGAGACATTAGTATAATATTTTCATAACTAATATTTAAGAAAGTGTTTTAAAATAGTTTTATCTTAAATATTTCCAAGTATATTTTGGATAAGCATTTTAAATTATTTGAAAATATTTGAACTCGGCAGATTTTCAGTGGAAATGAAGGAATATTTGGAAATGTTTTCTGCGTAAGGAAAAAATGATTTGAAATTTGTTTTCAAAGTATTGAAACGTGGAAAAGTGATTCGAAATTTGTTTTCAAAAGATTGAAAGGTGAAAAGTGATTTGAATTTGTTTTCAATTGGTTGAAATGTTAAAATTATATCTTGCGACGATATTTTGAAAACAATAATTGAGGGAAAAATTATGTAAATCTTGGTGATTGTTGTGAATGTTGATTGATAGTTACATAACCGACTATAATATTGGCCTTTTAATGGCATTTGAATTTCGATGCGATCGGGGGTCGGATTTCAAATGGATATTCGAAAACCACATCGAACCTTTGTGATTGTGATGAATCTTTTGTTTAAAAGATCAATGAGGAAATTGTTGTGATTTGTTTGAAATCTGAATGTAACACTTATTATTAAAATAAGCGCAAGTTATTCGGATTTGCCAGGAGAGGACTTTGTGTCATAAAACTCATTCCGAACAATGATACGACGAAATGGGATTGCATTTGAAGATGGTGTTGAAGACCGGGTATTTTCGAAAGCGAAAGGATTACCTGTCGAATGTCTCTACATTGGGTTGCTCCGGTATAGAGATTTAATCACCCTTTGTGAGGGGGATTTCGGACGTGATTGGTGAATATCTGGATTACAAGGGCTTCTTTTGAAGTGCCTTCGGTTCCGTTCGATCCCGAAATGGACTTGTATGGATGTGTGTCTGACGTTACACTTTGAGATGTAAAAATGGTTTTTATCAAATACATTTCTTTGGTGGTGGAGAATTTATTCTCTTAACTTAACACCCTTCTCTGAGACGTACGAGCTCAGAGGTTATGTAGTTGATGGTTCCTAGTGATATATTTCCAAATTGGTAATGTGGCATACGAAGCGCTGCTAATCATTTGTTGATCGAAGCATGGCTTTGTGAAACAATGTATTTTTGTGGATGAGACTTTGTCGGACCTCACAGCCCGAAAATGGTCGAAACAGGAAGGATGCGGCAAGGTTATTTAGGGGTAGCGTCCCCTGAGGGTATGTCATTTCCTTCTGGAAAAGGGTAGTATCATGGTATGGAGCTTAGATGTTTTACCTATGTTGCTGCCGCAAATTTATTATTCTTTGTGGTTGTTGATTTGTGGTTGAGGATCCTCAGATAAAGGTCGCAAACCACAGGAGGATGACATACTCGTGTAGTAGTTACCTAGTTACAGAGGTAATCCGGCCTTGTGTTGGTCGAGAGTTGTTTAAGTTCTCGAGGCTTCCCTCCATGTGGCCGTAGAAAGTTCCTTAGCCTGACCATTTGTTGGAAATCCAAAGAAACAATACGAGCCCCTTACGATTGCAATTGTATAACCTGCCTCCTCAGGAGGTAGCTATAGCAGGCATAATATAACGATACCTATGCTGGCTAAGATTAATATTATACTTTCGAAATGTTTTCTGCACTATGCACTAATGATAATAATAAAATTATTTTGTGTATCAAGTGTATTTGACTATCATAAGGTGAAATATCCTCCAATTGTGCGCTTGCATTGTGTGCGTGGGGAGGCCTTATGGTAGTTTCATTTTCCAAAAGCACAACGGATTTCTTTTTATTTTCTTTGTGGAAATAACCGTTTTTATGATCTCACACCAGTCTCATGACTCACCTGGAGTTTATTGTTCCTTTTCTAAACTCTGGGTGCCACCAATTTCCACACGGGTAGCCTGGAGTCAGATTATCAGTTATTCCGGAGCGAAGTCAGAAAAGAGATGCTGTGGAGATTTGGAGCAAGCTGGATGGCGAGGCGTATCACTAGTATATGTAATATTTCCTTTCCGCTGTTGTGTTGTTGTACACTCTGATAATGTATGTATAAACTGATATAGAGTTTTTTCTTTAAAGATATTTATTTATCTACTCTATATTGTTCCGCTGTGAAATGTGAGATTCTGTTTATTGTTTCTATTCTTCTTCTATCTTCTTCTTCTTAAACCCTAACAAGTTCGGTTTTTCGGCATTCGACCGTGCGACATTGGATGTAGTGGACGTATCGATGTCAACTTTCGGGCGTCGAAAAATTGGACCGTGATATTTTGGTATCAGAGCATTTGGTTCAGCGACAACCTTGGCTCTGTTGGGGATTACTCATTAGAGATAGAGTCAGTAGTACTCTAGAATGAGTTGTGTGTAATAATAGATATGAGCACGTATTTGTTAGTGAATATGAAATTGTTTTATATTGTATTGACTTATCGGTTGATTGTTTATAGACTCTAGTCGGTGCAGTTTGGCCAACTATGTCGATAAGGTTTCTAAACTCTTAAACAAGATAAACCGACACAATATTGTGTTAAAAATAGGGTAAATGAGATAATTTACCCAAATTATTTTTGTATATAAAAGGAATAATTTTCCGTAAATTATTATAGTAGTATATGATTGCTTGGATGTTAGGAGGTGATAATATTACATTATTATCATTAAAATTGAATAAGAAATCGAAATCAAAGCTAAAAGATGAGAAATAAATTCAGATAACTAATGGGATTTGTAAATATAAATTATAAACGTGATTTATAATTTGAAATAGAATTCCAGAGAAATATTTGAAAAGAATTTGAAAGGATTTGAAAATTTTGAAATTTGGAAAAGACTAAATTCCCTTGGAGTTTGGAAATGGTTTTCAAAGGTTTAGGGAAAATGTTCTGAAGGGATAAAAGCTCTAAACTCTTTTCGATCGCTGAAAAATAATTTTCGGTGATGACTGCAGTATCATCGGTGTTCATTTTCGAGTTTCTTGGAGAGGAATTGCTGCCAAATTGTTTTAAATGAAAGTTGTTTGCAAACTGGTTTTGGTTTTGGGAATTCAAAAGAAAATTTGAATTGATTTCAAAGATGATTTTTGAAAAATTTGAAAGACTTTGGAATCTGATAAAAAATAGTTATGGAATAAAATTTATTAAGGTGGAGAATAATATTGTGAATGAATAAATAAATTTACAATTGAAAGTCAATGAAGGTGAAATAGAATGTTGGAATTCATTTCGAATTTGTAAGCAAATAGAACTAGAACTGGAATTGAATTTGATTTGTGATAAACAAAGCGAAGTATTAAAATAAAATTAGTAAGTGAAACAAATTGAAGAAATGACAAATTAAATATGGTTTGAAATGAATTGAATTCAATAATTATAAATGAAAGGTAAATTGAATTCATATTGAATTTGAAATCCAATATAAATATAAGTGGATATAAACCGAAGTGGTGAAATGAAAATACGAATAAGAAGTGTATTGAATATTTACATTAAACTTAATAAATAAATGGCAAAATTCTTAAATAAATTGTGAATTGAGGAAATATTCGAAGTTGATGTTTGAGCGAAGATTTAACTTGAAATTGTGAAATTGTAATTGTGAATAAGGAAATGAAGATAATCAAATGTGAATAAAAAGGAAAAGAAAATTGATATAGCTAATAATCAATTGGGATAAATACATAGGATGTACGTATATTATTTTATTCGCATGACGATTTGATCCAGAATTCGAGCATAGAATTTCAAGATATTTATATCGATCCGAGTTAGAATTTTTTTACTCGATTTTCGATGACGAACCTGGATATGGATTTTTGGCTGATTCTGGAAATTCTCTATTATAGTTTACGGCTATGTAAGGAGAATGACGGTTTCTGATCAAGAAACCAGATCCGAGTCCGCACTAGGAAGTCGGGTAGGCGATATTAGTTCGAAAGTGAAATTGTGTGATCGAGTGAGCGATCGAATTTGATATTACGTATGAATAATGTAAGTATATCGTATGGGTTCGAATTAAATTAATATTGAAATTTCATAAAGAAATGTGTAAAATGGTTTTGAATGTTGTGGCTAGACATTGTTGTTAAGAAAGATATACAGGTGATATAAAGAAAATGGAATTGGATTTTGGTTTCGAAGATAATGTAAATTGCTCGAAAAAGGTATGTATTTTAAATTTCAGTATGAAATTTGATGATTTTCTTGTCCAGCCGCTTGGCGTTTTGTTTTCATTTTGAATCTGGAGGCCCATGATGCCATTTTGTAGTCATACCGAGCTAGCCGCGCAAAGGAGACGTTGGTGAAATTTTCGAAAATTTAGGGAGCTAGAAATATTTTGATAAAATTTTGAAAAATTAAATTTAAATTTGAATTGTTGGGAACATAAAGTTGCTTGGAAACTATGGAAGACTTTGGAAAGTTATTTGAAGTGAACGGGTCTTCAATAGAAAGATCTGTTTTGGCAAATTGATAAAAATATTTGGTTTGAAAAAATAGGAAACGGGTTGAGGATCATTATTCTTAACTAGTAATTTCGGGACGAAATTCTTTTAAGGGGGAACAATGTGACGACCTAGAATTTTGAACATTTGAAATTGAAATATTTGATTTAATTTTAATATTTGGAAGTTAATTTTTAACTTGAATTTCTTATTTAACTATGGGTTTGGCAATTTAATTTTTGGAATTTATCATTGAAATTTGAGTAAAATATTTTATCTTCAATTTTAAGCTTGTTAAAAATAATTTGATGGCTTGGAGAATTTATATTGATAACACTGAAGATAATAGAAGCTTCAAAATTGAATTTGAAAATGCTTTGTTCGGTTGTGATAATTATCGTTTAAATCGATATTTAAAAAAATAGCCTTCCGAGGCACAGTCACGGAATTTGACGAAACGAGTTCCATTGGATCTGTAATATTGTATTATTATCGGATTTCAATTTTCGTGGTATTTGGAGTGACCGTTTGGCCATACGATCAATAAACGCGCTGAAATCTAAATCGAAAATTCGATATTTTAACTGATCCAAAAAGCTATCTTCTCCATATGATCGAATTTAGCCTCGAAACCTTTTCTGTTGCGTTCGGGATAGGGGTTAAACATTATAAACGCTTAGTGACACACCTCGATAGGAGATCAAGATTTTGAGTTACGATTTCGTGACGTTTAAAAATTTAAATTTAATTATACATGTGTTGACCAGTCAATTACCAACCCCTTCAGAAATTTTTACCTTCATTCAATTAATGTAGTGTATGCAGACACGCTAGGAAAAATTTTATCCTCCGTGGGACTCGTGACGTTCAAAAAATTAAATTATAATAAAACGATAATTAGTTCGTTCAAAAAAAAGAAAGCAAAAATATAATGGTCGAGATTTCTTTTCGTCATCTCCTTCCCTTTTCTATTCATTTTCAAAATTAACAAAAATAAAAATGGCGAATGAGAAAAAAATCCCAAATCGATTTCTTCGTTCGAATTTTTTTTAATGAATGATAGTACTCAAATTTTGGTGGGTTGCTGGCTCTTGACTCGGGAGTGGAATAAGCGTTCGCCTTCACATTCGAAGGGAAGCGGTTCGCAATGGTCTTGGAGGCCGTGACTGACGCTGTCTTGTCAGTGGAGTTCGCCGTGGGATTTAGGGTTCATGGTAGAAAGTGGCCGAGCTGGTGGCTTATGTGTGCGCACGTGAGGATGTAGTGGCAGGTTATTGTGGAGGTCGCGGTTGTCCAAGACACCGCGATGGTAAGCAGCGGAGGTGGAGTCATACACTATGGAGGCCGTGTCTCTGGCGATGGTGGGTGCATGAAGTAGGCAGTCTCTGTTTAGGACAAAGTGGAGGGGAAGCAGGCGCAGGCGATGTCAGGGTTGTTCAGTCATTTCTGGTCGACGAATTGATGTTTGGTTTCTTCGTTGTTTTATTTTCTGATAATTTATTTAGACCTAAGTTATGGTTACTAAATTGAATTCTAGTAAGAAGAAATACACACACACACACAGATATACACACACGCGCGCGCGTTTGGTATAAACTGTTAGAACAGAGACGGAAAAAATATTTGTGAATAAGAAAGAAAGCATAGGAAATTTAAATGTTATAGAGTTTATATAAAGATAGATGTTTAAATCTATATAGATTATTTTATAAATAGAAAAATTTGTAGTTTCAAAGAAAAAAATAAAATAAAATAATATATATATATATATATATTCTCTTACTAGTTTATTTTAAATAATGGATTTGGGTGATTAAAATTTTCGATTAACTTATTTTGATTATTTTAGTAACCATTTTTTTAAAGGAAATAGTTTAAAATAAAATCACTGGTTAATTATTCAATGGAGATTTAATTGTTCGATTTATTTCAAATATTGATAAACTGCATAAATATTTATACAAGGTCTAAAATCAAGAAACAAGCCGGAAATGGAAATTGATTGCAAATAAAAGCGCATATGTGAGATCTTCTCACTCAAATTATAATAATTGAAAATTTCAGTTATTGATTGTAGAATTGTGATAGTTAAATTTAGATTTGTTGGTTGTGTGCTTGGATGATAAATTATTATCAGTTGTATTGATTTTAACCCTATGCGCCGCATAATAGCGGATGATGTTATATTAAACCCATATACCGCGATAGTCCACCTTGAAGTGGAGTGATTGATTTTCCGCATTATATAGCAGACGAGACCCTATGCGTCGCATAATAGCGGATGATATTTATTAAATCCCATATACCGCGATATTCCACCTCTAAGTGGAATTGGTATTTAACTGTTATGCTAACATCTGTGGATGCAGGGAAACAGGTTGGAGGGATCCAACTGGATTCCTTAAGCATTTGAATTTGTTTCAATGTTGTGTGTTGATTATTTATAATCTGTGTGTGATTATATATGTGACTGAAATCTTTGAAGGCTATAGTTTAGCCAAATATATTTTGGTACCATAGGATACCAGAAATAAATGAAATTGGATTTTTAAATTTAAGTAGAAAATCTATAGTGAAATCCTATTGAATAAAATTCCAAAATATGGGAAAAAGTTCAATAAATGGATTCAAGTAATAATTTTCAAAAGGTGAAGAATTTATTTTAAAAATATGGTTTTTAAATAATTTGGAAAAGATAAAGGAATTTATTTTAAAAATAAATTCGTAAATTGATTTGGTGTTAAAAGAATACATCTTTGGGAAATCAATACGAAAATTGATTTGGTGTTGAAATAAATTTAGAAATCAATTTGGAATTTGATTTGGTGTTTAAAATAAAATTTGAAATCAATTTGGAAATTAATTTGATGTTTGTAAATTATTTTTTAAATCGATTTAAAAATCATATATCAGTGGATATTTAGGAATTTGAATTCACAATGGGAATTTAAAAAGAAAGGGAAATTTGTTTTAAAAATAAATATTGTTTTATTTTTAAAAGTGTGGAAAGAAATTTACGGATCTGGAACGTAAATTTAAAATAAATCCAAAAGGATTTATTATTTGATTTAAAATGATCCATTTTGAAAAGGAAGGTGTATTTTCACTGAAAAGCTGAGTACGCTTTAAAATAGCTTTTGAAATATAAATTAAAAGTTCTAGAGTTAGTTTTAAAAGAATATCTTGGAGAAATTAGTTTGTTAAATTAATTTGTAAATCTTTAAAGTAAAGATTTAATTAATTAATTAACTATGGAAGTAATGATTTAAAGAATTAATTGATATTGGTTTTAGAAATTAGATATTTAAATAGTTATATCCTATCTACTAATTTTATTTGAAAATTAGTTTGGACTTGAATTTTAATATGAGACGTTAGTATAATATTTTCATAACTAATATTTAAGCAAGTTTTTTAAAATAGTTTTATCTTAAATATTTCCAAGTATATTTTGGATAAGCATTTTAAATTATTTTAAAATATTTGAACTCAGCAGATTTTCAGTGGAAATGAACAAATATTTGGAAAAAATTTCCGCGTAAGGAAAAATTATTTGAAATTTGTTTTCAAAGTATTAAAATGTGGAAAAGTGATTCGAAATTTGTTTTCAAAAGATTGAAAGGTGAAAAATAAATTGAAATTTGTTTTTAAATGGTTGAAGTGTTAAAATTATATCTTGCGAAGATATTTCGAAAATAATAATTGGGGGAAAAATTATGTAAATCTTGGTGATTGTTATGAATGTTGATTGATAGTTAGATAACTGACTATCAATATTGGCCTTTTAACGGCATTTGAATTTCGATATGACCGGGGGTCGGATTCCAAATGGATATTCGAAAACCATATCGAACCTTTGTGATTGTAAGGGATCTTTTGTTTAAAAGATCAACATGGAAATTGTTGTGATTTTTTTGAAATCGTAATGTAGCACTTATTTTTAAAATAAGCGCACATTATTCGGATTAGCCGGGAGAGGACTTTGTGTCATAAAAACCATTCCAAATAATGATACGACGAAATGGGATTGCATTTGAAGAAGGTGTTGAAGACCGGGTATTTTTGAAAGAGAAAGGATTACGTGTCGAATGTCTCCGCATCGGGTTGCTCCGGTATAGAGATTTCATTACCCATTGTGATGGGGATTCAAGATGTGATTAGTGAATATCCGGATTGCAAGGGCTTCTTTTAAAGTGCCTTCGGTTCCGTTCGATCCCGGAACGGACTTGTATGGATGTGTGTCTGACGTTTCACTTTGAGATGAAAAGCTGATTTCTATCAAATACATTTCTGTTGGTGGAGGAGAATTTATTCTCTTAGCTTAACACCCTTCTCTGAGACGTACGAGCTCAGAGGTTATGTAGTTGATGGTTACTAGTGATATATTCCCAAATTGTTAATGTTGCATACGAAGTGCTGCTGATCATTTGTTGATCGAAGCATGACTTTGTGAAAAAGTGTAGCTTTGTTGACAAGACTTCGTCTGTGACGACCCGGTATTTCAGCAGTATTATTTTAATAGATATTTAATCTAATTTGAATAAAAAGTAAATTGATCATTCTTAAAATGAATAAATCTTTTGGAATAATTGCCATTTATTTATAATGGATTTGTATTTTAAAAAGGAAATTGGTTTGGAGATTTAAAATAAATCTCTTAATAATATTTATAGCAAAATTTATCTTATATAATTTAATTAAAATACTTTGTTTTGTTATCATGTGATAAATAAATATGTAGATGTGGACGATAATGTTTAAATTAAAATCTAAATCTATCAACATAAAAATAAGTCAAATATATGAATATAACTTAATTGTTGACAGATAAAATACAAATAGAAATAAATATAAATATAAGTAAGTAAACCATATTGAATATAACTTAAATATTGATAGTTAGAAATAAAAAAAGGAAACAAGGATTAAATAATTTTGGTAAACATACAACATAGATTTAAAATTGGTAAGAACAGAGTATAAAAACACAAGTATATATAAAACATAACTTTAACATTTGTAAACAAAGCATAAGTTAAAGCAAGAAAATAAGGCCTGACAAACACTTATATATGGAGTACAAGCTAAAGTACAAAATGGAACAAGGCCAAAGAAAAGTAAAACCTGAGACAAATATGTACATGAGTTCAAACTAGATAATAACAAAACATAATATCTTCATTTGCAAGCTAAGTTTTTGCCTGCAAAGTGTATATTTTCGTACAAAATATTTATGTACAGCTAAACATAATTATAGTTTGTAAACGAATTAAGAAACAAAGCATTTAAATGTTTTCATCTCAGCCACCAACATTTGTACAGCCGAAATTACAGTAACTATCCTGATATAACCTACTCAAAGCCATTTCTATTTATATATGTACTATTCTATTTCCTTCACATAATTTAGAAATTTAAAAGCAAACCTGGAAAGAAAAAAAACAAAAAGAAAATAAACATTATCGCCTTGCAACTCAAACAAATTCAAACAGCAAAACAAAAGGGAAGCTATCAAAAAATTCATCTGCAGTTTTCTTCATCAACCTTGCTTTCTGTTCAAATATTTTAGTGAGTAAACTACTTTTCTTAAAAATTTAATTATGATAATTAGTCCCTGAAGCTTGTGTTGCTATATATTATTAATCAGAGGACCTGAATTTATTTTTGTTACTGTAAGCTTTATGTTCTTCATGGGTTTTAAGCTTTTGAGCATAGAAGTGGTAAATAATATTAATATTTCTTCACTTAAATCAATTTAAACCTAGGAATTTAAGTTAATTAAGTTTGTTTAACTTAAATCATAAGCCTGGGAATTTAATTGAAGCAGAACAGTATAATATAGGCACTGTTTGTTCAGGTTACTGTAAAAAGGAATCAAAAGCTAAAATTTGAATGTTCTAATTTGAAAATTTGATCTCATATTTTGAATTAGCAAACAAAGTTAGGATTTATAAATTAGAAATGATGATTTTTAGATTAATATTGAAGGTGCAGTTTAAATATGAGTAAAAGTTACATTTTTGTCAATATCTATTGATTCGATTAATTTTAATTGTTGAAACTTTTTATGATGCAAACTTGAAGACGTATTAACATGGGAAAATTGTTAAATATTTTTTTCGATGCAAGAATTTTGGGAACGATTCGAATATAGGGTTTGGAATCGCATTTTTCTAGGCTCTGTTAAATTCGTCTTCTCGACACCGTGGATTGATCGAGTGTCACGCAAGCTTGGGTGAAGGCCGGGGAAGGTCTGGACATGGCGTTGGCGAAAGGGCTCTGCCTCCGGTGATGGGTGGTGGTAGAATGAGGTGGATATCGGTGTGGAGTTCGAGCCTTTGGTTCAAGCTACAGGCGAATTTTCGTGTTCGTCCAAATCGTGACAATTTGAGCTTTGATTTCGAATGTGGAGTCGATTTTTGGTTTGTGGGTGGCGTCAAGGGCTGTCGGAGGTGCGGCGAACCACCGTACACGTGCACGGTGGCATTTGGGTGTCCGATG
This sequence comes from Allium cepa, assembly GCA_030765085.1. Taxonomy (NCBI): domain Eukaryota; kingdom Viridiplantae; phylum Streptophyta; class Magnoliopsida; order Asparagales; family Amaryllidaceae; genus Allium; species Allium cepa. The sequence goes on from CM060931.1 coordinate 475,189,048, forward strand.
GAGTGTCGTGATGGTCGCGTGTTATTGCTTGAGATTTCTGGGTTTTGCTTCGATCGTTCTGGTTCGCACGCGTGAGTATGAGAGAATTGCAGTGGTTTAAATTTTCTAACATAAGCTAAATAAATAAATAAAAAGAAAGAAGAAGAAAAAGGAAACAGGTAAGAGAAGAAGAGGGTGGAAAGAGAGAGAGACGCGAGAAGGAGTAAGGGAAACTCGAGACTTTCTCGAGTAAGTGTGGTACGTGCTCGGGTCCTCTCCCTAATGTTTTTGCCTAAACACTGTAAGTATTTGATTAACAAGTTTCACATTAAATAAAGTAAATAATGTCTGGTTAGTTTTAAGTTAATATTTGATTTGAAGTTTATTAAAAGAAAGGTTTGTAAAAGTAATTAATTAATATAAGGTAATCAAAAAATGTAAATTAATTTATACTTGTAGTTAAATAAATAACTTTAATTAAATTTGTAATTAGAAATTAATTTTGTGTTTAAACCAATTTTCAAACTTAAGAATCTTAATTAATTGCTCAAAATTAATTAATAATAAATGGTAGTTAACTTAAGTGATTAATTAAGAAATAAATGATTAACTAATTGATAATAAATGATTACTTAAAATAATTTGTGATAATCAATTAAGTAATTAAATTAATAATTAGCAGTTAATAAACGAGTAATTAAGTCTTATTGATTAACTGGGTTTAAGGGTATTTAAGGGATGGATTAACCAATTGAAATTAATTTGTTAATTAATTAAATGTAATCTCTTGCCGATTAATTAAATATAAATACTTGATGAGATTTAGTGAAGTAATTCACAATGACATGATGTAGTAAATTAAAAGAAATTTCTTAATGGGAAGTATTAAAGGGTAATTGCTTGGGTAAGTAATTACAGAGGGGTAATTACTATTTATAAGTAATTGGGGTTGATTAATGGATGCAATCAATTAAGTTTAATTGATTTATTTAGAATAAACATTCATGGTGTTGGTTAAGTATAATTACTGAATGAAAGTAATTGGATAATGATGAAATCTTAATGTAATTAAAGAATAATTACTCACGGAGGATTTATTAAGATGAATGATTATGGGATGGATAGTCAATGGGGTTGAAATTAATTAATAAGCAGGACTTAAAGGTAATTGATTTAATTCAATTATGGCTAATCAGATTTATTTCGTGATGGTGCGATTGGTTTATCTTGCTTATGTATGATTTAGTGATTGTTAAAATGCCCTGAATTGATTGATACCCCTGATGTGAAATGGTTTGTGATATGGTGTAGTTGGGGGGCAATGATAATGTGGTTATCTGTCAATGATGAATTGCTGAGTGAAAAGGGTGACATTCTTTATTTAAAGTTGAATTGCATTTCACTTAATAATTTGTGTTATGATGAACTGAATTCGAAGAGACCGGAGTCGGATATTAGAAAATACCCGAAACCACTTCGAATTTCTATAGATTGATATGTGAAATAAATAGGCTGGAATGAAATGATTTAAGTGAATTTGACCATTTAAATCTAAGATTTGGTACTTAGAATCAATATGTGGAATAAGTGTTATCTATAACAAAACTGTGGATTTTGAAATTGATTCGAGTTACCCGGGTTTATATGAGTTGTAAACTTTTGTATTCCATGTTAGATGGGTTTACTCACGCTGGTTTCTAGGCTGACCCGGGTGTTACTTTGATGTAATGCTCGGGTCAGCCCGAGTATTACAGATTTTCAGGTAGGTACGTTCTGGAGCTCAAGAGGAGAGCTGGATGGCGATAGCGTATAGAGTATTTCCGCTGTGTTTATATTATTGTTAATCTGAGTCACGATAATTGTATATATTCAGTGTCTGTATATATGTGAAACTCTGATGTATGTTAAATGTAATCGATAGATATAGTATTCTTTTGTAAACTGTTATTTATTATTATATTTTATCCGCTGCGAATGTGAGATGTTTGGTGTTCCTGTTCTTCTTCTATCTCTTTCTTCTTTTTCATAACTATCTGGAATTTTCGGGTTCGAAAATTTCGAGTCGTTACAGTTGGTATCAGAGCTGAAAGGTTAAGCGAGAACCTTGGCTCTGGTGGGGATTACTCATTAAATAGAGTCCAAAGTACTCTAGAATGAGTTGAGTGTATATATATATATATATATATATATATATATGAGAGCGTACTTGTTATTTTCTTATATAAAGGTTTTAAATGATTTTATATAAAATATATATTTTTATATATAAAGCAATATTTCCTTCTAATAAATATTAAGGTGATTGGTAGTTATTTTTGAAATTAAAATTAAGAAGTAATATAATACAATCAAATTGAAGTCTTGAATTGGAATTAAATTAAGAGAAATAGAAATACAACCAAATTTAAATTTAATGCATTGAAAATGAAATTCTAAATCTGGTCTCGGAATTTGAAAATTTTGTTTCAAAGTAATGAAAATAATAAATAAGTATTATTTGGATAACTGAGACTTGTTGGAAACAATGGGTTGTTTGAAATTTGATTTGAATTTAAAACCACGGGTGGTTTAAAATTGTAAAACATGGCTGGGAGGGCCAAGAAATAAATATGTATGTATGTATGGATATACATGATATCGAAGATAATTTGAAATAAACTCTAAGGGGTTGAGTTTTGATTTTTTCCTGAAGTGTGATGTAAAAACCCAAAGTGATATAAGTTTTAAGTGGGAAGATTATTATTGTGAAGTTTAAGGATTGAATGAGGTTGATTGGATTAAGTAAATTGGAATTTAACATTGGCAAAGTTAAATAAATGTAGAAAAAGCAACCTGAATTGGAAATTTCAAGATGAAATTGGAATTTAACTTGGAATGTTAAATGGTTGATTTGAATTGAGGATTTGTGTGATCTCAAAACGGGTTTGAGATTTAAAATTTGAAAATAGATGGACGTTTTAAAATAAATTGGATGATATCATCCTATTGTTAATAAAAATCTTTAAATTGAGAATGGTAATGTACAAATAAAATAAATTTGAATTATTAAGTTTGTAAAATATACTTGTTTAAAAACTAGCTTCAAACTAAAAGATAAAAATTGAATAATAAATTAAATTTTTTAAAATAAAATTGTATTGAATTCTTATTTGAACCTTGAAATACATAAGTAAAGATAATTTAAAATGGAATTTTGAGAACTGAATTCAGAAATTAAATTGATTAAAAACTTTAATAAAGGTTAATTTGGTTTAAATGGTTAAACCAACCTTTGAGAATTTAACTCGAATTTACATAATTCGAGATAGTTTAAATTCAAGATTGAAATTGAATTAGTTCAAAATTGAATTTGGTTTGAATTAATTTGATTGGTGATTGAAGATGTATAAGTTTAAAATTTAAATGGAAAATTGAATTGGATTAAACTGAAATGATTTGAATTTGAAATGAGTTCAATTGATAATAATTCACATTGATTGGAATAGTTTGAAATTATAATTAAGTTGAACAGGATTAAAATCAACTAGAATTTGATTTAAATTGGGGAAGGAATCAAGATTGATTCAACTTGAATTGGAAACAAATTTTAATAGAAATTGCAGTTATTCAAGTTAGAATTGAGTCAATTAATGGAAGTGTACATTGAATTGTTGGGGCAGTGAACAGTTTGACTCTTGACTATTTTAAATAAATTGTTTTAATACAAACTTATATTTGTAACATCCCGCCTTTTCGCACACTTTAAACCGACACACGTGCCAATTCAAAGCATACGCAAGGGCGGATTGTTACGGGGTAAATAAGAAAAAAACAGAGAAGAAATAAAACAAAATAGAATCTCACAGCGGAAGGATAAAATATAATAATCAATATACAGTTCATGATAACTGTTTACAAAATATTTATTTTACTTATACAATGAATATCAGAGTTACACATACCAATACAATCAATGCAGCGCAAATTTAGAGTGTGGTGCAATACTATAAATAATATAACACGGATTCTTCGTCTTCGTCCTCCAAAGCTAAAATCTTCGATCCTGAAACGCTCGGACTGACCCGAGCGAATTTGAAAAGACAAAAACACTCGAGTCAGACTAAAAGATCTTATGTGAGTTAAATTAACAGAAATGAATATGAGTACAGTAACTCAAGAGATGTTCGGGATTTACATCTCCTAAGGATCCGTTAAACTATTTACTATGTAGTATATTGCGCTATTATAATAGTGTCTATTTATAAAATAAACTTACTTTTTAATAGCGTTAAGGGGTTACCCATATAGCCCTTAACACAAATAATGCCAATAGTCTATACAGTACCGTAATACCTCCTGATCGGGAAGCTACCAGAGGATACTCCATAGGTACGACACAAATAGAAACTCGTAGTAAAGGCTCGGTATGGTAGGTGACACGGTACAACTAGGCAATGCCAGGGTAGATATACCAATTGCTATCCAGGCTGGTGGAAACGCGTAGCCGCAGTTACCGCCCACCTCGGACTAACTCCCCAAAATCAAAATATAGAAGTGGCCACTGAATCAATCCAAAATCAAAGTATAATATCGAAGAGGAGGGTCCGATCAGAGAAATGACCTCATTGGCCTGAGAATCGCTCCTGTTTTAGCCACCTTATGCTAACTCACGGGAGTCGGGTCCACGTATTTACCTTACAGGAAACGTCGCCACCACCTACTTCATTCTGGAATCTCCACCGCGTACACGGTTAGTCAAAGTGGTTTTCGGTATCGACAGAGAGTATGTCCATATCCGATCCCGGTCTCTTTGCCAACCCATCGTTATTATAACACCGCGGTCATTTAAAAATAGGTTATACTTTAAAAATCAGAATAAACATTCCATTTCATAACCATGAATACGATATCATTTCAAAACCCAAAACCATATTTTATCACTTATCCCAAATATAATTCTTTTCCAAAATCATAATGCTTTAACTTCATAGCGTATGAAAATCAAATATTTTCAAAGCATAATATTTTGAAAATCATAATTTAAAACCATAACTTCTAAAACTTGAATGGTTTGGACATTCAACGGTATATGAATTAAATGGTTTAACTTAAATGTTACTTTGTAAAGAAAATAGTTCTCATGGCTTTACAAATACATTTCTTTATTAAAGTCTAAACCAAAATTTATATTATCTCTCTCAAGTTCCAAAACCACTTCAATTTATTTATATATACGTATATCCATTTTGAGTATCAATATTTCAAACTAAAGTTGGATTTTATGCTTTCAACAAAGCAATTGTTCTATTAATTAGTCTTGAATATTCATATAAAATCCATAAATAATAAGACTTCAATTTCTAGTAATAAAATATATATATTTTTCCCAATTCAAATTATACTAGAATATTCATTTCAATTTATTTTGGGAAAAATCCAATTATAAATATCATATCTTAAAATTTCCAAACTTAACATTTAAACATATGATATAAATTATTAAACTCCATTTTCTTAATTTTCTTCCATTTTTAATAAAGATTTTTATACACCTTTTAATTTCAAAATTTTCAACTTCATATGTATATATATATGGAAGAAAAATATTTATACAATATAAAATTTAAGATTATTATAAACCGTATTCCATCCAAACCATAGAAATCACATTTAAATAGTTATATATATACCGCGGTGCCTGTATATAATTTTCTATCCTATGGTCAAGTGATACAGATATTTATCATTTCAATCCGCAGTTTAAAAGATATAAAATTTTGCGGTTATATATCATTTCAAACCACAATCCCGAATGAAATGAAATATGCATGATAATTTGCAATTTAATGATATACAATAAACATCCATTCATCAACATCATCCATCATCCAAATCGCAATCATCAATCAATATCAATCAATAACAATATTATTTTTGGTACTACATAACAGGTAATACTGGCAATTTTATTCAAATTAAATTTAACAGCTATTAATCTACAGTCTATATTCAGAAATAAATTATATAACTGTTAACTAGCAGTTCATATACAAACAAATAAATTTTAACTGTAAATTTATACGCAATAAATTAATTAAATTAACAGTTAAATTAAATAAATGCAATTCAACAGATATGAATAAAATAAACATGCCAAATACTCATAAATAAATTTCTATTCATTTCTAAAATTAATTTAAACAAACATAAAAGCTTCTAGTAGCTGTGAGTGGGTTAAAACACTCACCTTTGAATTTAAATCGAAATTAAATCCAATTTAAACTCAAAATTTGGACAGCCTCCAAATTCATCCAAACTAGTGCCAAAACGTCAGAAATTCCGATACGATCCCATCAAAACAGACCGCGCGCGAATCCGAGCTCGTATGCAAAATTTATGAAAATTTGAAAAATGGAAAATTCTGGTCCTGGGTCGACTTCGGGTTCGACTTCGGTGCGCCGCCTCAATTCCCCGGTGCTTGCTTGGAGTTTTCGCCAAAACGATCCGGAGCGACCCGAGTCATTTTCTTCCTGACCCGAAGTTGCTCTAGGGTTTTCTCCCTTGAAACCCGAAGCGCGACCAGAAGCTGCTGCAGATCCGATTTTTTTTTTTTTGAAATTTTTTTTGAATTTTTTTTTTTTTTGGAATTTGAGAATTAGGTTTTTTTTTTCTGCCATTAGAATGAGGAGTTGAGAAGGAGATCTACGTATAGAAAAATGAAAATAAGGAGTGGCTAGGGTTTATAACAGGTTATATATAGACAAGACTGAAAAATAATAGATGGATCGGATTGGATCTAAACATAAGTTTAAATTTAGGCATAAACATATATGTAATAAACTAGCATTAAATTTTGAAACGTGAATTGATTAATTAGAAATAAATTACCCAAATGTTCTTATTCCATCAAATTTTATTTACTGAAGGTTGCACTTAATCTAATTTATACATCTTGCCCCTTTTGTCTTTAAATCAATAAATTTTATATAGTATATAGATTTATCATTAATTTTATCTATTCTTCCTTTTTAGGCAATGTTCTATATATTAGATTTCATTTAAATGCAATAAATCATACTATCGTAGTTATATCCAATTAAATAAATAAATGTTGATTCCTACTCTTTTTATCCAACAATTGTTTACGTTTTATTCCATAAATACTTCTACACACATCCTGGATTTTGTATAAATGGTTGTAACGTTAAATCTTGTCTACTTCCCATTTTATATTTAAGGTTTCTAAAACCGATTAATATTATTCCCTAGTCCAAACACCCTTTTGCCCAATTCATATTAACATATCCTTAAATTAGATTAATTCCTAATGATGTAATAGTTAAACATAAATTTCACTTATTTGAAATAAATCCACAATTTAATTTCAAATAAATCAATAAATTTTGGTTTATCACTTCTTAAATACCCAATCGTCATAATTGAATTAAAACTACATTTATCACATTTTATAGAATTTACCATCTTAAGTGACAAATCAAAACTACCCTAACTGCACAAATTTAGGGTAATCAATTTCAATTGCTTTCCCATTAAACTACATAAATTATCCAAATGAAACCTAAGTGAAACGTTTATTTATTTAAAAATCTTACTGTTTAAATGAATTTATCCTTTACGATATAATTTACATTTGACTTGATTTCTCATTTATTTTGCAAAACGGTAAATTCCAATTGCTACCAACATTATATTTAATATAAATTTGAATCCAAATAATTGGTATTGCACAACCTTATTGCGTACATTTACATATAGTTACAACTAAGTCAATACACTAATTTCATGAATTCATAAATAAATCCACAAATTTCCATTGACTCTTTATATTCAAAATCAATTGCAAAGGTTTAAAAGTTGCTAAATTTCGATTTCAGTAATTCCTTTAATTCCATTCAAAATCAGCAATTATCTATTAAATGTCCCAAAATTTCTATTAAATAAATCTAACGAATCTTTAATATAAATTAGATGAATTAAATATTGCATTCAAACTATTGCATTAATATCTTCCGTTTCACTTTAAAGTAACTAAATTTGTCAATTATAATACTTATTTCAATTTCTTAAAATAACCCTTTATTTACATTGAACCCAATTTAATTAAGTTTCCAATTGATTAGATTCAATTTCAACATTTAACTACCCTTAAGTTTTAGGTTATAAACAATTTATATGTATTCTTTCTTAATTATTACTTTGCAACTTCTCGTATAAATTTCACAATCAAACATAAATTTTAAAGTAACGCTTAATAAATATGCTCCTATAATTTCTCAACTTTTAAACGAACGTTACTCCACTTTCAATTTAGTGTAACATTCATTTAACTATTACCACCTATTACCGATCCTAATCCCATTAACAAATAAGCAGATAAATTTTTAACCTTTATATTCTAAACTTTTACCTAAAATAAAGATGCTACTAACATTAGTTCAAAATTTCACTATAATGTTTACAAATTCCATTTTAATTAATATTTTACGTTTAATTCCATTTTATTTGTAATAATAAATACCATTTGTTGAATTTAATACTCAAATTAAAAATTATAAATCTCGCTTTCTAAAGTCTATATCAACCAATGGTCCAATTAAAATAAAATTAGTATAGACCTCACCTTATAGAACTAACTACTGCAATTACAAATCAAAACTACGCAGCTGCAAAAATTTAGTGAATACATTTGGGATTTGATTTCGAAATAAACTTAACAACAAATAAGATAGGTAACGAACAATAATTATTGTTGTCAAATCTATTTCAAAAGTCTACACTCAAATATTACCTTAAAGTAAGTCTTACGTTTCTATAAATTTATTCATACTTCCGTTACTATATTTATACTTAATAAAGTAACGTTCATTCTTAATAACAACATTATAACTATTCAACATATAAAAGAACTCTATTCCCAAATACATTCATTGACAAATAAGTTAGGAAATTTATAATGGTTGTTATTCTTTCTTAAATTTACCTCCAAATTAACGTACTATCAAATTTCATTCACTTATGTTCTATCCAACATTCCTTTATATTTTATTTCCATAAATTTGTTAATATTTACATTCATTTATTAACAATTTACTTCCATTATACAATTGCAATCTATTAAAGTTTTTATTACACTAATACTATTTCAACTTTATTCTTTTAGTATTAATTAAACAATCGTATTAAATTAAGAGATTATAATGATTTTCACTGTTTATATATACTCCATTAAACCCAACAGTCGTCCCAATCACCTTTGTATTGCATTGAATTGGTTATCCCTCACTGCCATTTATTTTACTTCCTAAATTCCCATATAGTTACAATTTTACCAATATATATATAAACACATAGGAAATTTAAATTCTTGTCATAAATTCTTAAATTTATTTTTATTCAAGTGCAACAATTACGCTATTTCCCTATTTATATTTCACCTAATTTTTCAACAATTAGATTAAATAACCATTTCTACAATTCATAATTAACTATACATTTAAATCTCCTATACATATACAACTACACAAAGATATACATCTTGCACTATCTCAGTTAGGTTTTCATTCAATTTAACAATAATTAAGCTTTAATTGCCGTTGTTAAAGTTTTCATTTAGCGTTCCTCTAGTATTAATTTCACAACCAATTAAATCCTATAACCACAACTCAAATTTTCGTTATTCTATCTATTGCCATATAAACATTTCAATTGTTAACCTTTTAATTCCAGTTACTATCTAACTCCTACATTTATTCTACATTAGATTGGAAATTATATTAATTTAATTCATTTAATATTATCAAGTTTAACGGGTCGTTACAATCTCCCCCACTCAAAACTTTTCGTCCCCGAAAAGGAAAAAGAAGGGAGAAGGAAGAATAAAACAGTAATCTTGTTTTCAAATATTAACTTAAACAATAATTTACTAACTTTATTTTCTTAAATAAAATATACCTGTTTATAATCGTTATATTCTTTTATACTTAAATTATTAAAGTTGGGAAAATATTTTCAACAAAATTCTAAGTCTAAAATTTACGGAAAATTTTGGCAGAGTCTCCTTTGTACGGAGAGACTCCGGAGAAAATATAATATCAAAATATACAAATATATACATATATTATCAAAATATTATAGCCCAACACGGGCAATTATATAAAATAACGCTATAAAACGTAATCCGGAAACGTACCTATTTGTCGGGCAATATACGCTTATTATTATGGAACCAAAAGTAGTAGCAGTTGCTTCCATCACCTGTATTTCACTTATATAATCTAAAAGGTTAACTATTTATACCAAAGTGAGATATTCAAGTAGATTCAATCATTCATATCCCATCACATGCAACAACCATAAATTTTAACAAACAGCACACACCACAAACAAACAATCATTCAATCAACCAAACAATTAGTTGTTCGGGTTCAAATTCTGAAATTGTACGAAATGAAAAATAACTATCAAGTGCATCCTTTACTCAACAGTCGTAGATGGAACAAAGATAGATTATTTATTCATCCAACAACTTCAAATTCCTTACCCAACGAACATACATCAAACAAAACAATTCAAACCAACACCAAATTAGCTTATTGTACTTTTATTTCAGGCTTCAGTGGTTTGATTTTCTCTTTTTTTTTTGCTTAAGTTTATACCATTTAATTCTTATTTTTAATAGCAATTCATTGAATACTTCATTATTTTCAAAAATTCTACTAGTATAATATTCTATTCCAATCTCTTAATTAACATTTCAACCTTTCATATTGGTAAGTTATATATGTTATAGAAAATGCAAAAGAACTTATACAAGTTTTATCTCTTCTTTTAATTTAATTAAATGTTCAACAAATCTTTACTTCTTTCTTATAAGTAAAATTTTTAATTTCCTCTATAACTTAGCATTTAAGACTCTTATTTTATTTAGGGTTTCAATTATTAATTAAATTCTGTTTCACTACTATATTTGAAACAATTAATTAATGGAAATTAAGAATTAAATACCGGGTCAAATTTTAAAATTATTTTAAAAATAATAGATAAATAATTTCTTACAACTTATATATCTCTAATTATATTTTAAAACAATTAAATTTTAGATGATTTCAAAATAAATCTGCAGTAGAATTTACTATAGTGGCCTTTCCCCTTCGAAACTCGAAAATGAAAGTCGATGATGCGGCCGCCATCACCGAAATTATTTTCCAGCGACAGAGAGGAAAGTACAAAATTTATTTTCTCCAAAATTTTCTTTAAAACAATTCTTCCGAATTATATTAAATATTTATATAAGAAAATACTTATAGACCAAATCATTATATTTCATAAATCCTTTGAAAGCAAATTTTCGAAAATCCCGGACTTAAGTTCTAAAATTTCCAAATTTCAATGATTTTAATTGAAATCTTATTTTACCTATTATTTATAAATTTTATTCCTAACAACCAATCTATTGCAACCAAATATAGATATTATTTGAAATTTTTTTATTTTATATATAGAAAATATAATAGGCAAAATTATTTCATTTACCTATATTAAAACAAATATTATGTCGGTCTGTCCTATTAAGTGTTTAGAAATCCCTATTGATCACATAGCGTCCCATGCATCAACCAGAATTTATAAATACAAAACGGAACAGATTAACACAATATTAAAATCTTTTTATAACACTAACAAATACGCTCTCTCATATATATACACTCAGCGACTCCCATAGGGTATTACTACCCTATTAACAAAGAGTCAAACCCCACAAAGCCAAAGTTTATCGCTAAACCAAAGCTCTGATACCAGCTGTAACATCCCGCCTTTTCGCACACTTTAAACCGACACACGTGCCAATTCAAAGCATACGCAAGGGCGGATTGTTATGGGGTAAATAAGAAAAAAATAGAGAAGAAATAAAACAAAATAGAATCTCACAGCGGAAGGATAAAATATAATAATCAATATACAGTTCATGATAATTGTTTACAAAATATTTATTTTACTTATACAATGAATATCAGAGTTACACATACCAATACAATCAATGCAGCGAAAATTTAGAGTGTGGTGCAATACTATAAATAATATAATACGGATTCTTCGTCTTCGTCCTCCAAAGCTAAAATCTTCGATCCTGAAACGCTCGGACTGACCCGAGCGAATTTGAAAAGACAAAAACACTCGAGTCAGACTAAAAGATCTTATGTGAGTTAAATTAACAGAAATAAATAGGAGTACAGTAACTCAAGAGATGTTCGTGATTTACATCTCCTAAGGATCCGTTAAACTATTTACTATGTAGTATATTGCGCTATTATAATAGTGTCTATTTATAAAATAAACTTACTTTTTAATAGCGTTAAGGGGTTACCCATATAGCCCTTAACACAAATAATGCCAATAGTCTATACAGTACCGTAATACCTCATGATCGGGAAGCTACCAGAGGATACTCCATAGGTACGACACAAATAGAAACTCGTAGTAAAGGCTCGGTATGGTAGGTGACACGGCACAACTAGGCAATGCCAGGGTAGATATACCAATTGCTATCCAGGCTGGTGGAAACGCGTAGCCGTAGTTACCGCCCACCTCGGACTAACTCCCCAAAATCAAAATATAGAAGTGGCCACTGAATCAATCCAAAATCAAAGTATAATATCGAAGAGGAGGGTCCGATCAGAGGAATGGCCTCATTGGCCTGAGAATCGATTCTGTTTTAGCCACCTTATGCCAACTCACGGGAGTCGGGTCCACGTATTTACCTTACAGGAAACGTCGCCACCACCTACTTCATTCTGGAATCTCCACCGCGTACACGGTTAGTCAAAGTGGTTTTCGGTATCGACAGAGAGTATGTCCATATCTGATCCCGGTCTCTTTGCCAACCCATCGTTATTATAACACCGCGGTCATTTAAAAATAGGTTATACTTTAAAAATCAGAATAAACATTCCATTTCATAACCATGAATACGATATCATTTCAAAACCCAAAACCATATTTTATCACTTATCCCAAATATAATTCTTTTCCAAAATCATAATGCTTTAACTTCATAACGTCTGAAAATCAAATATTTTCAAAGCATAATATTTTGAAAATCATAATTTAAAACCATAACTTCTAAAACTTGAATGGTTTGGACATTCAACGGTATATGAATTAAATGGTTTAACTTAAATGTTACTTTGTAAAGAAAATAGTTCTCATGGCTTTACAAATACATTTCTTTATTAAAGTCTAAACCAAAATTTATATTATCTCTCTCAAGTTCCAAAACCACTTCAATTTATGTATATATACGTATATCCATTTTGAGTATCAATATTTCAAACTAAAGTTGGATTTTATGCTTTCAACAAATCAATTGTTCTATTAATTAGTCTTGAATATTCATATAAAATCCATAAATAATAAGACTTCAATTTCTAGTAATAAAATATATATATTTTTCCCAATTCAAATTATACTAGAATATTCATTTCAATTTATTTTGGGAAAAATCCAATTATAAATATCATATCTTAAAATTTCCAAACTTAACATTTAAACATATGATATAAATTATTAAACTCCATTTTCTTAATTTTCTTCCATTTTTAATAAAGATTTTTATACACCTTTTAATTTCAAAATTTTCAACTTCATATGTATATATATATGGAAGAAAAATATTTATACAATATAAAATTTAAGATTATTATAAACCGTATTCCATCCAAACCATAGAAATCACATTTAAATAGTTATATATATACCGCGGTGCCTGTATATAATTTTCTATCCTATGGTCAAGTGATACGGATATTTATCATTTCAATCCGCAATTTAAAAGACATAAAATTTTGCGGTTATATATCATTTCAAACCACAATCCCGAATGAAATGAAATATGCATGATAATTTGCAATTTAATGATATACAATAAACATCCATTCATCAACATCATCCATCATCCAAATCGCAATCATCAATCAATATCAATCAATAACAATATTATTTTTGGTACTACATAACAGGTAATACTGGCAATTTTATTCAAATTAAATTTAACAGCTATTAATCTACAGTCTATATTCAGAAATAAATTATATAACTGTTAACTAGCAGTTCATATACAAACAAATAAATTTTAACTGTAAATTTATACGCAATAAATTAATTAAATTAACAGTTAAATTAAATAAATGCAATTCAACAGATATGAATAAAATAAACATGCCAAATACTCATAAATAAATTTCTATTCATTTCTAAAATTAATTTAAACAAACATAAAAGCTTCTAGTAGTTGTGAGTGGTTTAAAACACTCACCTTTGGAATTTAAATCGAAATTAAATCCAATTTAAACTCAAAATTTGGACAGTCTTCAAATTCATCCAAACTAGTGCCAAAACGTCAGAAATTCCGATACGATCCTATCAAAATAAATCGCGCGCGAATCCGAGCTCGTATGCAAAAGTTATGAAAATTTGAAAAATGGAAAATTCTGGTCCTGGGTCGACTTCGGGTTCGACTTCGGTGCGCCGCCTCAATTCCCCGGTGCTTGCTTGGAGTTTTCTCCAAAACGACCCGGAGCAACCCGAGTCATTTTCTTCCTGACCCGAAGTTGCTCTAGGGTTTTCTCCCCTGAAACCCGAAGCGCGACCAGAAGCTGCTGCAGATCCGATTTTTTTTTTTTTTTTTTTTTTGAAATTTTTTTCTTTTGGAATTTGAGAATTAGGTTTTTTTTTCTTCTGCCATTAGAATGAGGAGTTGAGAAGGAGATCTACGTATAGAAAAATGAAAATAAGGAGTGGCTAGGGTTTATAACAGGTTATATATAGACAAGACTGAAAAATAATAGATGGATCATATTGGATCTAAACATAAGTTTAAATTTAGGCATAAACATATATGTAATAAACTAGCATTAAATTTTGAAACGTGAATTGATTAATTGGAAATAAATTATCCAAATGTTCTTATTCCATCAAATTTTATTTACTGAAGGTTGCACTTAATCTAATTTATACATCTTGCCCCTTTTGTCTTTAAATCAATAAATCTTATATAGTATATAGATTTATCATTAATTTTATCTTTTCTTCCTTTTTAGGCAATGTTCTATATATTAGATTTCATTTAAATGCAATAAATCATACTATCATAGTTATATCCAATTAAATAAATAAATGTTGATTCCTACTCTTTTTATCCAACAATTGTTTACGTTTTATTCCATAAATACTTCTACACACATCCTGGATTTTGTATAAATGGTTGTAACGTTAAATCTTGTCTACTTCCCATTTTATATTTAAGGTTTCTAGAACCGATTAATATTATTCCCTAGTCCAAACACCCTTTCGCCCAATTCATATTAACATATCCTTAAATTAGATTAATTCCTATTGATGTAATAGTTAAACATAAATTTCACTTATTTAAAATAAATCCACAATTTAATTTCAAATAAATCAATAAATTTTGGTTTATCACTTCTTAAATACCCAATCGTCATAATTTAATTAAAACTACATTTATCACATTTTATAGAATTTACCATCTTAAGTGACAAATCAAAACTACCCTAACTGCACAAATTTAGGGTAATCAATTTCAATTGCTTTCCCATTAAACTACATAAATTATCCAAATGAAACCTAAGTGAAACGTTTATTTATTTAAAAATCTTACTGTTTAAATGAATTTATCCTTCACGATATAATTTACATTTGACTTGATTTCTCATTTATTTTGCAAAACGGTAAATTCCAATTGCTACCAACATTATATTTAATATAAATTTGAATCCAAATAATTGGTATTGCACAACCTTATTGCGTACATTTACATATAGTTACAATTAAGTCAATACACTGATTTCATGAATTCATAAATAAATCCACAAATTTCCATTGACTCTTTATATTCAAAATCAATTGCTTAGTTTCACTTTAAAGTAACTAAATTTGTCAATTATAATACTTATTTCAATTTCTTAAAATAACCCTTTATTTACATTGAACCCAATTTAATTAAGTTTCCAATTGATTAGATTCAATTTCAACATTTAACTACCCTTAAGTTTTAGGTTATAAACAATTTATATGTATTCTTTCTTAATTATTACTTTGCAACTTCTCGTATAAATTTCACAATCAAACATAAATTTTAAAGTAACGCTTAATAAATATGCTCCTATAATTTCTCAACTTTTAAACGAACGTTACTCCACTTTCAATTTAGTGTAACATTCATTTAACTATTACCACCTATTACCGATCCTAATCCCATTAACAAATAAGCAGATAAATTTTTAACCTTTATATTCTAAACTTTTACCTAAAATAAAGATGCTACTAACATTAGTTCAAAATTTCACTATAATGTTTACAAATTCCATTTTAATTAATATTTTACGTTTAATTCCATTTTATTTGTAATAATAAATACCATTTGTTGAATTTAATACTCAAATTAAAAATTATAAATCTCGCTTTCTAAAGTCTATATCAACCAATGGTCCAATTAAAATAAAATTAGTATAGACCTCACCTTATAGAACTAACTACTGCAATTACAAATCAAAACTACGCAGCTGCAAAAATTTAGTGAATACATTTGGGATTTGATTTCGAAATAAACTTAACAACAAATAAGATAGGTAACGAACAATAATTATTGTTGTCAAATCTATTTCAAAAGTCTACACTCAAATATTACCTTAGAGTAAGTCTTACGTTTCTATAAATTTATTCATACTTCCGTTACTATATTTATACTTAATAAAGTAACGTTCATTCTTAATAACAACATTATAACTATTCAACATATAAAAGAACTCTATTCCCAAATACATTCATTGACAAATAAGTTATGAAATTTATAATGGTTGTTATTCTTTCTTAAATTTACCTCCAAATTAACGTACTATCAAATTTCATTCACTTATGTTCTATCCAACATTCCTTTATATTTTATTTCCATAAATTTGTTAATATTTACATTCATTTATTAACAATTTACTTCCATTATACAATTGCAATCTATTAAAGTTTTTATTACACTAATACTATTTCAACTTTATTCTTTTAGTATTAATTAAACAATCGTATTAAATTAAGAGATTATAATGATTTTCACTGTTTATATATACTCCATTAAACCCAACAGTCGTCCCAATCACCTTTGTATTGCATTGAATTGGTTATCCCTCACCGCCATTTATTTTACTTCCTAAATTCTCATATAGTTACAATTTTACCAATATATATAAACACATAGGAAATTTAAATTCTTGTCATAAATTCTTAAATTTATTTTTATTCAAGTGCAACAATTACGCTATTTCCCTATTTATATTTCACCTAATTTTTCAACAATTAGATTAAATAACCGTTTCTACAATTCATAATTAACTATACATTTAAATCTCCTATACATATACAACTACACAAAGATATACATCTTACACTATCTCAGTTAGGTTTTCATTCAATTTAACAATAATTAAGCTTTAATTGCCGTTGCTAAAGTTTTCATTTAGCATTCCTCTAGTATTAATTTCACAACCAATTAAATCCTATAACCACAACTCAAATTTTCGTTATTCTATCTATTGCCATATAAACATTTCAATTGTTAACCTTTTAATTCCAGTTACTATCTAACTCCTACATTTATTCTACATTAGATTGGAAATTATATTAATTTAATTCATTTAATATTATCAAGTTTAACGGGTCGTTACAATTTTTCTAAGCTATTAAATATTAACAACCTTTCTTTTTAAAGCTAACTTATTATATATTTGTCTTCCAATTATTTTTGGAGCTATTTAACAATTTTTCAGCTGTTTTCTAAACTAATTACTATTTTTCAACTATTTACAAATAAATTATTAATTTACAACTATTTTGCAATTATCTAAAATTTCTAAAACTATTTAGCTATTTTTCCAACTATTTTTCGACTAGTGAACTATTTTATAGCTAATTTGCAAACTAATAATTATTCTTCAACTACTTATCTATTTTTAAAATTTTCAAGCTATTTTCTAAATATAAACTGGTCGGAGTTCAAACTGTTGTGGATTTAATACCCAACTGAGATAAGAATTAAAGTGATGATTCAATGGAACTAAGGTAATTGTAAATAAGTGAAGGGGAATTTAAGGAAATATGAATAGAAAGGAAACTGATTTGGCTGATAATCAATGTAAATAAATACGTAGGATGTACGTATATTATTCTATTCGCATAGTGATTTGATCCAGATTCGAGCACAAAATTCCGAGATAGTTTATCGATCCGAGTTGGGATTTTTCACTCGATTTTCGACGGCGAACCTGAATATGAATTGTTGATTGGTTCTGGATATTCTCTATCGTAGTTATGACTATGCAAGGAGAATGACGGTTTCTGATCAAGAAACCAGATCTGAGGCCGCACTAGGAAGTCGGGTGGACGATACTAGTTCGAAAGTAAAATTATGTGATCGAGTGAGCGATCAGATTGGTATAGCGTACGAATGATAAGTTTACATCGTGCGGATTTGAATGAAATTGATATTGGAAAGAGAAGTCAAATTTGAATATTTGATTTTGAATAAATGAAGCTATATATCTTTGTTATATGAGATAAAACTCCCCTTGATAAATCTATAGCCAGAAGAAAATATTTTTGAAAGTGTTTGAAGTATAAAAGGATTTTATACAAGTTTGAAATGATCCAAAGTTTTAAAAATTATATATATATATATATATATATATATATATATATATATAAAGGATCTTATGAGGATTTTGGAAAAGGTTTTGAGAACCTTTGGATTTGGAAAGGCTTTTGATTTTTGGGTAAAATCAATATGAGAATTTGAAAGCCTAGTTTGAGAATTATCTATTTTGGAATAATCGATTTTGCATAAATGAGCTTTGTATGAGATCATACTAGGTGTATGATTTGAAGATACTATATGTGTATAGTATAAAATGTTTTGATGATGGCTCTAGGAAAAAAGGCGCTCCCTTGAAATGAACTTCTTTGGAGTGCCACCGGGGTGTGCTGCCTTGAGCCCTAATGGGGGGTTCTAAAGTTGATCCTATGAGGAGTCCGGACAAAACTAGTTCCTGAGGATTATTGGGTAGCGAAAGTCGAGGGCGCTGATGCCTACAGAGGCATTTGGGTTATGCTGTGACGACAGTGTAACTCGATGTCACTGCGATCTACTGTGGGGACCATAGCGAAAATCGTGTGGAGGATGAGTGCCAACGGTCTACACTTGATTTTACCGAGAAGGAACTCGACATCGGTAGACTGCGATCTATGGTCAAGTGAAGTGGAGAAGTTTCATTTTTGGCAGCGAAATTCGATGGCGCTGATGCCTACAGTTATATGGGTTTTTGCTAGGATAGCTACGTAACCCCGGTTGTAGCTGCGATCTGTCGTGGGTTCCATGGTGTAATCGAGGGGCGCGGAGGCCTACAATTATCTATGGATTTTGTCGGGATGGCAACGTAACCATCGGGTTAATTGCGACCATGGATGGGGGTGATGATTTCCAGAGCATTCTCACCAAAGACATTTCCTCTATTTTCAAAAGCTATTTCTATATTTTCAATAAAATTATTTTCCAAGTATTTTCATTGGATGTGGTAACGGGTCGGCCAAGTACTTATAGATTTTTAGTCCTACGCCTGATCAACGTATGACTAAATTTCTGTGAGAACGAGGACGGACTTGTCAAAACATCGAGTTATAAAAGTATTCGTATAAAAACTATTTTAGAAATATTAAGATTTTTAAAGTAATTTAAAATGATCAAAGACAATTTATATGATTTTAAGCATTTTAATAAATCTGGCTTCGTTCCTTTTTGAGGATGAAAAGATTCAAAGGGGGAAGGAATGTGACGACCCGGTATTTTAGCAGTATTATTTTAATAGATATTTAATCTAATTTGAATAAAAAGTAAACTGATCATTTTTAAAATGAATAAATATTTTGGAATAATTGCCATTTATTTATAATGGATTTGTATTTTAAAAAGGAAATTGATTTGGAGATTTGAAATAAATATCTTA
Source organism: Allium cepa (assembly GCA_030765085.1). Taxonomy (NCBI): domain Eukaryota; kingdom Viridiplantae; phylum Streptophyta; class Magnoliopsida; order Asparagales; family Amaryllidaceae; genus Allium; species Allium cepa. Next base: position 475,209,090 of record CM060931.1, read on the forward strand.
ATAATATTTATAACAAAATTTATCTTATATAATTTAATTAAAATACTTTGTTTTGTTAACATGTGATAAATAAATATATAGATGTGGACGATAATGTTTAAATTAAAATCTAAATCTATCAACATAAAAATAAGTCAAATATATGAATATAACTTAATTGTTGACAGCTAAAATACAAATAGAAATAAATATAAATATAAGTAAGTAAACCATATTGAATATAACTTAAATATTGATAGTTGGAAATTAAAAAAAAAAGGAAACAAGGATTAAATAATTTTGGTAAACATACAACATAGATTTAAAATTGGTAAGAACAGAGTATAAAAACACAAGTATATATAAAACATAACTTTAACATTTGTAAACAAAGCATAAGTTAAAGCAAGAAAATAAGACCTGACAAACACTTATATATGGAGTACAAGCTAAAGTACAAAATGGAACAAGACCAAAGAAAAGTAAAACCTGAGACAAATATGTACATGAGTTCAAACTAGATAATAACAAAACATAATATCTTCATTTGCAAGCTAAGATTTTGCCTGCAAAGCGTATATTTTCGTACAGCTAAACATAATTATAGTTTGTAAATGAATTAAGAAACAAAGCATTTAAATGCATTCATCTCAGCCACCAACATTTGTACAGCCGAAATTACAATACCATTTCAATTTATTGTAATTAAATAAAAAAAATTCTTGTTTGGTCAAACATGTAAGGTTGTCCTGATATAACCTACTCAAAGCCATTTCTATTTATATATGATACTATTCTATTTCCTTCACATAATTTAGAAATTTAAAAGCAAACCTGGAAAGAAAAAAAAAGAAAAATAAAATAAACATTATTGCCTTGCAACTCAAACAAATTCAAACAACAAAACAAAAGGGAAGCTATCAGAAAATTCATCTGCAGTTTTTTTCATCAACCTTGCTTTCTGTTCAAATATTTTAGTGAGTAAAATACTTTTCTTAAAAATTTAATTATGATAATTAGTCCTTGAAGCTTGTGTTGCTATATATTATTAATCAGAGGACCTGAATTTATTTTTGGTACTGTAAGCTTTATGTTCTTCATGGGTTTTAAGCTTCTGAGCATAGAAGTGGTAAAGAATGTTAATATTTCTTCACTTAAATCAATTTAAACCTAGGAATTTAAGTTAATTCAGTTTGTTTAACTTAAATCATAAGCTTGGGAATTTAATTGAAGCAGAAGAGTATAATATAGGCACTGTTTGTTCAGGTTACGGTAAAAAGGAATCAAAAGCTAAAATTTGAATGTTCTAATTTGAAAATTTGATCTCATATTTTGAATTAGCACACAAAGTTAGGATTTATAAATTAGAAATGATAACTTTTAGATTAATATTGAAGGCGCAGTTTAAATATGAGTAAAAGTTACATTTTTGTCAATATCTGTCGATTCGATTAATTTTAATTGTTGAAACTTTTTGTGATGCAAACTTGAAGACATATTAACATGGGAAAATTGTTAAATATTTTTTTCAATGCAAGAATTTTGGGAATGATTCGAATATAGGGTTTGGAATCGCGTTTTTCTAGGCTCTGTTAAATTCGTGTTCTCGACACCATGGATTGATCGAGTGTCACGCAAGCTTGGGTGAAGGCCGGGGAAGGTCTGGACATGGAGTTGGCAAAAGGGCTCTGCCTCCGTTGATGGGTGGTGGTAGAATGAGGTGGATATCGGTGTGGAGTTCGAGCCTTTGGTTCGAGCTACACGCGAATTTTCGTGTTCGTCCAAATCGTGACAATTTGAGCTTTGATTTCGAATGTGGAGTCGATTTTTGGTTTGTGGGTAGCGTCAAGGGCTGCCGGAGGTGCGGCGAACCACCGTGCACGTGCACGGTGGCATTTGGGTGTCCAATGGAGTGTCGTGATGGTCGCGTGTTATTGCTTGAGATTTCTGGGTTTCGCTTCGATCGTTCTGGTTCGCACGCGTGAATATGGAAGAATTGCAGTGGTTTAAATTTTCTAGCATAAGCTAAATAAATAAATAAAAAGAAAGAAGAAGAAAAAGGAAACAGGTAAAAGAAGAAGAGGGTGGAAAGAGAGAGAGACACGAGAAGGAGTAAGGGAAACTCGAGACTTTCTCGAATAAGTGTGGTACTGCTCGGGTCCTCTCCCTAATGTTTTTGCCTAAACACTGTAAGTATTTGATTAACAAGTTTCACATTAAATAAAGTAAATAATGTCTGGTTAGTTTTAAGTTAATATTTGATTTGAAGTTTATTAAAAGAAAGGTTTGTGAAAGTAATTAATTAATATAAGGTAATTAAAAAATGTAAATTAATTTATACTTGTTGTTAAATAAATAACTTTAATTAAATTTGTAATTAGAAATTAATTTTGTGTTTAAACCAATTTTCAAACTTAAGAATCGTAATTAATTGCTTAAAATTAATTAATAATAAATGGTAGTTAACTTAAGTGATTAATTAAGGAATAAATGATTAATTAATTGATAATAAATGATTACTTAAAATAATTTGTGATAATCAATTAAGTAATTAAATTAATAATTAGCAGTTAATAAACGAGTAATTAAGTCTTATTGATTAACTGGGTTTAAGGGTATTTAAGGGATGGATTAACCAATTGAAATTAATTTGTTAATTAATTAAATGTAATCTCTTGCCGATTAATTAAATATAAATACTTGATGAGATTTAGTGAAGTAATTCACAATTACAGGATGTAGTAAATTAAAAGAAATTTCTTAATGGGAAGTATTAAAGGGTAATTGCTTGGGTAAGTAATTACAGAGGGGTAATTACTGTTTATAAGTAATTGGGGTTGATTAATGGATGCAATAAATTAAGTTTAATTGATTTATTTAGAATAAACATTCATGGAGTTGGTTAAGTATAATTACTGAATGAAAGTAATTGGATAATGATGAAATCTTAATGTAATTAAAGAATAATTACTCACGGAGGATTGATTAAGATGAATGATTATGGGATGGATAGTCAATGGGGTTGAAATTAATTAATAAGCAGGACTTAAAGGTAATTGATTTAATTCAATTATGGTTAATCAGATTTATTTCGAGATGGTGTGATTGGTTTATCTTGCTTATGTATGATTTAGTGATTGTTAAAATGCCCTGAATTGATTGATACCCCTGATGTGAAATGGTTTGTGATATGGTGTAGTTTGGTGGGCAATGATAATGTGGTTATCTGTCAATGATGAATTGCTGAGTGAAAAGGGTGACATCGTTTATTTAAAGTTGAATTGCATTTCACTTAATAATTTGTGTTATGATGAACTGAATTCGAAGAGACCGAAGTCGGATATTAGAAAATACCCTAAACCACTTCGAATTTCTATAGATTGATATGTGAAATAAATAGGCTGGAATGAAATGATTTAAGTGAATTGGACCATTTAAATCTAAGATTTGGTACTTAGAATTAATATGTGGAATAAGTGTTATCTATAACAAAACTGTGGATTTAGAAATTGATTCGAGTTACCCGGGTTTATATGAGTTGTAAACTTTTGTATTCCATGTTAGATGGGTTTACTCACGCTGGTTTCCAGCCTGACCCGGGTGTTACTTTGATGTAATGCTCGGGTCAGCCCGAGTATTACAGATTTTCAGGTAGGTATGTTCTGGAGCTCAGGAGGCGAGCTGGATGGCGATAGCGTATAGAGTATTTCCGCTGTGTTCATATTATTGTTAATCTGAGTCATGATAATTGTATATATTCAGTGTCTGTATATATGTGAAACTCTGATGTATATTAAATGTAATCGATAGATATAGTATTCTTTTGTAAACTGTTAATATTTATTATTATATTTTATCCACTGCGAATGTGAGATGTTTGGTGTTCCTGTTCTTCTTCTATCTCTTTCTTCTTTTTCATAACTATCTGGAATTTTCGGCTTCGAAAATTTCGGTTCGTTACATCGTCGGACCTCACAATCGGAAATGGTCGAAACAGGAATGATGCGGCAAGGTTATTTGAGGGTAGTGCCCCTTGAGGGTATGTCATTTTCTTATGGAAAAGGGTAGTATCATGGTATGGAGCCCAGATATTTTACCTATGTTGTTGCAGCAAATTTTTTATTTTTTGTGGTTGCTGCTTTGTGGTTGAGGATCCTCGCATAAAGGTCGCAAACGACCGGGGGATGACATACTCGTGTAGTAGTTACCTAGTTACAGAGGTAATCCAGCCTTGTGTTGGTAGAGAGCTGTTTAAGTTCTCGAGGTATCCCTCCAGAGGCGTACTCATGTGGCAGTAGGAAGTTCCTTAGCCTGACCACTTGTTGGAAATCCAAGTAAACAATTCGAGCCCCTTACGATTACAATTGTATAACCTGCCTCCTTAGAAGGTAGATATAGCAGACATAATATAATGGTACCTATGCTGGCTAAGATAAATATTATGCTTTCGAAATATTTTCTGCACTATGCACTAATGATAATATTAAAATGATTTTGTGTATCAAGCATATTTGATTATCATAAGGAGAAATCTCCTCCAATTGTGCGCTTACATTGCGCATGTGCGAGGAGGCCTTATGGTAGTTTCATTTTCCAAAAGCATAACAGATTTCTTTTTATTTTCTTTGTAAAAATAACTATTTTTTAAGATCTTACACCACTAACCTGGAGTTTATTGTTCCTTTTCTAAACTTTGGGTGCCCCCAATTTCCACACGGGCAGCCTAGAGTCAGATTATCAGTTATTCTAGAGCTAAGTCAGAAAAGAGATGCTGTGGAGATCTGGAGCAAGCTGGACGGCGAGGCGTATCACTAGTATATAAAATATTTCCTTTCCGCTGTTGTGTTGTTGTACACTCTGATAATGTATGTATAAACCGATATAGTGTTTTTGCTTTAAAGATATTCATTTATCCATTGTATATTGTTGCGCTGTGAAATGTGAGATTTTGTTTATTGTTCCTGTTCTTCTTCTTAAACCCTAACTATCCGGTTTTCCGGCATTCCACTGTGCGACATTGGATGTAGTGGCCGTATCGATGTCAACTTTCGGGCATTGAAAAATAGGATCGTGACAGTAGTAGATAACGTGAAGGATCTTGTTGATGCATTGTCCTAAGACAACACTAACAGCAAAGTTCGAAGCATCACACGTTATGTCAAATGGGAGATCCCAATTGGGTGCACAGATGATTGGAGCAGAAATGAGTTCGTTTTTGAGACGTTCGGAAGAAGAGATACAATCAGAGTTAAAATCGAAAGGAACGTCTTTTCCAAGAAGAGTCGTCAAAGGATGAGTGATTTTGCTAAAGTCTTTCACAAAGCGTCGGGTAAAAGCCAGCGTGTCCTAGAATTGATAGAGTGTCCTTAATAGATCTATGGGTAGGTTTGTAATTATGTCAACTTTCTCTTTATCTACCTCAATGCCTTTATTTGAGATGATATATCCAAGGACTATGCCTTGTTTGACCATAAAGTGGCATTTTTTCCAATTCAAAGTCAAATGTTTTTCTTTACATCGATTTGAACCAACTCGAGATGAGTAAACATTGGGAAAAAGAATTGCCAAAGATAGAGAAATCGTCCTAAAAAATTTCTAGAAAACGTTCAATCATGTCGGAAAAGATGCAATCATGCATCGTTGGAAAGTAGCAGGGGCGTTACAAAGTTCGAATGGCATACGTCGACATGCAAAGGTACCAAATGGACACGTGAAATTAGTTTTCTCTTTATCTACAGGAGCGAGTGGAATTTGGTTAAAGTCAGAATAACCATAAGGCAGTAGTAGAATTTGAGGCCGGCCAACCGTTTGAGCATTTGCAAATGAAAGGAAGAGGGAAGTGATCTTTAAGTGTTGTGGCATTTAATTTTGGATAGTCAATGCAAACACGCCAACCAGTTTGAGTCCGAGTAGGAATGAGTTCTTTAGCATCGTTTGTTATAATGGTAAGTCCAAACTTTTTAGGCATGACATGAATTGGGCTAATCCATTGGCTATCGGAGATGGGGTATATGGTACCATTATTGAGAAGCTTAAGAATTTCGTCGTGAACCGCATCTTTCGTTTTTGGGTTAAGCCTCAGTTGTGCATCACAACTGGGTTTCACTTCATCAATTAAGTGAATGCGATGTTGGACAATAGCAGAGCTAATTCCCTTAATGTCTGTAGTGGACCATCCAATTGCTTCTCTATTTTTCAAAAGAAAAGATAGTAAGGAGGTTCCTTGATCAAGAGAGAGAGTTGCGGAAATTATGATGGGTAACGTTTCATTACCACCTAAGTGTGCGTACTTAAGGTGACCGAGAAGTGGTTTGAGGTCCAACTTCGGGAGTTTCTCGATCAAAGAATTGGATGAGATTCGGACTCAACTGAAAGCGATTCAAAATGAAGAGTGCATTCAATCTCATTGGGTATTTCATGAAATAATTTTTCGTACTCAGATTGACGTTCATCATTAAGGTTAAGTGTCTCTTTTTCGAAGTTTTCGTGAATGACATTAACTTCCAACGTTTAATTGCGAGGTTCATTTGATTGGTTTCCAGGATTGAAAATGTTCAGATCCAAAGTCATGTTTCTAAAAGAGATTTTCATCGAACCATTGCAACAGCTGATTGAGGTATTTAAGGTGGCTAAGAATGGCTGGCCTAAAAGCAATGGATTTGACTCGCAAGATTTGTAATGGGTTGTGTTTCGAGAACGACAAAAACAACGAGGAATATGAATTGCTCTACTCGAATGAGAACGTCCTCGATTTCTCCCACGGGATTCTTAATGGAACGATCGACGAATTGAAGCATGACCTTTGTAGGTTTGAGCTCACCTAAGGCAATTGTTCGTACACAGAACATGGAATCGAATTGTCACTCGCAGCTAAGTCTATCAAGCATTTGTTAATCGTCTTCCAATTATACACGAAATCGTAGGGCAGCATGATATTTGTATTTGAAGGGCATGGATTGGGACAAGACTTCACTCAAACTGGTGGCTAAGAAGACTTTTTTGGGTATTTGTTTGTCACTTTTGGGTGCATAAGTCCTTAAGAAATTTCGCGTAAGTGGGGACTTGCTGAACGATGCTAAGAAGCGGCATGTTCGCTTTTAGTTGTTTAAAAATTTCCAACATGTTTTCCATTTGATCCGAGTGTTGCTTGGGTCGAAGACGAAATGGAAATGGAACATGATACTCGATAGGTGGGTCTGCTTGAGTAGAAGAAGAAGATTTTTGATTCACATTCGATTCGACAATTGGCTCCTCGTTCTGTTCAGATTCGTTCATTGTTTTAGAAGTGTCGAGAGAGGTTTTCGGTAAATCGTTTGGATTAATGACTTGACTATTGATTTGTTTACAGGAATGTAGAGTTGTGATACCACTCAGTTGGGTGATGTTGCTATCTTAAGCAACATAGGCTTGATTTAAATTTGCATTTTGATTTCTGAGATTTGGAATAGGCTGGCATAGAATGCTCCTTGTTCGCGTTCGCTTACAGACGTTGCTAATTGAATCATTTGCATTTCAAGTTTTGCAATAGATTGGTTTGTGTTTTGCATATATGAGGTCAATAAATTTTGCGAATTGTTGTTTGATTGAAGGCTTTGAGTAGTTGCTTTAGCAAACTTTTTAAGAGTTTTCTCAAGTGAGCTTAAATGTTTATCGTCTTGGGGAGATGAGCAGAATTTGGTTGAAAATTTGGTTGTTGTCGTCGATTATGAGACGGACCCGTAAAGTTTGGTTGGAAATGGTTAGGCTGAAATGGAGGATTCAAAGCATTATTCGGGAATGGTTGAAAATTAGGATGAACTGTATTCATGTTGGGATTGTTTTGGTTCCAAGCAAAATTTGGATGATTTCTCCAACCAGGATTGAACGTTGGAGAAAATGGGTCATTTTTGGCTTTATTAAAAGCATTAATTTGTTCGACAGAATTAGGGAACTGATCGGCTATATGATTAGGATCGTTGCATTTATAACACATCCATTGGAAGCTTGGTTGATTTGATTCGATGAGAAAACGTTATCGAATTTTTTATTCATTATCGATCTTAGCTTCCAAAGCCAAAGAAAATCCTATCGAGTGTGCGTTCGATCATGAGTAAATTGATTTTTCGTTTGAACGTTCCATCGTGATGACTTTTTGATGAGGTTTTAAAGAAATTGCCAAGCATCGTCGTGATGTTGGGAAAGAAAGTTGCCTTGGCAGATTGATTCGAGCATGCTTCATGTGCTGTTTTCGAGTCCATCATATAAGATTTGGCAAATCGTCCATTTTTCGAAGTTATGGTGTGGACATTTTATCAAATGCTCTTTGAATCTTTCAAAATAATCTCCGAATGGTTCTCCCTTGAATTGGTGAAAATTTACAATTTTGTTTTAGATTCTACTCATTTTTTCCAAGGGGTAGAAATTTTTTAAGAAAGCTTTTACAAATTCTTCCCAAGTTTTAATCGAGTGCGATGGTAAGCTGTATAACCATTTTTCAGCGCAATCCGTAAGAGGGAATGGGATTAACCAAAGTTTGATTCCGTCATCGGAAAGTTGTTGGAGTTTAACGGTTGCCTAAACTTGTTCAAATTTAGTCAAGAAAATGTACGGGTCATCGTGCTCGAAATTGCCAAATTTTGGAAGCATGACAATATGATTCAAATGAATTTTAAAATGGTTACCCGTAGCAGTGGGTAACGTGATGCAAGATGGAATAGAAAATCTATAGTGAAAGATTCTATCCATAAGAGTTCGAGGGGCATTCTCGTTCGCCATTTCGAGAGGGTCATCTGTTCGAGTTAAATGATTAGTTATTGAGTCGTGATCCAAAGATTTGTTGTTGTGTCACGAGTCCAAGTGCTCATGCATATGTGAAAGTCAATAAGAGAAAGAAGTTGGAATCGAGTTTAGAGACTGAAAGAAGATTTGAAAAACGAAGTGAAAATTTTTTTAAGGAAGAAAAATATATACCAAGTGAAATTTATTTTCAAAAGAGAAGTTTGAATTTTGTTTTGTTTTTGTCTTTTCAAATTTTTTTATATGTTTTTGTTTTTGCATTTTTTTTAATTTTCAAACTTTCAAATATTTATGAAAGAAAAAAATTTGTATTTTTTTCTGAAAATGATAATTTTGACTTTTGTTTTTGAAATTTTTTTTAAAATGATGTTCATTTTTTGGATTTTTTTTGATTGAAATTTTTAGAGGAAAGGAGAAAGGATTTTTTTGGGGACTAAAAACTAAACTAAGTAAAATTTATAATTTTTTTTGGATTTTGGATTTTGGATTTTTTTTAAATATGGATGAACTAGTTGCAACTAAATGAATGCAAAGGACTTAAGTACAATTTTTCGTCCTTAGTAGTTGTTAACCCAAAATTGTATAATCATTTTTTTTCTTAAATCAATAAAAATATTTCTCGGCCAGGTAATGGGCAGGGGTTATCGATGCACCACGAATCACTGTAGCAAATGCAACCGAAGGTTTAAGCACCTTCAAAGGAACAACGACTATAATATTATGAATCGCCGTAATATTTATAAATGGTTATTACTCTGCCGTATCCTAAAACCAAGAAATCAAATTGTTCAAAGAAAACAATTGTGAAGATAAAATTAAACCCTAGATGAGCTCGTGACACCATGTAGCCGAATGTGTAACCTTTATATTAGTCAAATTATAAGATGAAATGCGATTTGTGGGCTTAGGTGTAACAACCCGCATATTTAACGATTTTATATTTAAATATTTTATTTAAATATAGCGTCGTTAGTCGGATGGTCCGAAATGTTACTTTTTGCAAATGGCCAAATTGGAACTCGAAACCATTTCCATTGGTTCCAAAATGGCGTTTGCGACCTTTTTGAGTGTAAGCATTGATATGTTTGGAGTAAGTTGATTTTTGCAACTTTTTCTAGTTAAGTTTTGGGTTCAGCCCATTTGTTAGTTTAAACCCCTAACTCAACCCTCTCCTCTCCATTCTCTCTTCCCACTCTTCTAAAAACTTAAGAAAAACTGAAATGGTGGAAGGGAAAGGGAAATAGAAATTTGCAAGCCCTAGTTTCTCCTTGCAAACTTGAATCTTGCTCCAAAATCAAAGAGAAGCCTTAGGTAAGCCTTCTCTTCATCTTCTCTATCTCCTTCTCTCTTCAATCTCAGAAATTCCTAAACTTAGGAAAATATTTGTTTTATTCTTAGATTGAGGCTTGTAGAGTTGAAGTGGAGAGTGGTTGGTTGTTTTCTTTGCTATTGAGCTTCTCTATTCTTGTTTTGGAATAAAAGGTGAGTTTTGAACTCACATCTACTTCTCTTGATTTCATCGATGTTGGGTATGAATTCCTAACACTTGTTCATATGTTCATTTGCTTTCAATTTGGTTTGCTTTGGTGAAATTGCCAAATATTGATTTTTGAAACCAAATCTATGTAAAACCTTATATGGCTGATGTTTATGTAGTTCGGAGTGTTTGGGTGTGTCGTTAAGGTTGGGTAGTCGTTTGACGTAAGCCCATAATCAAAACGCATCCGATTGCTTTCGATTTGTTTGGCCTTAAATGGCCTAGGTTCAGGAAATGCCTGAACATCATGTTTCAGACGTCTGAAACTGTAATTTCAGACGTCTGAATATTGTTCTGGGGAACATTTCCATCCCCAGATTCAGACGTCTGAATTTATATTCCAGACGTCTGAAAGTGCTTAATTTTGACTAGAAAGGAAATAGGCCAAATATTGCCTATTTCAGACGTCTGAAAATTTGGATTCAGACGTCTGAATTCTGTTCTAGAAAACAAATAAATTTCCAGATTCAGACGTCTGAATCCCTTCTTTCAGACGTCTGAATCTAGTGTCTTTTTCCAATTTGCCTTGTTTGCTTAGTTTTCCAAATTTAATCGATGCATATTGATTCCAATTAGTTGTTTATGCATATTTGACCTTGATGATTCCTTTTTGAATTTATTCACGGGTTTTTATAAATGATTTCTTCAAATCGCATTAAAACCTTGCTTCTCCGATTTATAAATTCTATTTAAAACACACAAACAATTTCGCACTTCGAGCGAAGTGGAAGGGTGATTAAATGGTTGGGCAAAACACGGACCACGAATCTGTGCATTTATCCTTCCGATTAATCCCCGACCTATTCAATTGATCGTTTTGACCTTCGGGTTTGGTTTACCGACGATATGAGGTGAACTTTGTATTGCTTTGAGTGTGAAATTAACTAACGGATAGTAAACCGTTTAATGCGAACGAGTGGTTATGAGACTCACGTTACCACTTTTCGGATTCCTTTTTGACAGTTATGACACATTCCGCCAGTTAGTGGTGTCCAGTACTGGGTCTTCGACCTTCACTACTACTGTTTGTTGCCTTCGGGTATGTTGCCTTTGGGGTTGTGCCTTCGGGTTTGTGCCTTCAGGTTTGTTGCCCTTTAGTATCGCTTCCGACGTTGGTCATTATGAGCCGCATGGGTGATATTGGGTTTCCTTTTAGTATCGCTTCCGATGTTGGTCGTTATGAGCCGCATGGGTGATATTGGGTTTGGAATCTTCGGGCGCATGGATCCTTGTTTGTACAGTACCGAGCTCGAGCAAATTTTCTGATGTTTCATTCATATGTATATTCCCTAGGTATCGCCCTTCGGTGTTGGTCTTTTTGAGCCGCATGATGCGTAGCGTTTACCTTGTGGAACTTGTATACCTTATGGGTATTTGTTATTTGCCTTTTGGCTTGTTTTGGGATATTCTTATCCTTTGTTTCTATGAGATGCCGATGATATGAGGCTTGTTTTGTTATCATATGATTCATCTTTTGTTAGATGATTGTGTTATCTCCTTTAGAGATATTTGTTATGCTTTGTAACCTTGCAGGTTTATTGTTGTTCAGTTTATCTAACTAATTTGTTTAGCTAAACTGACCGTGTATTTTATACTCGGGTCAGACCGAGATGTTTCAGGTTAGGTGCTTTTGGACTTAGCCTCTTTTGCTTCCGCATGGACTATTCAGCTTGTTCCTTTTTGTTAAAGCTTTTTGTGTAGTCCTTTTATTGTAACTCTGATATTTGTATTCTTTTGACTCGTCTGTATATTGTGGTTTGCTATACCACTTAACATGTATTATTTTGTAAACTCTGTTATGTATCTGTATATGTGTATATGATAATCTACTGTTTTGTGATGTATATTACATTTGAGTTGTTATATTCTGTTCTGATAGATCCTTCAACCACCTATAGTTTTGTTTTAAGTATTCATTGGGTATGTCGACCTGCTTGGTATGTATATTGTTGATGTATTCAATAGATAGTTAGAGCAAGGCTATAGATGGTCGTTGCTAACCAGCCTTATTCTCCGTGTTACTTGACGGCATTACCCTGCAGTGTCCTTGGCTAGTGTGGGTATAGAGGTGGGGCGTCACAGCGTGGCATCAGAGCAAGGTTCAGAAGAAAGTATGATAAAAACAGAATAGATGCACATATTACGGTACATCAAAGTGTATAAGTGATACATATCTTTGAATTATCATGCCTTTCTATTCCTTCTACCATCAAAGGTTAGATAGAATTTGGGGAATACGTCTAGGAATGCATTTTATTCCGTAGTATTCCGTATTGAGCATCTACCTTGTGATTAACTTGTTCTTATCTTACCTTCAGCGTATGGCTGGAAGAGGCAGCGGACGACGTTCGGATGCTGGGCGTTCTAGTGGCTCACATCCGGATGGCGTTTATATGTCTGCCGATCAGTTTTTGGAATTGTTTAGGAGCACTCAGCCTCCAGTTCGTCCTCGAGTGTCTCCACCTCGCAAGTCTGCCTTTGCACGCCAGTGCAGTGATTTTGCTCATCTTGGGGGAAAGCCGTTTAAAGGCTCCGAGTCCGTTCTTGAAGTCCAAGCTTGGTTTTGCACGTGCGAGCGTATCTTCTCTCGTATGGATCTTTCTGACCATGATAGTGTTCTTGTAACTTCTAGCTTATTACAAGAGCGTGCTCTTGATTGGTATGAGCTTCTTGTAGCCGAGATTGATGAGTCTACTCTTTCTTGGACTTAGTTTCGGGAGCGATTTGAACTCAAGTTCGTTCCTGAATCTGAAAAACATTTATTGACCCGTCGCTTCCTTGAGTTGAAGCAAGGGAAATCTTCTGTTTCTGAGTATGTTGCATCATTCGAGGCTTTATCTAAGTATGGTCTTGAATTCATTAGCACTTCTTATAAGAAGAATTTGAAGTTTATTTCTGGTCTTAGGAAATATCTTAAGAAGTCTTTCTTGCTCCAGCTTAAGCTCTCTTTTGAGGAGTTGGTTGATTCGGCACTTCATCTCGAGACCGTCGGGAAGGAGTGTGATAGTGATGCTGATGTTGAGGTTTCCAAGAACCCCAACAAGAAGCAGTTTCCATTTCAGAAGTCCAGGTCTTTTCCTTCTAAGAAGAAGAAGACTGGTAGTTCTAGCTCTCAGCCTCAGTCTGTTGGAACACCTTTCGTTCGGAAGTGTTTCAATTGTGGTTCTCCTGATCATATTATTCGATCTTGTCCTAAGCCTCTCTTCTGCCGTTATTGCAAGAAGGAAGGTCATCATGTTTCTGCTTGCCCTACTGTTCCGGCTGGTGCCAAGTCTAGCAAGCTTTATGCTGCTAAGGCTTCTGATGGTCCTTCTCAGCCGAAAGGTATATCTTCATCTATTTTAAAAGGTTCTATTTTATTTCATGATCATAGTATTCGAGTTCTTTTTGATACGGGTGCTTCACATTCTTTTGTATCGAAAAAGCTTGTTGATTATTTATCTTTGGATGTTTCTTGTTTGGTTACTTCTTTAAGGATTGCGAATCCTATTGGGGTATCCGCGACCCTTAGCCTGCTTTGTGATGATGTTGAAATTGTTTTATGTGGCTTTTCTTTTCGTGCGAATCTGCACGTTATTTCTTGTCTGGGATTTGATATGATTTTGGGTATGGACTGGCTAGTAAGATATGATGCCAGGATTATTTGTTCAGAGAGAATTTTGTATCTTCGACATCCGGATTCTCCTACTCAGCTATCTCTTATTCTTCGGGATGTGGATAATTCCGAAATGGCTTTATATTCTCTTGATTCGCGAGATGATGATGATATATCTCGTATTCCTATTGCTTGTGACTTTTCTGATGTTTTTGAGCCTGTCTCGGGTTTGCCACCTAAGCGGGCAATTGAGTTCTGCATTGATCTCATTCCAGGCGCGCGGCCAGTTAGTCGTCCTCCTACGAGGATGTCTACAGGGGAAAATGAGGAACTCAAGAAGCAGCTTTTAGAGCTTGAGTCCAAGCAGTTGATTCAGTCCAGTTTTTCTCCGTGGGGATCCGCGGTCGTCTTTGTGAAGAAGTCCGATGGAACCTTAGGCTTTGCATTGACTATCGCAAACTTAACGAGTTAACCATTAGGAATATGTATCCATTGCCTAGGATCGATGACATGTTCGATCTATTGAGTGGTGCTAAGGTCTTTTCTCAGCTAGACCTTGCCAAAGGTTTTCATCAGTTACGAGTCGTGGAGGATAGCATACCCCTTACCACTTTCCGCACTCGTTATGGTTGTTTTGAGTGGCTCATTATGCCGTTCGGGTTGACGAACGCTCCTGCTTTCTTTGTTGATCTCATGAATCAAGTATTCCGGGAATATCTCGATAAGTTCGTCCTTGTCTTCATTGATGATATCCTTATTTATTCTAAGTCTAAAGCCGAGCATGCTAATCACTTGAGAATTGTCTTGAGTACCCTCCGTCATCATCAGCTTAGAGCCAAATTCTCCAAGTGCCATTTTTGGGAGAATAAGGTTAAGTTATTAGGCCATGTTGTATCTTCCGATGGCATTTCTGTCGATCCCTCAAAGATCGAAGCCATTCAGTATTGGAAGAGGCTTGAGAATGTGCATGAGATTCGTAGTTTCCTTGGATTGGTGGGTTATTATCGTCGGTTCATTAAGGATTTTTCCCGTGTTGTGCTTCCTCTCACTTGCCTTACTCGGAAAGGCATTCGTTTTATTTGGTCCGACAAGTGTGGAGCTTCCTTTCTGACATTGAAGGAACTTCTCACTAATGCTCCTATTCTTGTGGCTCCCGAAAGGAATCATGATTTAGTTGTCTACACCGATGCTTGTGGTAGTGGTCTCGGTGCTGTTCTTATGCAGAAGGATCAGGTAGTTGCTTATGCTTCTAGGCAACTGCGTCCGAATGAAGTTCGCTATGCCACTCATGATCTTGAGTTAGTCGCCATTGTCTCCGCCTTGAAGATTTGGCGACACTATTTATTGGGCGAGCGCTTCATTCTCTATACCGATCATAAATCCTTGAAGTACTTGTTCACTCAGAAGGAACTCAATATGAGACAACAGCGTTGGCTCGAGTTTCTTGCTTCCTATGACTTTGATATCCAGTATACCCCTGTAAGGGTAATCGTGTTGCTGATGCGCTTAGTCGCAAACATTCGGCTGTTATTTCTATGATGCTTGCCGAATAGGTATTCTTGAGAATCTGTCTTTTTATGAAATTCATGATCGAGGTTCATCTTCTGATTCTCCTATTCTATTATTTAGTTTGGGAGCTCGACCTATTTTGTTGGATCGTATTGCCGATGCCCAGCGGCATGATCCTGATTTGTTGCATCTTATTCAGCTTTGTGAGTCTGAATCCTGTGATGAGGTGTTGCGGGATTTCAGCATCGATTCTCATGGGTGTCTTCGCAAGAAGAACCGTCTTTTTGTGCCTTCTTATTTTACACTTAGGCATGACATTCTTGATGATTGTCACCGTTCAAAATATACCATTCATCCTGGTAGTAAGATGTATGCCGACATGCGTCGTCTTTATTATTGGGAAGGCATGAAGCGCGATGTGGCAGGTTATGTGAGTATTGCATAACTTGTCAGCGTTTTAAGGCCGAACATCAGCGTCCTTCTGGTCTTCTTCAGCCTCTAGAGATTCCATTGTGGAAATGGGATCAGATTTCTATGGATTTCATTGACGACCTACCTCGTTCGAGATCATGTCATTTTAGCATTTGGGTTATTGTTGATCGCCTCACCAAGTCTGCTCATTTTGTCCCTATTAAGTCTAATAGGACTGCTTCGCATTTGGCTAAGTTTTATGTTAAGGAAATCATGAGACTTCACGGTGTTCCTAGTTCTATTGTGAGTGATCGTGATCCTTTATTCACGAGTCATTTTTGGAAGAGTCTTCAGCAAGCTTTGGGAACAAAGCTTAATTTTAGTACAGCTTATCATCCACAGTCTGACGGACAAACTGAATGGGTGAATCGTATCTTGGAAGATCTTCTCCATATTTGTATTTTTGATTTCGGTAGTAGTTGGGAGGATCACCTACCTTTTGTAGAGTTCTCCTACAATAATAGTTTTCAGTCTAGTATCGGTATGGCTCCTTTCGAAGCCTTATATGGAAGGCCATGTCGATCACCTTCTTGTTGGTTGGAATCTGGGGAGAAGCTTATTCTTGGTCTAGATTTTGTTCGTGATTCTTCCGAGAAGATTGATCTTATCCGGTTGAGAATGAAAGAGGGCACAGAGTCGCCAGAAATCCTACGCGGATAGCCGTCGGAAGCCTCTTGAGTTCTCGATTGGTGATCTTGTCTTTATTCGTGTTTCTCCTTTGAAAGGGGTTATGCGTTTCAATACGACTCGGAAATTGGCTCCTCGCTATATAGGACCATTTTCTATTACTGAACGTATTGGCCCTGTGGCTTATAGAGTTTCACTTCCTGCTCATTTATCTGGCATTCATGACGTGTTTCACTTCTCTCAACTTCGGAAGTGTCTTCGGGAATCAGATTCTGTTATTGATTCTCCTGATTTTCTTGAGCTTGAGATCTCACCCGACTTATCTATTGTACAGCAGCCTATTCGCGTACTTGACACGGAGGTGCGACACCTTCGGAACAAGGACGTGCCGCTCGTTAAAGTTCAATGGTCTGCTAGTCCCAATGACTGTACTTGGGAAACCAGAGAATTTATTGAGCGATCCTATCCGGGTTTTCTATCTTTGCTTGGCAACGGTGAGTATATATTTTCATCTCGAGCTTATTTCCTTTTCTTTTGAATGTTGTTAGTATGTAGTTGTTACTAGCATCGTCTCTAGGAATTGCGGGGATGCAATTTTGTAAGGAGGGGAGATCTGTAACAATCCGCATATTTAACGATTTTATATTTAAATATTTTATTTAAATATAGCGTCGTTAGTCGGATTTTGGTCTGAAATGTTACTTTTGCAAATGGCCGAATTGGAACTCGAAACCATTTCCATTGGTTACAAAATGGCGTTTGCGACCTTTTTGAGTATAAGCTTTGATATGTTTGGAGTAAGTTGAATTTTGCAACTTTTTCTAGTTGAGTTTTGGGTTTGGATTCAGCCCATTTGTTAGTTTAAACCCCTAACTCAACCCTCTCCTCTCCATTCTCTCATTCCACTCTTCTAAAAACTTAAGAAAAACTAAAATGGTGGAAGGGAAAGGGAAATAGAAATTTGCAAGCCCTAGGTTCTCCTTGCAAACTTGAATCTTTCTCCAAAATCAAAGAGAAGCCTTAGGTAAGCCTTCTCTTCATCTTCTCTATCTCCTTCTCTCTTCAATCTCAAAAATTCCAAAACCTAAACTTAGGAAAATATTTGTTTTATTCTTAGATTGAAGCTTATAGAGTTGAAGTGGAGAGTGGTTGGTTGTTTTCTTTGCTATTGAGCTTCTCTATTCTTGTTTTGGAATAAAAGGTGAGTTTTGAACTCACATCTACTTCTCTTGATTTCATTGATGTTGGGTATGAATTCCTAACACTTGTTCATATGTTCATTTGCTTTCGATTTCGTTTGCTTTGGTGAAATTGCCAAATATTGATTTTTGAAACCAAATCTATGTAAAACCTTATATGGCTGATGTTTATGTAGTTTGGAGTGCTTGGGTGTGTCGTTAAGGTTGGGTAGTCGTTTGACGTAAGCCCATAATCAACACGCATCCGATTGCTTTCGATTTGTTTGGCCTTAAATGGCCTAGGTTCAGGAAATGCCCGAACATCATGTTTCAGACGTCTGAAACTATAATTTCAGACGTCTGAATATTGTTCTGGGGAACATTTCCATCCCCAGATTCAGACGTCTGAATTTATATTCCAGACGTCTGAAAGTGCTTAATTTCGACCAAAAAGGAAATAGGCCAAATATTGCCTATTTCAGACGTTTGAAAGTTTGGATTCAGACGTCTGAATTCTGTTCTAGAAAACAAATAAATTTCCAGATTCAGACGTCTGAATCCCTTCTTTCAGACGTCTGAATCTAGTGTCTTTTTCCAATTTGCCTTGTTCGCTTAGTTTTCCAAATTTAATCGATGCATATTGATTTCAATTAGTTGTTTATGCATATTTGACCTTGATGATTCCTTTTTGAATTTATTCACGGGCTTTTATAAACGATTTTTTCAAATCGCATTAAAACCTTGCTTCTCCGATATATAAATTCTGTTTAAAACACACGCATCGAGCGAAGTGGAAGGGTGATTAAATGGTTGGGCAAAACACGGACCATGAATCTGGGCGTTTATCCTTCCGATTAATCCCCGACCTATTCAATTGATCGTTTTGACCTTCGGTTTTGGTTTACCGATGATATGAGGTGAACTTTGTATTGTTTTGAGTGTGAAATTAACTAACGGATAGTAAACCGTTTAGTGCGAATGAGTGGTTATGAAACTCACGTTACCACTTTTCGGATTCCTTTTTGAGAGTTATGACACATTCCGCCAGTTAGTGGTGTCCTGTACTGGGTCTTCGACCTTCACCACTACGGTTTGTTGCCTTCGGGTATGTTGCCTTCGGGTTTGTGCCTTCGGGTTTGTTGCCCTTTAGTATCGCTTCCGATGTTGGTCGTTATGAGCCGCATGGGTGATATTGGGTTGCCCTTTAGTATCGCTTCTGATGTTGGTCGTTATGAGCCGCATGGGCGATATTGGGTTTGGAGTCTTCGGGCTCATGGATCCATGTTTGTATAGTACCGAGCTCGAGCAAATTTTCTGATGTTTCATTCATATGTATATTCCCTAGGTATCGCCCTTCGGTGTTGGTCTTTCTGAGCCGCATGATGCGTAGCGTTTACCTTGTGGAACTTGTATACCTTATGCGTATTTGTTATTTGCCTTTTGGCTTGTTTTGGGATATTCTTATCCTTTTTTTCTATGAGATGCCGATGATATGAGGCTTGTTTTGTTATCATATGATTCATCTTTCGTTAGATGATTGTGTTATCTCCTTTAGAGATATTTGTTATGCTTTGTAACCTTGCAGGTTTATTGTTGTTCAGTTTATCTAACTGATTTGTTTAGCTAGACTGACCCATGTATTTTATACTCGGGTCAGACCGAGATGTTTCAGGTTAGGTGCTTTTGGACTTAGCCTCTTTTGCTTCTGCATGTACTATTTAGCTTGTTCCTTTTTGTTAAAGATTTTTGTGTAGTCCTTTTATTTGTAACTCTGATATTTGTATTCTTTTGACTCGTCTGTATATTGTAGTTTGCTATACCACTTAACATGTATTATTTTGTAAACTCTGTTATGTATCTGTATATGTGTATATGATAATCTACTATTCTGTGATGTATATTCCATTTGAGTTGTTATACTCTATTCTGATAGATTCTTCAACCACCTATGGTTTTGTTTTAAGTATTCATTGGGTATGTCGACCTGCTTGGTATGTATATTGTCGATGTATTCAATAGATAGTTAGAGCAAGGCTATAGATGGTCGCTCCTAACCAGCCTTATTCTCCGTGTTAGTTGACGGCATTACCCTGTAGTGTCCTTGGCTAGCGTTCCTTGGCTAGCGTGGGTATAGAGGTGGGGCGTCACATAAGGAAAGGCTGATTAAATACCTCACCTTTTGTGAATTAGGGTATTTCCCCTAGGAAATAAAATAAGATGAAATGAATGCAAAACAAAAACTAAACGTGAATTCACCATGCAATAAAATGAATTTTGTTTTTCTTTTGGATTTCGAAATTATATATATATATATATATATATATATATATATATATATATATATATATATATATATATATATATATATATATATATATATATATATGCAAATGCAAGCAACTAACGATGCAATTAAAACAAAACTGGAGATAAAAATAGGATACCAAAGCGTGCTGAATTGTTAGCAATTTTTATTGTAATATGGTTTTTATAAAGCAAGCAATTAAAGCAGAGTAGTTTTTAGCAAGCACTTATTTTCCTTGTCCTTTTGCAACCTAAAATAGTGTTGAATTTTTTTTCAAGGGTATAATGAAAACAAAAGAAAATTGAATTTACACTAAAAGAGATTTGTTTTAGAGTTAAAAAGAGTGAGGAAAAACAAACAAATTCTTCTTTTTAAGAAAACAATACTAAGAAACTAAGAACTTTTCAAAACAATTTTTTTAGGAAGAATTTACAAAATAAAATTTACACTTAAAAAAACTGTACAACCTGGCCGACTAATAAAAAAACTTAAAACCATTTTCTTAAAACCCAAATTATCCGCCTTCTTACAAAATGAATTTTCCTAATCAAAGTAAGTATCCAAACCCGAAAGAAATTGAAACCAAATTTCCTAACAATTTTCAAAGGGATTTTGGGTTTATGGTCGTCGCGAAGTAGGCTGCCGCGAATTTAGTTGCCGATTTGGATTTAGGTGAAGGCGTTGATTGGTGGTATGGCTGTTGACGGTTGCTGGAGAGGAAGTGGATAGCGGAGGTGGTAATGGAAGAGTCACGGTTGTTAGAAGATGCTTTCGAAGATGGCTGTGGGTGGTTGATCAGTGGGAACGAAGCTGTAGCAGAAGTATTGATGTAGTGCAGTGATGGTTAGCCGCGAGTTGCCAGTAAGGTATGGTCCGGTGATGACAATTTGAGGCAATTACTTAATGATAGGAAAGTTTGGGGAGCATCATTTTTTTTGATGGCAGGAGTGTTGTACTGTGGTTGTGTTGTTGTTGAAGTAAGATGTCCTGGTAGTGGTGAGTATGGTCATTTGGTGTTTAGTGGAGAAGTCAGGCAGCTGCGGATGGCTAGAAGTTTGAATGGCGAGTCTGATGTAGTGATGATTTATGTAGGTTGTATTTGATGCAATGGGAAAGCTTTGTAGTTAGAAGAATGTTGTGAGATGCAGATTAATGTGTGAACTATAGGCAAATGGTTGGGTTGTTTGGAGTTGCGTGGGAAGTTGGCTGCTCTGGTTATCAAATGAGGGACAAGCATGTGGTTATATGGGATGGTAGATGTTCGGGCATTAGTTTGGGCAGGAAGTTGAGCGTGGTATTTGATGAATTCATAACAGTCAATTTTGTTTTTTACTTTCACTTCAAAATCAAAAACCAATTAGCAAATGATGATGTAGATTGTGTTTATGTTGAATAAGAATAGCTCATTTGCAAAATCAACATAAACTATCAAACCCACTTGTATAACTTACATCAAAATCTACTTTCATGAAGCATAAATAAAAGAGGTCATAAATCATAGAAATATTGAAATTACATAAATTTAGAGAGCTTCATTACCTCCAAATTGAAGGGATTTAG
The DNA here is from genome assembly GCA_030765085.1 of Allium cepa. Taxonomy (NCBI): domain Eukaryota; kingdom Viridiplantae; phylum Streptophyta; class Magnoliopsida; order Asparagales; family Amaryllidaceae; genus Allium; species Allium cepa. The sequence goes on from CM060931.1 coordinate 475,230,626, forward strand.
CTGCTCATTTGTGTTATCAAATCAACACTTTAAATTTCAACATTAAAAGTGACGAAACAGAAACTAAGCAAAGGAAGAAAAACAGATTAACTACTAACTACTTTCTTAACAAGAAAAATATAAATACCAACATTAAAAGCAACGAAATGGAAACTAAGCAAATGAAGAAAAAGAGATTAACTACTAGCTACTTGCTTAACAAGAAAAATAAAGCTACACTACTTGCATGAATATAAATCTAAACTATAAACATGAAATGAGAGGAAGTATAGAAATAAACATTAACATAAAATCAAATAAAAGCATATAGGAAATAAAAAAGAAAGAGGCTTGGAAGCCATTTTTATTTCATGAAACATTGTGTTTACAACTTGCTTGCTAATTTTCCTAAGGAAAATAAGAGATTAGCAAGATATCTACATGTACATAAGTGGGTTAAAGCCCTAACTCACTTTTTAAGGTGCTTACCAAAATCCCCTTTAGGAAGTGTGGCCACCAAATAACCATTAGTCACTAATTAATCCATCATCAAATATGCATGTAGCTTTAACCTCCAGTTAGTTGTCCATTAGCTTCTGATTGTAGATTTAGGTAAGTGGATGGGGTCCTCCATGATCATGTATAAGAATTATTTTCATATTCCTTTCATTATATTCTCTTATGCATGCATATATCATCATGAAACCCTCTTCCATATGCATCCCGGTTTCTATAAAAATTTATGAAAAACGTCCAAGTAAAAAGTCTCAAATTAACACATGCACAAAAATGACTATTTTGTCCATGTATGTAGATAAAAATATGATGATTTGAAAATATTTGAATTTTGGTTTTAAACATGTTAAAATACCTAAATATGACATTTATTTAAATAAAATTAGATAAAATATGGATGTAAATATATGCACATTTACATGCACATCAAGGGCTTTGTCACAGGCAAGACTAATATGATGTTACACGCAGAAAGGAAAATATAGAGTAGAGATAGATTATTGGTGAGCCCGTAAAACCATTAGGATAAGTTGACCCTGGGAGAAGTAAGTTAGAGACAGACCGTTCAGAAGATTATCTAACAAAAATTAGACTATTTTTTTATTTTGTCTGGTAGGCCCGAGTCAGCCAAAGGTTAGTAGTTAGCAAAACAAAACTATAATGTTCGGACAGATAGTTCATTTATTACCTGATTTGTATGCATACATGATATTGCAAATATTGTTTTAACTAGTTTGGTTGTAGGATTCAGATTTGCAAAAGATATATTTTTAAAAGGATATTAGTGAGGGGAATTCCGTTCCGCTAAGCGGCATAGTCTCATTTAATATCAGTTAACCGAGATGTATAGTATTATTTACACAAGCTTTATATCTAACTCGAAGTTTATGTTTTCCCCTTAAACTCTTGGGTGCTCAAAATTGATTTGAGAAGGTTGGGAGTTGAAGTTTATATGGTTTAGTAGGTGGACAAATAAAGCTTCTGAAGATGAGCAGCAGGCTGATGTTATCTATGTTTAGGAGCCATTTTGTTTTATTTCCGCTATGTTGTATTAAGTCTGTTATGACTATTAGTACTCTGGTCATCCAAGGAGGCATATTCATATGTCGCTCTTGGCGTATTTCGTAATAACTATATTTGATCTGAACCTGGAAAAACAATTAGAATTATGTAACTGGATATGAAACATGTTTTGTGAAAGGTAATCAGAAAAGTTGTTTTTTATTCTATGATTTTGTTTCACATTCATGTGCTAATGATATTATGGATATCATTAGCATTACCATATTTTTTCGCTGGAAGTTAATACAATAGATGACTACACCATCTGTAGCGCTTAGCTTTAGGCCTCAAGATAGGGTATGTTGCACTATTAATGTGGGATATCTCCAACCATACGACCTATATGGAAGCGATATACGTTTGCATATAGGTAGGGAAAAATATATCAATGGTTCGTCTTAAATTCAAAGTATTAAATGGATCGGTACATTTAGGGATGTCAAAGGATTTACTTCTAGGTTGATGTATTAAATGTCCGTTAGGTCTGCCTCCTCCTTATATAGTAGTGTTAAATAACCTACGTTGGTACCTAGTGGGAAAACGGGGTCTGCTTCATTTCTATCAAGATGTATTAAGTAATAAGAATGGAATTTTCCTTGACTTACGTTAGGTTAGTCTAAACAGGATCTTGGCTGTAGGAGGTCGATGGGCTATGTCAGTGTTCTTGTTGGGTCGGTATTTAGTAGCAGGGCTAGCATATAGGCTTCGACTACCAACGGTCCCATGTAGTCATTAGCAAAGACTCGGGTTATGCCTTGATGGATTTTGCTTCCTACTAGTGTATAATTCGTATGGGAATGCAAAAGGCCTTAAAATTTTATTTAATTGTTTGTTTGTTGTTTGTTTGGAAGAGTAGGATAGGTAATCCTTAGGTGATTCTTTGAGATGTGTTAGTAATATGGTAATTAAATTATAAAGCCAGTATTATCGATCTCAGTCGCTAGGACTGATTAACTAGCATGTATGTTGTGAAGGGCCTACTTCGGGGTTAAGGTATTAAATGGCCGTTGGGTCTGCCTCCTCCCCATTTAAGAAGTATTGAGTAGCCATGGTTTTGGATAGTGCAACGATTGGATATATATATATATATATGCATATATATGTATGTATGTATGTATGTATGTATAGTTATACCTCGGAGGAGGTTAGGCATATCATACATGCATATAGGATTGAACAGATTAGCCATGACTAATAGACATAATACTTAAATGGAAGTCAATCGACATAAATTAGTGTTGTAGGTAAGTATGTAATTTTTTAGTCATTAGAACATTATCCTAACATCCTCCTCTTACAAAGCACATTATAGATTTAGAAGAACAAGTTACTAGTGTAAGGCAAGAATGGTTGATTGTGAAGTCTTCTCATTCATGCACAACATTGGCAAGGCAAACAAATACTTCAGGATTAATATTTTAATAGTATTAGCCTTAGTCCATACATATGTTCTATTATATTTTTCTACTCCGCTATAAGTTTATATTGATCACTCTCTAATATTCTTGACCATGGTGGATTTGTTGAGAGCTTATATTCCTAACTTTGGTGGAACATGGTAATATTATTTACCACAAGTGGAGTTTATCTATGATAACAATTATCAGATGGGCATAGGCACGACATCATCCGAGGATTTGTACGGACGATCATGCAAATCCTTATCTTATTGGTGGGAAGAAAATGATAGGATTATATTGGGAACAGACACAATCAAGGACACTTTCGAAAAAGTAAAGCTGATAAGACAAACAATGAAGACTTCACTGGACATACATAAATCTTATTCTGACAGAAGGCGTAAATAGTTAGAGTTCGCAGTAGGTAACATGGTGTTTGTGAAGGTATTGCCACCGAATCATTTTATAACATTTGGTAGCTCAGGAAACCTAGCACCTCACATCATAGGGCCTTTTCCAATATTATAAAGATTAAGTTATCTTATAGAGAGATGTTTCCAAAAAACTTGGAAAGAGTCCACGACGTCTTTCATGTATCACATAAATGGAAATGTATTCATGATTCAACTATTATAATTGAGCCAGATCAACTAGAGAATGTAAGTGGAGTTAGAGTGTATTGCACCATGTGGACCTATATATATAGTAGATATAAAGTGCAGGGACTTCAAATGAAGAAGTATTGTTGGTTCGAGTACAATTGAGAAATGACCAGGAGAGAGCACTCAGGAACTAGAATAGAGGATTCGTACTTCTCGTCTTGAACTCTTCACCGATATTTTTTCTGTTCTATTACTTAGGTAACATCAGTTAGTAAATTTCTTTTAGATGATTGGTTGCTATGTATGGTTGTTTTTTATTGTTTGAATCAATTGTTCAACTGTATGTACATGGTTATTAGGTACATGCCATGTTAGAAATTTAAGTTAAATTACCTAGGAAATGTTTGTATCACATTTGTCCGCTGGTTGTGTTATGATTATATTTTGAGATGATACTTTGTTATGATATGAGTTGTGTTTACACGCCTATATTCTGTACTATTTACATACATATAAGAGGCCACTAGTTTTATTTTAACATTTTTGTATCATGACATACTCATTCCCATACTCATATCTATGTGTTGTTTCTCCACTGGCTTATCTTGTTTTTTGTATATTTTTTGTTTGGACATTTAAGCACACAAACACACACATATATATATGTATGGAAGGATGTATGTTAAACATATAACTACCTAATGTACGCTTAAATGTAATGAGAGTTATATTTTTCTATCCTCTGGAATTTTGGGGATGAAATTCTTTTAGCGGATGAGGGAGAATGTAGCAGCTGATAAATTTTAATAATAATCTAAAATATTAATTAAAGGGTAAAATGATAATTTTACTAAAAAGACAAAATATAGATTTTGGTAAATGTTACACCCAAAATGCCAAGAACGGATTGATAAACAAGGAAGCCATCATGTGTAATTTAAAGGCGTCATATGTCGTTTGGAACCTTCTTGTGTAGATGAGAGTCGTCATGTATAATTTGAAACAATCAAGTGAAGTTGTCATGTGCTATTGAGAGTCGGCATGAGGAGATTCATATCGCAAGTTGGTGTAATAAGCCATCAATGGTTGATGCTACAAGCTTTCGTGTATGTAACGACCCGCCTTTTTGGACAGTTTAAACCGACGATCAAATACACATGTCGATTCCAAACCATTAAAAGGGCAGATAGTTATTGGGGTAATTAAGAAAAGAAAAGGAAGGGAAATAAAGGAAATGAAACAACACAGAATCTCACAGCGGAAGGCTAAAGTATAATAATAAAATAACAGTTCATGAAGCTGTTAATTAAATGAATACATTTGAAATGAATACATTTGATTATTATTATACAACATTCATCAGAGTTACATACACAACAAATATCATACAACAATGCAGCGGAATGGAATGAATATAATAGTAGTAGATAATATACCAAATCTTCGTCTCCGTCCTCCAAGGAAATGATCTTCAACCTAAACTGAAAACTCAGGACTGACCCGAGCGTAATGAAAAGACAAACACTCGAGTCAGGACTAAATATCCTTATGTAAGTTAAGTCAATCGTAAATAAATATGAGTGTAACGGCGTCAGAGATGTTTACGGGGTTTGACATCTCCTATCCAGTGTCAACGTGCGTGCAATAACTCAAGAGATGTTACGGGATTCTCCATCTCTCAAGGATCCGTGAAACTATCTACTATGTAGTAATATACGCTAAGTAGATAATGTCTATCAGTAATATAAAGTATCAAAATAGCGTTAAGGCGTTACCATAATCCCCCTTAACACATTTTATATTCCCAAAAGCATATACAAGACCGTAGTTTCCCCAAAACCGGAAGTCACCAGAGGGCAATCCATATACTCAAGGTACAAATCAAAACGTAGTGGTCGCGAATAGGATAATCAGTATGACAAGGTACATGAGGCAATACCAACTAGGATACTAGTAGTTGCGTGATCCGGACTGATGTTGGGCATAGCCAGCAGCTACCCCAACACCGCGAAACAACACTCCCAAATCAAGGGGTGCACCCAAATCGCATCACAAATGTAATAGATATGGTATCGAAGAAGTGTGTCCGCTAGAGGTGGCGAACCTCAATGGCCCGGCGCGGCTCCTGTTTTAGTCATGTCAAGGGTCATCCAATAATCATTCTCTTTCTTCAGTCAACGCGTTCACCAAACCATCCACTTCATTCTGGATCAACACTCCGCGTATAATAGTTATTAAAGTGGTTTTCGGTATCGACAGAGAGTATGTCCATATCCGATCCCGGTCTCTTTAATAACTACGTATTATTACACCGTTGGCTCTTTTATATTTCAAATCGATTCATAATTGATATCAAAATATCATATTCGCTTCAAAAATCAAATCCATTCAAATATCATCGTATCTTTCAAAATATCAGATTTCATATTTAAATTCAAGATTTAAATATAAACATTTCACCTTATTGACCAGCTTAGGATTTTAGAAAAATAGTTTTAAGTAGTTTAAAAGTAGTTTTAAATAATTAAAATAGTTAAAAACACTTAAAATCTTTAAAATGGATTTAAAATAGATAAATTAGTTTAAAATAATTTAAATTGGGTTAAGTAGATTTAAAATAGATTAAAATAGTTTAAGTATTCAAAATGGTTTATATAACAGAGTAATTTGGAAAACAAATTAAAACAGCTTCAAAATCAATCCATTTCAATTATAACTTCCCAATTTAAATCAATTTCAATTTCCATTCTACCGATTCAATTTCGATTTCAATTCAAAACAATGTCAACTTTTACTTCAAATCAATTCAATTCTACATTCACCTTTAATTAATTCAATTTCAATTTATATCGATTTGGAGCTTGATTTCTCAAAATATCAATTTATAACACTTAACAAAATTTCCAACAATATTCAAGTTTAAATCCAAATTCCAAATATGATTCAATTCCAAACTCGATTTCAAAATATCATTTCATATCACTTTTACTTAGTAATATTCAAAGCTCGAAATAATGTTCAATCTTTAAAATAAATAGATTTTTGAAATTCAATCATATCCAAAAAAAATTTTTTAAAGTCACAACTTAATTTATTTACCAATTTCTTTTAACCAAAATTTATTTCAACATTCCAACTCAATTTTTCGACAAATTTGATTTCTATAAATTGATTTCTATTTATAACTTTTAAATCAAAACATTTAAATAAATTTTAAATCGACGATTTCAAAAATTATTTATTTAGCCAATTCGGTGTCCGTATATAATTTTCTATCCTATGGCCAAGTAATTTTTTTATTTCAATTAAATGTCAGGAGTGAGTATACATTACTTAAATTAATCTCAGTATCATATGTATGCATAACAGGATCTATATAAGCAAATAAACATCCAAACATTCAATTATCAACCAATAGAATCCATCAAAATACATCATCCAATAAACAATACAATTCATGGCAGTTTCATAGTTATCAATGTCAGGTAATTTAATCGCAATCCAATTTTAATTTCAATTTAACTGTCAATTTAATTTTTCAACGGTTAATGCAAATGACAAGCTATATGACAATTAAATTTTTACCAAACAACGACAAATAAAATCATAACACTTCATAATATCAAATTTAACTAGCATAAAAATATTTAGTACGGTGTGAGCGTTATAAAACACTCACCTTGATTTTACGATTTTAAATCAAATCGAACGACGTTCGATTTAACTCAAAATTTTCTCTAGCTCCAAATGATTCCAATCCAGTTGCAATGCGAAGAGCTCGCCGATACGATTCCAACGCAAAAAGTTTCGTCGAATTCCGACCTCGTATGACAAAGTTATGATGGTTTAAAGTTAACACGAATTTTTATATAAATTAATTACAGCTTAATTAAATTTTTAAAACCCACCCAATCATCACCGTTGATTTCCTGCATAGCAGATCTGGGCCGCACCCCTCTTCTTCCTCACGTTCACGTTACTTGCTCCAGGAACACACGCGACTAAGAACCCATCCAAGCCAAACTAGGGCTCCAAATCGCGGCCACCACGAGCGTCCAGAAGTCGATCAGGAAGCGCCATCCCGAAGCCTATCACCAGAGCCACCAACGCCTGGAGCAGCTCGAAGCTCGGCCCCTCATCTTGCCTCGAAAAACGTGAAAAACGCAGCAGCTTTGAACGTGATTTCCCGTTGATCCGTGGCTCCGTTTTCGATCATCTCCGTATGGATTTGAAGCTTTCATCGTCCTCTACAACTTTGTAGTTGAGAGTTTTTGCTAATTGTTGATGGATTGAGAGGAAAATGAGAAAGAAGTTTCGAATTTCGTGGCCATTGATTCAGGAAATGGCGGCTAGGGCTGAAGTCAATTAGGGTTTCTGGATTAAAATAATAATAAAACTGCCTCGGTTTGCGTGCGTATTTATATAGGTAGGTCCAAAATCATCCGAACTCCAATCGAGACGTGCCGCCAGGCGTTTATAAGGTTTTACCCCCATTCCGGACGCAATGGAACTAGTTTCAAGGCCTAATTCGATCATATGTGAGAGTTACGGAAATAAACGATCAATTTTAAATTAAACCGATTAAACGATTTTCTATGCGTTTTGGCTTGCCCCGGACAAACGGTAAATCCGTTTGACTTGAAATTTTAAATCTTACAATAATATGACATTACGGATCCAATGAAACTAGTTTCGTCGAAATCCGAGACCGTTTGAAAAAATGACTATTTTTAACTCGCCAAATTAATATTAAACAATTTCAACGCGTTTCGAGCTGCCACGGTCAAACGACAACTCCGATTGCTACGAAAATTGAAATCCGATAATAACTAACTATTACGGATCCAATGGAACTAGTTTTGTCCAATTCTGAGACTGTTCAAAAATTGGCTATTTTCCAGTCGAAAATTAAATATTAAAATATTCAATTTTCACAAATAAATTTTAAATTCAGTTTTAAAAGTTCTATAACATCACTATAACTTCAATATGATAAAATAAAATTTTACAAATCATTTTTAATCATATTAAACCCGTTATTTAATTTATCCAATAATTCATTATCTTTTGAAATATTGAAATTGAACTTATAAAATTCAACTTTTAAAAACCATTTCAAAATTTAGAACACTATTTTCATTTTACAGTTATTCAATTATTCAATAAGTTTTAAATATTTAATTTAAACAATTTGCGTGTTCAATATTCAATATTTGATTTCAAATAGATTTTACTCATCAATCAATTACTCTATTATACCCAATGAATTCAACATTTATTATCCTATTCAACTATAGATTGCAAAGGCATTCACTAAGTAGCTTTTCTTTCATTACTTGGATAATTATCGTTGCAATTCATTCCAGTTATTATTATTCCAAATGAATTACAAATTTTTTTTTTCTAACATTAAATCACGAAATCTTATTAAATTAGCTAATTTAATTATCGAAAATTTACGGGTCGTTACACTCTCCCCCACTCAAAACTTTTCGTCCTCGAAAAGGAAAAGAAGGGAAAAGAAAGGAAAAGAAACTAAGCATAAAATTCAACATTAGATATATTTTATTCAAAGTTACCAACTTATAAAACAATGAAATTCCATTTATAAAGTCATAACTACGCTTCCACTAACTTACTCCGAACGGCTTTCTAAACTTAAAAGTTAATTATCAAAACAAGTTATATAAAAAAAATTTAAACTTGAAAATTTTTCTAATACCCGGATTTACGGAAAAATTCGGCAGAGTCTCCTTTGCGCGGCTCGATCGGAAAAAATATAATAGCATATATATCACAAATATACATCTCATCTCAATGATGAGGCATCCCATATGTGGGGAAACAACATATAAATATCACCAATATCATATAAAACCGTAAGCGTACCTTTTATTTAGCATTTATTAGCATTTTACTTACATTATGCGTTTAGCGTAGAAGCGAGCTCCACAACGAAGCGCAACCCCTTTGCTACCTACTAAAATGCTCAATAACTAAGTTAGAACCATGCATATAAAGATAGATCGATATACTTAGCCTACACAACATATATATAACATATTTAGCTTCAAAACTGAAATTTCAATTTCTGGACAGCAAACAAATCTTAGCTTTAGGTCATCTAAACGGTAAAATTTGACAATAGAATCTAAACAAAAGTTGTTGCATTCATTTCAGGCTTTCCGGAATGTCCAAAATCATCGAATTCCGATCATCCTTTCAAAAGTTATGGCCATTTTACTTAGGGGATACGCTTCAGCCTGGGCAGTGTTTTGCGCAGGTCCACGACGTTCACCCACATTTCCGACCTTCTAAACGACATCAAAACACAAAACACTTAAAACAAAAGTTTTAGCTTAAGTTCTTAGCTTTCCATAAAGGGCAAGATCATCAAAATCCGATAAACCAGTTAAAAGATATGGCGAAAATACTAAGAGTGTATACTACTGATTTTACTTATTTTTACACAGGACAGCGAGTAACATTCAAGTTTTTAACCTATTAACGAAGGAATTTTCTCAAGTTATCTAAACAAAAATTGTGCTATAGTTTCTGAGCTTTTCGAAAAGTCCAAGATCGTCGAATTCCGTTCAGCCATTTAAAAGTTATGGTTGTTTTCGTTTCTGCATATATTGGACAAATTTGGATTTTCCCAAAAATTTGCTTTTATTATTTCAAAGTGCAAACCATCAAAACTTCAAATTTTCTAAAAAAAACAATCATAAACACAAAGTCATTTATTTTCTTATTCATCCATGCAATAGGTTTACATTCAATTTGTTTCCGATTTATTCAAGTTTGTTTCATTCACATTTTTAATTCAAGTCAATTTGCTCCCAATTTGAATTTAATTTTTTAAAATTTTATTCCGTTTATTCAATTCCATTAACACTAATGAATTCTACTTAATCAATTATCATCCATCTAACAACCAATGCATATCAAACATTAACATCCATCCAAAATCTACACTAAATCAATTATACATTTCCAAGTCAATTTTAATTCCATACACTTCCAAGTTTATTGACATTTAGTTATATTCAAATTTAATTAGTTTCCATTTACCAATTTTATATTTCATTAATTTTAAATTTTTATTCATTCACTTATATATATCCTTCATTTTACAGCTTAAATTTCTTTTATATTTACAACTATCAATAGATCTTCACATTTTATTATTCATTCTCACACTTGTATATTATTTCTCTACTTATCCTTATTAGCATTGTAAACCTTTTAAGTATTTGGTAAGTTATAGTTATGCAAATAGAATGTAGTTAAACAACATACATCTTCTTTCCATTTAAAGTTGAATTTTCAATTTATTAGTTCTTAAGTCATTACTTAAATTTCACTATAATTTTTTTTTTCACATTTACATTCACATATAGTATTTCCATTTTATATTAACATAATTGTGAATCACCTTTAAAGGTTAATTTAAATTCCAATTATTTATTACAATTTTATTTATATTTGCAAACCATTGATTAAATGCATATTCCATTATTCAAACCTATACTTGTATATTATCCAATTAACAATTCATATAACATTTTTGAACTTCTTAAATATTTTGGTAAGTTATATCTATGCTATAGAATGAATTTTAATACTACGCGAGTTTTACAGTTTCACTTTTATTTTAAGTTCATAATTTCCTAATTCTAAGGATTTCTACCTCACTTGATATTTTCACTTAGCTCTTAGGTTCATTTCTCATTTCACAATTCAGAAGTTCCTTAATGGTTCAAGTCTAAATTCATTTCAATCCTTAAAAAAAAAATCATTAATTATTAAAGGACTTAAGAATTCCAATCCCGGTTTCATTTCAAATCAAGTTTTGAAATAATATATACTTATATAATTTATATAACAAATCATACTATAGAGAGTACAAAATAAAATAAAATTTGAATCAAAACAAAGTTTAGACAAGCTATTAAGTGGTCTCCCCCACTCGGACTCTCGAAAATAAACGCCGATGATGCGTGCACTCATCACCGAAATCATTTTCTAACGTCAAGAGTAGGGAATATAACACTTATCATAAAAAAAAATCCTTCGAAAACAATTTCAACTCAATTATACTATCATATAATACTCATATTATGTTTTTCAAATTCTTGTAAGTCAATTTCAAACACCGAAATTTAAATTCCCAAATCCAAGTTAAAATTCATTTATATTCATTATCAATTGTGTCTACAAGATTTCATTTTCCTAAATCCATTGTTATTTAATCAATTGTTGTAAATATTGACTGATCAAACAATAACGATAATAATCTAATATTATCATCTCCTAACAATCAATTCAATCAAAATGAATAAATATTCAAATAATTCTTTATATAAAAATATATTCCAAAACGATATTGTGTTGGTTTGTCCTATTCGAGTGTTTAGAAATTCCTATCGACGCCTTGGCGTCCCAAGTATCGACCAGAATTCATAAATACTCAACGGAACAAATTAACACAATATAAAACCATTTTATATCAAATAACAAGTACGCTCTCTCATATACACTCAACTCATTCATATAGTTTACCTCTATTTCAATGAGTTATTCCCCACTAGAGCCAAGGTTTATCGCTAAACCAAAGCTCTGATACCAACTGTAACGACCCGCCTTTTTGGACAGTTTAAACCGACGATCAAATACACATGTCGATTCCAAACCATTAAAAGGGCAGATAGTTATTGGGGTAATTAAGAAAAGAAAAGGAAGGGAAATAAAGGAAATGAAACAACACAGAATCTCACAGCGGAAGGCTAAAGTATAATAATAAAATAACAGTTCATGAAGCTGTTAATTAAATGAATACATTTGAAATGAATACATTTGATTATTATTATACAACATTCATCAGAGTTACATACACAACAAATATCATACAACAATGCAGCGGAATGGAATGAATATAATAGTAGTAGATAATATACCAAATCTTCGTCTCCGTCCTCCAAGAAAATGATCTTCAACCTAAACTGAAAACTCAGGACTGACCCGAGCGTAATGAAAAGACAAACACTCGAGTCAGGACTAAATATCCTTATGTAAGTTAAGTCAATCGTAAATAAATATGAGTGTAACGGCGTCAGAGATGTTTACGGGGTTTGACATCTCCTATCCAGTGTCAACGTGCGTGCAATAACTCAAGAGATGTTACGGGATTCTCCATCTCTCAAGGATCCGTGAAACTATCTACTATGTAGTAATATACGCTAAGTAGATAATGTCTATCAGTAATATAAAGTATCAAAATAGCGTTAAGGCGTTACCATAATCCCCCTTAACACATTTTATATTCCCAAAAGCATATACAAGACCGTAGTTTCCCCAAAACCGGAAGTCACCAGAAGGCAATCCATATACTCAAGGTACAAATCAAAACGTAGTGGTCGCGAATAGGATAATCAGTATGACAAGGTACATGAGGCAATACCAACTAGGATACTAGTAGTTGCGTGATCCGGACTGATGTTGGGCATAGCCAGCAGCTACCCCAACACCGCGAAACAACACTCCCAAATCAAGGGGTGCACCCAAATCGCATCACAAATGTAATAGATATGGTATCGAAGAAGTGTGTCCGCTAGAGGTGGCGAACCTCAATGGCCCGGCGCGGCTCCTGTTTTAGTCATGTCAGGGGTCATCCAATAATCGTTCTCTTTCTTCAGTCAACGCGTTCACCAAACCATCCACTTCATTCTGGATCAACACTCCGCGTATAATAGTTATTAAAGTGGTTTTCGGTATCGACAGAGAGTATGTCCATATCCGATCCCGGTCTCTTTAATAACTACGTATTATTACACCGTTGGCTCTTTTATATTTCAAATCGATTCATAATTGATATCAAAATATCATATTCGCTTCAAAAATCAAATCCATTCAAATATCATCGTATCTTTCAAAATATCAGATTTCATATTTAAATTCAAGATTTAAATATAAACATTTCACCTTATTGACCAGCTTAGGATTTTAGAAAAATAGTTTTAAGTAGTTTAAAAGTAGTTTTAAATAATTAAAATAGTTAAAAACACTTAAAATCTTTAAAATGGATTTAAAATAGATAAATTAGTTTAAAATAATTTAAATTGGGTTAAGTAGATTTAAAATAGATTAAAATAGTTTAAGTATTCAAAATGGTTTATATAACAGAGTAATTTGGAAAACAAATTAAAACAGCTTCAAAATCAATCCATTTCAATTATAACTTCCCAATTCAAATCAATTTCAATTTCCATTCTACCGATTCAATTTCGATTTCAATTCAAAACAATGTCAACTTTTACTTCAAATCAATTCAATTCTACATTCACCTTTAATTAATTCAATTTCAATTTATATCGATTTGGAGCTTGATTTCTCAAAATATCAATTTATAACACTTAACAAAATTTCCAACAATATTCAAGTTTAAATCCAAATTCCAAATATGATTCAATTCCAAACTCGATTTCAAAATATCATTTCATATCACTTTTACTTAGTAATATTCAAAGCTCGAAATAATGTTCAATCTTTAAAATAAATAGATTTTTGAAATTCAATCATATCCAAAAAAAATTTTTTAAAGTCACAACTTAATTTATTTACCAATTTCTTTTAACCAAAATTTATTTCAACATTCCAACTCAATTTTTCGACAAATTTGATTTCTATAAATTGATTTCTATTTATAACTTTTAAATCAAAACATTTAAATAAATTTTAAATCGACGATTTCAAAAATTATTTATTTAGCCAATTCGGTGTCCGTATATAATTTTCTATCCTATGGCCAAGTAATTTTTTTATTTCAATTAAATTTCAGGAGTGAGTATACATTACTTAAATTAATCTCAGTATCATATGTATGCATAACAGGATCTATATAAGCAAATAAACATCCAAACATTCAATTATCAACCAATAGAATCCATCAAAATACATCATCCAATAAACAATACAATTCATGGCAGTTTCATAGTTATCAATGTCAGGTAATTTAATCGCAATCCAATTTTAATTTCAATTTAATTGTCAATTTAATTTTTCAACGGTTAATGCAAATGACAAGCTATATGACAATTAAATTTTTACCAAACAACGACAAATAAAATCATAACACTTCATAATATCAAATTTTACTAGCATAAAAATATTTAGTACGGTGTGAGCGTTATAAAACACTCACCTTGATTTTACGATTTTAAATCAAATCGAACGACGTTCGATTTAACTCAAAATTTTCTCTAGCTCCAAATGATTCCAATCCAGTTGCAATGCGAAGAGCTCGCCGATACGATTCCAACGCAAAAAGTTTCGTCGAATTCCGACCTCGTATGACAAAGTTATGATGGTTTAAAGTTAACACGAATTTTTATATAAATTAATTACAGCTTAATTAAATTTTTAAAACCCACCCAATCATCACCGTTGATTTCCTGCATAGCAGATCTGGGCCGCACCCCTCTTCTTCCTCACGTTCACGTTACTTGCTCCAGGAACACACGCGACTAAGAACCCATCCAAGCCAAACTAGGGCTCCAAATCGCGGCCACCACGAGCGTCCAGAAGTCGATCAGGAAGCGCCATCCCGAAGCCTATCACCAGAGCCACCAACGCCTGGAGCAGCTCGAAGCTCGGCCCCTCATCTTGCCTCGAAAAACGTGAAAAACGCAGCAGCTTTGAACGTGATTTCCCGTTGATCCGTGGCTCCGTTTTCGATCATCTCCGTATGGATTTGAAGCTTTCATCGTCCTCTACAACTTTGTAGTTGAGAGTTTTTGCTAATTGTTGATGGATTGAGAGGAAAATGAGAAAGAAGTTTCGAATTTCGTGGCCATTGATTCAGGAAATGGCGGCTAGGGCTGAAGTCAATTAGGGTTTCTGGATTAAAATAATAATAAAACTGCCTCGGTTTGCGTGCGTATTTATATAGGTAGGTCCAAAATCATCCGAACTCCAATCGAGACGTGCCGCCAGGCGTTTATAAGGTTTTACCCCCATTCCGGACGCAATGGAACTAGTTTCAAGGCCTAATTCGATCATATGTGAGAGTTACGGAAATAAACGATCAATTTTAAATTAAACCGATTAAACGATTTTCTATGCGTTTTGGCTTGCCCCGGACAAACGGTAAACCCGTTTGACTTGAAATTTGAAATCTTACAATAATATGACATTATGGATCCAATGAAACTAGTTTCGTCGAAATCCGAGACCGTTTGAAAAAATGACTATTTTTAACTCGCCAAATTAATATTAAACAATTTCAACGCGTTTCGAGCTGCCACGGTCAAACGACAACTCCGATTGCTACGAAAATTGAAATCCGATAATAACTAACTATTACGGATCCAATGGAACTAGTTTTGTCCAATTCTGAGACTGTTCAAAAATTGGCTATTTTCCAGTCGAAAATTAAATATTAAAATATTCAATTTTCACAAATAAATTTTAAATTCAGTTTTAAAAGTTCTATAACATCACTATAACTTCAATATGATAAAATAAAATTTTACAAATCATTTTTAATCATATTAAACCCGTTATTTAATTTATCCAATAATTCATTATCTTTTGAAATATTGAAATTGAACTTATAAAATTCAACTTTTAAAAACCATTTCAAAATTTAGAACACTATTTTCATTTTACAGTTATTCAATTATTCAATAAGTTTTAAATATTTAATTTAAACAATTTACGTGTTCAATATTCAATATTTGATTTCAAATAGATTTTACTCATCAATCAATTACTCTATTATACCCAATGAATTCAACATTTATTATCCTATTCAACTATTGATTGCAAAGGCATTCACTAAGTAGCTTTTCTTTCATTACTTGGATAATTATCGTTGCAATTCATTCCAGTTATTATTATTCCAAATGAATTACAAATTTTTTTTTTCTAACATTAAATCACGAAATCTTATTAAATTAGCTAATTTAATTATCGAAAATTTACGGGTCGTTACAGTGTATGATTAATTACAAGCTATCATGAAGAAAGATGCCAGAGCCATCGTGAAATATTTCCTAGAGTTATCTGAAAAGTGACATACAACTTATCAACTAACAAAGCTATGATGAATAATCTATTCAAGCTATAAAACCATCGTGAGTAATCATCATGAGATAAAGAAGATATAAGGTAGCCACTGTGAATAAAGTCATCCTTCAATCTCCTCTATCTCTTCCCTCTCTCCGTTGTTGTATGTTGAGAGAGATATCTCTCTCTTTTCCTCTCCTCGTTGTTGATGTTGAGAGAGCTCTATTTTGCTTTAATTGAACGAGGCTACGGTGAGGAATTATCATGTATTAATAAAGTAATGGAGTATAGATCAGATGAATCCATAGTGAAGAACCATAATACAAGAAAAAGGATCATCATGATTAATCTAGTAAATTCATTGTGTGCTAATTTAGGAAGTTACTAAAGATAGAGTGGCCAAGCCATCCAGGGGAAGGTCGCTAAATAGTCATCGTAAAGCTATTTTGAAATATGTTATTAAAGCCATCATAGAATATTAAAGCCACCATTAGAGTCATCGTGGAGTATTGTATTTGAGCCTTTATGAAGTATTCCTTGAGATCATTTTGAAAGTGGTATGATAGGCAAGCTATTAAAACAACCATCATAATGAAGCCTTCAAGGTTATCATGGAATATCTTTCAGAACCATCGTTAAGTGTTTTGGAGAGACAAATGAGAAAAATCCTAAAGCTATCATGATGAATCTTAGAACGCTATCATGAAAAGTTCAACATAGCCATTGCATGCTACCTTCCAATGGTGAACAAAGGCTATCGTGGGAACTTCAATGAAGCCATTATATGACATCTTCAAATAATAAGTCAAGGTTGTCGTGAAGAGTCATCATGAGTAAAATAGGATGATGCGAGTAGACGTTATAATCATCAAGTAGCAACCTAATGATGTTTTTAAAAGACAAAGCAATCAAACTATCAAAGAGGAATTCATGTAGTAAACATATGAAGCGTTCATAGATTGACTCGATGGAGCCTTCTTGGTTAATACAAGCCATCGTGAGACAATCTTACAAGTTATGATCAATACAAGCCATCATGAGACAATCTTACAAGTTGTGATCAATTGAGCCATCATAACCAATTTGAGCCTTCGTAATCAATGTAAGCCCTTGTTATCAATCTTACCATACATTATTCCACCACGAACATTCGTTCCTTCCTATGAGGACCAATCTTCACCATCCATTAATTTAGGTGACACATGGCATAAAGCCAATAGTTAAAATCTTCTATAAATATTGTGGTACCCCCTTAAAAAGGTATGATTTTCTGATTTCATAATCTTCTTCATTGTCATTTTCTTTCCTATGCATAAAGAAAAGCTTGAGTGAAGGACATTAATGGCCAAACAAGCCATCTTGCTTTTGTAACTTCGTATTAAAGGACACAAACAATCAATAAATTGCATAGTGACTTTTTGTGATTGCAAGGATATTTTTGATGAATTCATGACTAGCATATTTGATTAGGAGTATAATCCTACTCAAGTATGTTGAATTTCCTTGACCTACATTTAATATTAATAGTAAATAAAATAATTAAACAATGAAACTTGCACCATTGCATGGAGCATCATATTCTTTTGGTTATGTTTTATCATATATATGTTCGAAGCGAATGCACATAGTGTTAGTTATTAAAAATAATAAATTAATTTAAAAAGGGCTAATAAGGTTGATAACCCATTAATACAGGTTAATCTACATATAAACTCCCTAACCATAAAGAAGAGTACGTTCATTTCCATTTCTTTATCTTCTCAGTCATCTCTAAACAACCCTAGATTTAATATCTTGGATCTAAAATAAATCTACGAAACTCTATTAGTTTCAATAAGTAAGTAATCCAAATAGAAGATAAAGAGGAAATCTTATCAATTCTATAAAGCTCTTAGCATTTCATAGGGTTGGAAGCTATGAAAAATTTTGAGATCAAGAAAGAAACCAGATTTCTAAGCTATTCGGGCTTAAAACCTGTGTTGATTTTATTTTCTTTGTTATATCACTCTGTTCTTACTTTTAACCCATTATTTGTTGTCTATAATAAACAAAGGTTGGATTTTGATGTATGCAATTGTGATATATACATTATTCATTTGGTTTGGGGATAATTAGTCATTGAATAGGAATGGAAACCTTTCTTGATAAGTAAAAATGATTGAGATTCCATATACATGTTATGTGAAATGATAACAAAAATAATTAACAATAAAAAGGATATGTTAATGATAAATCGTTAATTAAGTAAACTGGTAATTGGTTGGTGCAACAAATTGAATAGATAGTTGGATAAGATGATGAGATAAAAGTGGAAAAACGTGAATAATGAAAATGTTGGATGAGAAGAGGATAATAAGTATAAAATGACTAATAGAACACGTAATAACCCCACTATAACCAATTTAAGAGTAAAACTACCAATACAGAGAAGTTACAAAAAGGAATGTTTGGAAAATTATTTTAAAACACGTAACCATGTTATAACAATGCTTCAGCCGCCTTTAAGGTAATCTCAGACATCTGAAATCTGTTTCCGATGCTTAAATAAGTTTGTTAAGTGATTGGAAGTGTTAAGTCCAAAATAGAAAGAAATTAGGCTAATTTTAGCCTAATCCAAGCATTTGAAAATGGGCTTCGAACGTCTGAATTTAAGATTTAGATGTTTAAATTCCGAAGCTAGATATCTGAATATATGAAGCTAAAGTTTTTGTTAAATTAGATAATTAGACATCTAAACTTAAAGTTTAGACATTTAAAAATATTTAGACGTCTGAATTTATGGTTCAGACATCTAAACCACTATACCGAACACAAAGTACCTGGACCCATTATGCCAATACGAATGATTCTGACTACTTTGCCTTGACTAGTTGCCAACATTAAAATATTATACGATGCATATATGATAATTGTTGAATAGTGTCACAAAGTAGATGATGTTAGGAACACTTGTGTTGATATGTGTGGGCTAACATTGATTATAGATAAATGGATGGCGTATACGATGGATGGTTGTTTCCTTATCGAAGATAGATTATTGGGCGTGTATAATGGAATGGTCATAGCCTTAACAATAGATCATGGTGTATACAACATATTGTCTTTGCCTTATTGCATGGATTATGTAGCTTATGCAACGGATGATCACTGTCTTAACATCATGTGGCATATACGATGCAAGGTTGTTGCCTTAGGGATCGAAAGATGTATATGACATAGGGTCAATGCGTAAATGATCCAATGCCGTGTATACAATCAGTGGTTGTTGCCAGTGGAACAAACATGGAATATTAATTGTATATGTAATTTTCCCTATTTAGTATATTAACTAAGAATATAAATAATATTATCAAATGGTTAGAAATTGATATAACATGAAGATGGGCTTAAACATTTAAACAGGTATTTGAAATGATAAGAGTAGTATTGGTCTTTAATGATGTTTTATTGGTGTGATAGTGTTATATACTAAAAGGCATTTTCTCACTCATTAGGCTTAGTTATGCACTAAGAGGTATTTTATCACTCATTAGGCTTAGTTCTGATTCCCTATATATTTCCTTTTTCCTATATATGTTAGGCGGATAGGGTTTGGAGAATACTGGATATGAGACAGAGTAAGTGGAGATGCTAGAGTTCCTTACCAGTATATTTATTTTCTATTTACTATTAAACACTTATGTTATGTAGAACTACAAATTCTAAAGTACTATTTGAATTTATGTAATAACACTTACGGTTATTTCTTGTTTACTTCAGATGTTTACTTTATAAGTTCCATTATATTTTCTTCCTTCCATTGTGACTTCAGAAAGAGTAAAAAGTAGATAGGTTTATGTACTATTTATTTTACATCTTACTCCAACCACCCATATTTTATGATCTTTGCAATTTTTTCATCGAGTTGGACCTAGAACAAAATGGCTATGAAAGACGGTTTGGTGTATACATTCTCCGTCCTTTGAGAAATTTGAGGAAAGCATTTTATTTAAGGGGATGTAATACTCGATATTTTAATAATCTAAAAAGGAATTTTGGTCAATTTGAATATTAAAGTAAAAATGGTCATTTTATAAACATTGAAATTTAACGAAGAAAGTTGCATCATTGCATAAAATACATTTTATGATAAATTTTGACTATAAATTTGTCCGAATTGGAAATCTTATGGAGGAGATATGGAGGATATGAATTTTCAGTTTGAATGCGTTGAATGGGCTTGGCCTAATGTTTGAATTTTGAGTTCAGAATTGACCTTTACTCCACTTAAAAATATTCCTAATTTAAAACCAATATGTTAGCTTCATTTCTCTTCTTCGTCGGCATCATTCTTTCCCTCTTCCTCTTCAAACTTCAAAATCAACGAATTTTAAAATACTCAACAGAATTCAACTTATTATATATAAAAACAGTCGTTATGATAGAGTTAGGTATGCCCAAGGGGAAATTGTGTAATTTATTACATATATCTAACTCAGTAAGCAATCTAGTTCGAACTAAAAGGTGTTTTCTTTAATTATACACTTGATATGATGTGTTATATTGAATAATCGATTTAATTAAAAGTATGTTTAATACAAAATCCATGAATTGTATGTTATTTGATAGTAATTACAAAGTACTATGACCATGAGCAATTTACCAGAATGAAAATGAACATACCATTTTAAATATTCATAGCCAAGATGTATCGAAACTGGATACCGATACATCCGTTCAGAATAGAGTACGTAACATTCTTCATATGTTGGGCAGCGTATTACTCATGACTGATGGAGGAATCAAGAGGTTATGTACTAATAGTTATTAGATAACTATGGAATGACTCACTCGGTAGCCTTTTGTTGGTTAATATAACTAAGTTCAAATGGAAAATGTCAAAGTGTCAAAATTATACAGTTCTCTTAACTTGAGAATATTTTTGATCTTCATTGTAGATGTTTAACACCCCTAGTTTTAAATAGCATTATTTCGAAGATTTAATTAGATAAATTAAATAGAATAATGTATAGATTAGAGTGATAAGGGAATTGAGATATGAGATCTAATTAGGGTCTGCCTTAACTAAATGGATTTATAAAAATGTTTTATAAGTTAAATACCCAAGAGAATAAGGCAAGTGCAATATGGGAATAGCCAAACCCAATAACCCCTAAACCCTTACCACATTCTCATTCACATTTTCATTGATAAAAGAACTAGGCCGATCGTAACCTTGAGAAAAGAGGAGCACAAAATCAATTAGAGGCTAAGATTCAAGCTAGGAAGATTTAAGTGAAGAACAAATATCAAGTTCCTTATTTAATCAAGGTGAATAATGATCTAAACTATCTCATAGAAGTCTATTTGAATGTTTGATTTCGGGTTTAAGATTTGAAATCATTTGGATGGATGGTTGTTGATTTGCTTTGATTTATATGTCGTATTATAATTTAAGCAAGGATTTTTATGAGTTAATATAATTTAATTTTATGGTTAAAATCATGTTAACTGATTTCCAAGTGCAACAATGTTTGAATACGTTATGTAAAACGTTATTTTGTAGATGGGGCTAGATTTTCATATTATATCAAGCTATGGATAATTTATTATGAAATTTTAATGGAAGAAATAGATAATTTCAGGTTTAAATTATTTAAGGCAATCAAGTAATGTTTTCAGGTCTAAAATTTGTATATCTTAGAAAACATATTAAGAATGAAGAAATATGATTTTTAAGGATTTTTCCTAAGAGTTTATATGGTTATTACATTATTTAAAATAAAGGACTTAATTGTTTTAAATGTTTGTTAAGGGGAAGGGCTTATTTGTTAAAATGATTTCATTTGTTAATTGTGAATTCGGCAGACTTTAGAAAATGAATTTCGATAAAGAATTAGCAGTCAGTCATATTTTGACCAATTTGGCAAGTTACGTAAAAAGGAATCACTATGAAAGGCATAAAAATCATTTTTGTTACAAATTACAACTTCGTCATGGCCACTTGCTTGCTTCCATCACCATACTTTCGCCAATGACCTTTTACACCCATTCGTATCCAATGCATATGGTATCAAGCCATTGATACGTAGTGTATTGGAGACAAGCAGAAGAGACTGTGTCGAAAGCTTTCTTTTGAAGGGGTTAAAGCGATTTTTATATGCTTTCGAATCAATCCAACCCGCCTTTGTTTTTAAAGAAGCTTTTAAAAGAGTCGCCCCATTTTGAACTCATTTGATACCTAGCTGCCGCTTCATACCTTCCGAATTGGCTAAACGCCGCT
Organism: Allium cepa; assembly: GCA_030765085.1. NCBI lineage: Eukaryota > Viridiplantae > Streptophyta > Magnoliopsida > Asparagales > Amaryllidaceae > Allium > Allium cepa. The sequence goes on from CM060931.1 coordinate 475,253,512, forward strand.
TTTCTTTATAGCCTTATAACAATGAGTTTGAAAGGAAGGTTTTTTTTAATTAATTTTGAAGCCACCTTCCTAGTGCCTTCGGAAAGGATCCTTTTTGCCGCTTTTATAAATGGTTTCGAAGCTATCCTCTTCCCCAATTTCTTTTTCTTAAGGTTAACGCTTTCAAAGGAAAAGCTGTTGCATTTATTCTCTTTGACCCAGTAGTTATTTTTAATGTTAAATCCAATAGTTTCGAAAGAGATACTCTCAAATGGTTTTGAAGCTATGCTTTCATAAATTCTATTTGAAATAAAGGCCTTCAAAAGGTAAGTTTTAAGCATTTGAATGGAATATCTTTAAGTGTTTCAAAAGGAAGGCTTTAATGCTTTTGGAAGGTGTGTTTTTTAATGGATAAAAATGAGAAGGTCTAAGATTTTAAGTAAGGCTTTTGAAAGGGAGAGTGATGGAGGTTTACTCATGATATCACAATGATCCAAAGGATCTAGTCGAAATCCTTAGTTTTCAAATAAGGAACGCAATCTCATTTTTAAAGGTAAAACCCATGGAAAAATGAAGGAGCTTTAAAATGGTATTTAATTTTGGAATATTTAAAGAAGTTTCCTTACTAAAGATAGTGGGTTAAGGTATTAACCATGTTTCCATAGAAAAATGATTACAAGGAATTAAATCATAGATGATTGTATAATTATGTTTTGATCATTTATCAAGCATGCTTCTTTAAACATATCCACTTCATAATTGACCCATAACTGCATATTGGGGTGTTAATGGCAGAATAACCTACTAGGTTGACCCAGTAGTGAATATATATTGATTTAATTCCCAAGTGAGTAGAATTGCATCCAGAAGGCCAGATGGATCAGTATATAGGATGCCCAAAGACTGATCAAAGGATTATTATTTTAGATAGGTTCTTACCAATCCTATCAAAACTATGTATACTATGACATGGGAGACGTTATTGGAGAATCCAGTAGGTTCATAGTGACCCTATGAAATCTACGATTACGTGATGTTATTGGTAGATACCAATAGGTTCTTAGTGATCCCATGAAAACTATGTAACTGGGCAGATAGTCCGTAAGCTTGGAATAGATTATTAGTCGGCCCATGAAAACTAATAGGTTAATAGTGACCTTAGAAACTTTAACTTGAGATGGATAGCCAAGTAACTAGGGATGGGAAATCTAGAGCATATTGCATGTTTTTATATCATAAAGATACATTTCGTTATGTTTTGTCTTAACTATTGTAGATGCTGGTGCATAGTATATGGTTATTATAAATTTGGTTAAGCTACTAACAGGGAGAAAACCCGTTCCTCTAAGCGGCATGGTCTCACTAGATATCTATATGGTTCGAGATGGTAGGTTATTTTTCATACCAGAGTTTATGTTTTCCCCTTAAACTCTCAACTGCTCAATTAATTTTGCGTAGTTTGAGAGTTAAGGTTTTTAGGTTCTCCTTTAGACGAATAAGCTTTGGAGATGCACAGAAGGCAAGCTAGCTATTAGGAGTTCTTTTTATTTGATTCGATTTATTTTGGATGTAATGGAAAAGCTGTTTAGTGCCTGTATTTGGACTCTGATCCATCAAGACGGCATCTTCATATGTCGCTTTTGGCATATTTTATAATAATTATATTTCTCTGAACGTGTTTTGCTAATTGGAATTATGTAATGAATTTGAGATGTGATTTGAAGTGGAAATGAGAAATTTTTTTTAAACATTGAATTAATTTTTTTCATATCCATATGTTTTTGGCATATCAATGTATCCAACATTACTGCATTTGATCACCGAGAATTAATAATTATGGTTAACTGCAACATCCATAGCAGTTAGTTTTGGGCCTCCAAATAGGTGATGTTACAAGTTGGTATCAGAATATAGTTTTATGCAAATTTAAAATAAATTTGAACCTAAAAGATTTTCAAAACATAGTCCGATAATCAAGAAATGAGATAGAGGTTTGGGTCAACGCTATAATAATGTACTAGCATATGTTATATATACGTTCGTATTCCCTTCTCTCTTAGACCGTTCTTCTGTATCTTACTAAGGCTCGTATGCAGATTTACGAGAAACGAAGATATGTAGGCAGGAAAAAGAAGAGGAAATTTAGGCGGAGAAGCACCACAACTAATGGAAATGCTCGACCCAACACCAGGAGGAATCCGAGTCTACAGGCAAATGCTAATCTAAATGCAAATGCCAATGTAGGTGTTGGAACCCGCCAGTAGGTATCTGTTCTTTGTCAATCTAATGCAAGCTGGAGCTGCTGTATGAGTAGCTAAAGGAAATGCTGTGAATGTTGGAGGAGCTATTCGTGTGGCCCCAGTTGCAATAATTATGCCAACCTGGGCAGAGATTATACCACTCTTAGTGGAAGCCGTTTTTAGGAACAAAGGATGCGGTTGAAGTATAAAACTGTCGCTGTCTAAAAGAATTTTTGCTGACTTGGGATTGAATGATGAGTAGAAGAGAGGACTTGCTTCTAGACAGCTGTAGGGAGTAGCAATTTATTGGTGGAATGGTATTACTGTGGGAGTTCCCAAGGAAGCGCTGACATGGCAGTGTTTTGAAAGAGATTTGAAGAGTGGTTCTTATCAGCAGTTGCCAAGTCAGTATTGCTGAGAAAGCTGATAGACTTAGTGCAAGGTAAAATGTCGGTGATTGAGTATGTTACGATGTTTGATGGGTTGTCTAGATATGGATATGCTACCATTGACACCATCATTAAAAGGAAAGAGAAGTTAATTCGAGGGTTAAGACCCGAGATTGCTATGGTGATTATGCCACATCGCCATGACCCAAGTATAGTTGTAATGGAGATGGCAATTGGGAATGAAGAGATCCTTTCTACTTATGGTAAGGAAAATCCGGTTGGAACTTAGGATCATCAAAGCAAGAAGAGGAAATTCTTTAAGAAGAAAGGAGCTAAGAAAGAAGGGGCTGCCAAAAAGGAAAGGCCAATGTAGTTTGCTACAAGTGCAACAAGAAATAACATTATTCTCATGAATGTTGAAATGGGAAAGGAAAAAATGTTACAGATGAGAAATGAGTGAAGTGCTTCAACTGTGACCAAATTGGACACTACAAGCCAATCAGAGTGGACAAGGGAAAGGTTTTTGCTTTGGATCCATCTTCTTCTAGTCCAACTGCCGCTAGGAACGGAAAAACTATAATGGGAGGTACTCTTTTGATTCATAGTATACCAATTATGGTACTATTTGATACAGGTGGATGGCATTCAATTATATCTCAATGTTTGATATAAGTTACATTTAGAACCCTCATACCTTGTTACTTCCTTAATGGTTGCGAATATGATAGAAGGGTATGCAACTCTGGAAAGGAGACGTGGCTAGTTAGAACTTGAATTGTCAGGTCATAACTTTGCATGCAATTTATATGTTTTTGATTTCGTATTCTTTGAGATCATTTTGGTTATGGATTGGTTAGAAAAGTTGATGCTATTATATTTTTCCAAGATAGCGATATATGCTAAGACCCCCCACCAGTCATAACCAAATTGTATACACTGTGGGTAAGTTAGACTCAAGTGCTTGTGCTTTGCTGAATGCAATGGAAGTAGAAGAAGGGTCGAATCAGGTTTTGGTGGCAAGAGAGTTTGCAGAAGCTTTTGAGTTAGTCATGGGACTACCATCAAAGCGGGCCATTGATTTTCGGATTGATCTTGTGCTAGAAGCATCAACTGTAAGTAGACCACCTAGTAGGATGACACCTACCGAGATGAAGGAATTGAAGGTGCAAGTAGTGGATTTAGAAAGAAATAATTTCATTAGACTAATAAGTTTGCCTTGGTAAGTGGCAGCAACATTCGTGAAGAAACTAAATGGGTTGTTAAGAATGTGTATCGACTACTGTAAGTTGAATGAGAAAACGGTCAAGAATAGGTACCCTTTGCCGAGAATCGATGATTTATTTGATCAATTGAGTGGAGCTAGGGTGTTTTCCCAATTGGATTTGGCAAATGGTTTCCATCAGCTAAGTGGTAGAGGATAGTATTCCGTTGATGGCATTTCGGGCTAGGTATGTTTCGTACAAATGGTTAGTAGTGCTTCGGGTAAATAAATGCACTTGCTTTCTTCATGGATTTGATGAACCGAGTCTTCTGAGAACATTTGGATAGGTTTGTATTAGTATTCATATATGATATTTTAATATACTCTAAGGATGAAAGAGAGCATGAAGTTCATCATTGATTAGTGTTTGAGACACTATGGCAGCATCAACTGAAAGCGATGTTTTCAAAGTGTCATTTTTGGAAGAAAGAAGTTAAGTTTCTTGGTTATGTTGTTTCAGAGAAGGGTTTGTAAATTGATCCGAATAAGATCGAGGCTATTAAAAATTGCAAGAGACTGGAGACTGTGGCCGAGATTAGAAGTTTTCTTGGACCCACGGCCTAATACCGGAGATTCATTTTGGATTTTTACAGATAGCAGTACCTTTGACTGAGCTAACCAAGAGTGAAGTGAAGTTTATTTGGTCTGACAAATGTGAGGAAGCATTCCTTAAGTTAGAGCATCTGTTGACCAACGTGCATGTTTTAGTAGTTCCAAATGAGAATCAATGATCTGTAGCGTATAACAATGCATATGAAACTGGATTAGGGGCTGTGTTGATGCAGAAAGGTAAAGGTATTGCCCATGCTTCACGATAGCATAGACTGCATGAAATGAAATATCCTACTCATGATCTAGAGTTGGCTGAGGTGATCTTCACATTGAAAGTATGGAGACATTTCTCTTAGGGGAGAGATTTGATTTATATACAGATCATAAGTCCTTAAGGTATTTATTCTCTCAGAAGGAGTTAATATAAGACAGCAGAGGTGGTTAGAGTTTATGGCAGCTTATGACTTTAGTATAGAGTACACACCGGGGAAAGGTAGCAAGATTGTGGATGCACTTAGCGGGAAACATCAGAATGTGGTGTTAGTCATGTTGGCTGAATGAAAGGATTTTGAGGCGTTGACTACATGTTGTGTTCAGTTAAGATCTACTGCTAGTTCTCGCCAGAGTACTGCCATGTTGTCGTGCTTGAAAGTTCTACCAGTACTGATCGAAATGATGGCTTCTAAGCAGAAAAAAGATCTACATTTAGTCGAGAAGATTGGATGGATAGAGGTCGGAATTGAGATTGATGATCTGAAAGATTTTAATCTTGACCAGAGGGGACATGTAGGAAAGAAGGGATGGTTGTGTGTTCCGAATGCCGGGGACTTAAGGAGAGAGGTCCTTAGGGAATGTCATCGACTAAAATTTACGATTCATCCTGGGGGAACCAAGATGTATCAAGATATTAAGAGGAATTTCTATTTGTAAGGTATGAAGAGGAATGTTGGCTTATGGGTAAAGTAGTCTGTGAACTGTTAACAAGTGAAAGCTAAACATTAGATGACGAGTTGGTTGCTTCAACTTTTGGAGATGCCCGTTTTGAAATAGGATTCGATATCTATGGATTTTGTAGACGGGTTGCCAAAGTCAAATTGAGGAAATGAAAGTATATGGGTCATAGTGGAGATGTTGACCAAGAGTGCATATTTCATTCTAGTTAAGTCAACCAGGATGACACCTATTTTAGCTAAGTTGTTTACAAAGAACATAGTTAGACTACATGAGATTCCTAGTAGCATAGTCAACGACAGAGATGCCTTGTTCACTAGTGAATTCAGTAAGGAGTGTTAGGTATCAAGCTTAAGATGAATACCGCTTATCACTCACCGATATGCCTAGTTTAGGAAAGAACATTACAAGTATTGTCGTCTGCTAATACGAAGAATACAGTTGGTTAAGGGCGATCGAATGTGAATATATCTTTATAGTAGTACTGACACGTCTTATTTACCTTTTTGAGGATCTGAACTGAAAGTTTGACGTGTGCAGTATTAATACAAAGTAATAAACACACCGATTGAAATTATTTAGAACAGCGTATAATATAGATAAATCGAAATCAAGAGTCACAGATCACAGCGGAATAATATACAACATCATATACATAATAGAATGCGAGTCTACAAAATATCAGTGTTAGTATAATCGAAGTGTTAAAAAATATATAAGATGTGTTAGTGTCAGTAAAAAGATGCATTCACATTCGATCACCCATAACCAGTTGTATTCTCCGGATTAGCAGATGACATTACTTGTAATGTTCTTTGCTAAACTGGGCATAGCGGTGGGGTCGTTACAGATGAGCAAACAAAGATATTTAATAAGGTACTTAAAGATCTATTAAGAGATTATGTATTAGATTTTGATGGATCATGGGAAGATCACCTACACTTAGTTGAGTTTTCCTATAATAGTGGTTATCAGATGAGCATAGGAATGATGCCTTTTGAAGCTTTGTATGGAAGGCCATGCAAGTCACCGATAAGCTTGTTGGAAACTGGAGATAGATTAATCTTAGGCCCAGATCTGGTAAGGGAGGCAACATAGATGATCGAGTTGATCTGATGTAGGATGAGGGAGGCTCAGCCTAGGCAAAAGTGTTATGAAGATAAGAGAAGTAAGATCTAGATTTTTCTGTTATATTTAGAGTTTTCATTAAAGTATCACCAATGAAAGGTGTGGTATCATTTGCAAAGTCAGGGAAACTGGCATCGAGATATGTTGGACTATTCCTAGTTATAGAGAGATCAAAACGCTCGCATATAGAATAAAGTTTTTGAGTAGTTTGGCATGTGCTCATAATGTTTTTCATGTGTCTTAGCTTCGTAAGTATGTACATGATCCGGAGACTACTATCCCTCCAACTACATTGGAAGATTTAATAGTAGGACTGGATCTAACTTTTGTTAAGCAACCAGTCCAAGTTGTAGCGAGGATAAGAAGAGGTGAAGAAACAAGTTAGTTAAGTTGGTGAAAGTTCGGTGGAGCGACAACGAGAAGGATTGTACTTAGGCTTGTCAATGGACACTTTCGAATGCGGATAGCACCATATCCGCATCCACATCCGAAATGATTTTCTGATATCGGATATCCACATCCATATGGATACGGATGGATATCGAATAATTATCCAATCCGCTAATGACCGATAAATTAAGTAATATAAATATAAATTTTAAGTTTATCTTACATTTTTTCAATCCAATTTATTATAAAAGTATTAAATATAAACAAATACGGCGATAATAAATAGGTTTGAGCAGTTAATAAGCATTATGTGCATATAATATAAACTACTAACTTAATAAAACAATAAATAAATATTTTTCATTATACTAAAATACACATGATTTATACTATAATCTTGACAAAGACCGGATGGATAATTCTCGGATGCAGATGTCTTCGTATCCATACCCGCATCCGTTTTTTGGATATCGGATATCATCCGCTTTTCGAATGCGAATGCGGACGGATTTCGGATTTTTCCGGTATCCATTGACAAACCTAATTGTACTTGGAAGATAGAAGACATGATTAAAAATACTTATCCTGATCTATTATAAGGGCATGTTTTATATCTGATATACATATACATATGTATGTATGTGTGTGTGTGTGTGTGCATGTGTATTTATGTAGACGAATATCTAGTTAGGTAAGCTAGTATGGTAGTTAGGAGATGTTACAGATGATTACCAAGCTTAGTATATGGTCCTTACTGAATTTCGAGGATTAAATTCTTTAAGGTGGAGGCCTGTAACACCCCTAATTTTAAATAGCATTATTCAAGAGGTTTAATTATATAAATTAAATAGAATAATGTAGAGATTAGAGTGATAAAGCAATTGAGATATGAGATCTAATTAGGGTCGTACCTTAACTAAATGGACTTATAAAAATGGTTTATAAGTTAAACACCCAAGAGAATAAGGCAAGGGCAATATGGGAATAGCTGAACCCCATAACCCCTAAACCTTTACCTCATTATCATTGACATTTTCTAAATAAAAAACATAAAAAAAAGAAAACAAGGCCGGCTATAACCCAAGGAGAAGAGGAGCTCAAAATCAACTAGAAGCTACGATTTAAGCTAGGAAGATTTATGTAAAGAACAAATCTCAAGTTCCTTGTCCAATCAAGGTGAATAATGATCTAAACCATCTCATACAAGTCTTTTTAAACATTGAATTTCGGGTTTAAGGTTTAAAAACATTTGGATGGATGATTGATGGTTTTCTTTGATTTATATGCTATGTTATAACTTAGAAAAGGATTTTGTGGGTAAATATAATTCTATTTTAAGGTTAAAAACATGTGAATTGATTTTCGAATGCCACGATGTTTGAATATGTTATGTATAACATTATTTTGGAGATGGGTTTAAATTTTCATAATATTCCAAGCTATGAATAATTTATTATGAATTTTTAATGGAAGAAATAGATAATTTTGGGTTTAAATTATTTAAGGCAATCAAGTAATGTTTTCGTGTCTAAAATTTATATACCTTAGAAAACATAAAATGAATAAACGTGATTTTCTGGGATTTTTCCTAAGAGTTCTATGGTTATTAAATTATTTAAGATAAAGGCCTTAAATGTTTTAATGTTTGTTAAGGAAAGGGCTTATTTGTTAAGATGATTTCATTTGTTAATTGTAAATTCGGCAGCCTTTAGAAAAAGAATTTCAATCAAGAACTGGCAACCAATAATATTTTGATAAATTTGGCAAGTTACGTAAATAAGAATTACTATAAAAGGCAAAAAAACTCAGTTTTTTTTCAAACTACAACTTCGCCACTACCACTTACTTGCTTCCGTAACCATACTTCCACCAATGACCCATCGCACCCATTCGAAACTAATGCACATGGTATCAAGCCATTAATACACTGTGTATTGGAGACAGGCATAACAGATTACATCAAAAGCATGCTTTTGAAGGGGTTAAAGCCATTTTTATAAGCTTTCGAATGAATCCAACTTGCCTTTTTTTTTGAAGAAGCTTTCGAAAGAGTTGCCTCATTTTGAACTCATTCGATACCTCGCTGTCGCTTTCATACCTTTCAAATTGGATAAAGGACACTTTTCTTTATAGCCTTATAACAATGAGTTCGAAAGGAAGGTTTTTGTTCTATTAATTTTGAAGCTACCTTCCCAATGACTTCGAAAGGATCCTTTTTGCCGCTTTTATAAATGGTTTCAGAGGCAATGGTTTTGAAGCTATCCTCTTCCCTAATTTTTTTTTAGCTTAATGCTTTCGAAAGCAAAGCTTTCGCTTTTACTCTCTTTGACCCAATAGTTGTTTTTAATGTTAAATCCAAAAGTTTTGAAAGAGATACTTTCAAATGGTTTCGAAGCTATGCTTCCATAAATTCTACTTGAAATAAAGGCCTTTGAAAGGTAAGTTTTAAGTGTTTCGAAAGGTACATCTTTAAGTGTTTCGAAAGAAAGGTTCCAATTCTTTCGAAACTATGTTTTTAATGGATTCCAAAGAGATGGTCCAAGATTTTAAGTAATGCTTTCAAAAGGGAGAGTGATAGAAGGTAACTCTTGATATCACAATGATCCAAAGGATCTAGTCAAAAGCCTTAGTTTTCAAATAAGGAACCCAATCTCATTATTAAAGGTAAAACCCATGGCAACATGAAGGAGCTTTAAAATGGCATTTATTTTGGAATATTTGAAGAAGTTTTTCTTACTAAAGGTAGTGGGTTAAGGTATTAACCATTTTTCCATTGAAAAACGATTATAAGGAATTAAATCATAGATTATTGTATTATTAGGTTTTGATCGTTTATTAGGCATGCTTCTGTAAACGTATTCACTTCATAACTGACCGATAACTGCATATTAGGGTGTTAAGGGCAGAATAACCTGGTAGGTTGATCCAGTAGTGAATATACATTGAGTTAACTCCTGAGTGAGTAGAATTACATCTAGAAGGCCAGACGGATTAGAATATAGGACGCCCAGAGACTGATCACAGGATTATTGTTTTAGATAGGTTCTAACTAATACCATCAAAACTATGTATACTATGACATGAGAGACGTTATTGGAAAATCTAACGGATTCATAGTGGCTCTATGAAACCTTTGATTAAATGATGTTATTGGTAGATACCAATAGGTTCTTAGTGATCCCATGAAAACTATGTAATCGGGAAAATAGTTTGTAAGCTTGGAACAGATTATTAGTCAGCCCATGAAAGCTAATTGGCTAATAGTTGGTTAAGGGTATTAACCATGTTTCCTTATCAAAATTATTACAAGGAATTAGATCATAGATGATTATATTATTATGTTTTGATCATTTATCAGACATGAATCCGTAAACATATTGACTTCATAATTGACCCATAACTGCATATTGGGGTGTTAAGGGCAGAATAACCAGCTAGGTTGACCCACTAGTGAATACACATTGAGTTAACATCTGAGTGCTTAGATTTGCATCTAGAAGGTCAGACAGATCAGAATATAGGATGCCCAAAGACTGATCAAAGGATTATTAGTTTAGATAGGTTCTTAGTAAGCCCATGAAAACTATGTATGGATATTGTTATTGGCAGAGGCCAATAGGTTCTTAGTAATCCCATGGAAACTATTTCTAAAATAAGTTATTAGAAGAGATCGGTAGGTTCATAGTGATTCCATAAAAACTATGACATGAGAGATGTTATTGGAGAATCCAATAGGTTTATTGTGACTCTAAGAAAACTATGATTAGACAAAGTTATTGGTAGATACCAATAGGTTCCTAGTGATCCCATGAAAACTATGTTACCGGGAAGATAATCCGTAAGCTTGGAATAGGTTATTGTAAGCTCACGAAAACTAATAGGTTAATGGTGATCCTAGAAACTGTAACTTGAGAAAGATAGCCAGGTAAATGGGGATTAGAAATCTAGAGCATATTGCGTGTTTGTATATCATCAAGTTACATTTTATTATGTTATGTCTTAACTGTTATGGATGCAGGTGCACAGTATATGGTTATTGTAAATTGGGTAAAGATACTAGTGAAGGGAAAAACCCATTTCGCTATGCATCATTGTCTCACTAGATATCTATATGGTTCCAGATGGTAGGTTATTATTCATACTCGTATTTTTGTCTGACTCGAAGTTTTTGTTTTCCCCTTAAACTCTTGGGTGCTCAATTAATTTTAGTAGTTTAAGAGTTAAGGTTTTCAGGTTCTCCTTTACTGAATAAGCTTACGGAGGTATGCATGAGGCATCCTAGCCATTAGGAGTTCATTTTGTTTGATTCCACCGTGTTTTGGATGTAACGTAAAAGTTGTTTAGTGCCAATATTTAGACTTTGATCAAGCAATGGAGCATCTTCATATGTCACTCTTGGTGTATTTTATAATAATTATATTTCTCTGAACGTGGTTTACGAATTAGGATAATGTAATGAATTTGAGATGTGATTTGAAGTGGAAATGAGAAATATGTTCTAAAATTGAATTAATTTTTTTTCATATTCATATGTTTCTGGTATATCAATGTATCTAACATTACTCCATTTAGTCATCGGGAATTAATAAATATGGATGACTACAACATCCGTACTAGTTAGGTTTGGGCCTCCAAATGGGGATGTTACAGCAAGTTCTGTTTTGATTATAGTTAAATCATGGCACGTTGTCAATCAAACAACTATAAGTTATGTAATAGCCCAGAATTTTCGACTTCGAAAATTCTAGATTGCTAGAGAGAGAAAAAGAAGGAACAAGGAGAACAGAAAACAACAACATCTCACATTCGCAGGGGATAAAATATGAGAACAAATAATAGCATTTTTATAAAGAAAAGCTGTAATTGTTACTTTACATACAATTCATCAGAGTACAATCACTTATACATAAACTGGACAGTTATACAACTTGTTCCAGACTACAATCCATACGGACTACATAGTCACAAATACACAACGGAAAACTCCATACGTTCCTGCCATCCAGCTCGCCTTCTAAGCCCCAAAAACGTCCTTACCTAAAAATCTGTAATACTCGGTCTGATCCAAGCATTACATCAAAACAACACCCGGGTCAGGCTGGAAACCAGCGTGAGTAAACCCATATAATTTGAAATATTAAGATCTAAACACAAAAGGAAAACCCAGGGTAACTCGTACCTAACTACAAGTTCTTAAAGTCCATCACTTATTACAAACAATATCTAAGAACTATTGCTCAGTTAAAGGCCAAGTTACTTAATTTATTCTAATTCCAGCCTGTTGGGTTCTAAACTCAAATTTATAAAGAATCGAAGTGGTTTCGGCTATTTGCTGATACCCGACCCCGGCCTCTTCGAATCCAAAGTTATTCATTAAGCCAAATGTTTAAGTTTAAACGATACAATTTATATTCAGGATTTCATATTCACACAACAATTTATCTCAGATAGATGACCCATAATATCACAGTTCAACCAAAGTATCTCATATCACAAAGCATCTCAAATCACATATCAGAGATATCAGATAATCTAACTCATACAATATATCTTAATCATCTATAAGCAAGATAAATTAATTGTACCATTTCTAATTAATTTAATTGCTTTTGAATCCTGCTAACTTAACATTAATTATTTACAACTATTAATTAATCATCCTTTAGTTATCTATCTAAATTAATTATCCATAAGTAATTATCCCATTGGTTAATTATTCTCAATTAATTAACCTTTAATTATTAATTAATTATCCTCTAATTATCCATCTTAATTAATTCTCCTTAATTAACTATCTTCTAATTACATCAAGTAGTTAGCCTTAAATTAACTAAGTAAATTGATTATTCTTTAACTATTCACATTAATTAATCTTTAATTACTCTCATTAATTTCATTAATTAATGATGCTCTAGTTACTTTTATTAATTAATCACTTTTTAAATAATTAATTACATTTAGCAAGTAACCTTTAATTAATCACATTCTTAATTAACCTTAATTACTTATATTAATTAATTACCCTTGAATTAATTATATTAATTAATTCTTAAATTTATTACACTAAGTAATTAATCCTTATTTACCTCCATTTAGTAATTATCCTTAAATTACTTACAATAAGTAATTATACTTTATAAATTACATTAAGTAATTATACTTAATCAATTTCATAAGTGGTTATTCTTAATTACTTATATCAATTTACCTTCAATTAATTACATTTAATTAATTAATTATATTTAATTACTTATATCAATTACTTGGCTAAACATTCGTTTTCCTTTTAGTAAACTTGTTAAATCATTATTTAACTCAAGGGAATTTTAAAGATAACATTTAATTCTAAAATTAATTCTTTGAAGCTAGTTTTAAAACTTGATTTCCTCTTTGAAAACTTACTTATTTAATTACACATTAAAATTTTCGTTAGCTTTTGAAACTTGCCCTTCTTATTTCCTAAAAACTCGGTTACTAACAAAGCAACCTGAGTCCAATACCTCAATTTCTCGAGCAACAAATTCAAACGAAAATTCTTTCTCTACCCTGATACAAATTCACGATTTCCTCGAGCAAGACCTGTGCAACTCACTTCTTCCCTTTCCCTAATTCTACTTCTCCTAACAGGCTTCCATGCATAAATCTGTGCACGCCATGCACATGAACATCGCCGACGACCAATGCCTTTGGTCGCCGATCATCCTCATACATCACTCACATCCTTCTTTCCCCGTCCTTTGACCTGAAACCACGTTCGAAAGTCTAGTTCGAAATTGAACTACTCACCCCCCTGATCAAAAAAAACAGTGACAAAACCTCCTCGCCACTCCACCTTGGTCCACCATCCACCATCGGCGGGCCTCATTCTTGCCTTTTCCTTAGCCTCCTTACTCGGTTCCCCTATATGCGCACCCTTCTTCCTTCTTCTCCTTGACTCAGCTCGACCGCAAATGGAGCCACACAAAGCAATGGCCTAAACCCTATTTTCCAATCGTCCTACCCTCACGATCATCTAGAAACTCCAAAGACATTTTTCTCGCGTTTCCCAAGCCTTACACCTCCTCCACGCCAAGTGTCACGACTTCAAATTAACCCAGCCACCTGAATTTGCCGTCTCACCCAATTCCAATCGTCCCTCAAATGCTCACTAGACACAAGCTTAAATTTTTTGATATGGTTATCAAAATTCATAAATTTTCAATAAAAATCAGATTACATAATCAAAACGAGAAGTTAAGACATTCAAAATTTGTGATGAAGTTTAATTTTACTTTTATTTCTTAATTTCACAACATTTACCTAATATTTCTACCTAAAACTATTTTTTTTAAATGTAATTACATTGCCTTGATCAATTTCCTTTTTAAAATCTTAATCTAATATTGGCTGTTTAAAGAGAAATTAAATTTTAAAACTGGATTTATAAACCTGTAACTTAGAACAGAGGATTCATACACATATGTAAGGGAATGTAGTTTCAAACATCTGCATATTTATCTGTATACAAATATATTTTCAACATGCAAACAATTTTCACAAGGTTATTTCAATGTTTTATCACAAGCATCAGTTTTAAACAGGTTTAAGCATTAATAATATAAAAAATAGAAGTTTACTCACCTTATTAAAAGAACAGAGGAAGTTTTCTTTCTGAAACCTAGAAATTGCTTGATTATGAACTACTGCTTTGTTGTTAAGATGATCCGTGCTTGATAATTATTAAGTTGATCTTGATATCGAGTTGTATTTGAACTTGAATTTGCTGCCAGACTTTACTGTATGCTTTTGTTTTTCATCTCCAGGTTTGATCTTCTTTTGATTTAATTTTTTTTTCTTTTCGGTTTACAGCTTTATGAGATGATAAAAGAAATTGAGAAGTGAAGCCTAGTTTCTTAATTCATTCTTACTCATGTAATTAAATCTTGAAAGACAACATGTATGCCACTTGTAACATCAAATTATACCATGTTAACACTTGTTAATTATGTTACAAATTTGCCTCCACTTGTAATTTGTGTGTGTAATTAGCTTACACTTGTATTTATATGTTTTCAAATGTTTAAATATGATTTTATATAATTTATATATATATATATACACAAATTAAATTTTATTTCTTGTTAATTTTTTGAAAGAAAATGTATAAAACCCGTTGATAAATTTAAAATTTGTATATATACAAATTATACTTACATAACTTTATAAAAGGAAATGATTTAAATATAACTATATACTAAAAAATCATATATACATATACTTTTTAAATCTTATTTATTTCGAAGAAATTTATCTCTTAAATTTCAAATTCAAGTTCAAACTTTATTGACAATCATATTTATTTAATTAAACAATCATATTTTATATTAGAAGATTATCAAACTTAATATTTATCTCTATATATTTTTATTTTTAGTTTTAACTAAATAAAATAAGTACTTCAAAGGGTAAAAATCAGTAAATTACCAAATTACCAGATGTCCCAAGAATTTGGGTTATCACATTCCTTCCCCCTTTGAATCTTTTCGTCCTCGAAAAGGAACGAAGCCAGAATTTATTCAATGCTTAAAATCAGATAAATCACTTTTTGATCATTTTTAAAATACTTTAAAAAATCTATATAATATTACTAAAATAGTTTTTATAAAAATAATTTTTTTATAACTCGATGTCTCAACCAGTCCATCCTTATTCTCACAGAAATTCGGTCATACGTTGATCATGGGTATGATTGAAAATCTTTAAATACTTAGCAGACCCATTTTCAACACCCAGTGAAAATACTTGGAAAACATTTTCGAAAACTTAATGAAAATATAGAAAACATTTTTGAAATAGAGAAACATCTTTGGTGAGAATGCTCTGGAAATCATTACCCCCTCCATGGTCGCAGTTAACCCGATGGTTACATTGTCATCCCAGCATAATCCATAGATAACTGTAGGCCTTCGCGCTCCTCGATTTCACCATGGAACCCGCTACAGATCGCAACTACATTCGGGGTTACGTTGCTATGACGAAAAAAACCCATGTAACTATAGGCATCAACGCCCTTGAATGTTGCTGCCAAAAATGAAACTTCTCCACTCGACCATAGATCGCAGTCTACCGATGTTACGTTGCCATCTTGGCAAAATCAAGCATAGACTGTTGACACTCACCTCCACACGATTTCTGCTATGGTCCACAGTAGATCGCAGCGACATCGAGTTACACTATCATCACAGCATAACCCAAATGTCTCTGTAGGCATCAGCGCCCTCTACTTTCGCTACCCAATAATCCTCAAGAACTTCAGTTTGTCCGGACTTCCTTACAAGATCCACTTTAGAGCCTCCCTTGGGGCTCAAGGTAGTACCAACCTATAGTACTCCTAAGAAGTTCATTTCAAAAGAGCGCCTTTTTCCCCAAGGCCATTCTCAGAACACTTTATACTATACACATATAGTATTTTCCAAATCATACACCTAGTATGAATCCCATATAAATTCCCTTCTCTCAAAATCAATTATTCCAAAATCGATAATTCTCAAACTAGGCTTTCCAAATTTCCAAAATTTATTTTTTCCAAAAAAAATCAAATGCCTTTCCAAAATCCATAGGTTCCAAAACCTTTTTCCCAAAATCATTCTCATAAAATTCTTCATACATACATACATACATACATACATATATAGATATATATAACTTTGAAAATCTTTATATCACTTCATACTTGTATAAATTCCCTTTTTATACTTTAAATATTTTCAGAAACCCTTTTTATTCTGGCTATAGATTCTACAAGGGAGTTTATCAATTATATGTACATAACTTTGTTTATGCCAAATCAATATTCAAGCTTGATTACTATATAAAGTCACTTACCATATTACTTACTTCCATAAAGTAAATCTCTACCATAGAAATATCCAATTTCCACTTTATTTTATAATATATTTTATGAAATATACTTTTTCATTCAAAAAACATTTTAAAGTACTTAACCACAAATTTCAAATATAAATTTCATTTAAACCCGTACGATGTAAATATATCATCCGTACGCTATATCAATCTGACCGCTCCATATTATCCGTACGCTATATCAATCTGACTTCTCACTCGATCACACAATTTCACTTCCAAACTAGTATCGTCCACCCGACTTCCTAGTGCGGACTCAGATCTGGTTTCTTGATCAGAAACCGTCATTCTCCTTGCATAACCATAACTATGATAAGAATTTCCAGAACCAATCAAAAATCCATATCCAGGTTCGCCGTCGAAAATCGAGTGAAAAATCCCAACTCGGATCGATATACTATCTCGAAATTCCGTGCTCCAATCTGGATCAAATCGTTATGCGAATAGAATAATATATGTACATCCTACGTATCTATCTTCGTTGATTATTAGCCAAATCAATTTCTCCTTTTTATTCACAGTCCCTTAGATTCTTATTCATTTATTCACAATTGCACCAATCTCCATTTGGATTATCACCTCAATTCTTGTCTTAAATGGATATTTATTCATAAACAGTTTGCACTCTGACTAGCTTAAATTTAGAAATTACCTTGAAAAGTTAAAAATAGATAAGTAGTTGAAAATAATTATTAGTTTGTGAAATAACTAAAAAATAGTTAAGTAGTTATAAAATAGTTAGATAATTGGAAAATAGTTTTTAAAATAGTGATTAGTTATAAGTAACTAAAAAATAGTAATTAGTTTATAAAACAGTTGTAAAATAGTTAAATAGTTCCAAAAATAGTTGTAAAATAAGTATAAAATAGTTTGGCTTTAAAAAGAAAGGTTGTATATAACAAATAGCTTGGAAAAAAAATAGGTTTATATTAAAACAATTTATTTTGAAAATCATCCAGAGCCAAGGTGTACAACTTCCCAATCTCCATTTCCAATCACTTCCATTAAATTTTCACTTTCATTTGAATTGATTTAATTTTTATTCAAATTAAATCAATTTCATTTCCCAATTTCCATTTCCAATCAATTCCCCATCCCATTAAATTGATCCAATCCCAATTCAAGTTGAATTAACCTCAATTTCTTTTCTAAATTCAAATCAAATTCCATTTGAATTTACTTATTCAACTTTAATGACAATTTCAATTAATTCAAATAAATTTCAAATTGAACCAATTTCAATTTATTTGAATTCCAGTTTGAATTAATCCCAATTCCAATCTCCACTTTTAAATCATTTCGAATTATATAAATTTGAGTTAAATTTTCAATTGCTGATTTAATTCCTTTAAATCGAATTAATCTTTACTTTAATTTAACAACTAAATTTTTTAAACAATTAAATTCTAGGTCCAAATTTCAAAATTCCATTCAAAATTTATCTATACTTCTTCATAAACTTATTTCTAGGTTCAAATCATAGTTCAAATCCTTTTATAACAATTTAATCTTTCAAAAACCAATTTATTACCCAAATTCAATTTTGAAACCAATTTTCAGTAATTTCGGTTGCAATTTTATCTTAAACATTCAAAACTTAAGTTCATAGTGATTTCAATTTCACAAGTTCAATTTTTATCTTCAAAAATAAAAATTACTTAAATAATTTCAAATTAAAGTTTTATTTCCATTTAATTTCTAAAATGGTATAAAATATCACAATCCACTTCTTAATTCATTTTGAACAAACCAATTCACAGTTTCATAGATTATTGATAACAGCAGGATGATATTAGAATAAGTCAAAGTAAATAAACATCCAATTTATTTAAAACATCCATCAATAGCATCTATTACCAATTCCTTGAACTTAAACCCGTTTGAGATCTTGTATATCTCCTTTCTAAATCAACTCATTTAACTTTCCTAAGTTAAATCTCAATTTCATCTTGAAATTTCCAAATCAGGTTGTTCATTCAAACTTATTTAACTTCCTCTAAGTTAAATTCAATTTAATCCTGTTAACCTTACTCAAATTTGAATTCTCCATTTTAAATTTTAAATTTTAAATTTCTATTAATATTCTTTCTTACTTATAAGTTCAAAGACTTATTTCACTTTGGGTTTTTGCATCAGACTTAAGGGAAAATCAAAACTCAACACCTTAGAGTTTATTTCAAAACATCTTTGGTATTATGTATCCACACATATACATATTCATTTCTTAACCCACCAAGCCATGCTTTAAAATTTAAGCCACCTTTGGTTTTAATTCAACACAGTTTTCTTTAAAGCTTTCAAACAACTTCTTATTTTTTAAAAAGAAGAAGATCATATTCAGAAATATTCTGAATAATATCATTTATTTTAACACTTTGAAAACAATTTCAAATGTTTTAAACTTAAAATTCAAAAACTTCAAAATTTAAATCCCTTCCCATTTACAAGTCATTCTTACCTAAATGTTTACTCCCTTAACGTATTTCATTTTGCTTTATAAATGTTTACTAGAAAACAAACATCCCATTATTAAACACAACAACCATTCCATATTCTGGTTTGGAACCAATTCTAATTCATCTTATTTGTATAGTTCATTTTATTCAATTCCCATTTTTTTTTTATATATATATATATATATATATCTTACTTAATTCTTATTCAATTTCAATATCCAACAACCAATTATTGCTTTATATATAAAATATAAGCTCTTATGAAAAATCATTTTATAAGAAAATATCAAATACGCCGTCGTATATACTACACTCAACTCATTTTAGGGTACTATTGATCCTATCCTTAATGAGTAAACTCACTAGAGCCAATCTCTTAACCTTCAGCTCTGATACCAAATGTAACAGCCCGAAATTTTCGACTCCGAAAATTCCAAATTGTTAGAGAAAAGAAGAAGGATGAAGGAGAATAGAAAAAACAACATCTCACATTCGCAGCAGATAAAATATAAGAACAAATAATAGCATTTTTATAAAGAAAAGATATAACTGTTACTTTACATACAATTCATCAGAGTACAATCACTCATACATAAACTGGACAGTCATACAACTTGTTCTAGACTACAATCCATACGGACTGCACAGTCACAAATACACAGTAGAAAACTCCATACGTTCCTGCCGTCCAACTCGCCTCCTGAGCTCTAGAACCATCCTTACCCAAAAATCTAATACTCGGTCTGACCCGAGCATTACATCAAAGTAACACATGGGTCAGGTTGAAAACCGGCGTGAGTAAACCCATATAATTTGAAATATCAAGATTTAAACATAAAAGGAAAACCCGAGGTAACTCGTACTTAACGATGAGTTCTCAAAGTCCATCACTTATTACAAACAATATCCAATAACTATTGCTCAGTTAAAGGCCAAGTTACTTAATTTATTCCAATTCCAACTTGTTGGGTTCTAAACTCAAATTTATAAAGAATCGAAGTGGTTTCAGGTATTTGCTGATACCCGACCCCGGCCTCTTCAAATCCAAAGTTATTCATTAAGTCAAATGTTTAAGTTTAAACAATACGATTTATATTCAGGATTTCATATTCGCACAACAATTTATCTCAGATGGATAACTCATAATATCACAGTTCAACCAAAGTATCTCATATCACGAAGCATCTAAAATCACATATCAGAGATATCAGATAATCTAAGTCATACAATATATCTTAATCATCTATAAGCAAGATAAATTAATTGTGCCATTTCTAATTAATTTAATTGCTTTTAAATCCTGCTTACTTAACATTAATTATTTACAACCATTAATTAAACGTCCTTTAGTTATCTATTTAAATTAATTATCCATAAGTAATTATCCTATTAGTTAATTGTCCTCAATTAATTAACCTTTAATTACTAATTAATCATCCTCCAATTATCCATCTTAATTAATTCTCCTTAATTAATTATCCTCTAATTACATCAAGTAGTTAGCCTTAAATTAACTATGTAAATTGTTTAATTGTTTAATTATTCACATTAATTAATCTTTAATTACTCTCATTAATTTCATTATTTAATGATCCTCTAGTTACTTTTATTAGTTAATCACTCTTTTGAACAGTTAATTACATTTAGCAAGTAATCTTTAATTAATCACATTCTTAATTAACCTTAATTACCTATATTAATTAATTGCCCTTGAATTAATTACATTAATTAATTCTTTAATTTATTACACTAAGTAATTAATCCTTATTTACCTCCATTTAGTAGTTATCCTTAAATTACTTACAATAAGTAATTAAACTTTATAAATTACATTAAGTAATTATACTTAATCAATTTCATAAGTGATTATTCTTAATTAGTTATATCAATTTACCTTCAAATAATTACATTAAGTAATTAATTATCTTCAATTACTTATATCAATTACTTGGCTAAACATTCTTTTGCCTTTCAATAGACTTGTTAAATCATTATTTAACTAAAGGGAATTTTAAAGGTAACATTTAATTCTAAAATTAATTCTTTGAAGCTAGTTTTAAAACTTGATTTCCTCTTCGAAAACTTACTTACTTAAATACACATTAAAATTTTCATTACCTTTTGAAACCTGCACTTCTTATTTCCTAAAAAGCCGGTTACTATCAAAGCAACCCGAGTCCAATACCACAATTTCTCAAGCAACAAATTCAAATGAAAATCCTTTCTCTACCCTGATACAAATTCACAGTTTCCTCGAGCAAGTCGCAACTCACTTCTTCCCTATCCCCTAATTCTACTTCTCCTAATAGGCTTCCATGCACAAATCTATGCACGTCGTGCACATGAACATTGCCGACGACCATCGCCTTTGGTCGCCGAACATCTCATACATCACCCACGTCCTTCTTTCCCTGTTCATCAACTTGAAACCACGTTCGAAACTCTACATCGAAATCGAACTACTCACCCCCGATCGAAAACGATAGTGATAGAACCTCCATGCCACTCCACCTCGGTCTACCATCCGCCACCGGACCTCATCCCTGCCTTTGCCCTAGCCTCCTTACTCGATTACCCTACATGCGCACCCTTCTTCCTTCTTCTCCTTGACTCAACTCGACCGTTAATGGAGCCACATAAAGCAATTGCCTAAACCCTATTTTCCAATCCTCCCACCCTCACAATCATTTATAAACTCCAGAGACAGTTTTATTGCGTTCCCCAAGCCCTACTCCTCCTCCATGCCAAGTGTTACACCTCCAAATTAACCTAGCCACTTGAATTTGCCGTCTCACCTATTTCCGATCGTCCCTCAATTCCTCACTAACCACAAGCTTAAATTTTTTGATGTGGTTATCAAAATTCATAAATTTTCAATACAAATCAGATTACATAATCAAAACGAGAAGTTAAGACATTCAAATTTTCTGATGAAGTTTAATTTTACTATTATTTCTTAATTTCACAACATTTATCTAATATTTCTACCCGAAACTCTTTTTTTTAAATTATGTAATTTCATTGCCTCGATCAATTTCTTTTGTAAAATCTTAACCTAATATTGGCCGTCTAAAGAGAAATTAAATTTAAAAACTGGATTTATAAACCTGTACCTAAGAAAAGAGGATTCATACACATATGTACAGTCTTACAGTTTCAAACATCTGCATATTTATCTATATACAAACATATTTTCAACATGCAAACAATTTTCCCAAGGTTATTTCAATGTTTTATCACAAGCATCAGTTTTAAATAGGTTTAAGCATTAAAAATATAAAAAAATTGCAGTTTACTCACCTTATTAAAAGAACAGAGGAAGTTTTCTTCCTGAAACCTGGAAATTGCTTGATTATGAACTGCGGCTTTGTTGTTAAGATGATCTGTGCTTGATAATTTTTGAATTGATCTTGATATCGAGTTGTATTTAAACTTGAATTTGCTGCCAGACTTTAGTGTATGCTTTTGTTTTTCATCTCAAGGTTTGATCTTCTTTTGATTTAATTTTTTTCTTTTCAATTTACAGGTTTATGAGAAGATAAAAGAAATTGAGACGTGAAGCCTCGTTTCTTAATTCATTCTTATTCATATAATTAAATCTTGAAAGAGAACAAGTATGCCACTTGTAACATCAAATTATACCTTGTTAACAGTTGTTAATTATGTTACAAATTTGCCTCCACTTGTAATTTGTGTGTGTAATTAGCTTACACATGTATTTATATGTTTTCAAATGTTTAAATATTATTTTATATAATTTATATATATATATATACACAAATTAA
Organism: Allium cepa; assembly: GCA_030765085.1. Classification (NCBI taxonomy): domain Eukaryota; kingdom Viridiplantae; phylum Streptophyta; class Magnoliopsida; order Asparagales; family Amaryllidaceae; genus Allium; species Allium cepa. Next base: position 475,276,546 of record CM060931.1, read on the forward strand.
ATTTTATCTCTTGTTAATTTTTTGAAAGAAAATGTATAAAACCTGTTGATAAATTTAAAATTTGTATATATACAAATTATACTTACATAACTTTTTAAAAGGAAATGATTTAAAATATAATTATATACTAAAAATCATATATACATATAACTTTTAAATCCAATTTATTTCTAAGATATTTATCTCTTGAATTTCAAATTCAAGTTCAAGTTCAAACTCTATTTACAATCATATTTATTTAATTAAACAATCATATTTTATATTAGAAGGTTATCAAACTTAATATTTATCTCTATATATTTTTATTTTTAACCAAATAAAATAAGTATCTCAAAGGGTAAAAATTAGTGAATTACCCAATTACCAGATGTCCCAAAAATCTGGGTTATCACAGTTGAGTTGAGTGGAAGCATCGGAAGTGAAACACTATTTAAGAGAGCATTCATCTCCTTAGTTATAAGAGGTTAATATCACGGTCAACTGAAGTCAACTCAAAGTCAAAGTCTCTGGCCAGAGCAATTAGGTTAATAATAATTTTTATTATTAAAATAAGGACTTTGTGTTTGGACTATAAATTAGAAAATAGGCGATATTGGAATTTTGACCATTACCAGATTCCGTATGTCTTAAGTGATATAGTTTTGACGAAGATAATTGGTGTAAATATTTTTCACTACCAGGAACGCTTAAATAAGTAAAATTAGGTTTTACCAAAAAATGTGTAAGTGATAACTTCAGCCAAAATATCACACAACTAGCAAGGATGACATGTGAACATTAATATTCAATCTATTTGATATTAATCGCTAACTGAATTTACAACTTTAATTCGCATAACTGTAATGATGAATACTCCAAATAAACTACATGGTTTAATTAATTTATAATGTTTGTAAATTAATTAATTTTTTTGAAATATTGAGTACTAAATTTTGTTTTATTTTTTTGTATACTTTAGCATTTAATAAAGTGCAAAAATAAAAGTTATAAACATGCATATCAATATACAATATCGATAAATTGTTTATGTGCATTTGAATGAAATAATTGTCAAGTAGGTTTAGGATCATTTGAGGCCGATAATGTCTCCATGTTTGGCCAGCCATTATAAGGGAGAGGATAAGTTTTCTAAGTAATTAAAAAGGGAAAAGAATAATATAAAGAAGATAAAAGGCCTCTCTTTAATTGGGCATTGATTGCCTTCTTTATTTCATTCTTTTTATAACTTTTGGCTATTCATTTTTCATGCTCCCTTCTCCATCTCTAAGGACCGAAATTTTGAAGGCTCCATGTCCAAAAATATCCCAAAATAAATACGAATAAAGTTAGTTCATCAAAAGGGGTTGGTCCATTGAGCATCTTAATTATTTGGATGCATAGATTAGTTGAATGATGCTTGGATTTGACCATGTGAATGTTTTGATTAATTAATCTTTGTTGTACCAACCTTGTGTGTGGTATTCGGTAGAAGGTATCACTTGGGGTGAGTACTTCACATAAATCTTAATATTCAAAACCCTATATTATCATCAGTAGTAAAGTTACCGCATGGGACATTGGAAAATTGTTTCTCTTAAATATCATAGAATTTATTTATAATTTAGTTAAATATGTTGAGATGAAATTTTAATTTAAAAGCTTGCTTGTTATATGCGTGATGGTTATAAGTAGTTAATTAGATTATTTAAAATAAATAATTACTCGATTTGTCAATAAATATTCTTATAAGTGTTATTATTACAAGCAAGCATAAGTTGGATTTGAATTTTTTTGATAAAGTATGTGCGCGCGTGTTTGCATACATGCGTGCATGTGTATATATCCATGTTGTATGGGTACTAGAAGATGTTTTAATATAATAAAATAATGCATTTTATGAAGCACGTTTCTCGAAATATATATAATTTTGGAAAGATGTTTTAGTAGAAGCAAGTAATTTTTTTATAAACATCAATTTGTCTAAAGAATATTTACAGGAAAATATTTAAAGGAGGAGCTTTTAAAGATTAATATAGTGTTAATTTTTCCATTGACTGCTTTAAGAATTCTTGTCGATGCGCCTGATCATCATTATCGATAGGGATTCCTACATACTAGGACGAGACATTTGGAGTTTAATACTATGAAATTAAAATAATTTTTCCAAGTGGAAAGAAATTGTCTTATTCCATGATATGCTTTGTTAGAACTTTCCAGAAAGAATTGTAAAAGCTTTTGATTTGTGGAAAATTAATAAAATTATAAAGTAAAAGGATATTTTGGGGAAGTTTAGACTTGAATTAAAAGATTATTTAGAAGACATTATGTCAGCTTATTTGGAAAAATCTTTTGTGAGTTGAAGTTTTGAAGTTATTGATGATTTGTGATTTTAGAAAAGTCAAGGGAATAAGCTACATATTTTATCGTAAGTGCTTTGCAAAATTTTGAGACTTGTTTTATGAAATTGAGACTTAAAGATGAGGACCTATTGTATAAGATAAGAGTTTTTCTTGAATTTGAAATTTAGAGATTTACGAGTATTTTGGGTCTTGTGTGTCGTAAATATGTTTTATAAAGGTTTTGAAAAGAAAGAAGATTTATGGATTATTTTCCATCATCATTCTTGAAGGTAATAAATAGTAAGATGTTTTAACTCTTCGAAGTTCAATTAAGGAATTTTGTGTTTATAAAGGTGTTTATTATGTTAACGAAAATTATGGATTTAAAATAAGAAGTTTTTTATGATGTCCTCTGTGATGTGGATTTTCAAAATACACTTCGTTCAATAGAGATTACTTCGATTTTTTTCGCAAATTCCAACATAAAAAAAGTTCAAAAATTAATTTTTGATTGTGAAACTTTGGTATTATCCCAAATGAGTTGTTTTACTCTTAACTATGGCTACCAACAAAGGTAAAGGATGATAATCCATTATTATGAGAAGCCACCGAACGGTCAAATAATTGTCGTTATATTTGATATAACTTGCATTAGATGCTTTGATTGGTTTTGTCAATTGTTTGTTTGTTTTAATTTGTAGATGGTTATAGTAAATCTAGGAGCACTAGCCTGTTTTTGGTTTTTCCACGGGAAATTATGAGCATCCAAGTTTCTTAAGGGTTAGAGCCTATAACAATCTGATGTTGAGAAGCAAACAATTTAAATCAATAGTGAAGTAATAAATGATTAAATGAGTTTTAATCATAAAATGTGAATATTGGGTGTGATAATTTGGAAATGTAGAATTAACTAGAATTCGAAACGAAGATTTAAATAATTAAAATGGGTCCAAATATTTAAATGTGAATAAATGGAAATAGTTGAGTAATTTTGTGGGGAAAATGTTTTATAAAGTAAGAGAACAATCTATTCGAGCAAATCTTTTTTCAATGAGTTAGACCTTTTAAAGTTCAAATATTTTTTATGTTATAGTAAAAAAGAATAAATAATGTTTGTAAAGTTGAATATTAAAAGAAATATGATTAGAAACTTAATTTTACAGGATTGAATTTTTATTTTACTTACAAAAAAGGTTAGAAATTTATTATATAAATAGGCCTTAAATGGTAAATAAGTAAATAATTATTTAATTGGTTAAAATTATGGAAAATAACTATTGGAAAATCATGAAATTGTAGTAAAATATTTGTGGAGGATGGATGTGATTTTTCTATGTGGTGTTTTCGGATAACTTGCTATGATGGAAAACTAGATTAGAGAAAGAAAAAGAAGAAGGGGGATTTTTTAGTAGCAACTTTATAAAGCCCAAGCTTCCAATACAAGCCTAAGCTTATAATTTATTTAGACTTTTTCACCTAGAACTATCTTCAGGTGTATGAGACCAATTCACATATACAAATTTTGACCTTTACTTCATAAACATAATTATGAAACCCTAATCTTTCTCTGCTTCAAAATTTTCTATAAAATCAAATAAATTAGTAAAAAATCATGAAACTAAAAAGTGAGCTTCTAAACAAGCATTTACAATTCTAGGAATCTTCAAAGTGGAATTTAGAACAAGTTTTGCATCCTGATGTATTTTAGAGAAGAGGATGTTTAGGTTTTGGTGAAGCTATGAAGAGTTGTTGAATGTTTGTGCTTTTGCTTAGCTAAGAGTTTAAAGCTTAGCAACTTTCAGTGAGTATTCTCTACTCATAGTCTATGTCTAAAATGTGTGCTATTCATGTTGATGGTTGCAACGTTGCATTGTTTGCTTGTTTGCTCCTCTTGAATCCATTATTGCAAACTTTATTGATTGAATTTTGATGATATGGATTGTGCTTGAGTTGTTGAGTTTTGGAAGTGCCGTGATAGAATAACCATAATTTTTGACTTTTTGATCGGATTTAAGCGAGATTCCTTTCATTTGAAAGTTATGTTCAAGATACAATTTTGATGTATATCACTTTTCGAAAATATACAGTTTTCTAATATTAAATTATGTTTAAAGATGGTGGAACAAATCTAGCCCGTGCAAAGAATTTCTAAGCTGAAGCACAGTAGAGTTTTAGTAGTAACTTTTAACTTTCTTATATGTTCTTGAGATTAATTCAACACTCGTTGGAAAGCTATGATAAGATGAAACACCTTTTATTGTGAGTGTTATGCTAAAATTTGTGGCGTGGGAGGTGAAAATGGCGTCTTAAAAGAGTGATCCTGCTTCATTTTAGAATTTGTGCTATTTGGTAGAATTGCCAGAACTTTTGATGCACTACATATTTTTTGGATCTGAAATTTTTTTCGTAAAGATATTTCATTATGATACAACTATTTTTTAAAAGCATAAAATTATTTAGTGAATTTGACCTCTTAAACTTAACTGCAAGTTGCCTACATGAAAATGTAACTTTGTTCTTTTGTTGTATACAGTATTATTTTATGAATTGAAAATCCTAAATTTTGGTTTTAAATGAAGGGGGGAAATTTGTACTTTAGTAATTATATATAATAAAATCTTTGGAAATAAGTAAATATAATTTCATATAGATAAGAACCACTTTCAAAATGAATTGTGTGATATGTTTTTACATTTTCCGTGTGATGAGAATATTGATCAGATGGAGTTGTAATACCCCCTGGTGTGGGGCTTCTGGTAATATTTCTTCGGTTATTCATTGGACTCGCCAGAATATTATTGTATGAACTTATGTATAGTGAGAATTTTGAGCGAATGGATTAGGAATACCATCAGGTATGAGACATTCGGTAATATTATTCTGATTACTCTTTTGACTCATGATATGGAATATTATTATGGGTAGTGAGTGTAGTTTACAAGCATTGAGTAAACAAGTGAGTAACACCAAGTGGTATGGGGCGCTACGTAGATATTTGTTCGATTACTTTCTATAAGTAGGGGACACTCTTATTTTATGGGTTAATGTCTAAAGGAATGGTTTTTTATGTGCTTACTACACATGTTGTGTGCTTGCCATATGTGATTATGACTGGTCGGTTGTGTGCCTTAGGACCAATTTATATATGATTATTGGTTGTGTACCAACTTGTGTTGATGTTGTTTATCTAGATAAACTAGTGTCCATCCTAGTTGGCTGATCATGGGGTCGCGCCCTAAATCTATGGTATTACCGTATTATATGTATGGTGTACTAATATCTAGATTGTGATGATATGCCTCAATGCCACACTAGCCAAATAGTCTATTACCATTGCGTAGTAGGTTCGTAACCATAGTATACATATGGACATAGAGTCACGATGATCTGGAGTAACTAAGATTGCGGAATGTGCTATGAGTGTTGTCCCCTGAAGTGTGCCGTGTGTTGTGAGGCTCTCATCTAGAATATGTGAGATTATATGATCATACTATATTATTTGGATACCACTTTTAGACATCCATTCGAAGGCAAGGACCTCTTAAGCCATAGGACCTTCTGCATGCTCGCCTATCTGTATGATAGTCTTTATGCATATATATATATATATATATATATATATATATTATTTGGGCTAGTTGTGTGCTTCCCATTGTTTGATAGACCTTATTGGTATACCATAGGATGAGTCTACATATGCTATTGATTATAAATCTCCTAGGGCCATGCAGTCGAGCGCCTTCATCTCCTGTGAGGGCTAATGTTAAGATATACATCAACTTATTTGTTTTGGCATAGTAGTTCTTTGTTAGATGATGCTTCACCTATATTACTCATGTGCCACTGATGAGATGATTGACTACCTCTCTACCATGTGTTATATTATATGAGCATATTTTGTTATGAGATTAATATATTTGGGATGTTATATGCTACCTTGAATGTTTATACCATGTTAGTTGTGTTATATATTGACAACTACATTCTTAATATTTTCTAACTAGTGTGTTATTTATATAATACTTGGGTCAGTCTAAGACATTTCAAGTTCTAGGATAAAGAGATCGGCTTGTGATTGTTGGGCATAGTTGGAGGCTGGGGTATTAGCAGTATTGTGTATTACCATATATTTATATAGTCTTATGTATGTTTATGCATTTTATGCATTAGACATATCTTACATTTATTTAAGAGATTGTGGTTGTTGACACTTTTTATGTAGACCCATCAGTACTTGTGTATGTTATTCATTGTATATTATCGCTGGATTAATGACTTTGAGTTCTTGATTTTCTATTTTATGTTGTATATTCTTCTATCATATAAGCATATGTGTTTATTGCTTTGTGCCGATACCGTGCATGTAAAGGGGTTATATGAGATTTGAAATAAGTGTTGTTGTTAACCTAAGGTAATATTCACTTGTGACAGTCCAATATCGCCTTATTCTCCGTATTATTAGATAGTACTACCTAGCAATACTTTTTGGTAGCATGGGTATTGTAGTGGGGTGTTATAATTATAGTTTGTTGTGCATGGTTTGGATTGATGAGTAGATATTTTATTGATTTATGGCATTAGATATATTATAATAACTTAGGTTAAATATACGATGATTTTCTATTATACAGCATTCCTTTCACTGTGAGTTTAGAAATAAATAGTTATGGAATTCTTTTCTTTATTATTAACATCTCTTAACGATCCATCATTTACATCTTTCATGGTTTGAACGTCGATTAGCATTAAATCAAAGGGTCGAAAAAGGTGGATTTGTACAGTGCGATAAAGTTTTTAAAAGGATGTTATTGAGTTTATAAGAAGAAATGCTACGGAGTCTATAAAGTTATCATATTGAGATGTTATCATGTTTATAAGAAGATGCTATCAAGTTTGTAAGAAGATGCTATCTTTGGATTATAAGAAGATGTTATGGAGTCCACAAGAAAAGTGACGTCGAGTCTGCAAAGCCATCACATAGAGATGCTATTGAGTTTTTCTAAAGGTGCTATTGAGTCTACATAATGAAGTGCTATCGAGTTTATATAAGGAGATGCCATTTAGTCTATAAGCAGAAGTGCTATCAAGTCTATAAAGTATCACATAGAGATGATATCGAGTCTATAAGTAGAAATGCTATCGTTTTTATAAGAAGAGGGGATATGTAAAGTGCAATCAGCTCTATAAAGGTTATCTAAACTAAACACGTGTCAATGTATTGGATAATTCATGTCACATCATCAAGATGAGCAGAATAGCCATGGTGTGATAAACCATCTTAAGAAAGCCATGTGGCACCACCATATTATGCCACCTCGTCATATAATCATAACCATTCAAAATTGTGGCATTCCACATATCAAGCATTTAAGGGTGTAATTTTAATATAAATAGGCGTGTACCCCACATGAAAAGACCTTTTTTCAAATTCTCTTCTCTCACGATTTCATTTGTAGTTCAAGACGTTTGTGAAAGATTGATTTAATAATTTCATGGCCATTTAGGTCAAGTTAAGATTTGCAAATTGTAGTAAAGAACTTGCAAGTTTTACATTTGCATACTTGTTCTCGAGGAATTCCTCTTGCACAAGTATCATCCAACCTCTTCTCCAATATTTTAAAGTTAAGCCAAATTTCTAGTTTAATACTTACTAAATATTAGATAAATTTTACTCACAAAGGATCTAATGAAATATGGAGGCCATATATTAGATGGTTATGAAAATATTGCAACATGAAATACTATATAGCTGGATATTACACTTAAGGATTTAAATTATAATAAACTACTAATTTTTATTTATAATATTTGTCAGTAAGTATTCTTTTTTCGTAATTTTAAAAGATAAATTTAAGATTTTGGCATTGTCTCTACCGATAATACAAATACTTATGAGGTGAATTATTTTTGCATTTCCTAAATTATTCATATAAAACAAACTTTATTAATTAAAAAACAACCGTTTAGGGTTAAATATGAGATTGTTCATGCCAAAAATAGTTGGATGCCTTGACTAGAGACCTAATAGAGCCTTGTATCTTAATGTATTACAAGTGCTAGTTTTGAAGTTAATTTGGATCTCTAGTTAGTAGAAAAGCATGTTCGAATGCTTTTATATAGTAGATAATATGTAGAAAATATCGAGTTCTACACTAATTCATATCCTAATTCACATATAATTTATACTAGAACGCAAAAAATCTAATAATGCAACATAAAGAAACGACACATGAAAATTTTATTTTGGGTTAGAAATATCAAGCCTACGTCCACTTGAATTATTTGCTACTGTTTCTTTTTTCCAGTTGGTTATGAGGCTTTCATACAAGAAAATACGAAAATATCACTTAAATTTCTATTTGGTGCAGTTTGACGTCTTCTCCATTCATTTTCCACAAGTCGATGATAAGATTTCTTATTAACACCCCCGATGCTTCGTGTAAGATTGTTTCAGATGGGCTCAACTTTGTAGTCGAGTAGATTCACATATTTCGAAAAAATGAGTAGGTCAGAAGGTTTAAAGGCCTTAGCCTAAGATGGTCAACATTGAAAGGTTTTGAGAAATTGTTCACCCTCTTCTATGAAATTAAGTGGAAGATCAACTATCTCAATAACCATTTCGAAAGGTGGAGGTTTCATTTAAACCTTTCAGATTGGTTGAAATAATAGAATTATTGATTCTTCCACCCTGGCCGAAGGGTTTAAGAAGTCATTTAAACCTTTCGATCAAGTTGCTACAGTTATAAATTCCCCTTATTCGACCTTATCAATTCATCAAATTCCGTCCCCCTAAAGATCGAAAGCAATAAATCAATGATTCACATCTCCTTTCAATCTTGTTGGAAGGTTGCAAACCTTTTGATGTGGTCGGAAGGAGATGTTTCTCTACTTTGCATTTTCCTGATGCTTTTGGCCTCTTTGGTTGATATTCTTTTCGTGAAAACCCTTCGAAAAAATGCATCATCCTAATATTCTTAGACAAAAATAAGAGCTGATTTTATATGCCATGGAGCCATATTAAGGACTGATCTACAAGTTGTATTTCCCTTTTGTGACTAGAGCCAAGAAAAAAGATCAAGATTTGTGGAAATGTCTAATGACAGTCCCATGGCATATATTCGAAATATACAAAGAAGATAAGAAATAAATCATATATGATCAACCATTAATATTGAACTAATGCCTAATCATGATCATCGCTAAATTCAAAGTCGATCGTAAACCGCAATTCTCTTTATTTCCTCATGATAAGTTTGATACATAATTTAAGAAGCTAATGCCCCATTTAATTTCTAAATTAAGGTAAAAAGTAGTGAGCGGAAGCAAGAGTAGTTGAATTATGGCAGAATGAGAAGGAAAAAATTGGATCCTGAAACTGGACCCCTTGGGCCCTATTTATAAATGCAGGCGGCCCTCCTTTCGGCTCTATGCCTGCGACTGGGACGAAACTTTGCCTCTTATATGCAATTGCAAACCTTTCGACCATGTCGAAAGGTTTGTCCATTGTACATCATCATGGACCATTGGATGTTTTTGAAGGATCTACCTTTTCCTAATGTATTCATGAACCATTCATCTTTTTCGACGGGCCTGTCTTTTATATGTTATTGTGCACCATTCGACATTATCGGAAGGTTGCTCCCTTAGTTGACTATTGTGAACCTTTCGATCTTGTCGGAAGGTTCCTCCGCTAATTGACCGCTGCCGAGAGCTGTGATTTTCTTGAATGCTATCAGAAGGTTGTCTTGCATTATTTGTTGAGCTATGTATGCTGCCTTTATCATAAACCTTTCGACACTGTCGAAAGCTACTAAGTATGTGTTCCAACCGGTCCCAAAGGCTTACTATGCTTTTGAAAAGGTATTTATAGATTCACCCGCCCTTGTCTTGACCTCTCCATCCTTTTCAAAAGGTAATAACTCTTTAAATGTCGAGAGATTAAACCCTTCATCTCCTTCAAAAAGGTTTGGGACTGCTACAAACTGTTAACCGCATTCTTTTGACTCCATCGAAGGGTTTGGAGCGAAATTCTTTTCTTTAGTCTTTGTTTTGTAGCAAATGGTTACTGAGCCATTTTCCTTTTTCATTCGGGAGAATCTTAGAGGTTTTTATCTAGTTGCTTCATTGTGCTTTAGTAGTTCTTTCCTTCATGCTTACGAAAGCTTCATTCCTAAGTTCCCATGTGCTCCTCTTTGTTAGCACTGTACAATCCTTTCGTCATTGTCGTAAGGGGATTTCTCCTGATGTTCTTTATCTACGCAGAAAGTTTTCGGAAGGCCTTCTTTATCTTTTATTCATATTTTATGGTTAACATTTATCCCCCCTTGTATAAAGAAGGATTTTATTCTGTAGGACAAAAATTCCAAGATTACCAAATTGTCCTGCACTCTTATAATATATCTAATAATATTCACACGGTTAGTTCATACTACAAGTATCTTTTCAGTTTGGTTGACCTTTAACTCTGATTTTATTTTCCTATTTTTCCATGAATGATGGAAGTTCCTTAGCAGTAGAATGTTAGAAGACTGTGAATGGATAATTTAGAAGTTCGTGTCTTGAAACAATTAGGGCTAAAAATTTGGTACCAAATAATAATAGAGAGACCAGAATCATTTTGGTCATCACAATTGAAGGTTACAATTCCATATTAATTCGGTAATAACGAGAGAGGGCCAGAATACCAATCCAATCATCCATTCTGATGTAAAGGCCTAGGAGGTTATTTTTGGTTGTAAACATTAAAGGTTCAGATGACTTGTTTGTCATTCAATAATAGAAGATCATAAGGTTGTTTTTAGTGATAAGCAGTAGAAGAACATAAATTCACATCTAATAATGAGTAATAGAAGACCATAAATTCAATTTGGCATCGATAATAGGAATCCAAAAAACCGTTTCTCGTAATGGGTAATAGATGACCAGAATATCCCTTCCTGATATTAATAGTAGAAGTCCAATACGTCATTTTAGATAACTAATGATAGGAGTCCAAGATATCATGTTTAGAATATCATTTCTGAAAATTAATAGTAGAAGTCCCAAAAATACCATTTATATTAGTTACTAACAGAAGATAAGGGTATCATTTCTGGCAATTAATAATAAAAAACCAAGATATCTTTTCTGTTTGTTAATAGTAGATGACCAGAATACTATTTCAACCAATTAATAATAGAAGACCAGAATACCAATAGCGTGATGTGATTAAGTGCTTGTTCGGTACCTTTGCTAGGCCATAGCATGGCGGGACCAAGGTATTACCCATCCTGCCTTTTGGAGGTGCCTTATCCTGGTCATAGCATGACGCGGATAAGGGCTTGTGCTGCTTTAACCTGGCCATTTCCGACTTTGGCATGAATAAAGCCTTACGCCCTCCCTCTAGAAGGTGCCTTGACTTAGCCATCTTGGCACGACCAAGGTTTTTTTTACCATTATCAGTAGCCTACCATCTTAGGTAGTCCAATTTTAAGGAGAATTTTACTCCGATGATGTAGATTTTTCTTGATGAATCATAACAGAGACATCCTTGAAAATGCTTTGTTCATCAGAGTCAGAAAATACAGTTTCAAATGTTCTAGGTTCTAGGTTCTTGGTGCCATATTACAATCAGGATGGCATAGCTTGTAGGCCCTTAGGCAGAATTCTTGGAAAATTATTAGTGGATTTTCCTAATTTGGTCCCAATGACCCATCTGACGGGTTTCTCGTATCGGCCATTATTCTTCTAAGTGCCAAATTCCTTGTGTGAATGACCTTGTTTTTACCTTAGAGTTATATCATTTTGATATTCTCCTTTGGTATTCAGCTATTCTTAAGGCTGCTTCATTTCTTAATCCATGAATCAAGTCGAGTGATTCCTTTCTCAGCTCTTGGTTTTGATTAAAGGCGTAGGCAATCCTTCGATGAGAAGGTACTTCAATTTCTACCGGTAGCATTGTTTCACATCCATATGTTAGTGAATACAGGGTATGACTAGTTGCAGTTCTAGTGGATGTTTTATAAGCCCACAAAGCTAGGGATAATTCCTCTACCGAATTCCCTTTTGCCTTTTTAGTCTCTTTTTCAAGATTTTTTTTTATTGTTTTGTTAGTAGCTTCAACGGCTCCATTGGCCTTTGGGTGAGTGATGGAAGACAAGCTTTTTATGATTCCATTCTTATGGAAAAATCGCAAAAATTATTCACTTTCAACTTAGGTTCCATTGCTGGATATTATCATGTAAGCTCACTAACCTTGTGACAATGTTTTTAATGAAAAATCTTAGCACCTTCTCAGAGGTGATTTTTGGAGGTGGTTTTGCTTGGACCCATTTTCTGAAGTAATCAACTGCCACTACAGCATATTTTTCTCCTCTTTTGGAGATTGGAAGCGGTCCAATTAAATCAATTCCCTAAACATCAAATGGCTATGGAGTAGTAATAGGGGTTAGTTGACTTGGAGGAAGACGTGGTATCTTTGAATAACATTATCACTTTTTGCAGCTTTTAGCATACTTAATTGCTTGGTTGGTCAAATGTGGACAGTAAGACCTTACCTCATTTTGTTTTTGGTCAATTTGATCCCATCGGAGTGAACTCCAAAAAAATCCTTCGTGTGCTTCCTTTAATATCCTTAATCCGCTCTCGAGTTTTATACGATGCAAATAGGGAAGTGCATATCCTTTCTTGTATAGAATTCAATCCATGATGGTAAGGTTTTGGGCTTGCCTTTTTAGCTTTCATGCTTGTATTTTATCTTCAGGTTATGTACCATTGACAATATAACTCATAATCGGAGCCATCCAAGTGTTTTCATAATATTCTTTCGCTATTGGGGCTACAGGTTCTTCATTTAGTATTTCATGATCTATTTCTTTCGATTCTTCTGCTTGGTCTTGTGATCGGGTTAATACTAATAGCTCCTTTGTTTTCTCTTGTTTATTTTCCTCAATGCTAGGATTGGCCTAAAATCCCATAGGCACAATTCGAGTCTCAGGAGCTCCTCTTGAACTTGCCAACTTAACCAACAAATTTAATTGAGAATTGTCTCCTTTTGGTATTTGGTGTACAGAGAAATCTTTGAAAAGTGCAACCATTTTTAAAACTTTATTCACACTCTGACTAAGTTTGGGATCTTTGGTTTGATATACTTGTTTGATTTGGTTAGACATTAATTGAGAATCACTAAATACTTGAATTTTTGGGATTTTGATTTGTATAGCGAGGGTTAATCCTGCAACCATGGATTCATATTCTTCTGCATTGTTAGCTGCCGAGAACCCAATTTCATAGCATAATGAAGTTTGTGTCCATCTGGGGTAATTGTCACATATCCCACACCGGCCCCTTGTTCGTTTGAGGCGCCATCCATAAATAACTGCCACTTGGGTTTTACATCCTTCTCCGTTTTGGGTTGTTCTGAAATGAATCTCATACACTCTTTAACGAAATCAGCTAAAGCTTGTCCTTTTATAGCCGCTCTGGGCTGATATACTATATCATATTGACTTAGCTCAATGTCGTCCAGAAGTTTCATGCTAATTAAAGACTTGTTTCAATGGAAAGTTGGTCAACACCTTTAACGGATGCGCTGGAAGTAAGGCCTTAACTTTTGAGCTGTCAAAATCAAACAGTATGCCAGTTTCTCAACAACATGGTATCCGATTTCATCATCTTTTAGCCTTCTGCTCACATAATAAACTAGTAGTTGCAATCTCTTGTCATTTCTGATCAATACTAAGCTTACTGTATGACCAGAACATGCATAATACAAGAATAGATCTTCTCCATCTTCGGGGCTTGATAAGATCGAAGGTTATTTCAAATGTAACTTATACTCTTGAAACACTTCTTTGCAATCTTCATTCCATTAAAAAAAAATTCTTTTTCTTTATTACCTCAAAGAATGGTATGCACTTATCATTGGCTTTTGATATAAACCTGCTTAGTGCCGCTACTTTCCCATTCAAATTCATGACATCCTTACTCGTCTTAAGCTCTACCATATCCTTAATGAACTCAATCTGCTCCAGACTAGCCTCAATCCCTTGTGCATTTACAATATAGCCTATAAATTTTCTAGAGTGCACTCCAAAGTTGCATTTTTGGGGATTAGGTTTCATTTTATACTTACGGAGTACTATGAACCTGTGCAGTTAATGCGCTAGATAGATTCAAAGCGGTAGAGGTGCAAAAAGTCATAGTGGGGATACAGTAAGGATATAGTGGGATATAGTGGATGACTCTAAAATAGCATATAAAACTCGTACTTAATGTTTTTACAAATATATAAAGGGTAATTAAATGAAAAATCATCATTCAATTGAATTATAAATAATACATAAATAATTTTAAATAAAAACATGTGCGGATATACTTTAAATAAACGAAAAACGGTTATATAACATAATTGAATTTGGTAGGATATTAGAGTATTTTTATTTCTGAAAATATATTAAAAAATTAAATCAAATAAATTAGTTTCATAATTTTATAATGTATAATTCAAATTTTCAACTCATTTTATTAAAAAAGATATAGCGAAAATAGCGGGATATAGCGGAAATAACGAGATATTGCGGAAATGGCGAGGATTAAAGCGGAAAGGCTATATTTTAGGGCTATATGGAAAAATCGTAGCGGTAGAAATCCGCTATGAGATATAGCGGGGTTGTAGTAGGGTAATAGCGGGGCATTAACTACACAGCTATGAACATATCATCCAAATCATTAAGATGATTCTTCGCCTCTTAGGATTTTACCAACATGTCGTTTACACAAACTTCCATATTTCTTCTAATTTGTTCTTTGAACATTCGGTTAACCAACCTTTGGTAAGTTGCCCCAGCATTTTTCAATTGGAACATCATTACTTTATAACAGTAGGTCCCCTCATCTATAATGAAGCTGGTATGTTCCTCATTAGGTTTAAATATAGGGATTTAATTATAGTCGGAATATGCATCAATAAGGGAGAGCAGCTTATGTCCACTGGTGGAGTCGACCAATTGATCTATCCTTGGTAGCAGGTAATGCTCCTTTGGACAAGCTTTGTTTAAATTTGTATAATCCAGTCAAGTCCGCCACTTTCTATTGGATTTCTTTACCAGAACCGGATTCTCCAATCATTTGGGGTAAAAGACTTCTCAGATAAACCCATTTTGCTATAATTTGTTGATTTCTTCCTTTATGGCGTCAGTTCTCACCCTCTTGAATTGTCTTTTCGTTTGCCTAACCGGAAGGATTTCTGGATTGATATTTAGGGCATGACTCACGACCGTAGGGTTAATTCCAACCATGTAGGTGTGGATCCAAGCAAAGATGTCCTTATTGGACTTTAAGAATTCTGTCAATCCTGACTTTAAGTGCTCCTCAAGATCCTATCCTACTTTGATTATTTTGGTAGAATTCGCAGAATCTATTGGAATTTCTTTGGTTTCTTCAGCCGACTTAACTCTTTCAACCTCTCCCCGATAATCTAGCTCTGTAATAATTTCGCTTTCCTCTATCGAGATGGAATCTATTCTCTTCCTCTTCCCATAAACTGCAAAACATATTGTGACAATACGTTTGTTAGTTTTATTGGATTTTTTCTTTGCTTCGAATGATGGATGTAGAAATCCATCATTCGAAGGCTATAAAAAATTGGAAGAATCAAAGTAATAAGCGAACTCCCTGTTATATTACTCCAAAGTTGCAAAATACTTTTCTATTGATGCAAGTTTCTCGCGTCGGATAGTTGCTCAGCCACTCTTAGTAAGGAACTTGAGCATCAAATATTTTGGTGAGACAAATGCGTCCACTTCGTCTAATGCTGCACGTCTAAAGAAAGCATTGTAGAATGATGGCTGCTCTATGATCACAAAGGTTGTTTTAAAAACATGGAAACACGGAGGAAGTCCCAGCTGAACCAAAAGCTTCATTTGCCTAAGTGGAGGTGTTCCTTTATTGTTGACCCTGAAGATTGGTTCAAGGCTTGGTTCAAATTTGTCCTTGGAGATTCCCATTTGATTGAATGCATGTCGAAATATCACATTTACAGTACTTCCAGTATCAACCAAGATTTTTATGACCGCCGAGGATCCTATTTGAGCTGTGATCATCAATGGATCGTTGTAGGGATGATGGATTCCTCTTCTCAATTCTTGGGGACTGATCACTAAAGTGTGCATGTTGATGTTGTATTTTGGGTTCTTGAGTGATGGTTCTTTTTGCATAGAAAATACACCTTCCTGTCTTCACGAATGGATTTATTCTGGGAATTCAGACTTCTACCCGCGGGATGCATTCCAACGTATATGATATCAATTCTGTTTTGGGGTGGACTCAAGCTTAGTGGGTCTTAGTCTTCGATCATATTCTCAGCATTACCAATAGGTTTTCTTTCCTCAACTTCTTGCAGGAAAGTCTGTTGTGGATTCTTCTCAAACTCCTTCAACTGTCCTTCTTAAATTAGTTTCTGAATTATTCCAGCCAATACCTTACACTCGTTGGTTCCGTGACCATTCACCTTGTGATAAGCATAATATTAATCTCCTTTCTTCTATTTTAGGTAATTTCGAGCTTTGAACGTGGTTGGGAAATTGACCTTGTCTTGAGTCATTATGTAGGTGTAAGATATTGGTCGATTTAACGCCACCACGTTAGTATTAGCATCCTCCCTTCTAGCACTTTTAGGAATCTTTTCTGAGCCAAATTTACCATTGTCCTTATTTTGATAAAAAATTTTCTTTTAATAGTACAATTCATCCATATGAATGAATTTTCAGCTTGAAAAGGGAAGTCTTGTAAATCCGGCATCCATGGATAAACAACTCCTTCCAGAAAGGAGAATTGACTAGAAGTCCTGAGTGAACAAAAATTAGCATGTCTCTATCATTCATTCTTTTGGCTTTCAAAGCTTCAACATTGAACCTCTTTAAGTAATCTCCTAATGACTCACCATGGTTCTGTCTGATATTAGCGAGTACTATATAGTCGATGGAGGGGTCCTTGCAGATGCAAAACTGAGTGGAGAATTCATAGGAGAATTGCTTCCAAGAATAAATCGTGTTCTCATGATACCGTCAATACCATTTACCAGTAGCTCCTTATAGTGTGACTGGAAAAGGTCGACATCTAACAGCGCCACAGGCATACAAATCCATTTGACTGTCGAATGCCATCAATTGGTCGTCTGGATCAGATATTTCATGATATTTCATTGTAGGGGCCTTTACGTGAGGTGGATAGGCATTGACATTATTTCATCAATGCAAGGGGCAACCCTCTCATTGTCATTTACTCTCTCATCCTCTATTCTCTTACACTTGACATTCAATAGATCTTTCATAGCCTTCTCTGCTATGTCTTTGAGGTAAGCCTCACTGTTCGAGTAATTCCTTTTATCTGGTTTGTAGCCATCTGATGTAGAACTAGCAGAACAATTCTTGTCTTCTTATTGGACCCTTCCTTGATAGTTTGCTTTTAGTGGAAGGCAACCCTTCTTTTCACACAAGGAAACATTAGCTTTACTCTTAGCAGCATCCGTGTTGATTTCTAGATTTCTTCTAGGAGAGACAACTTCCTCTCCTGCGATAGAAACTATCATAAATGACTGGTGAGATAGTGCTTCATTTAGGAGATTCTTCATCTCTGCCGTTTGTTGTTCTAAATATGTGATTTTAGCAATGTGGTCCTTTGGCTGAAGATTTTGAGTTGGGGCCAGTTGTGGAGACAATCAAATTTGAACTAATGGTGGAGTGGGTAGAACTGGGGCAAAAAACTTCCTCTGTTCCCTATTCCCAGGGTTAGAAGATGGTGAGACATTTACCTCCAATGAGGTTACATGTTCGTGCCTTTCACTGATGGAAGAAAGCCTTTTTGATTTCATTTCCCTACAACAAACCAAATTTCCGTAATTAGTTATACTAATATAGAAAGGGTGGAGGTTCGAGCCCTCCTTCTAGCGCCAAAAATGTTAACAAGATTTCTTGTTAACACCCCCGATGCATCATGTAAGATTGTTACAGACGGGCTCAACTTTGTAGTTGAGTAGATCTACGTATTTCGAATAAAACGACTAGGTCAGAAGGGTTAAAATCCTTAGCCTAAGATAGTCAATATCGAAAGGTTTTAAGAAATTGTTTACCCTCTTCTACGAAATTGAATAGAAGATCAACTACCTCAATAACCATTTCGAAAGGTTGAGGTCCCATTTAAACATTTCGGCCTAGTTGAAATAATAGAATCACTGAATCTTCCGCCCTAGTCGAAGGGTTTAAGAAGTCATTTAAACCTTTCGATCAGGTTGCTACTATTATACTTTCACTCTTTAAGGCCTCGTTATTCAACCTTGTCAATTCGTCGAATTCCATCCCCTAGAGATCGAGAGCAATCAATCAATGATTCACATCTCCTTTCGATCTTGTCGAAAGGTTGCAAACCTTTCGATGTGGTCAAAAGGAGACGTTACTCTGCTTTGCATTTTCTTGATGCTTTTGGCTCTTTGGTTAATATTCTTTTCATGAAAACCCTTCAAAAAGAATGCATCGTCCTAATATGCTCAAACAAAAATAAGAGTTGATTTTATATGCCATGGAACCATATTAAGGATTGATCTACAAGTTGTATTTTCCTTTTTGTGACCAGAGCCAAGAAAAGGGATAAAGATTTATGGAAACGTCTAATGATAGTCCCATGGAATATACTCGAAATAAACAAAGAAGATATGAAGTAAATCGTATATGATTAGCCGTTAGTATTGAATTAGCGCCTAATCATGATCATTCCCAATTCATAGTCAATCATAAGCCACAATTCTCTTTATTTCCTCATGATGAAGTTTGATGCATAATTTAAGAAACCAAATCCCTACTTCATTTCTAAACTAGGGTTACAAAGTAGTGAGTGGAAGCAAGAGTAGTTGAATTATGGTAGAATGAGAAAGAAAAAATTGGATTCGGAAATTGGACCCTTTGGGTCCTATTTATAGATGTAGGTCACCCTCCCTTCGGCTCCATTCCTTCATATGGGATGAAAGGCACCTCTTATATGCAGTTGTAATCCTTTTGACCTTGTCGAAAGGTTTGTCCACTGTACATCATCATGGACTTTTGAATGTTTTAGAAGGATCTGCATTTCCTAATGTATTCATCAACCTTTTGTCTTTTCTGAAGGGTCTATTTTTTATATGGTATTGTGAACCCTTCGACCTTGTCGGAAGGTTGCACCCTTAGTTGACTGTTGTAAACCCTTCGACCTTGTCAGAAGGTTCCTCCGCTACCTGACTACTGCTGAGAGCTGTGTTTTTCTTGAATGCTGACGGAAGGTTAGTTTTTTTCTATTCTACTTTTGGTCCATTTTTTTTGAAAATTCCATCTATTTTTGGGTCTCTAGTTGGATCCGATTGGTTGGCGAACTTAATTGGTGGTGTGGTTAGTTTGTATGTTGCTATAGTCAAGCGAGAAAGACTTATATACATGAGGGCGTTGATTGAGGTCAAGCCTAAGAGATTGTTGTCGTAGGTTTTTCTAGTAGCCTAGCTTTGGGGAAAGTCGCTACTATTGATATTAGATATAGTTGAAAACCACCAATTTGTACTGTATGTCATTTCTTTGGTCATTTAGCTATGTGTTGTAAACACAAGCCAACTCCCCTCACCAAAAAAACTATTAAGAAGGAAGATTTCAAGTTTCCTTTTCCCTAGTATACCTGGGCCTCATATGCATAAGTGGGCTTGCAAAACTACTTCGGTGCAACCTTCAACTACCCTGGTTCATAATTCCAGTAATATCGATGTGCGAACAGTACAACCCGTCCTCAAACACTTCTTCAGATCCTAAAGGTCCCACATCTTAGTAACCTAGTGAGAAAATTTGGATTTATGAAGGTACATTGTTATGATATTGTCCTTATACCGATACCTATTTAAGTATATGGCGGAGAAGATAAGAGAGGCGTTGTCCTTATACTGATACCTATTTTAAGTATGTGGTAGAGGAGATAGGATAGGATAAAAGGTCAATTTACCACATTCATGGGATTCTCTTACTTTGTCTATAGAGGGAGTGGTGTAATAAAGTAATTATGAGATCTCTCAAGATGACAGTTGGAATAGAAGTTTTATTTTCTCTATGGACATGGAGTTATACGTTCTGGTCATTGGTAGGCTTTTCTCCGATTATATTCATTTGATAGGGTCTGACTCTAGTGATGATGATTTTGTCACGTCCTCTATTCAGGGTGGTTTGTGTGATGTTGGTTTGTAGTAGTTAGGGTAATTTGCTGTACGTCGATAATAACTGTGTTTTCTTTTTTTGTTAATAAATATGATAGAGGACCATCCAACCTCGCTTGCCTTGAAAAAAAGGATTTTTTTATTTATAATTTACCCGTTTTACCTTACTACCCGATGCACCTAATCTAGCACTCCTATTTACCTATCTCGTGGACCTACTACACATAGTCAGATTAAACCATGTGCTCCAAGCACTGAAAATTGCTCTTTATTTTTCCTCACAACTTCTCTGATGTAACACCGTCTTCTTTTGATCCAACCCATATGATTTAAAATCTCTAAAGCTGCACCCAATCAAGATCAAATATATATTTTTCTTACCTTTTGGATTTTAAGAAAGAAGTGGATTTGAATGAATTAGGCTTTTATTTCATCCTATAAAAGGAAAAGATCTCCTACTATATCTAAAAATAGCTCCCAAAATTCGATTGTTAACCATAAAAAGAATGAAGATAAAGAAGGCCTTTCGGAAACCTTCCGCATAGATAAAGAACATTCGGATAAATCCCCTTACGACAATGTCGAATGGATTGTACAAAGCTAACAAAGAAGAGCACATGGGAACTTAAGAATGAATCTTTCGCAAGCATGACGGAAAGAGCTACTAAAGCACAACGAAGAACCTAGATACAAAACCGCTAAGCGCCTTCCGAATGAAAAAGGAAAATGGCTCCTTAACCATTTTCCATAAAAAAAGATTAAAGAAAAGAAGTTCATTCTAAACCCGTCGAAGGAGTCAAAAGAATGCGGTTAATAATTTGTAGCAGTCCAAACCTTTTGAAGGAGATGAAGACTCCAACGCGTCACAATGGATGTGTTTCCTTAAGTCATGGTAGGCTTGGAATCAAGGATTCGTTATCGCTCATCGAGGAAAAAGAACTCAACAATATCATAGTATTTTTACATCTCATCATGATTTTTCCATTTAATTTCCATTTCCACAACAAGTGTTTCTTAAGTAGTCCATAAGAGGGGTTCTCATTAGGGAAAATCCCATTAGGCAACAAATTGATTTGAAATAACAATACATAATAAGCACGAAGCACACCGACATTTTTCTATTAAAATATCAAGTATTTTGTTGATTTGTACGAATTCATTTTTAATTTATTAAGATTTACATCTTTTACAGTGTTATCACAAATGTTGTTAACACTAAATCATATGTAATATATATTTTTTAGATGGATTTGATTTGAATTTTACGTTACAACATATTTGATAATGTAATGGGTGTTCCATGGGGGAAAATTGTAATTTTTTTATATAAACTTAACTCTATAAACAATCTTGTTCGAAATAAGTGTGCTTTTTTTTCTATTATATGTGTTGATATACAGCGATATAAATAATGAATTATTACATTAAGCATATATAACTACAATCCTTTGGAGAACTTTTTTAATTGCATCTACGAATGCGTTCATAACCATGAGTATTGAATCGATATCTATAAAACACTAATGTGGGGACCCCCAATGTCTCTGATACCTAAAATAACTGCTTAGTGAGCTCAAGAGGTGCTCTGATGATGCAAGATGGTAGCCAAGGGTGTAAAGTAAAAATCCAAACACAGATACTGTAGAACATCTCACAATGCATAGAAAAAATATTATAATAACATAGATGAAAATTAAGCGAGACAGTGGTTTAATCAAATAAACCATAAATAAGAACATAAAAGTGCAATAGATCCATGGATTATACCAAAAATGAAATAGTAGAGTTATGCATACCAAATCTCCAAAAAACTATAAAACTGTCTTTTAGATAGAACAAGTGCAGGTACAGTTCCATGATACTTCATGTCCAAATATAAGCGATAGTAAGCTCCAAAGTATAGATATTTGAAATCGTAGCATCCTGCTCGTACTCCGCATAGCTCCATTGCTATTTAGACCTATTACCCTTAATTTGCTCATTTAAGAATACCTGAGGTAATAAGAAGCAAAGCATAAAATCTCGGGCCAGATAACAGTCTGGTGTGAGCGATGCATCATCTAAAAACTATTATAAAAATCATATATAGTCATACATGACCTGCCCCTACATCCAAAGAGTTAACATTTAAACCCATCATACACTAAACCACTATCATAAGAGGAAAACATGGGGTACAGGGGCATCACACAACATATCAAGCACACAAGAAACATTGCATCCATCATAGAGCCTTACATATCTCACTCAAACGCTTTAGATATACAACAACCCTTACAGATTCTCAACTGATTGCCAATGTAGATGGTAAGGGGCTAGACAAATGCATACATCCAAAAATATTGGTACACACTAACTACCCTTGGTACATGCAGAGTACCCTGTTCCAACAATGAGCATCACAAACTTAGAGTTGCCTATCAATCCCACAACACGTGTTACCTCATAGATGCTCAACTAATGCCCATGCAAATGGCTAAGGACTGGACACATGTAGACATCCAAAATATGGGTACGCATAAACTACCTTGGGTACACACAGACTACCCTATCCTATTCACGAGCGCCACAACCTCATGTTCCACTCCACAAGCTACCACGCAAAACTCGCCCTTTCAGTCAATCACCAGATTCTATAGCCACTTGCCACATCGAGTTATTAAAGTCACTGCACTGCATTGAATGCAATCCCAAAGTCATCTTGAGCCATCTTGGAGTCATCCATCATTGTTTAAACCAGCTCCAAAAACCACCAAAGTGACCCCAAATCTTTCTTTGAAACATCTCCCCAAAAACTTCACCCAGTGTACTATTTGGCATTCACCACCAATGGATAATCGCAGTCAGACAACCATCACTGGACATCCCTCACCGGACAAGAATTCTTATCCAAAACTCTAGCTATTGGACCAACTAACTACCGAATATGATTTCCTGTCTAGTCCTTAAATGCCAAACTAACTAGCTACCAAACAGTATTTCCTCTCCGGTGTTCCACAACCAAACCAAAGTAACTACTGATCATGATTTCCTGTCTGATCTTCCACTGTCAAACCAAACAACTACTAGACATGATTTCCTGTTTGGACTTCCTTTGCCAAAATGAAGCCAACCACTGCACCATCCCCATACCAGACCAAACTCCATCAAACCATCCCATACCAGACCAAGCTCCACTATCCTATACAACAAAGCTCCAGCGAACTATCCCATACCGGATCAAGCTCCATTGACCTATCTATATTGGACAAAGCTCCACCGAACCAAAAAACAATAGCTCCTTCAACACATCAATTTCATGTTGATTCTATCACTACACCCAATACTTTGACCCTCATGCATGGCCTATCCAATGATATGACTCCAAACGCTCTATAACGTATCCTTTGAAGTTCAATTTCATGGTTCCTACGTCTAGTTTGGTTTAATTAGCGTTTTCAACCATTCAAGAATGCACACAAATTCCATACACACATCAAACAACATTCGAGCGTGCAAAGCACACAACCAATCATGCAAACATACAAAAAGTCATGACAAATCATCATATAATGTATCTCTAACATTGCCAAACACATATTAAGGCAATTACACATCAGATTAACATGATTATAACAATTTAAAACATTTTAATTTTTACTTCAGTTTTCACTTTAAAACAACCTGAAAACCCCATTTTGACTTAAAACAGGCGTTCAAAACATGTTAAAATCTATATATACATAAATAAAAAAGTGAGAGATGATAAATCACTCACCAAACCTTCCAAAATCCAATTTTTGCATGCAAATCAAGGTAAATCGGGAATTAATTGCAAACACCTGATTTTCTTCCCTGAATAAATAGATTTGAAGATATCTAGTGAACCCCCTGCTAGTTTATCCTTAATCTATGATTTAATCTTGATTTGGAGGAGAAATTTTAAGGTTTTGGGTAAAGAATTGGTTATAGAGGCTTATATCTATTTGGAAGATGATAAAAATGATTTATGGATATTTTTCAGCCAATATAGGTGTAAAACCATAAATAGCTTTATGGGTTTATCCCCAAACTCACCAATAATCCACCAAGCTGCTATAGAAACTGCCAATCTCCAAACAAACCATATCTCCTAGCTAGAAATTCCAAATCGTATGACCACTCTACTGAAATAGAAACCATCATGCTTTCCAGGGGAAGTGGTCTCGGATGCTAATTCTATTTTTTATCAAAGTTATAGCAGTTATAAGTTTTCAAATGTAAACTTGTTTGGAAAAATTCTGAAGATAGGAAATGTCACTAATAGGCATTTCCCAAAGTTATAGAGTCATACGATCTTATTTTAATATAAAATAATATTTTACGATCCTTCATTACATAAATTACAAGTTGTTACAGCTAGCTCCTTAAATATTTCTAGTTGAGATGTATCGAGAAATGATATTAGCACATCTATTAACATTAGTGTACGTAACTCTCTTTATATGATGGATGATGATTTACTCTCGATCAATGGGGAACCAAGGGGTTCTGGTTGTTTTCGAATGATTACAGAACAGCTTAACGAGAGTCTTCTATAGGTTAATACAACTAAGTCAAAATAGAATATCTCTTCGTAATGACATACAATAGTGTTTTTCCTTGAGGACACTATTGACCTTGAGTAGTAGGGATATACTTTTATTATGGCTAACCATTTGGCATAGCGACCTTATTACAATCATAGTTAAGTATATGTTAATTTACTTGAAGTGAAACACTACACAAGATGCAACAACCCGAAATTTACTTGAATAAATAAGAAAATATAATTAAAAGTTAAGAATTATCCTAAGATGAGAATTTTCGTAAACGTCTGAACTTGAAATGGGACTTGCACCATTGTGTCGTAATTTTCTATATATTTTCATATACAGCTTGTTGAAATCCGAGCTAAAATGAAAAAGGCATAAAGGTCTGAATAAATGTGAAAATTAAATAGAAAAAAGAAATAAAAATAAAAAATAATTAACCACGAGCTGGTCGACCTGACATGGGCCAGCTCAACCGTGGGTGGTCGATCAAGCCCATGGGAGGTCAACCCGACCTTGGGTGAACCGAGAGTCGCGATTTTTCGATCTCATTGTTCATTTGTCCCAGATTCTTTCATGCATGGAAAGGTTTTAAAGAGCATTAGAGAACCATTATAGTTTGGAACTGATGGTGTTGGCTAAGGGTGTTACTCTATAAATTCATAGGTAGGGGTTAGCCTAAACCAATCTTCTTCTTCCTAGCGACGTCTGTCAAAATAAAATGCTAAACCCTAATTTTCTAAATCAATTTCTAAACTCCAATTCTCTACCAAATCTCAACCTAAAAATAAAAAGAGAGATCTTAAAACTGGAGAAGGGATTTAAAGCAGAGATTGAAGAAAAAAGCTTGCGGTGTTTGGGACAAATCTATAGCTTAGGACGGAAGTGGGTGGGAATAAATTTTAACAAGATCATTATATAAATTGATTCTAATTTCTACCATATTCTGATTAGCTATAAAATCAAAATTTAATTTATTGAAATTGAAAGTCCAGAATCTGAAATAATGAGCCTTTTACGCTAATTGCAATGATACATGCAAGTTGTAGAATCCAAAATCCAATGCTAAAACATGGTTTTATACTATTAAATTGAGTATTAAATTATGTGAAAGTTAAGTAATGATTAGACTGCGTAATGAATAGATCTAATATTATAGAAACATAATGATTAGAATGTGTAATGATTAGATCTGATATCATATAAACATAATGATAAGATTTCATTTATGTTGAAGTGCAATGACATAGGTCAATTTTTTTATGCCACTTTTGGACTTATTAGACTCTTTAGCGGCCTTGCACCTTTTTATTGGTGGACTTTTCTATCCTTAAGGCTATTTGATTGGTGGACATTTATGTCTTTTATTTTGTGGTGCAAATTTAATTCACTTTTTACGTATCGTGAAATTAGGTATGGTGTGTCATTTAAACGGCCAAAGGTACACTTATGTGCTCGAACTGGGATTATCGATCACTTATTTGTTATGATCGAATTTTCGATCTTTTGTTGTTGTGATTGTATGGGGTTTTGGTGCTTAAAGCTTGGTTATATCCAGTACCAATAGAAGTAGACGTTTTAACTCCTGAGGGTTTGTAAGTGGTATTTTGCTGCTAGGATCATGGGTTTTGGCAAGGATTTATTCGATGAGTCACTATGCGAGTTTGCATGTGTGTTCTACCTCTCTAGTCCTAGTTTGAGTTAAAGTAGGATAGTAGGTTGGCCCTTAATTATTAAGTGATCATTTGCGATCTATAGTTATCCCCCATGTTGTCAGATTGTTGACTTATGACCTCAAGCATGTGACCCTAGGTGCCTGGACACTGTATATAATATATATCACTTATGGTACACTTGAAGTCGGCTATATTTAATTTCCTTGTTAGTCTTGTTCTCATTCACCACACTTTATGTCCGGCCCGTTCCATTTTTTCTCCTACTACATGGACAGAGTAGCCGTTGATATGTCCTTTGCTTCCATCGAATTATCATGCCTGGAGTCTAGCTAATTATCTTTTATCATGTATTTCCTATTAGTACATTTGCTTTTTCAGTAATTTGCTTATGAGGTATTTGTTTTACGATACTATGACATTTGATATCTACTGATGATTTTTTGAGACAATGATACTATGATATTATGAGATTTGATATTTTTGATACTTCTAAGACTTTCATTACTGTTATTTTTGGGATTATCATTATATCTTATATTTTGTTTCTACTGTGATGACATTTGGATTAAGTAGATTATTTCTTTGTCGATATCTTAATCTCTATGATACCACTTTTACCATAAATCGACGATCCGTGTCTTTTGATGTTTGTTTTTGGCATGTCAAGAGATGTGAGTTGTTACATGTGGTATTAGAGCGAGGTTCAATATTCCTAGGGATAGGAGCGTATTTGACCTATATATATATATATTTATGTTTGCGTGAAAATTGGTCACAAACACACAATTGCCTATAAAAGCACCAGTTTGCAATCACAGACCACAGATAACAAGTATGTCGAGAAATAAAGATGAAGAACACTCGAAAAATTCAAAAGAAATTAGTAAACAACACAAATTTATACTGGTTCGGCGATCTGGCCTACACCCACTCTGAAGTTGATGACTTTATTGATATTCACTTGGTGACTACAATCGATTACGGCTGATTACAAGGAGTTATAGCCCCGTAATTTAAATACAACTGCATTGATGAAGTGCAAAATTGAATCCGGCAGAGTCTGGACGTTGGATCATCAAAAGGATCCCTTTTCTGTAGCCCCTAGGGGGCTATTTATAGGCGTAAGAGGTTGATATCTCGCTCAAACTTCGAGAGACTTCTTCTGGCACGTGAGGGGTCCCACGCGATCGATCCCACAAAGTTTCGACTCGATCCGTCATCGATACGAACCAATTTCGTATCGATCAAGAATTTTTCTAGTGGAGTCGAAACCTGGCAGGATCATTCTTTTACTTGTACATTAGCTCTTGTGAAAATTTCATAGCATTTGGACTTGTGTTTTGATAGATATGATCGATGCATTCTAGTATTTTTCGAAGGCTGCTAAGTTCGAATCGATCTTGAGCACGTGCGCACAGGGTGACATGGCATGAAATTCCTAGATCGATCCATTTTTCATGGCAAGTTGATCGAGTTATTCGTACCTAGTCTTGAAGCTTTGTTCGTATCGATAATCAGAGGTGTATCTCGCATCAATCACGGAACGTTGTTCATGCCGATTGTTCGTGGTGACTTCGTATCGATCGACGAATATTGTGTGTATCGATCGACTGTGATGTTTTGTGTGCTCTTCGTGTCGATAGACAGTTGATCGATACGAGAATCTGATCGATACGATATCCGTAGAATCAGATCGATACAAAATGCATACCACCAACCATGGAGCGAACTGAATATGTGAGAATTAATCGATGCGACGTGGCCACTGCTGTATGGTTACGAATAAGGCTTCGTTAGGGGGATACGAACGATGTGTACGAATGACACGGCCAAGGATCGATTCGAACATGATGGATTCGAACAGATCGAGGCGAAGTCTCTCTGATCGATTCGAACTCGATCGATTCGAACATATTGATACCATGTTATTGATCGAGTTGAACTCGATCAATTTGAAATCTGATTTTCTTGATGGATACGAACAACAGGTCCTTTCTAACTTGTGTCGATCATATCTCAATCATACGATCTCCGATTAACCTGAAATTTGAAACGTCGGATTTTGTGGCCTTGCTTGTCATGTCTTGTTAATTGTAGCTTGATACGTACTCGGACAAAATTCATTGATATCTATAGTGAACCTGTTATGTATAACCGATATTTGTGATGAATTGCCTTCGGTTTCCAGTTAATCTTTTGGTATCGTGGCCTTGCTAAATGGAGGGATAACACTTTTCCCTCAAAACATGCCTTGCGATAGGAAGGTTTGTATTGTAATGCCATAAGCCGGATGTTCATATCCTGCAGATGACCTGCAAAGAAATTGATACTCTTATCTGATCACGAATGACGATCGTTCGGGATCGTATGTCATTCTAGGTGATGTGTGACCATTCGCGATCAGATGTCGTTCGCGGCCAAGGCGTTGTTCGAGGCGAATTGTGACCTTTCGCGGTCGGGTGCCGTTCAATGTGAGTTGTGACCGTTCGCGGTCGGGTGCCATTCGAGGCGAGATGTGATCGTTCGCAGTCGGGGTGCCGTCCGGGGCGAGTTGTGACCGTTCGCGGTTGGGTTCCCTTCGTGGCGAGTTGTACCGTTCGTGGTCGGGTGTCGCTCGTGGCGAGCGAGTGTGCCCGGGGAGGATTTAGTATTATCAATACCATATTCCACGTTCGAGTGAGCCTCTTGATCGTTTGTTAGGGCAGTTTATTGCCATTTCAGAGCATGCCTAAGGACCGTTCGCGACCCCGTACATGTGCAAGTAGCTTGGCCATTTCAAAATTATCGAAACCAAATATCCATTCAACTGAGTTTTTCAATGGAAATGTCTGAAAAAATCAAATCCAAACATGAGAAGTAAAAAAGCAAAATAGTGACGTCAGAGCACGAACACCTACATCAATGTGATTTATAGTAGTATCAGAGCATGCTTGAGGATCGTTCGCGGTCCTATACATGTGTAAACAACTTAATCGCGTCAGTGTGGAGTTTGCCACTCCTTCGTCATTGTCTCAATCAATTGATAACCAGCTAACGCCTCAATCCTGAGCCATCTTAAGTGGGTGCAGGCGGTGATCATTCATGTTCCACTATCATGGCCCTCCTTCTCACATATTACGATATCATACATTCCTGGTATGCCCCTCGACTTCATCTTCCAAGTGTCTGCAGTCGTTTGTACTGTGACCATTCAACTCGTGGAATGAGAAATACTTGACTGACCTTCTCTCATTTCTGGTCGGATCTCTCCTGGTCGGTTTTGGATATGGAACCTGTCCCTTGGTGTCCTGATAGATCCACTTCAAAGTCCCGTTCAGCTCCATATATGAGGTGAATCTTGGTTCCTTTCATTGTCATTTGATCTATTATCGATATCCTCAGCCTTTCGTTTCCCTTTGCTGGTTTCTATCCCTTTTTCAGGAGGATTTCCACCCTTGAATGCATAAGCATCGATTCCTTCTCCCTCCCCTCTTTTAGCATTTGCATCTTTCAATCGTAGAAATCCTTCCGCCTCATGATAAAATTCCCCTAGTTCCATAGGGGGATCTCTTGTCAACGAATTCTTGAACTCTGTGCCATTAGCTATGCCAGATATAGCTGCCATAAAAACCATGGATGGACCTAGTCGATCCACAGATGTTGCTGCTGCATTGAATTGCGTCAGAAAGCTCCTCAAAGATTCTCCAGTTCTTTGCTTCGGTGCTGCCAAACTAATCACGTTCTTGGGTCTTGAGATATGAACTTTGAATTTCCTCATAAATCTTTCAGTCAAATCACTCCATGTTCCAATAGAGCCACTCTCCAGTTGCCTAAACCATAGCGCCGCAATGTCTGCCAAATACAGTAGGAAACATCGGGCCATGACTTCCTCTGATGCCCCAGCACTTCCATATGCCTCATATACTTTGTCATATGAACCGTTGGGTTCGTCCTCCCATTATACATTTACGATGATGGTAGCTTAAAATACGGTGGGTTCCTAGCTCGCCTGATAGTGGGAGTAAAGGGACTCTTATTCACATCCTCCAAGTCTTTGTTTACCAATCCCCCTCTCATAGCTCATCTGGCCATCTTCGCCAATCTGTCATTATCTCTGAGTTGTAGTCCTCGCCCACTGCCTTCGACCTTCCCCTGAGTTCACGAAGGAATCCTAGAATCTGTTCTCATGGCTGAGCATCCTCTCCTCTACCAATGCCATGCTGCTTGAGTCCTCCTGACGCTCTTCTCGATATCTGGTCAACATGCTCTAAGTGAGTGCCCCCTAGTTCAGGTACCATGCCAGATGGTCCTGCTCCGTTCTGAATTCTGGTTGCTCCGTGCTCCCGACCTCTACCTCCAGCATCCTCTGCAGTTGTGTTCCACTGATCCTATAACCAAAATTGTCCAACTTATCGGAGTAGGTTCTGCATCATCTCCTCTTGTCTCTTGAACATTGCTTCCATTTCCTCCCTGGTGATGAAGATCGATGTCTGATTTGCTCCTAAGGAACTCTCTTGACTCCCTTCGTGCTAACTTCTCTTTGGTCTTGGCTTTCTTCTCGATTGCCTTGTCATAGTGTTTCAGATTTGAATCTTTAAACTTTCAAATTCAACCTTTAAGTGATAGAATCCCTGAATTGGCCTTCTCAATGAAAGCACCAAAATGTTTATGCCAAAATTGATCACAAACACCCAATTGCCGATGAAAGCACCAGTTCGCAATCACAGATCACAGATAACAAGTAAGTCGAGAAATAAAGATGAAGAACACTCGGAAAATTCAAAAAAAAAGCAGTAAACAACACAGAATTTATAGTGATTCGGCGATCTAGCCTACGTCCACTCTGAAGTTGATGACTTTGTTGATATTCACTTGGTGATTACAATTGATTACAGTGGATTACAAGGAGTTATAGCCCCGTAATTTGAATACAACAGCAATGATGAAATGCAAAGTTCAATCCGACGGAGTCTAGATGTTGGATCGTCAAAAGGATCCTTTTTTATAGGCCCTTGGGAGCTATTTATAGGCGTAGGAGGCTGATATCACGCTAAAACTTTGGGAGACTTCTTTTGGCACTTGAGGAGGCCCACACAATCGATCCCACAAAGTTTGGACTTGATCCTTGATCGATACGAACCAATTTCTTATCAATCAAGAATCTGTCCAATGGATTTGAAACTTGGCAGGATCATTCTTTAGCTTGTACGTAAGCTCCTGTGAAAATTTCATAGCATTTGGACTTGTGGTTTGAGAGATATGATCGATGCAATCTCGTATTTTTGGAAGGCTACTGAGTTCGAAGCCATAGTTTCATATCCATCCCCTTTGAATCGATCTCGAGCACGTGCGCATAGGGTGACATGACACGAAATTCCTAGATCGGTCCATTTTTCATGCGAGTTGGCCAAGTTATTCGTACCTAGTCTCGAAGCTTGGTTCGTATCGATAATCGAAAGTGTATCTTGCATCGATCAAGGAACGTTGTTCATACCGATCGTTCATGGTGACTGCGTATCGATCGAGGAATATTGTAACAACCCAAAATTTTTGTCATTTGAAATTCGTATGTTTAATTAATTTTAAATATTTAAAAGTTAAGTTTATAAGCTGAATAAATAATATTTTGAATATCGTGATTTAATTGGATAATTAAATTGTTAATTTAATATTTGAAATTGTAGAAATAATTAGAAATTGGATTTAATGTGAATAAAAATGATTTATAAAGTTGAATTAAATTCTATTTGATTTAGAATGATGCTAGAGAACTTTTAAAATTGAATTAAAAGTTAAATTCTAGAAATTAAATATATTAATATTTAATTGGCGATTGAAAACAGCCATTTTTTCAAACAATCTCGGATTTCAATGAAACTAGTTTCATCGGATCCGTAATATTAAATTATTGTAAGATTTTAAATTTCTTGTTAATCGGATTTATGGTTTGTCCGGGGTAAGCTAAAACGCTAAGAAATCTGTTTAAGTGAATTTTAAATTTAAATAATTCGATTTGAAAACCTATCTTTCAAATACGATCGAATTGGCTCTCGATATATATTCCACTGCGTTCGAAATAGGGCTAAAACATTATAAACGCCAAGCGGCACGCTTCGTTTCGAGTTTGGAAATTTTTCGGGTGAATAGTGTTTTGGAATTTTCTATAAAAGGCCTCAAAGTTTTTATATTTTCATTAAAACCTAGCTAGGGTTTGCAACCGCCACTTTCATATTTCAATGGCCGATAATTCACTGTCTTCTACCCTCAAAATCTCTTAATCTTTAAACATTTACGAAAAATTATCAACTACAACATTGAAGAGCTTCGTGAGATCTACGTTTCCAACAGTGGTGATCGTATAATTCACGACGTGGAGAGAGCTAGGGGCTCGCATCCATCATGGGTCTACGTACATTTTTCTCGGCCTACGTGCAACCGAGCTCGGCCGGTTTTGCATGATAGTGCTAGACGATGGCGTCTTCGACATGGAAGCCTCAGATCATCTTCAAGTTGCCTGTAGAGTCGTGAAAATTCAAAGAAGAAACGGCGGCTGATGGATTTCACGAGCACGATGTTTAACTGGGGGGAAGAAGAACACATACGTGACCGTGATCTGTTGATTTTGAAATGAATGGCGGGGATCAAAACAAGGGTTTAAAAATAATAAATAAAATTGTAAATTGATTTATATTAATTCGTTTAAACTTTAAAATGCTATATCTTTTTCATACGAGGTCCGTTTCTGACGAAACGAATTACGTTGGGTCCGTATGGTCGAGCACTACAGTATGGAGGTTGATTGGGATTTATCTGAGCTAGTGAAAATTTTGGTTGAAATTAAACGCTTGTTTAATTTTAATCGGAATAAATCGCTATCGCAATGACTACGAGTAATGTGAGTACAACTCACTCTTTCTGTCTCACTGGTATTTTTATATAAGTGAGAATAAATATTATTTATGATGATGGATGACTGTTTGGATGATATATGATATGTTGTATATATATTGATTGGTATTTTGATATATACCCGCCTAGTGGAACAGATGACCCTATACGTTCTCGTGCATGTGCGGATGACCCTTTGTACAGGCATCTGCGTTGAAGTGGACATTGTAAACATATTCTAATATGTATATTTGTTGCACGTGATAGGTTGGAGGGATCCAACTAGATTCTTCACCAGTATTGATTTATTTACAGATATTGTGATATATGCTGTTATCATATGATATATGATGTTTTTGATGCCGTGTTGTTGTATTTAGTGATGTTGCAGCATTGGGCCTATTTTTATATTTTAAAAATGTTTTAAGTTATGATTTTCAAATTTAAAAGGATTTTAAAAGTGATTTGGAAATAAACGTTTTATTGATTTTTGAAATGTAAAGGAATTGAATTTATTTTGAATAAATAAATGTTATAATTTTTATGTTATAAAAATTATGATTTTTGCAAAATATAATTGAAATGTGATTTTAAAAATATAAAGTTGATTTTTTTGTAAAATCGTTTTACGTGAGATTTGAATTATTATAAATGGTTTATTTATAAGATCTATAAAATTGAATTTTTATAAATCAGAAGTGTTAAAACAGAGTTACAAATTGATTTTATAAGTAAATAAGATTTGTAAAGTTATGAAAAGAAGGATGTTGTAAAATAATGAGATTATAAGTAATTAACTTATAATTGGACTTTTGGCATGTAATTAAATTATTAAATGGAATTGATTTATAAAGGAATTTTGTATATGAAAGTTTTTATAATATATAAATGGAATTTATAAACATTGATTTATAAATTCAAAATTGATTGAATTTGATAAGTTAAATATAGAAGTATAATAAAGGAATTATATCCACGATTTTGGACAGTGGACAATCCTTTAATTAAATGTGTAGAAGTGTTGAATTTGTTTAGAGATTTATATTCATGATTTTTGACAGTGAATTATCCTTTAAATTAAACGTTGAATAATATTAAATTTGGTAAACGTTTTGTATTAACGATTTTGGACAATGAATAATAATCAATTAATTTGAATAAATGTTTTGGGAAGTGATATTTTAATGGAGTAAAATGGTTTTAAAGACGTTTTAAAATGTGTTAAGTATCGTAACCATAGATTTCAACATTCATTGTTGAAATAGACATTTTTGAGAAATATGGAAATGATGGACTATAACACTGTTGTTGTAGTAAATGATTTTCGAAAGAAAATGTTTTGTATAGTATTGGGGTTTATATATCTATATTATTTTCGAATCCCTATACTATTGATTTTAGGTTGCCATAACTATGTTTTATGCAACATTCGTTTTGACCCAAAATAAAAGATGTTTAGAAGAATGTTTTCCTTAAAGAATAAATATATACTTAATCGTGATTTAAGTATATGTAATATTTTCTAAGTGTTGAAAATAAATTGAATTGTGAATTACTTATTACTAAATAAGCATTCGGAAATGTTTTCCAATGTTGAAATGGTTTTGAAGATTTATCTTTTTAAGGATAATTTGAAGTGGATATTTGGCAAGTAATTTAATTAATAAAAGATTAATTAAAAGGGCTCAGTGACTGTATACGGTGCTAAATATTTGTTTTTTTGCTTTGATATTTAAATAACCGACTATCAAGCTTTGCCAATTTTAGTTCCTTGACTTGATGTGGGAACTATTTAGCCGTACACTTAGTATGTAGCCTTCTGTGTAGGCTTGATTATCGTTTGTGTTGAGGATGTTGATTCGTATAGTGCGGATAATTACTCCAATCTATCAAGCTTCCTTCTTGGCCCGAAGGATAGCAAGTTGAAAGTTGGAGACGTGATAAGTCTATGAGACTTAGTTTCCGTGTGAGGTTAAGAAACGCTTTTGCATTGTTGGTGCGAAGAGACCGGGATAATATCTATCTGAAAACCACTTCGGACCAATGTATATGCGACGATTGTGCAGGTTGCTTGTGATGATATTGTTATTCCGGATTTTCATAGTGGGGGACTTCTTGTTGATCGTTTGGGGTTAAAATCCCAATATACATCCAGTAGCAGTGGTCTCTTTATTATGAAATATCCAATGCGAGGACTATTCGCTACTAATCCCATGTATTTCCCGACAGGATGTCGTAGGAAAGTACCTTCGGTTTGTCCTGTTCCTAGACAACTGTATGGATGTTTGTCTGACATTGCATTTCTATAGATTACGTACATTGGTTTTTACAAACGTACATCAGTGGTGGCGGAGAAGGCAACTTCTTTTAGCTTAACACCCTCCTTGAGACGTATGAGCTTAAGGGTTGTATTTTTGTGGAAGACAATTAGTAGTCAACGGAAATGGTCGTGTGGCATTCAAAGTGATGTGATATGTGATTGTGAAAGGTAATCGTTACCTCTGGCCTCATCAACCGAAAATGACCAAAACAGGATTAGATGCAGCAGGGCTAAGTGGGTCGCTCCCATTAGGGTATGATCATCCTCTTCTCGATATATCTTGCACTCTATGACGTCTTGTATCTGATTATGTGATTTGTATGTTAGAGGGCCTTCACTAAAGGTCGGTAACGATTGGAGGATGATATATTCGGTACCATCTAGTTGTAGAGGTGGGTTGGTCTTGTGTTGGTAGAGGATCCTTTGTGATGGTCCTCGGTGCATTCTTCTAGAGATGTACTGTCGGAAGGTAGCCCCTTTACCTAATCATTTGTATGGAGATCGAAACCCCACTACGTGTTTGCCATTTTGATTGTATTACCCAATTGGGTTATATGCTGGAATTTAATCAATGTGATAATTTCGGCTATGATTAATGTTATTTGTGTATAGTAGACACTGCTATGATATAAGAGGATTTGATATGAGATGTTTTAGTTATCATAAGGTAAAAACATGTCCGTGTTTATGTGTGGACTTGTCTTAAGAGATACTTTTGTTTTGACAAAGAAAAAGTTTTGGTAACTTAATAAATTCAGTTGAGTGTGTTTCTCATGCTGGTTTACTAGACTGATCAGGGCGTTCTTCTCTTTTAATGCTCGGGTCAAACCGAGTATATTTACAGGCCTTGATTTGATGCCTTTGGAGCTTCAGTAGGAGAGCTGGAGATCTTTATTTCGTATATTCGTATCTGTTTTGATTATTGATTATCCACTGTGTTTAGTCGTTGTTTTATTTTATCAACAATTGTGAGGACATGTTATTATAACCGTTCAGGCTAATAACTATTGATTGATTATTGAACTCTGATTGATGTGTGTGTATATATATATATACAGTTTCTGTTTTGTAAAGATCATTGTTATGATATTATATATTTTCCGCTGCGATGTGAGATTCTGTATTGTTCTGTTTTGTTCTATCTTCTCTCTTTCTTCTCTTCTCTTCTTTTCCCTTCTTTTCTTTCACTTGACTTTCCGTCAGTTTATGCTTTTTGGGTCGGACATGTGTGGATTATTGTCGATTTAGAGGGTATGGATTTTCGGGTCGTTACAGCTGGTATCAGAGCTTAGATTTTGTATATTCCCAAGCTTTGATGTGTACTCATTATATATAGGGACAACAATACCCTAGATTGAGTTGAGTGTATTATATATATGAGCGCGTATTTGTTAGTGAATATAAAATGTTTTATATTGTGTTTGCTTATCTGTTGAGCTGTTTGTGAATTCTGGTTGGTATGTGGGACGCCATATTATCGATAGGGGTTTCCAAACACTTAAACGAGGCAAGTCGACATAATATCATTTTAAACTGGGTAAATGAAATAATTTTACCTCGATTATATTTTATATATAAGAAAACAATTTTTCAGAAATTATGGAAGTATATATAAATTGATTGTTTGGTTGTTTGAAAATGTAAATATATACAAGTTAATGAAAGATGTTTGAATAATCTAAATAAAAGCAACAATTGTAGAAAGAATGAAATTATATAAGCAAATGAATTATAAAGTATGGAGTTATAATTAATATGATTTACAATTGTGAAATAATCTTATATATAAGAAATGGAACAACCTGAGTATATTTACAAATATGAGTTATAAATAAAAATGAATTTGAACTGAGAATTTGAAAATTTGAATTCCGTTGACTTTGAAAGTCGTTTTT
Organism: Allium cepa; assembly: GCA_030765085.1. Taxonomy (NCBI): domain Eukaryota; kingdom Viridiplantae; phylum Streptophyta; class Magnoliopsida; order Asparagales; family Amaryllidaceae; genus Allium; species Allium cepa. The sequence goes on from CM060931.1 coordinate 475,314,368, forward strand.
CAAAATTAAAGAGATTATATTGCTATAAATCTAAATAAGATAAATGAATCTTATATAAGTGAATTAAAATTATATAAGTAAATATTTTATAAATGTGATTTATAAAAGGATTTTTTTTAAAAGAATATAAAGCACTAAATTCACCACTGTTACTGAGAAATAATAAGGGTGATGACTGCAGTATCATCAGTATCATTTTCGAGTTTCTATATGATGGATTTGCTACCAAAGTAAATTGAAATTGAATTTTTGTTTGGATAAACAAATTTTATTTAAAGTACAAGTTGAAATTGATAAATATAAGTAAAATAAGTTTTGGACTTATAATATAAAATGAAGTAAAGATTTAATTTTGGTAAAGTTGAAATAAATGTGAGTTAGCACAATAAATATATGATTTGAAATTTAAATAAATGAAAGTTAATAAAGTGAATTAGATTTTAAATGATAAAGAATGAGTTTAGTGAAGGGAAGTAAACTTAGGTAAATGTTTACGAAATTATGAATAAATAAGATTTATAACTTATAAGATGAGATAAGGTAAGTAAAACCAATTGTTAAAATGGTTAAACAATTTTGTTAAGCAAAGTTAAATCTGTATTTGAATAGTGATATGAATTTGACTATAGTTAAATAAATTGACTTTAGAAATGAGGTAAATAAAATAGAATTTGAAATGAATTAGAGATGGCTTAAGTTGTATAGTGAAAGTGAAGGTAAATGAAGTTGAAATGAAATATAACTTAAGTGATGTTTAATGAAGTTGATTTTGATATCAAAGTAAATTAATAATGTGAATTAACAAAGTAAAGGGATGAATAGAAACTTGAGTTATATTATGAAATTCAACTTTAATTGAAAAGTGAATTAGTAAATAAAATATGGATTGAATGTAATTCAATTGAGTGTAAATAATTGATAAGCAATAGTAGATGTAAGTGTTAATTCATTAAAAAGCTAAAGAAGTTGTGAATTGAATAATTGAATGAATGTCAATTGAATGATAAACCAATTTGAAATTAAAAGTGTAAAACCAAATTGAAGGTGAACGAAGTAAATTAAATAAATTTGGTTGTGTTGGATATACATTGGTTGTTAGATGGTTGTTAGTTGATTGAATAAAATTCATATGAAATGAAATTGAATTAATGAAATTGAAAGTAAAGTAATTGAATCCAAAGTGGAAGTAAGTAAATCTGAATGGAATTGAATTTGATTTTACTGAAAGTGAACAAACTTGAATATGAATTAGTAAACGTAGACTAATTGAAATTGAATAAATGAATGTTAGTAAAATCTATGTTAATGAATCAAATGTGATTTAAATTGAAAACCAATTCAATGAATGTTAATGAGAAAATGAGTTTGTATTGATCGATTGGATCGATATTGCTTGGTTGGATGATAGTTGTTCGATGGTTGGATTTGTTGCTTTTGATTGCATTTGCTATATCGGCATATATAGTTGTTGTATGTGTATATGTTGTATATTGATATTACTTTCATATATACATGTTTCTCATTTGTTGTTGAGTCTTTAGTAGGTGCGGATTGCGCTTGCTTCGCTTTTGGAGCTCGCTCTCGCGCTATATTAGCCGTATATGTTCACTAATAATATATAAGGTACATATCTCGGATTACATATCATACTTTTACCTTTTTTCCCTTCGGGATGCCTCATCCTCATAGATAAGATGTATATTTGTGATATATACATTGTTATTTTTTTCGGATCGAACCACGCAAAGGAGACCATGGCGATTTTTTTTTGAAAATTTGAGGTGTTAGAAATTTTTTGGAAAAATTTATGAAAACTAAATTTTGATATTGAGTTATAAAGTTAAATGATATTAGTTGGTTTTAAAAGATAACTAAGTAGATTTGAAAACTTAGTAAAGTTTTTGTAAGAGTTTAACTAAATGATTTTGGGAAAGTTAAACATTTAAGTGATTTTGGTACATCTAAACTGAACAAATTGTTTTGAAAAGTAAATGGATTTTGTAACTTTTCTTACTTGGTAATTTCGAGGATGAAATTCTTTTAAGTAGAGGAGAATATAACGACTCAAAATTTCTGTCATTTGAAATTCGTATATTTAATTAATTTTACATATTTAAAAGTTAAGTTTTATAAGCTGAATAAATAATATTTCGAATATCATGATTTAATTGGATAATTAAATTGTTAATTTAATATTTGAAATTGTAGAAATAATTAGAAATTGGATTTAATGTGAATAAAAATGATTTATTAAGTTGAGTTAAATTCTATTTGATTTAGAATGATGCTAGAGAACTTTTAAAATTGAACTAAAAGTTAAATTCTAGAAATTGAATATTTTAACATTTAATTGGCAAGTGAAAATAGTTATTTTTCAAACATTCTTCGATTTCGACGAAACCAGTTTCATCGGATCCGTAATGTTAAATTATAGTAAGATTTCAAATTTCATGTCAATCGGATTTACGGTTTGTCTGGGGCAAGCTAAAACGCATAGAAACCTGTTTAAGTGAATTTTAAATTTAAATAATTCGATTTGAAAACCTCTCTTCCAAATACGATTGTTTGTACCAAAAATGGGCACAATACTCTTTGGAAGTTTTCGAAGATATAAAAGTGAAGAATATAAATTTAAAATGAAGATTATCTAACAAAAACTCCAACAAACAATAACACAAATGCACAGACAAGCAATTTAGAGTAGTTCGGCGTGTTTGCTACGTCCACTATGAAGTTTTTGTGATTTTATTGATTCTCTTTGAATGATTACAAGTGATTACAGCGAACAACAGTTAAATACAGCTTGGAATTCGAATTCAACGGCAAGGGTAGGATGCAAATCTCGATCCGGCAGAGTATGGTAGCTTGAGAATCAAAAGATCCTTTTTCTATAGGCTCTGGGGCTCAATTTATAGGTGTAGGAGGCTGATATTTCGCTCGAACTTCGGGAGGCTCCTTCTGGCACGTGAGGGGGCCCACGCGATCGATCCCGGAGAGTTTCGACTCGTTTGGTGATCGATACGAACTCAATTCGTATCGATCGTGGCTACATCCGATGGAGGTGAAACTTGGCGACAATAATCTTTAGCTTGCATGTAGTCTTCTGTGAAAATTTCATAGCATTTGGATAAGTGGATCTCGAGTTATGATCGATACGATCTTGAGTGTCTCAGTGGCTGTCTGGTTCGAATCCATGATTTCGAATCGGTTCCCTTCGAACCGATGATGCACGTGCCTTTGTGATGACGCGGCGTGCACTCCTTGCATCGATCCACTTTTTGCTCTAAGTTGACCGTTTCGCATTCATGAATCTCGCCTCGTTTGCATCGATGGCCGTTGCGTCAATCCAGGCTCATTTGACTTGATGGACATGAACAAGCCATTGGACATGGATTCGAATAGAGGCTCAACCATGGATACGAGCTGTGTCTAGTTGGATGGATATGAAACAAGATCTAGCCGATCGATATGAAATGTACTCTCTATTGATGGATATGAACTTGATCGGTGCGAACCGAGGATTCTGGATGGATACGAGACTGGTCGGTGCGAAGTTGATGGATTTTAAATATGGCAACACTGATGGATACGAAAACATGTCTTTTCCCTTCAACTTGCACCAATCATAACTTGAGCGTGCGAACTCGGATTGACCTAAAATTTGGAAAACTGGCTTTCACGGCTTCGCTTGTCGTGTCTTGCTGATTATAGCCTGATCTGGACTCGGACAAAATTCATCGATATCCATAACGAACTAGTGCGTATTCGATATCCGGGACGAATGCCCCTTAGTTCTTAATCCGTTCCTTTGTATCTCGGCCTTGCCAAAAGGCAGGATAACATTTTCCCCCTAAAGTACATCTTTTGGTAACATGACGTGCTTTGAAAAATTGCAGTCTTCTTTCTGAACAGTTATTGCTTCTTTGTTGAAGGTTGTAACCTTGCATTGCTATATAATAGTGCTCATACGTACATATGCTAGTCTGACTCTCGTTAATGTTGCACGTTCAGGAGTCGTTGTCATTTTTCTCATATTGAGTGTAGTATCGATCCTCTCCTGAATCGATATGGGACTTGCGCTATAACAGCACTTGACTGTTGTTTCTGGATGCTCCTTCGTATGGCGATCCTCTCATGAATCGATGTAGAATTTTGAATTGTTGCTGTTGTGTTGACAGACTTTGCATTGATGAGTGCGACATGGATATTCCGCATCGATGTGTACATGCCCTGATGGATTCGGCACTGTCGTTCGTATTGATGGAACCAATGGGTTCGAACAGGACAGTTCGCAATGATGGACCATGACTGTGAACTTATCCATACGAGTAACGACTTCGAATCAATGGAACTCAATTGCCACCAGAGCTATCTTAATTGTGTATTTCGTATCGATGGATCTATTTACCGTTTCGAATCGATAGGAGCTTGGGCCGATGAATTCGAACTCGCCGTTCGACTCGATCGGAGTGTTGACCTGCAGTGACCAGTCATGTTGACTGGGAGGCGAATTGGCCCTCTTTCTCCCTAGGATCCATATAAATACCCTTAGACTTGGCCATTTTTCACTTTTTACATTTTACAGCTGCTTTCCCTATTTCCTGCAATCGCATCGATCCACGAATTTGAGAAAAAAGGAACTGCACGCTTCCTTCGAACCGATCACATACGGTCTCTTAATTCTTCGAATTCAATTTCCAACTTAGGTAATTAATCATCTATAGCTAAATCCTGCCGACGAAGCTTGAAACTTTAATCCATCCCCTCTTCACCGATTATCAATTCTAGCAATCTTTAAGGTCAGATCTGGGTCGGAGCTTGGTTAAAGATGGCCATGGCGATGCCCTTGTTAATTGGAGAAGAAGGAGTGCAGAGAAAAAATAAAATGAAGATGGCTCGATCTGTACTTCGTGTCGATTGGGGGCCTGTGTTCGAATCGATGCAGGTGATAATGCATTTCCTTGGAGTTCGCATCGATCTCAGGGATTTTTACGGTAAATGACGTAGTTCGTATCGACTGAGATGGTGGTAAATCGTGTCGATCTATAATGATCGATGCAAAAATAGGTGAGCGATCGGTGCGATACCCTTGGCTTCAGATCGATTCGAAATATACACTTGCAATTGATACAAAAAGTATCGATTCGAACGTGATCGATGCGGAGCCGAGACTTTCTTGACTGATGCAAACCTGAACGCTAATGATCGATCCGAAGCTACTGATCTTGATCGGTACAAACCCAAGTGTTGACGATCGATTCAAAATATGTTCTTGGTGATCGATACGAACTTGGATCCTGATGGATTTGAATATGCTTCCCATGATCGATTCGAACCCATCCTATGATGGATACAAAATTTTGAGTACTTGACAGCATGATTCCGACGAGCCTCATTACTGCATATCTGGACTTGGTTGTTAAACTGCATACTTGACTGTCTTTCGAAGCCCGTTGATGGAACCTAACAACTTTAATTTAGATCGATCGCTAGCATCCAGATGGTATGGTGGTTACGGTCAGCGATGACGGTCACTCCAACTGGATTTCGATTATCTTCATCCTTGGCAAATTTTTCTTGAACACTACAAAATCTTTTCAAGTAATGCACAGCACAGCACTGCACAACATACACTTTGCATGTGGGGTACACACGGGCTCTTTGTCATCTAATGATGATTTTTCGTGAGTTAGTTAGCTATGGAAACTCCAAGCTTGCAGCCACAGGAAACCCAGAGTATAATTCCTCTTAAACTTGAAATATCGGACATCGAGGCCGAAGTTATCGATCCGGCCCCGAACGAGAAGCCTGACGCATCCTTTATCAATAGTCCGCCAGACTCTGTTCCGTCCAATATTTTTGAGGATATGCTAGGGAGAATATGCTTAAGGCATGGTTTGTCAATGGACGATGTAATATTGCCGGGACCAAATGATAGACCATATAATCCACCGGAAGGGTATACCGCCTTCAATCGACATGCATGCACAGCTGAGACGCTTCCCCCGTTCAATCAATACATAAAGGGAAGTGTTGTCTTTTATAGGGATCGCCGCTTCTCAGCTACACCCAAATGGATATGCTTTACTGAATAGCTTGTTCATTGCATTTATGGAGCAGCTCTATCGACCACCCCGACTGACCGAGATAAGATACTTGATCAACTTCAAGAGTCGAACTGACAGTCCGTCTTTCACATTCCTAGAGGCTGTAAGAAATTGTCAAACAATTATGGGGTCTTAGACTAGGCTGAGCTACTTTAAGACGGAGTGGTTCTATGTCAGACCCCCCCCCCCCCAATATTTTCCAAACGATGGCTATTCAGACGTGAGTATTGCCATCTTCCTGGGTAGTCGATAAGATAGTTATAGATGAGGCCAACTCATAACTCTCTTTCTTTACAGCGATAATTCAGTGACCCGAAGGCGGATATTACAAGGAGATAGTTCGAGTCCTCGAGGAGGTCCCAAGCGAAGAGAGGAACATCGACTTGGTCCTGACGGATAGGAATCTTAGGATTCTTAGGCTAATCAAGCGAAGACAAAGTATAAGGCTCGACGGTGCACTAAGGGCTATCTCGAAGGAGCGAGTTAATTGTAAAAAGCCTAGATTTGTCATAGTCGAAGAGGCTGACTCCGAAAGAACCCATACCGACGATGAACCTTTGGGCGAGCCCGCGGATGCAGCCTAGGATTCTGAAGAAAAGAGAAAAGGCAAGGCAGCCGTTTTTAAGCAATCCAAAATGGGGAGATGGAAATCCGTGGTCATGTCCCGGCCAAACTCTGGAATTAAAATTTCGGAGATGTCTTCCCCAAGAACAGAAAATCTTTACGAAGGGCTCGTCGATCTTCCAATTTCGAACGACGTGTCCATGCAGCATGATGCCGGATTGGATGAACTCCAACACGCCTTAGTTTTTAGCGTACCCACTAGCGTGTTCGACACATCCGGTTCATCGGGGGATTGCACATACATTCACACTTTTCGGCACTGCACGATTTCTGATTGTAATACGCCCACTGTGAAAGATTATTAACTCCTGTCCCTATTTACTTTGTATATACCATGTCCGGTCAAGGCTCAATGCTTGATAGCCTACGCAGCAAACGCCGATCTTTGTAGTACTACGAATCGCATAGGAGAGGAGGAGATAGAGACTATGATCAAGGGTACTCTAGTCAGAAACGGTCTGAAGGAGATAAGGGGTATAGGCGTCGGTCTTGATCTCGTATGCCACCTCCCAGAGCTCCGGTACCGCCGTCAGTTCACGTTTCACGACCTTCGGAAGCTCCGTGGCACAAACCATCTTCCTAATCATCTAGGCCTGAATCTCAAAGCAGAACTGAAGTTACAGACCCTTCCACTCCTCAACAGGCCCTCGTCAAGCCCATGGGGGAAGGAGAGATGAGGCTCGCTCAATTGAGAATGGATTTTCCTGACATTTGTTTTGATGGGTTCGTCTTTCCCCCGCGCTTGAAAAGGATCCCGGCGTCGGCCGAAAATACGGTGCACGATTATGTCGCGGACATATTTTTCAGTATCAGAAATGGTCGAAAACCGCGAAAAAGGCATCGAAGGTGGCCTTCGACCGGGCAGCCATGATTGAAAGGCTGGAGAAATAACTCGGCCAGAAAGACCGGATCATTCACGCGCTCAATAGTGAGGCCAATTCTTCTCGCAAATTCGAGATTGAGGCTCTTAAAAAGATCGACGAGGCCCATGCCGCGATGGATAGGATGAAATAGGAGCACTACGCCACGGTGGAGGACATGGGCCACCGGAACACCATCATGACTGCTGAGCAGGATGCAGCCTTGAAAGAGCTAAACAAGCTTAAGGCCAAAGTCTCAAAAATCATGAAAGAGAGAGGCGCTGCTAATGTTTTCGCCTAGGAAGCGTGCGATCAAGCAGTGGTGCTTCGGAGAGAGAGATATGCGACCATGGAAAAGGTCTACGAGGTTGAGGCCGAAGTGGATGAAAAGGTCCGATTGGCGGAGACCAGGCTCGAGGCGGAGATAGAGGAGCTTCTCGTCACTTATAACGCCAACGTGCTGAAACACAGGAGTCTGGCATGGCTTGACGATTACTCGACACATCTATACAACGCCTGGAATTTGGTGGTTGAAGAAGAGAAGGCGGTGCTGTCGGGTGGTGCCCTTGACAAATTTGAGCTGGAGAACCGCATTTTGAGCGAAGATGAAAAGAAGGTTCTTGACGACTCTTTGATTTCTCATGCAAGAGAGAGAGATTGGGCACCCAGCACCTAGAAGTTGGCGAGGGCTTCGGCATCGCACACTAAGCTATAAGTTCTGAGATGATTACTTCAACTGGATCCGAACCGATGCCAGCAATTGAGCCGCATCCGGTCTCAGCCTGCGACCCGAAATAGCCACACTTATCTCCCAAAACGGAGCACTCTTCGGGAGCTGTTCAGCCAGCCGCGAGTCAAGCTAAGGAAGGTAATCTGCACAAATCTCTTGTGCATTCTGAAATGAAGTACTTGTATTGAAGCGTGTACTGAAAACTTATTATTTTTCCTTGTCTAGTGACTGAAGCTACATCAGCAGTGCCTTCTGCGATGCAGAAATCACAACAAATGCAGGAGGCCATTATCATTGACGCAATTACTACAACCACGGCCTCTCCTATCGAGGTAACATAGGGGAGCTCTCTTTCTTTTGATGAGAAAATGATGAATGAGCTCCTGGGCCGGAAGAGCGACCCCTTTGCTTACTTACCGTTCATCCTTAGTGGATTTCCACCCACCTCTTGCAATTTGACACAGACCGTCGCTACCCACAATGAAGCCCGTGCTACTCGTGAAGCAGAGATACTAGTTGAAATCAATGCAGAGATGGAGGCTGCGGCTCACGGCGGTAGTGCTGAGGGTGGATTGGTGGCATCTGACCCAACTCCACTTAGGATGATATCTCCTGGGGGTACGCTTGTTAACCCTAGTGCGCCTATTCCGCCCCCGGTCATAGATCTAGTTCCTCCGACTCCTCCTGTAGGGTGCATTCCCATGGATTCAAGTTCGGAGGAGGATGTTGATATTATGCCTCTATCTAGAGATGATCCGCCAAAGAGTAAAGGCTCAAAGAGAAAAATTATTGGTGGCTCTAGTGGATCCACACTTAAGAGGAAGCCGAAGAAGACTAAGGCGTAGATAGACCCTTCCGGTGCAAATTTTTGTTTAGCTATGAATTTGTCATTCCTTTATATGCAGTGTATAGATGTGGGCTCGGCCCCTGCTAGTAGGAATTTTTTTGGGAGAACCTATATATAAGTCTTTGCTTTTGATTAGTCGAAATAAAAGTTTGTTTTTGTTGCTTCAACTCTTATTTATGTCTTTTATACTTAAGAGTTGTATAGTTTGGATCTCGGTCCCACGTACTCGTGAAGTTTCAACCCTTGAGTTCTCTTTATTTGCCAAGTCTAAAAATCATGAGTATGGGTTGTACCAAGAGATCGAGTTGGACTTTAGACATCGTACTACTTCAGCCAGCGGTTAACACTTAAGCTCTTCCCCCAGTTTCGGTAACAAGTTGTGAAGATCGGCTAGCGATCATGATTTGTCTCTATTTTTAGTGTTTAACATCGTCATATTGATGCAGAAACAAGCGTAAGTCGAGTGATTGCATCACATTCGCTTGCCTATGAGTAGTCGCATCCACACTCTGAGGATCAACATTTGCACTTCGGCAGTCGATCACATCTATTAAAGTTTTTAAGTACATGTCCACACTCCGGGGACATAAGCTAATTTACGAGTGGCCATTCGCATCCGAGTTATTTTTATATTTCGTCCACACTCTGGGGACTCAGGATAATCCGTGATCAATAATCTGGTTCGCACTCTGGGAATCCGAGAGTTATCGATGTTTGTAGCGCAGTTTGCACTCTGAGAACTTTGACTTAGTATTTATACTCTAATTCACACTCTGGAAACTTGGAGTTAGCATTTATACTCTGGTTCGCACTCTGGAATCCTAGAGTCGATGTTTATACTCCAATTCGCACTTCGGAAAATTGGAGTTAGTGTTTATACTTCGGTTTGCACTCCGGGAACCTAGAGTTGATGTTTATACTCCAATTCGCACTCCGAGAATTTGGAGTTAGCGTTTATACTCCGGTTCGCACTCCGGGAACCTAGAGTTGATGTTTATACTCCAATTCGCACCTCGGGAATTTGGAGTTAGTCGACAGATGGTCAATCACATCTGTTTAGAATTTTTAGGAGGTCGTTCACACTCTAGGTACGATAGATTTATCGGGATCGTGGATGGTCGGATCACATCCACCCCTAATTAACAAGCGAGATCATTAGATGGACGGGTCCATCCTCCTCTAACTTGGTTAGGACACGGTCGAAGTCATTAGACAAACGAGCCTGACCTCTCCAAAACCGTATTCAGGATTTCTATGCTCCGACTCACACTCTGAGAGTTTGGAGTTGTTTTAAGGATTGTCGTGTACCAATCCTCTTTGATATTAGCGTAGTGACTTGCCCCCGAGCTCGGGTTTCGTTTAGTGATGACCGCGCACATCACAGTCACTCCCTATTTGAATAAATTCCATCGTTTGATGGAACTTAGCTCTCCGTGCATCGTGATGTCGTACGTCATACTCAATAAATCACAGCTCTGGCTCGAAGAGATGGCATTTTATTGCTGAAATGATAAAATATGGCAAAGTCAGTTGCCTTATTATAAATTCAAATTTCGAAATGCAAAAAAATTGCAAATAAGAGAATGAATCAAATAAATAAAGCCTGTCATATGTAGTAGCGACGGAGGCTTTCACTATTCCAAGCTCACGGCAAAGTAAGACCATCAACGGTCGATAACTTGAACGTGCCATCTCCGAGCTTTTGGGTGATCACATACGGTCCTTCCCAATTTGGCTTCATGTGTGAAGGAACCAGATAAATTATTTTTAGAATGAGATCGCCAAGTTCGAAGGCCCATGGTCGAACCTTGGAATTGTATAATCGGACGACTCGATTTCGATATGCAGCTAGCCTCAAATCAGCCTCTTTACGCTTCTCATCCAGTAAGTCCAAAGATTCAGCGAGTAATATGGCATTAGTTTTCGGGTCATAATAAGTCACACGATGAGAAGGTACTTCCATTTCCACTGGAATAACGGCTTCTGAGGCATAAGATAGAGAAAATGGAGTGTGTCCGGTCGCGAACTTGTGGGTCGCTCGGTAAGCCCATAAAGCCATAGGTAGTTCATCAATCCACTTTCCCTCGGCTTTTTCCAATCGCTTCTTCAGATGATAACCTTATTAACAGCTTCAACTTGGCCATTCGCTTGAGGGTGTGCAACCGTAGATAATTTCTTGTGGATATGGAATCGTTGACAGAAATTCATGAATTCAACACTGTCGAATTGGGTTCCATTATCAGTGATAATGGTATGCGGGAGACCAAATTGGCAGATGGTATTGCGAACTACGAAGTTGATAACTTTTTTCATCGTGATTGTGCAAGAGGTTCAGCTTCAGCCCATTTAGTAAAGTAATCAACTGCGACGATTGCATACTTCGCTCCTCCTTTGGCAAGAGGTAGAGTGCCAATGATATCATTCCCCATACTGCAAACGGCCAGGGATTGACCATTTGTGTTATCTCAGTAGGTGGGGCACTTGGAATTCGAGCATGTTTTTGGCATTTATCACATTTCCTAGCAGAGTCAGATGCATCATGGTTCACAGTCGGCCAGTAATATCCATATCGGAGTACTTCCTTGGCAAGAGCTTGCCCCCCGGTGTGACGCCACATTCTCCCTCATGCACATCATGTAACACTCGTTTGATTTCATCGTGTGCGATACATCAGAGGAGAGGGACGGAATATCCTCTTCTATACATGACTCCATTCTGAATGGTAAATCGTGAGGCTTTTTGTGACGACCTAACTCCAGAAAGACGTGTCATCAATAAGAAAGAAAGGGATAGAAATAAAAAAGAATAGAAAGAAAGAATAACAACATCAGAATCTCACAGCGGAACGGAACAAAATATCATATATCAACATAACTATTACATAGTTATATATACATCAGAGTTATACAATATCACATAACATGACTATCATATACATATCTGTCAGAACATACATCCAAATACATCATATACTAACTAACACAGCGGAACTATATAGATAGATACATACGTCTGGTCTTCTGCTCCAATTCCTCTAGAAAACTCTATACTCCGAATTCCTATCACTTGGCTGCTAATAAAAATTTGAGTACCCAAGAGTTTATGAAAAACAAAATATAAACTTCGGGTCAGACATGGGTCTGGTATGAGTAAACATGTTAAAGTTGTTCAATTTTGAAAATCATTTGAAATAAAGGTATCACGTAAGACTCCCCACACATAAATACGGGTAAGTTTTTCCCTTACGCTAACCAAAACACTTTATGCAAATTCAGTGATATTATAATAGAGTCTAGGGTTTTCAAGTAAAATACAGAAATAGCTGAAATGCTTACATCTCACATTTCAACGTATTTGGGCACAATCAAAACATACGGCGCTTATTGGTAATTGGATCCCATACAATGGCAGGGCTACTGGGCTACCGCCCGTCACAGTACGTGGCCTAGAACACCGTACCGAGGAGCCACCCTAACTCCCCTGCAACACAAGGCCAGAACCATTCCTTACTGAATAGTCCCGAATAAGATAACCCGGCAGTTGGCTGCAGACCAACCGCCTACACAGCCGAATAAAAGGGACATCTAGACAGGGGTATACCTCGTCCTTCTTGGGCATGACCCACCTAACCTTGCTGCACATCCCCTGTTTTAGCCATTCCCGGTTGATGATGTTGAATATGCGCTCATATGTTTTTGTTTGATGATAATAAACATATATATACATTTAAATGTATTTGGTAATGTACTATTTTGTTTTTCATAGATTAAATAAATATTTGTTGAATAAAATAAATTACACAGAATTTGAATTCAAACAGAACAAATTACACAGAATTTGAATTCAAACAGAAATTTTATTCAAACAAATATTTATTACAATCTTGAATAGTACAAATTCAATCTCTCACTATACATATACAATTTTGAATACATCACGATTTCATATGTACAGATAACCTCACTACATATCACTCACACTCGTATTTTGTCTTCAACTGCATTCCAGTTTGAATCCAGCATCTGAGCAATCTGCAAAAATATTCACTAACGCAGTAAAATTGAAAAAGAAATATTTTTGCAATTTAAAATGAAATATGATTTTTGAAAATATGATTTGCCACAGTTATTTGGGTTGTTCGTCATAATTTACATTTGAATTCATCACACATGAACAGTGTGACATGCACAGTGTATCACTGTACATGCCACAAGGCCGTGCACATCGATATACACTTGATAATGCTACAGGGACAGGCGAGCACAGGTCAAACCCAAATGAAAAGCAGGGTTCAACTCACGTGCAATATATTCAAAATCACGACACGAGCACAAGGTCAAACCCGAGTTTTGAAACTGGGTTCAACACAAGGCAACATGACATGAATGCAACGAAGACCAACAACAAAATGGACTGCAACAATCATGTATGCAGACCGGACCAGACCAAACTACAAAGAACATCAACAATGCAACAATGTGCACAGCAATGAAAGCAACATGACCACCAGAATCTCACACAAATGCAAAGCTTAAGTATGCAGATCAAAAGCAACCGTTCTTAACTGCAAGTTCAAACCGAAGCACAAAAATGCACATCAACCAAACAGTGGCACATAAATACAAGTATGCACAGCAATGCAAAGACCAGCTGCAACATAAGGTAAAAAATGCTCAAAGCCACCAAGTAAACAAACTCAGGCAAATGTACATAGTTCATCCACAAATGTTCATTGACTACATGAAGCAAACAATTCATGCAGCAACACAACAATAAACTCAACAATGAAAGTTCAAGTCAGACCAACACCAACAAAGAACAGAAACCAAGCAATGACCAGAACAAAATTGCCAACATCATGAATACTGCAACAACCAGAGTACAACTACAGAGACCAAGTTCATATAAACAGCAATGCATGCAAGTACCAGATTGAACAATTATAAACATCAACTACCAGCCCAAGTGAAACCATACGACAAATGCACAATCAGTGATCAACACAGCAACTCAGAGACCACTATGCAGTAGACAGAGTGCAAATATCAAAGAGACAACATCAGGAGATACATGAGCAATGAAGACTACTGCAAATATACAGAAACAACACAAACTAGTTGCAACATGGATGTCACAAGTACAACAATGCACAATGATACAAAGCAAGTTCGACTGACAGATTTGAAGATGTGAAACAATGCATTGGATCAACACAATCAAGTCCAAATGCATCAGTGAGGAAACTGCAGTGGACATGTATACAACAGTAGAAGACTATAAGATGAACCACGACCATGTTACAGGAATATTTGCATTTAAATGTCAACGCAATTGTAATGGCAAGTCATGGAGACGCAGTCACAAAATCAGATGACCATGAAAGAAATCAACGCAGTACAAAAATGGAAATTGCCGAAAACAGGAAAGTCAAAATTCGAATTCGTATCTTTGAAAAAGTCAAAGCAAAATTAAAAAGAGGAAATTTCTTTGCCAAGAAGGATCGAACGTTCTCAAGTTAAAGCCATGAGTATCAACTCGAGAAACTATATCAGGAAAGAAAAATTTAGAAAGTATCGAATTGATACGAACGAATTCAAGTGCCAGAATTCATATAAATACATCACCCAAACCATCATCGGTAGGGGGGAGGGGAAATCGAATCAAATTCAAACACAAACCCAAGTTCATCATCGGCAAGCAGAGCAACAATCGAATTCAAGTTTTCAATCCAGAAAAGCAAAAAGGAAAGTTATATACCAAATTGAAGCCGAATTCCAGAAGCTCTAATTTCACAATCGATCATCAGAGAAGCAAGAGCAACGCAAACAAGACAATTGATCATCAGAAGCAGCGCGCAAGAGCAACACAAATCAGATCGAACGAGGAAACAAAGCCCTAATTTTCGCAAGCGAACAAAAACCCCAAATTGACATAGCCACCATTTTTCTTCACGAGTCAAAAGAAGGAACGGGTCAAAGAATAGAAGTGGATCGGGTTAAAAAACAAGGGGCCGGCCTTGTTTGTTAAAAAAGGGGATTTAATTTATTTTTATTTTAGAGGGCTTTAGTTTAATTTTCAATAGGGTTTAATTTTTATTTTGAGCAAAAATTAGGGATTCAAGTTTATATTTTAATTTTTGCTCCTGCTTGTATTTTTGAAGTTGTTTTTTCTTTTCAAGTCAAAGAATTTGTAAATCACCACCTAGGTTGTAGGTAGTGTCAGATTGTCTAGTTAGAATTAGTTCAGTGAGCAGGGTGTGCGAGTTTGCAAAACTCTATAGGCGGAGCAGAGTTTGCGAGTAAGCGAAACTCTATAAGCGGAGCAGGGTGTGCGATTCTGTGAGAGTGTTTGTGAGCGGGAGCAAAAGGGTTTGCGAGTCTAGTAGAGTGTTTGTAAGCGGGATACTGTTTAATTCTAATAGAAATCTGGGAATGCAGCAGTAGTAGTAGGCAGGGGTTGCCGAATCTGGTTAATTTTTTTGTGTGATTTACTTTTCAGCATTTTTTTTTTCTGCAGTTTGTTTTTACGTTTAAATCGAGAAAATTTGCTATAACCCTATTCACCCCCCCTCTAGGGTTAATCTAGATCCTACAAGTGGTATCAGAGCTCGGTATTTTTCTTTAACTCTAGAGTCATGAATTCATCGAATAATGCTTTTTCTGAGGGGCAATCTATTGTTAGGCCACCCATGTTTAATGGGAGTGATTATGCTTATTGGAAGGTTAGGATGGGCATTTATCTTAGTTCTGTTGATTATGATGTTTGGGATATTATTGAAACTGGCTATAAATCTCGCCCTATAACCGTTGGTGATACTGAGATTCCTAAACCTAAGGATAGGTGGGATGCTAACGATAAGAGATTAAAAACTATAAACGCTAAAGCCATGAATGCTTTGATCTGTGCTCTTGATAAGAATGAATTTAATAGAATTTCTCGTTTTAAAACTGCACAAGAAATTTGGCATACCTTAGAGGTGACACATGAAGGAACTTCTCAAGTCAAGGAGTCTCGTCTAGCCCTATTCAGCAATGAATACTAGAACTTTGTGATGGACAAAGGCGAGAGCATAAAGGACATGTTTGGACGCTTTTCAACTTTGGTATACAACACTAGAGCGCTTGGGAAGGTATTCACTGAGGTAGAGCTTGTGAGGAAGGTGCTACGAGTCTTACCGATGAACTTTGAGGCAAAAGTCACGGCAATCCAAGAATCGAAAGATTTGAGTAAACTAAGCATGGAGGAGTTGATCGGTAACTTGATGACATATGAGCTTGAGCTAGAAGCAAAAGAGGAATGCAACAACTCCGAATCAAAGAAGAAGACAATTGCCTTAAAGAGCAAAGAAGAGAGCGATGAAGATGAAGTAGAACCAATTGAAGAGCTTGCAATGGCTGTCAATAATCTTAGAAAATGGTCAAGATTCAAGCCATGCAAGAAGAAAACATCTGGTAATAGGTCAAGAGAGTCTAACAATTCCGATAATGAATTGACATGCTATAACTGCAACAAGCCTGGCCACTTTAAACAAGAATGTACACTTCTCAAAAACAATCGAGGAAAGAAAAAGACGAAGAAGGTCTTTGCAGCAACTTGGGATGATGAAGAAGGAGAGGAAGTTTCAGATAGCAGCTCAGAGGAGGCTAACTTGTGTTGTATGGAAAAATCAGAATCAGAAGCAAGCTCCGAGGAATCTAGTGAGGCAGGTGAGTATTCCTATAGAGATCTTGTTTTTATGTGTCTTGACCTCACTAAAGTAGTTGATGCTCTTGAATCTAAAATTGAAAAACTGAAATCTGATAGGAGAGAACTTGCTCATGAAAATTTTAGGTTTGAAACTGAACTTGAAAATATTCAAAACCTAGAATGTAAAAAATGTAAAATTTTAGATTCAGAATTGACAAGACTTAAGAATAGATTTGAGAATCTTGAGAAAGAAAACTTGAGTCTTAATGAAATCATTGACACTAGGAAAAAGGATTTTATAAATAGATGCACCTCACTTGTCACTGAAAACACAACACTAAAAACCAAAGTCCAAAATCTTGAGAAATCTTTGAATAACTTTTCAAGAGGCGAAAAATCTTTCAACATGCTATTGGGAAATCAAATTTTTGCTAAGAACAGAAAGGGACTAGGTTTTGGGAAAACACAAGTTGAGGATGATGCAATAAGTAAGAGTGTCTTTGATAGATGTGAAATAATTGGACATCGTGTTGAAAACTATAGTCATAGGAACAAGAACACAAAATTTATACAAGTTTGGGTTCCTAAGAATTCTACAAACAAGTTTCATGTCTATTGGAACAAGAATGAAAGGACTAAACAAGTTTGAGTTCCAAAGGGTTTGTTTATTCATAATGCTTCTGCCACTAACAATCATGGACCTATAAATAGGTCACAAAAATCTTTCATCGTGTAGGTATGGTGGCAGGCTAAGGAATAACAATGGTGTTCTCTGGATTTTGACTGTTCCAGAAACACAACGGCCAACAAAGCAAAGTTCCTTAGCCTAGTACAAAGGTGACAGAATCACAATGAGCAACCATGAAAAATTATCGTAAAGGTAAAACAGATGAAGGTATATTAAATGTGATAATATGCACCATATTCTGAATGAAATCAGCCAAATATTGTGATGTTGAAAAGAGATGATTTTTTGATTCTGACTTGTTCGACATAGTTGATCAATTATATTGATGCCAAAAACACCATTCTTTGAATTACTTCATACATATACGTTTGGATTAAAAACATAGTGTTTTGCTGGATGATAATATTTCTGGTTATTTTTGGCTAACTCTATATTCACAGTTTTCTGATTATTTAAATGGCTTCAATCCAAATTCAAGAGAATGTCATTTGAAATGCTATGAAAAATTGAGTTTGAAATTTTTGATGCACACTTCATTGTCTGGATTATCAATTTCAGTTAGTGATTTTTTGGATTGAAAGAGAAACTCAAATGCAGATTACACTGGTAATCTAGTTGATAGAAAAATTACTAGTTGAACATGATTTTTGAGACATTTAGTAACTGCATCGTTTTTCATAGAAAATATCTGCATATTTTTCATAATTTTCAAATAGCAGAAAATTCTCTCATATAACCCCCTCGAGAAAATCATTTTTTGATCATATTTTCATATTAGTCGTTTTTATTTGATTTTAAATGACAAATTTTGACTAATCCGACTCCCTATTAATTATCAAAAAGATAAATAGTGATTGAAAAGATGATAAGTGTTGATATTTAGCATACATTACTCAAGGGATTATATTTGGAAAATTTCTTTAGGAATTCAAACAAGAGTTATAAAACTTTTTGTTGGGTAAAGATTCCATGACCATTCATATATCTATCATATTTCTATCGACCATTGTTTATCATATCTTAAATATAGTTTGTCGATATGTGGTACTATAATCAGGAATCATTTGTTTTTCATGTCACAATTTTTTTGTAAAAATAAATAAATATCCAAAGTATTCACTCTCATTTAAAAGTCCTCACGGTTATGCATGGGTGAATTACTTGGATTTTTGATTATGTGCTTCCATGCTCATTTAAAAGTCCTTACGGTTATGCATGTATGGAACACATATCAAAATTAATTGATTAAATAGACAAGTTGATTCTAATCCCATTTAAAAGTCCTCACGGTCATGCGTGGTTAGAAGATACTTGATTTTGTTTTTTAAAATTAAATGGAATACTACTAATCTCATTTAAAAGTCCTAACGGTTATGCACGATTAGTAGATATTCAAATTCCTGATATAAATGTACCACAAGTTGATACAATTGTATGATTTTATATGAGAATACCATTTCCATCACTTCTAAAAGTGGAATATGCGCCTAACAAGGGTAGTTATGATTTTTGTTTGATTCTTATTTAAATTTAATATTTATATTCAATTTGAGTTCAATGTTGGATTAATATTGATCACTTAATCTCTATTTTTCTCTAACACTATTATTCTTTTGCTGATAACAAAAGAGGGAGAGAAAATTTAAGATTTTGTCAAATAGAATCAAGCAAAGGTCAAATAATTTTCCATTTGCATCTAGGCTCATTGATCAAATAGGGGGTGCAATTAGAGTATATCATTGATCAAATACATTTAACACGGTCAAAATCTTAAATGTATGTTTGTTATCATCAAAGGGGGAGAATGTTGAATATGCGCTTATATGTTTTTGTTTGATGATAATAAACATATATATACATTTAAATGTATTTGGTAATGTACTATTTTGTTTTTCATAGATTAAATAAATATTTGTTGAATAAAATAAATTACACAGAATTTGAATTCAAACAGAACAAATTACACAGAATTTGAATTCAAACAGAAATTTTGTTCAAACAAATATTTATTACAGTCATGAATAGTACAAATTCAAGCTCTCACTATACATATACAATTTTGAATACATCACGATTTCATATGTACAGATAACCTCACTACATATCACTCACACTCGTATTTTGTCTTCAACTGCATTCCAGTTGAATCCAGCATCTGAGCAATCTGTAAAAATATTCACTAACGCAGTAAAATTGAAAAAGAAATATTTTTGCAATTTAAAATGAAATATGATTTCTGAAAATATGATTTGCCTCAGTTATTTGGGTTGTTCGTCATAATTTACATTTGAATTCATCACACACGAACAGTGTGACATGCACAGTGTATCACTGTACATGCCACAAGGCCGTGCACATCGATATACACTTGATAATGCTACAGGGACAGGCGAGCACAGGTCAAACCCAAATGAAAAGCCGGGTTCAACTCACATGCAATATATTCAAAATCACGACACGAGCACAAGGTCAAACCCAAGTTTTGAAACTGGGTTCAACACAAGGCAACATGACATGAATGCAACGAAGACCAACAGCAAAATGGACTGCAACAATCATGTATGCAGACCAGACCAGACCAAACTACAAAGAACATCAACAATGCAACAATGTGCACAGCAATGAAAGCAACATGACCACCAGAATCTCACACAAATGCAAAGTTTAAGTATGCAGATCAAAAGCAACTGTTCTTAACTGCAAGTTCAAACCGAAGCACAAAAATGCACATCAACCAAACAGTGGCACATAAATACAAGTATGCACAGCAATGCAAAGACCAGCTGCAACATAAAGTAAAAAATGCTCAAAGCCACCAAGTAAACAAACTCAGGAAAATGTACATAGTTCATCCACAAATGTTCATTGACTACATGAAGCAAACAATTCATGAGGCAACACAGCAATAAACTCAACAATGAAAGTTCAAGTCAGACCAACACCAACAAAGAACAGAAATCAAGCAATGACCAGAACAAAATTGCCAACATCATGAATACTGCAACAACCAGAGTACAACTACAGAGACCAAGTTCATATAAACAGCAATGCATGCAAGTACCAGATTGAACAATTATAAACATCAACTACAAGCCCAAGTGAAACCATACCACAAATGCACAATCAATGATCAACACAGCAACTCAGAGACCACTATGCAGTAGACAGAGTGCAAATATCAAAGAGACAACATCAGCAGATACATGAGCAATGAAGACTACTGCAAATATACAGAAACAACACAAACTAGTTGCAACATGGATGTCACAAGTACAACAATGCACAATGATACAAAGCAAGTTCGACAGGCAGATTTGAAGAAGTGAAACAATGCATTGGATCAACACAATCAAGTCCAAATGCATCAGTGAGGAAACTGCAGTGGACATGTATACAGTAGAAGAAGACTACAAGATGAACCATGACAATGTTACAGGAATATTTGATGTTAAATGTCAACGCAATTGTAATGGCAAGTCATGGAGACGTAGTCACAAAATCAGATGACCATGAAAGAAATCAATGCAGTACAACAATGGAAATTGCCGAAAACAGGAAAGTCAAAATTCAAATTCGTATCCTTGAAAAAGTCAAAGCAAAATTAAAAAGAGGAAAGTTCTTTACCAAAAAGGATCGAATGTTCTCAAGTTAAAGCCGTGAGTATCAACTCGAGAAACTATATCAGGAAAGAAAAATTTGGAAAGTATCGAATTGATACGAACGAATTCAAGCGTCCAGAATTCATATAAATACATCACCCAAACCATCATCGTTAGGGGGGAAAAATCGAATCAAATTCAAACACAAACCCAAGTTCATCATCGGCAAGCAGAGCAACAATCGAATTCAAGCATTCAATCCAGAAAAGCAAAAAGGAAAGTTACATACCAAATTGAAGCCGAATTCCAGAAGCTCTAATTTCACAATTGATCATCAGAGAAGCAAGAGCAATGCAAACAAGACAATTGATCATCAGAAGCAGCGCGCAAGAGCAACACAAATCAGATCGAACGAGGAAACAAAACCCTAATTTTCGCAAGGGAACAAAACCCCCAAATTGACAGAGCCGCCATTTTTCTTCACGAGTCAAAAGAAGGAACGGGTCAAAGAATAGAAGTGGATCGGTTTAAAAAACAAGGGGCCGGCCTTCTTTGTTAAAAAAGGGGATTTAATTTATTTTTATTTTAGAGGTCTTTAGTTTAATTTTCAATAGGGTTTAATTTTTATTTTGAGCAAAAATTAAGGATTCAAGTTTATATTTTAATTTTTGCTCCTGCTTGTATTTTTGAAGTTGTTTTTTCTTTTCAAGTCAAAGAATTTGTAAATCACCACCTAGGTTGTCGGTAGTGTCAGATTGTCTAGTTAGAATTAGTTCAGTGAGTAGGGTGTGCGAGTTTGCAAAACTCTATAGGCGGAGCAGAGTTTGCGAGTAAGCGAAGCTCTATAGGCGGAGCAGGGTGTGCGAGTCTATGAGAGTGTTTGTGAGCGGGAGCAAAAGGGTTTGCGAGTCTAGTAGAGTGTTTGTAAGCGGGATAATGTTTAATTCTAATAGAAATCTGGGAATGCAGCAGTAGGCAGGGGTTGCCGAAGATGGGTAAATTTTGTGTGTGATTTACTTTTCAGCATATTTATTTCTGCAGTTTGTTTTTGCGTTTAAATCGAGAAAATTTGCTATAACCCTATTCACCCCCTATCTAGGGTTAATCTAGATCCTACAAATGAGGCTTGAGGCTGCGTTTACCTTTACAGAACATATCTCTTAGAATGCTCATCGTCCGCCTGACGATGTGCTGAAAGCATTCAATCCATACAAGTTCGTTCCGGGTTCGAACGAAACCGAAGGCATTATCTCGTTACACTCATTTTAGAATCACCCTCAGAGTCAACGACGATAACCCTTACATTCTGAAAACACCATCTCGATCTTCACTTGAGATTACACGACCTAACGTTTAAATTGGATCGATGTGGTTTTCGGAATATCAAATCAATACCCGATCCCGGTCTCATCAAAACGCCATTTTAAAGGCCAAGCTGTCTATTTAACTTATACAGTTTAAATTCAACAATTGAATTCATATAGCAATTTAACACAGATAAATCATACACAGTAATCACAGATATATCCAGAATATCACAGAACATCACAGGATATAAATAAATATCAGAGTCAAACAAATAGAATCATCGATTCGTATCAACAAGTTTGATTTATTTTAAACTTAATTACTTGCTTAAGAATAAACTATATTTCATTCTTTCTTAATTAATTACTAATTAATTAACTTATTTGAATTCATTAATTACTTATTAATTATTCACTTAATTAATTAATTAATTCTTAATTCTTAATCAATAACCTTAATTATTGATTTACAAAGCTCAATTACACATTTAATCGTTACTATTTTCTTAATTAATCATTAATTATTAATTAACTTAATCGTTTAATCCTTAATTAATTATTTAATTAGTTAACTACGATTTATTAATTTATTAACTTTCAATGACTAATGAAATTCTTAATTACAAATGGGTTTACACAAGATTATCATTAAAATCTTTACTTACAAATTTAATTAAATTTTACACAACTTATTAAATTACAATTATAAAATTTATTATATTCTTAATTAACTTTGTTTTAAATTCATTACTCATCTTCGTATCAGTAAAGCTTTACAGTTCATCTTGGCTTAAAACAATTTGTAAACATTATTAACTTGATTAATACTTAGCTTATAAACCCTTTTCAATAAATATTAAAATTAGCAAATCCTCTGGAAAAATTAAAACCCGAGAAACCAACGCACAAAGCTCGTACAAAACTCGAGCGAACCCTGGACTTTCCCGCGTCAATCCTCTACCCCTCTTCTCCTTCTGCAGCTCTTTCTTCTGTCTTTTTTTTAAGCTTAAGTTTTTAACCTGTAAACAAACTCACACACGCTCTCAACCCTGATCCAGAGAACAAAAACCCGAAGCATCCATTAAATAAACTCGAGTTTCAATCACGTCGACATCAGCAGGCACTTCCCCGCCCCCGTGCACGTGCACGGCGTTTCGCCACCGCTCCAACGCCCCACGACTTCATCAACAAACCAATCGCCATCCCCTCACTCGAATATGAAGCCCAGAATCACGATAAACTCGGGATCGAAAAAATGCCTGAAAAGTCGAACTGTTACACAAACTTGATAGACAAAATCACCTCGTCCTCGCTATCTCAGTCACCTGAGACGACGTGGCTTCAGCCATACCTTGCCGACAACACACTCTAGCACCTCCCAAAATTTCATGACACTTGGTTGAGCAACGACAACACGAACATCAACGAACAGAACCCAAAAACAATAAACCCATAAACCCTACTTTTAATCGTCCCCAAAAATCCATGCATTCGAATTTTTTTTAACATTTTTCTGTTGTTCTTGAATCAATACACAAGCTTCATGTTAAATTACAACAACTATAATTGGAGAAATTATCAGAATTTCATGGAAATGCATTTTTGGTTTGCAAACCAACTGCTCTATGCATAGTTGTCTAAAAATTATAAATTTTGTCTTAAAAATCATAGTTTTGTATGTTGTTTCAAGGTATAAATTCGAATTTACAATTCATGCTATTCGAATTTTGACCATTGTTTTACTTTTTACTGTAAGTTTGAGTTTACAGTGTTTAAATTTCACACCTATCTGAAAAACAACTTCAAACCTAATCTTTGTCTTAACCAAATTTATTTAGTTAAGTTTCTAAGTAAAGAAAGTGTTTTTATATGATAAGTATGCTTTATTCTCTGACTCCTTATCTCTGCAACCTAAAACTAGAAGAATATCATATAAGTAGAATATACAGTAACAAGACATCACAGAACAGATTTTTATCAGCATAATATTTATTCATAAATCAATTATTAGGAGTTAAATTTCAAAAATTATGTTTACTCACCAAAATATTGTTGAAACAGAGAGAATTTGATGAGGAAAGAAGTCTGCAGTTTGAAGTGTTGAATTTCTGAAACTTCCCTTTTGCTTGAATTTGATTAAGCTTGAAAATATGAAGTTTGTTTATATTTCTTCTGCTTTATCAGGTTTTGCTTTTGAAGTTACAAATGAACTAAAGGATAAGAACAGATAGAATGATGAATAATGCATATATATAACTTTGAATAAGATGTCTTCTGGAACAAGCTTTACCTGGATATAATAATATCTTGCTTTATTATTATTTTTATGTACTAAGACCTGAGATGAAAAGGATATTTCGGCTGAAAGATTTTTATAAAATCTGAAATGACAAGTTGTAGTGCTAGTTAAATGCTTATGTTTACATTTATGTTAACATATCATTAATGTTTGCAGACACATGGATTTTATAAAGATATTTGCAGATTTTGTGTTTGATTTGATGTTTTGTACCTATGTTTATATATTACGGTTTTCTTATGTCTTCATACTTATATTAATAACCATATTTTTATGTTATACTTAAGCTAAATATTTATAAGCTTATTTTATTTTAATTATAAAAGTTGATTTAAAGTTAAATCTTTGATTTGTAACTTATATTTGCATTAATGTATTTTATATTTATATTTAATATGAATAGAATTGTGTTATTGTACTTATTATTATTATCAACTGCATTCATATATCTGAGGTTAAATGTCATTAATACATAACCTTTAATTTAATTGAATAAAACAGATTTAATTTTAAATATTGTTACAAGTCTCTATTTCATATTTTGAAATTATAAATTCCTTTATAACACATATACAACTAATAATATCCAAAATCTTATTTATTTATAAAAGAAAATATTGTATTTTATTTAAATTCGATTAAAAACTTATTATAATAATAGGGTCAAAATTCCAGGATGTCACATTCCTTCCCCCTTTAAAGAATTTCGTCCCTGAAATTTAAACAACAGTTAATTCGAAAGCTTAATATTAACAATCTAAATATAAATATCATCCATCCAAAACAAACAAATCAAACAGTCTATTCTAACAACCATCACTAGCTATCTGGACAAAAATTTGGATAAGCTTTTCTAGAACTATCAAGAGTTTCCCAGGTACAATCTCTGGGATTCTCACTCCATTGCACCTTGACAAGTTTCACCACTTTGTTCCTGAGTTGCTTCTTGTCTTGATCTACAATCTGAACAGGATTTCTAACCATAGTCAGGTTGGGTTCTACTTCTAAATCTTCCTGAACAACTGGTTCTACCACCAATGATGGGTCATAAACAAATTTCCTTAAATGAGACACATGGAATACATTGTGAATCCCGGGCATTCGTTCTGGCAATTCAATCCTATAAGCTACAGTTCCAATTCTTTCTAGTATTCGGAATGGACCAATATATCTCGGAGCAAGTTTTCCCGTTTTTCCGAATCTTATAGCACCTTTGATTGGGGAAACTTTAATAAAAACTAAATCTCCGATCTCAAAGTCCAATGGTCTTCGTCTCTTATCTGCCTATTTCTTCTGACGATCTTGAGCAGCTTTCATCCTTTTCTTAATAAGCTCAACCTTCGCAGAAGCTTCACGAATTAGATCGGGACTGAGTACAAGTCGATTATTCGATTCAATCCAACAAGATGGGGATCTACATGGTCTTCCATACCAAGCTTCATAAGGAGCCGTCTTAATACTCGCTTGGTAGCTGTTATTATAAGAAAATTCCACTAAATGAAGATGGTCTTCCCACGATCCACCAAAATCCAACACACAAGCTCGCAGCATATCTTCCAGAATACGATTAAGCCTTTCCGTTTGTCCATCCGTCTGAGGATGGTAGGCCGTACTTAATCTCAAACTTGTTCCCATTGCTGATTGCAGAGCTTCCCAGAATTTGCTAGTGAAAATAGGATCACGGTCACTTACTATGCTGACAGGAACACCATGCAATCTGACTATCTCCTTCAAGAAAATTTCTGCCAGGGAAATTGCAGTACGAGTTGGCTTGACCGGTATAAAATGGGCACTCTTCGTTAAACGATCCACAATAACCCATATTCCTTCATTTTCTTTCCTGGTTCTAGGCAAACTGTCGATGAAGTCCATCGAGATCATCTCCCACTTCCAATCTGGAATTTCCAAAGGTTGCAATAGTCCTGCAGACTTCTGTTGATCTCCCTTCACTTGTTGGCAAATGGCATAACTATTTACAAAAGCAGCTACATCCTTCTTCATGCTCGGCCACCAGAAAACTCTCCTCATATCTTTATACATCTTTGAGATTCCCGGGTGAATATTCAATTTGGAGCGATGACACTCAGCTAAGATTTCTTGCCTCAGTCCATCAATATTAGGCACACACAAACGACCATTAATCCTTAAAGCACCTTGATCGTCCACCTTTAAATCCAAATATCGCCCGTCCTTAGTACCAAGAATTATTTCCTCAGAAGATTTATCCTCCATTTGCTTACTAACGATCCTTTCGTGTAGAGATGGAACGACTTCCAAAAGAGATAAGACCGTATTTCTACTAAGAGCGTCAGCCACGACATTCGCTTTCCCCGGAGTGTACAAAATATCCAGATCATAAGATGCCAAAAATTCGACCCATCTTTGCTGTCTCAAATTAAGATCTTTTTGGGAGAAAATATATTTCAACGGTTTGTGATCCGTGAATAACTCAAACTTTTCTCCCAAAAGATAATGTCTCCAGATCTTCAAAGCAAAAACAATAGCTAACAGTTCTAAATCATGCCTAGCATAGTTCTTCTCATGTGACTTCAATTTCCGACTAGCATACGCAATTACTCTGCCATTCTGCATCAGAACTGCTCCCAGTCCAACTAAGCATGCATCCGTATATACCTCAAATTTGCTCTTTCCATCCGGAATAGCAAGCACTGGTGCACTGATTAGCCTTGTCTTCAATTCCTGAAAAGCTTCTTCACATTGAGGTGTCCATTTGAATTTGGTTCCTTTCCTAGTCAGCTTAGTCAAATGTGAAGAAATTTTGGAATAATCCTTAATAAATTTTCATTAGTAGCCAGCCAAACCCAGAAAACTGCGAACTTCAGTCGGTGTCTCTGGCTGTTTCCATTTCAAAATAGTTTCAACCTTTGCTGGATCTACAGAAATGCCTTCACCAGAAACAATGTGCCCTAAAAATTTAACTTTCGATTTCCAGAAATGGCACTTTGAAAATTTTGCCTTCAATACATGCTTCCTCAGAGTCTCCAATACAATTCTTAAATGCTGTCTGTGCTCTTCTTCCGATTTGGAGTAGACCAAGATATCATCAATGAATACCAGCACGAACTTATTCAACACATCTCGAAAAATTCGGTTCATTAGGTCAACAAAATAGTCGGGAGCATTGGTTAACCCGAAAGGCATAACCAACCACTCATAAAAACAATTTGGTCCCGTAAATGCTGTCAAGGGAATACTATCTTCAGCTACTCTCAATTGATGGAATCCTGAAGCTAAATCTAGTTGAGAAAAGATAGAAGCTCCATGCAACTGGTCAAAAAGATTATCGATGTGAGGAAAAGGATATTTATTTCGAATGGTCACTTTGTTCAATTCTCTATAATCAACACAGAACCTTAGCGAACCATCCGATTTGGTGACAAACACCGCAGCAGAGCCCCAACAAGAAAAACTGGGTCTAATCAAACCCTTCTCCAAAAGATCCTGTGTCTGCTTAATCAACTCTTCTCTCTCTCTCTCTCTAGGAGGCATTCTCCTACTGGGCCGAATCACCGGCACTGCTCCTGGAATCAAATCAATACGAAACGCAATCTCTCGATGTGGCAGTAGACACTTAACTTCTTCCAAAACATCAGGGAAATCTTGAATCACATCGATTTCTTCAACTTTCTCTTAAGAAGTCTCAACTCCTAGCAAAAGACTACTCAAGTGAAATTCGGAACTATCGCACGATACTTTGGCAATCCTACCCAAATCAGTCTCCAATGAAACTGTCCTCTCATCACAATTCAGGACTGCTTTACATTTATCGAGCCAATCCATTCCCAAAATAAGATCAAATCCCTTAAAATTTAACACATATGGGTCACAAGAGAAACTGTGGGACAAATAAGAAATCTTCAAGTCCTTACAGATTGTATCCAATTTGGTTGCTCCACCTATAGGATTAGATACAATAATGGGATGATCCACCATACTAGGGTTGAGAGAAAACTTTTCTACTGATTCCATAGATATGAAACTCAAAGATGCACCCGAATCAAATAAAACTTTAATATATTTTCCATCTAAGAGTAAGATACCTTCCAAAACTCCTTTGCCTTGAGAAGAAGAAGATGGACCCGCTTCCAGAGCAAAAACATTACCTTGCAGTGTCCTCTGCAAAAGTGGACAATTCTTAATCATATGACCAGGCTGACGACAATTAAAACACAACGATCTCTGAACTACTACCAATCCTGGACTACTCTGTCGTTGCTGAGATCCTCCTTGAGAACACTGGTTTGCCAAATGTCCAATTTGCTGACAATTATAACACTTCCGGGGTCCAATATTGCTTCCTCCCGATTTCTTTCCCTTAGCTTGCCTTTTCCAGAG
Source organism: Allium cepa (assembly GCA_030765085.1). Taxonomy (NCBI): domain Eukaryota; kingdom Viridiplantae; phylum Streptophyta; class Magnoliopsida; order Asparagales; family Amaryllidaceae; genus Allium; species Allium cepa. Next base: position 475,343,471 of record CM060931.1, read on the forward strand.
TGGGTTAAACTTTCTTTTATTTGGGTTAACGAAATTCCCTCTCGAAATTGTTGTTGTTGCCTCCAATTTCTCGCTCATCAAATTTTCATACCTCAAAGCCATATCAACTAAATCAACAAAAGATCCTTTCAAGAGTACCGTCATCTTATCATGAAATTCGGACCTCAATCCTTGCACAAACTTTTCATTCTTCTTGAGGGGAGTATCAATGAGTCCTGATCCATAACACGAAAGTTCGTTGAATTTGGTCTCATACTTAGAAATGGTCGTGCTTTCCTGCTTCAAATTCAGAAAATCCTGGTACAATTGAGTTTTCCTTGCTGTTGGCATAAACTTTTCCTCAAATAACTCCTTAAATCTTTCCCATGAAATATCTTCTTCGGGAATATTTGCAATTGTTGCATCCCACCATGCTGCTGCGCCTCCCTGCAATTGCTACGATGCCATTTCCCTCTTCTGATCATCCGACAATCTCATACTCTTAAAAATGCGCTCACAAGAGCGTAGCCATGCTTGAACTTGAATTATCGATTCCGAACCTTTAAATGGTTGGCCTCCAAGATCGATAAAATCTTTACATAAGGCTGTAAAACTAACTTGAGGTGGTACTGGATTTACAGCCTCTCTAGCAATTTGACTTCGAACATTATCAATCGAAGTACTGGCCCTAACTCTGCTTCTTCTTCCAGAACTCATGTTGACCACCTGAACAGGTAACTCAACAAATTTAGATAGGTATATAATTATATGAAAATACAAATACGCACTCTCAAGATAAATATTACTTCAGAACCTAGGTACTCGCTCAACCTAGCGCTCTAATACCAGCTGTGACGACCGGGCTTTCTAACTCCAGAAAGACGTGTCATCAATAAGAAAGAAAGGGATAGAAATAGAAAAGAATATAAAGAAAGAATAACAATATCAGAATCTCACAGCGGAACGGAACAAAATATAATATATCAACATAACTATTACATAGTTATATATACATCAGAGTTATACAATATCACATAACATGACTATCATATACATATTAGTCAGAACATACATCCAAATACATCATATACTAACTAACACAGCGGAACTATATAGATAGATACATATGTCCGGTCTTCTGCTCCAATTCCTCCAGAAAACTCTATACTCCGAATACCTATCACTTGCCTACTCATAAAAATTGGAGTACCCAAGAGTTTATGAAAAATAAAATATAAACTCCAGGTCAGACATGGGTCTGGTATGAGTAAACGGGTTAAAGTTGTTTAACTTCGAAAATCATTTGAAATAAAGGTATCACGTAAGACTTCCCACACATAAATACGGGTAAGTTTTTCCCTTACGCTAACCAAAACATTTTATAGGAAATTCAGTGATATTATAATAGTGTCTAGGGTTTTCAAGTAAAATACAGAAATAGCTGAAATGCTTACATCTCACATTTCAACGTAGTTAGGCATAATCAAAACGTACGGCGCTTATTGGTAATTGGATCCCATACAATGGCAGGGCTACTGGGGTACCGCCCGTCACAATACGTGACCTAAATCACCGTACCGAAGAGCCACCCTAACTCCCCTGCAACACAAGGCCGGAACCATTCCTTACTGAAAAGTCTCGAACAAGATAACCCTGCAGTTGGCTGCAGACCAACCGCCCACACAGCCGAATAAAAGGGACATCTAGACAGGGGTATACCTCGTCCTGCTTGGGCATGACCCACCTAACCTTGCTGCACATCCTCTATTTTATCCATTCCCGATTGATGAGGCTTGAGGCTGCGTTTAACTTTATAGAACATATCTCTTAGAATGCTCATCGTCCACCTGACGATGTGCTAAAAGCGTTCAATCCATACAAGTTCGTTCCGGGTTCGAATGAAACCGAAGGCATTATCTCGTTACACTCATTTTGGAATCACCCTCAGAGTCAACGACGATAACCCTTGCATTCTGAAAACACCATCTCGATCTTTACTTGAGATTACACGACCTAACGTTTAAATTGGATCGATGTGGTTTTTGGAATATCAAATCGATACCCGATCCCGGTCTCATCGAAATCCAAACGCCATTTTAATGGCCAAGTTGTCTAATTAACTTATACAGTTTAATTTCAATAATTGAATTCATATAGCAATTTAACACAGATAAATCATACACAGTCATCACAGATATATCCAGAATATCACAGAACATCACAAGATATAAATAAATATCAGAGTCAATCAAATAGAATCATCGATTCATATCAACAAGTTTGATTTATTTTAAACTTAATTACTTGCTTAAGAATAAACTATATTTCATTCTTGCTTAGTTAATTACTAATTAATTAACTTATTTCAATTCATTAATTACTTATCAATTATTCACTTAATTAATTAATTAATTCTTAATTGTTAATCAATAACCTTAATTATTGATTTATAAAACTCATTTACACATTTAATCATTACTATTTGCTTAATTAATCATTAATTATTAATTAACTTAATCGCTTAATCCTTAATTAATTATTTAATTAGTTAACTACGATTTATTAATTTATTAACTTTCAATGATTAATGAAATTCTTAATTACAAATGGGTTTACACAAGATTATCATTAAAATCTTTACTTACAAATTTGATTAAATTTTTTACAACTTATTAAATTACAATTATAAAATTTATTATATTCTTAATTAACTTTGAATTTTAAATTCATTACTCATCTTCGTATCAGTAAAGCTTTACAGTTCATCTTGGCTTAAAACAATTTGTAAACATTATTAACTTGATTAATACTTAGCTTATAAACCCTTTTCAACAAATATTAAAATTAGCAAATCCTCTGGAAAAATTAAAACCCGAGAAACCAACGCACAAAGCTCTTACGAAACTCGAGCGAACCCTGGACTTTCCCGCATCAATCCTCTACCCCTCTTCTCCTTCTACAGCTCTTTCTTTTGTCTCTTTTCTTTTAAAGCTTAAGTTTTTAACTTGTAAACAAACTCACACACGCGCTCAACCCTGATCCAGAGAACGAAAACCCGAAGCATCCATTAAATAAACTCGAGTTTCACTCGCGTCGACATCAGCAGGCACTTCCCTGCCGCCGTGCACGTGCGCGGCGGTTCGCCACCGCTCCAACGCCCCACGACTTCATCAACAAACCACTTGCCATACCCTCACTCGAATATGAAGCCCAGAAAACATGATAAACTCGGGATCGAAAAAGTGCCTGAAAAGTCGAACTGTTACACAAACTCGATAGACAAAATCACCTCGTCTTCGCTATCTCAGTCACCTGATACGACGTGGCTTTGGCCGTACCTTGCCGACAACACACTCTAGCACCTCCCTAAATTTCATGACACTCGGTTGAGCAACGGAAACACGAGCATCAACTAACAAAACCCAAAAACAATAAACCTATAAACCCTACTTTTAATCGTCCCCAAAAATCCATGCATTTGGATTTTTTTTAACATTTTTCTGTTGTTCTTGAAACAATACACAAGCTTTATGTAAAATTACAACAACTATAATTGGAGAAATTATCAAAATTTCATGGAAATGCATTTTTGGTTTGCTAACCAACTGGTCTATGCATAGTTGTCTAAAAATTATAAATTTTGTCTTAAAAATCATAGTTTTGTATGTTGTTTCAAGGTATAAATTCGAATTTACAATTCATGCTATTCGAATTTTGACACTTGTTTTACTTTTTACTGTAAGTTTGAGTTTACAGTATGTAAATTTCACAGCTATCTGAAAAACAACCTCAAACCTTAATCTTTGTCTTAACCAAATTTATTTAATTAAGTCTCTAAGTAAAGAAAGTGTTTTTATATGATAAGTATGCTTTATTCTCTGACTCCTTATCTCTGCAACCTAAAACTAGAAGAATATCATATAAGTAGAACATACAGTAATAAGACATCACAGAACAGATTTTTATCAGCATAATATTTATTCATAAATCAATTATTAGTAGTTAAATTCCAAAAATTAAGTTTACTCACCAAAATACTGTTGAAACAGAGAGAATTTGATGAGGATAGAAGTCTGCAGTTTGAAGTGTTGAATTTTTGAAACTTCCCTTTTGCTTGAATTTTATTGAGCTTGAAAATATGAAGTTTGTTTATATTTCTTTTGCTTTATCAGGTTTTTCTTTTGAGGTTACAAATGAACTAAAGGATAAGAACAGATAGAATGATGAATATGCATATATATATATATATATATATATATATATATATATAACTTTGAACAAGATGTCTTCTGGAACAAGCTTTATCTGGATATAATAATATCTTGCTTTGTTATTATTTTTATGTACTAAGGCCTGAGATGAAAAGGATATTTCGGCTGAAAGATTTTTATAAAATCTGAAATGACAGGTTGTAGTGCTAATTAAATGCTTATGTTTACATTTATGTTAACATATCATTAATGTTTGCTGACACATGGATTTTATAAAGATATTTGCAGATTTTATGTTTGATTTGATGTTTTGTACCTATGTTTATATATTATGGTTTTCTTATGTCTTCATACTTATATTAATAACCATATTTTTATGTTATACTTAAGCTAAATATTTATAAGCTTATTTTATTTTAATTATAAAAGTTGATTTAAAGTTAAATCTTTGATTTGCAACTTATATTTGCATTAATGTATTTTATATTTATATTTAATATGAATAGAATTGTGTCATTGTACTTATTATTATTATCAACTACATTCATATATCTGAGATTAAATGTCATTAATACATAACCTTTAATTTAATTGAATAAAACAGATTTAATTTTAAATATTGTTACAAGAGTCTATTTTATATTTTGAAATTATAAATTCCTTTATAACACATATACAACTAATAATATCCAAAATCTTATTTATTTATAGAAGAAAATATTGTATTTTATTTAAATTTGATTAAAAACTTATTATAATAATAGGGTCAAAATTCCGGGATGTCACATTTTTCGATGAATCTGTACTCTTTCACTCCTACGCTCGGGCAGTATTCCATGCTCGATGTAGTTTCTATATAGGGTCATCCACGACTCCTTATCGGGAGCGACTTCAAATATAAAATCCATTTCCATTTGATCGATGCTGGGAGGGGATAAAGTTTCAACAGGAACGAGTCCCATCTGCTGTGCTTCGCCCATACTTGCTAACTTGGCCAATGAATCGGCCTTCTGGTTGAGCTCATGGGGTGTGTAGAAAATGGCATAATAATCGAATTGATCAAGTATTTCCTGGACTCGAGCTAGATAAGCGGCTAGTCTTCAATCCTTGTCCTGGTATTCACCCCAAATCTGGCATACGACTGACTGAGAGTCGCAGTAAACTTCCACAACAATAATTCTCAAATCATGGGCTAGCTTCAACCCAACAAGTAAAGCTTCATACTCAGCTTAGTTATTGGTCGAACGGAACTCAAATTTCATAGCATAGCATATGGATCAGACCTCGGGGGTTTCAAGTACTGCCCCAGCACCTAAGCACCGATCGTTGGATGCACCATCGGTATGCAGCTTCCAGATGTATTCGGGAGATTTGCTGGTCTCGGGCAAGTTCTTTGGGACAGTGAATTCAGCTATAAAATCTGCTAGGACTTGACCTTGAATGGCTCTTCTTAGGGTATAGGTGATAACGAAATGACTTGGTTCGATATTCCACTTAAGCGACCTACCAGACGTCTCAGGCCGCGTAAGGACCTGTTGTAATGGCTTATCGGTATACACGGTGACAGGATGAGCCTGAAAATATGGACGGAGCTTCCTCGAGGCAATGACTAGGTAGTAGGCCAACTTTTCTAGCTTTGGATAGTTCCTCTGAGCTCTGGTTAGTCGCTTGCTAACATAATAGACCGGTTTCTGCATTCGGTCTTCCTCCCGAACTAGGGCAACACTGATCGCATTTTCTGATACCGCCAAGTAAAGATACAACTGCTCATGGTCGATAGGCTTTGATAAAATCGACGGTGTGGAAAGATGTTGAACCAGTGCTTGGAATGCGCCCTCGCACTCCGTAGTCCATTCGAAGTTTCACTTTCCTTTTTGGATCAGATCAAAGACGGGGATGCATTTATCGGTGGACTTCGATATGAACCTACTCACCGCTGCTACCTTCCCGTTGAGACTCTGAACTTGCTTTATTGTTCTCAGAGTCTGCAAGTTTCTGATTGCCCAGATCTTTTCTGGATTGGCTTCTATTCCTCGAGCGTTGACAATGAACCCAAGGAACTTTCCGGATGCGACTCCAAAATAACACTTCAGTGGGTTGAGCTTCATCCCGTACTTTCAAAGGATGTTGAACGTTGACTCCAAATCTTTGATGTGATTAGTGGAGAACCGTGACTTTACCAGCATGTCATCTACATAAACCTCCATGGTCTTCCCGATCTGGTTGGCGAATATCTGGTTGACTAGACGTTGGTATGTTGCTCTGACATTCTTAAGTCCAAAGGGCATGACTTTGTAGTAGTAATGTCCCAGGTCGGTTACGAAGTTAGTATCTTCTTGGTCGGGTACGTACATGGGTATCTAGTTGTAGCCGGAATAAGCATTCATGAAAGATAATAATTCGTTTCCATCCGTTGAATCTACAAGCTGATCAATCATAGGAAGTGGAAAAATGTCTTTTGGACAAGCTTTATTTAAATCAGAATAATCAACACATGTCATCCATTTCCATTCGGCTTTCGGACAAGCACGGGATTGGATACCCACTCCGGGTATAAAGCATCTCGAATAAACCCGTTTGATTTTAGCTTATCGACCTCTTCCTTAAGGGCGGCAGATCTCTCTGGATCCATACCACGCCTTTTTTGTTTGACTGGGATACACCGCGGGTCAATATTAAGGGTGTGGCTTGCGTTGTCCGACGAGATCCCACACATGTCAGAGTGTGTCCAGGAAAATAAATCGAGATTCGCCCGGAGAAATTCAACCAATTCCTGTCGTGTCTCTTGGGTCATCTGAGACCCAATCTTTAACATCTTTGAATCATCGTCGTCGTCATCACCGATCGGAACATTGATCGTCAGTTTTGCTGGAGAAGCCTGACTTTCTATAGATTTGTCCTTGTTTTCATTGTCTCTAGGGTCAAGATCCCTTTGGAATTGGTTGTGGTGCCCGGGCCGAGGTCCAGGCCCCAATTGTCAATTATCCGCAAAACGAACGCAGAGAGATTCCTCAATGCCTTTCCTTTCTCTCTTCATTGCGCCTCACGCAGCTCAGCAACATAGCAGGCTCTCCCAACAGCCTGATCTCATTGAATGACTCCAATCCCACGATAGGTGGAGATTCAGAGTTAAACACCATACGACAATTCCTTCCCTGAATTCAGCGAGGGCCGGTCGGCCTAAGAAAGCATTATAGGGGGATTGAATGTCTAACACAACAAATTGCAGCATCCGGACTCTCCGGCATTCCCCAACTCCCAGCTCCATCGGCGGCTCCACTACTCTAGTGGGTATATTGGCACTTCCATCGAAGCCATGAATTCTAGATTGGCAAGGTTTTAAATCTTTGGCTTCCATTTTCATCAGATCGTAAGCTCTCTTAAACAAAATATTTACTAAACTCCCACTGTCAACCAGGATTCTCTTCATCCAAGCAGGACCAACCTGGGCAGATATGACCAGTGGGTCAATAGTGGGGGCTTCAACCCTGTCAGCATCCCGGCTACTGAACACGATGTCATCAGTCATTGTTCTCTGCTGTTTGGCGGGGCCCCTTCATCAAAACTACTGCAAAACTTGAAGTCTGCATGCCTGATAGAGCTGGCATACGACTCCATTTACCTCCAGCTTCGGTCTGCTGGATGGGGACTACCACTGACTGTATTTATTACCAACCTCCCGCCCGTATGAGCGGGTTCCTCCTTCCTTTCTCTTTTCTGCACACGATTTTGGTTTGACGGGCTCGCACCACGAGACTGCGGCGCCCGCACGAACTGATTCAACTTTCTCTCCCTAATCAACTTCTCAATGAGGTCCTACAAATGTCTACACTCATTGGTATTGTGGCTATAACTCTCATGGATTCTACAGAATTTTACCGTTTGAATCTGCCTCTCCGACGATGGCTTCGTCGCAGGCTTCTTATATTGTATAGCATTGCAACTATGCAAATATACGTTCTCTAGCGAAGTCTTCAATGGTGTGTAATTATCAAACATGGAGCCCTATTTCGTAACGGTTTTGATCCCGTTTCTTATTCTGATTATCATTGTTTCTCGGTTGAGATTGCTTGTTCTATATATTCAACTATACTTTCCCAGAACTCTCACCCAACTGTTTAACTGCCACATTGCTCTGAATCCCTTCACTACTGGGTCTCACATCTTCCAGCTTCCTAGACTGTTTCATGTCCTTTCGCCTTAAGAATTGAGTGGCTTTGGAGTAAAAATAGTCCAATGACCCGGGAGGCTTCCTAGCTAACCAATTTCCAAACTCGAAGTCGGGGTCAATTCCCTTAGTCAGTGCCATTAAGATCGAATTGTCATTGTGATTACTTATCTCCGCACATGCAGCATGGAACCTATCCAAGTAGCGTCTAAGCGTCTCCCCAGGTGCTTGAGTGACGCTAGACAAAGTGTTAACATCCTTAGGCCTAACAACATGCATACGGAACTGTTCTACAAACTTCGTGGCCATTTGATCAAAACAAGAAATGGATTGGGGCGGCAATCGCGTAAACCACATAGTGGCAATGCCCCCCAAAGAGATAGGAAAACTACTGCACTTTACCGCGTCATCCGCTCTTACAACGTTCATCAACCACTCATACTTCAGGATGTGCTGGTTTGGGTCTGAATTTCCTTCATAAACCGGTAAAGTGCGCATTCTGAACAGTCAAGGAGGTTTGGCATAAAGTATGTCATCTGTAAATGGGGTGTGACTACGGGAGATTCCCCAGTCATCGTTAGTAAGACCCTGACTTTCACGAATCATTTGACATATCAAAGCTGGAAGGTCTGGCGTTTGAACGTTCTACGCATGTGGAGCCAAATTGTGGTCGGGTTCCACATTGCGAGACTGGGACTTCTGGGACGTAAGGTTTAGGAGTACGTCCATGTTGGTTCCGAGCATCAATCCCTGTTTCAATAGCAGCGGTGGTGGTGCGGTTATCTGCGGTGTAATGAGAAATAGTCGCTCCCCAGAAAGAGGGTCCAGTATGGAAGCTGGCTGATGGACCAACTCTCAACTGCCCAACAGTCAATATGGGCTGATGTCTGGTGGCCTGTGCATGACCTTCGTCCGGTCGAGGACGAACGGATCTTTGGTTGTAGCCACACGAGGAAGAACATTCTGTGGAGGAGTGAGAAACCTGATCTCTTCTAGGCCTTCAATGCTTTTGGCGGTTTAGCAGGTTGGTCAGCTTGGCATTGGCGTGCAGTTGTTCTGTTAACTATTGACGACTTTGTGTCAATTCCTGTATCAGCAACTGGAACTCTTGCCTGGTAACCTGGCCTTGTGAATCTAAGGGCCCGGTTGTGTTTTGGTTGGTTGGTGGCAACTGCATGGGATTTTGCCTATCCCGGCCTTCTTGATCACTAATGTTGGAGGTGGTCCTTGTGCTAACCATCTTGAGGGCTAAACTCCTTTCTTAGACTTTGTGCAAATCTGAATAGGATGGAAGGAATTCGGATTAGAGATCTGGATCTTTCTCTTAGATATATGCAATCCGGTATTGACGATAGATCCAAGGAGTAGGAGAAAATCTGGGTTTTCTCAATGAAAGCACCAAAGTGTTTGTACCAAAAATGGGCACAACACTCTTCGAAAGTTTTTGAAGAGATAAAAGTGAAGAATATAAATTTAAAATGAAGATTATCTAATAGAAACTCCAACAAACAATGACACAAATGCACAAACAAGCAATTTAGAGTGGTTCGACGTGTTTCCTACGTCCACTATGAAGTTTTTGTGATTTTATTGATTCTCTTTGAATGATTACAAGTTATTACAGCGAACAATAGTTAAGTACAGCTTAGAATTCAAAGTCAACCGCAAGGGTAGGATGCAAATTTCGATCCGGCAGAGTCTGGGCGCTTGAGAATCAAAAGATCCTTTTTCTGTGGACACCGGGGCACTATTTATAGGTGTAGGAGGATGATATTTCACTCAAACTTCGAGAGACTCCTTTTGGCAATTGAGGGGGCCCACACGATCGATCCTGGAGAGTTTCGACTCGTTTGACGATCGATACGAACTCAATTCGTATTGATCGAGACTGTCCGATGGAGGTGAAACTTGGCGACAATAATCTTTAGCTTGCATGTAGTCTTCTATGAATATTTCATAGCATTTGGATCGGTGGATCTCGAGTTATGATCGATAAAAGTTTGAGTGTCTCAGCGGCTGTCTGGTTCGAATCCATGATTTCGAATCGATTCCCTTTGAACCGATGATGCACGTGCCTTTGTGATGAAGCGGCATGCATTCCTTGCATCGATCCACTTTTTGCTTCGAGTTGACCATTTCGCATCCATGAATCTCGCCTCGTTTTCATCGATGACCGTTGCGTCAATCCATGCTCATTTGACTTGATGGACACGAACAAGCCATTTGACGTGGATTCGAATAGTGGCTTAACCATGGATACGAGCTGTGTCTAGCTGGATGGATACGAAACAGGATCTATCCGATCGATACAAAATGTACGCTCTGTTGATGGATACGAACTTGATTAGTGCGAACCAAGGATTCTTGATGGATACGAGACTGGTTGGTGCGAAGTTGATGGATTCGATATATGGCTCACTGATGGATACGAAAACATGGCTTTTCCCTTCAACTTGCACTGATCGTAACTTGAGCATGCTTACTCGGATTGACCTAAAATTTGGAACACTAGCTTTCACGGCTTCGCTTATTGTGTCTTCCTGATTATAGCCTGATCCGGACTCGGACAAAATTCATCGATATCCATAACGAACTAATGCGAACTCGATATCCGGGATGAATGCCCCTTAGTTCTTAATTAGTTCCTTGATATCTTGGCATTGCCAAAAGGCGGGATAACAACGATCGAATTGGCTCTCGACGTATATTCCACTGCATTCAGAATAGGGGTAAAACATTATAAACGCCAGGCGGCATGCTTCATTTTGAGTTCGGAAATTTTTCGGGCGTGTTTTGGAATTTTCTATAAAAGGCCTTAAAGTTTTTATATTTTCATTAAAACCTAGCTAGGGTTTGTAGCCGCCACTTTCATATTTCAATGGTCGGCCATTCGCTATCTTCAACCTTCAAAATCTATCAATCCTTAAACATTTATGAAAATTTATCAATTACAACATTGAAGAGCTGCGCGAGATCTACATTTCCAACGGTGGTGATCGTATAATTCACGACGTGGAGAGAGCTAGGGGCTCGCATCCATCATGGGTTTGCACATATTTTTCTCAACCTACGTGCAACCGAGCTCGGCCAGTTTCTGGATGATAGTGCTAGACGATGGCGTCTTCGACGTGGAAGCCACATATCATCTTCAAGTTGCCTGTAGAGTCGTGAAAATTCAAAGAAGAAACGACGGATGATGGGTTTCACGAGCATGATGTTTAAATGGGGGAAGAAGAACACATACGCGGCTGTGATCTGTTGATTTTGAAACGAACCGTGGGGATCAAAACAAGGGTTTTAAAATAATAAATAAAATTGTAAATTGATTTATATTAATTCGTTTAAACTTTAAAACTCTATATCTTTTTCATACGAGGTCCGTTTCTGACGAAACAAATTGCGTTGGGACCGTATGGACGAGCATTACGGTATAGAGATAGACTGGGATTAATTTAAGCTAGTGAAAATTTTGGTTGAAATTAAATGCTTGTTTAATTTTAATCGGAATAAATCGTTATCGCGACGACTAAAAGCAATGTGAGTACAACTCACTCTTTCTGTCTCACTGATATTATTATATAAGTGAGAATAAATATTTTTTTATGACGATTGATGACTCTTTGGATGATATATGATATATTGTATATATATTGATTGGTATTTGGATATATACCTGCCTAGTGGAGCAGATGACCCTATACATTCCCGTGTATGAGCGGATGACCATTTGTAGCGTCTTCCATGAAGCGGACATTGTACACATATTCTAATATGTATATTTATTGTAGTTGACAAGTTGGAGGGATCTAACTGGATTCCTCATCAATATTGATTTGTTTACAAATATTATGATATATGCTGTTATCATATGATATATAATGTTTTGGGTTCCGTGATTGTTGTATTTAGTGCTGTTGCAACATTGAGCCTATTTTTATATTTTAAAAATGTTTTAAGTGACGATTTCCAAATTTAAAAGGATTTTAAAAGTGATTTTGGAAATAAATGTTTTATTGATTTTTGAAATTTAAAGGAACTGAATTTATTTTGAAGAAATAAATTTTATAATTTTTATGTTATAAAAAATATGATTTTAGCGAAATATAATTAAAATGTGATTTTTAAAATATAAAGTTTTTTTTGTAAAATAGTTTGAAGTGAGATTTTGAATTATTATAGATGGTTTGTTTATAAGATTTATAAAATTGAATTTTTACAAATCAAAAGTGTTAAAATAGAGTTATAAATGGATTTTATAAGTAAATAAGATTTGTAAAGTTATAAAAAGAAGGATGTTGTAAAATAAAGAGATTATAAGTAATTAACTTATAGTTGGATTTTTGGCATGTAATTAAGTTATTAAATGGAATTGATTTACAAAGGAATTTTGTATATGAAAGTTTTTATAATATATAAATGGACTTTATAAACATTGATTTGTAAATTCAAAATTGATTGAATTTGGTAAGTTAAATATAGAAGTATATTAAAGGAATTATATCCACAATTTTGGACAGTAGATAATCTTTTAATTAAATATGTTGAAGTGTTGAATTTGGTTAGAGATTTATATTCACGATTTTTGACAGTGAATTATCCTTTAAATTAAATGTTGAAATAATATTAAATTTGGTAAACGATTTATATTCACGATTTTGGACAGTGAATAATAATCATTTAAGTTGAATAAATGTTTTGGAAAGTGATATTTTAAATGGGGTAAAATGATTTTAAAGATGTTTTAAAATGTGTTAAGTGTCGAAACCATATATTTCAACATTCATTGTTGAAATAGACGTTTTTGAGGAATAAGGACATGATGGACTATAACACTTTTGTTATAGTAAATGATTTTCGAAAGGAAATATTTTGTATATTATTGGGGTTTATATATCTATATTATTTTCGAATCCCTATTCTATTGATTTTGGGTTGTGGTAACGATGTTTTACGCAAATTCGTTTTGACCGAAATAAAAGATGTTTAAATGAATGTTTTCCTTAAAAAACAAAATGTATAGTTAATCGTGATTTAAGCATATGTAATATTTTCTAAGTGTTGAAAATAAATTGAATTGTGAATTACATATTAGTAAATAAGTATTTGGAAATGTTTTCCAATGTTGAAATGGTTTTGAAGATATATCATTTTAAAGATAATTTAAAGTGGATATTTGTCAAGTAATTTAATTAATAACAGATTAATTAATAGGGCTCAGTGATTGTATATGGTGCTAAATATTTGTTTGTTTGCTTTGATAGTTAAATAACCGACTATCAAGCTTTTCCAAATTTTAGTTCCTCGACTTGATGTGGAAACTATTTAGTCGTACACTTAGTACGTAGTCTTCTGTGTAGGCTGGACTATTGTTTGTGTTGAGGATGTTGATTCATATAGTGTAGAGTATTACTCCAATCTATCGAGCTTCCGTCTCGGCACGAAGGATAGCAAGTTGAAAGTTGGAGACATGATAAGTCTGTGAGACTTAGTTTCTGTGTGTGGTTGATAAATTCTTTTGCATTGTTGGTGTGAAGAGACCGGGATCAAATTTATCTGAAAACCACTTCGGACCAACGTATATGCGACGATTGTGCAGGTTGCTTGTGATGATATTGTTTTTCGGATTTTCATAGTGGGCGACTTCTTGTTGATCGTTTGGGGTTATAATCCCATTATACATCCAGTAGCAGTGGTCTCTTCATCATGAAATATCCAATGCGAGCACTATTCGCTAATAATCCTAGGGATTTCTCAACAAGATGTGGTAGGAAAGTACCTTCAGTTTGTCGTGTTCCTGGACATCTTGTATGGATGTTTGTATGACATTGCATTTCTATAGATTACGTACATTGGTTTTTATAAACGTACATTAGTGGTGGCAGAGAAGGCAACTTCTTTTAGCTTAACACCCTCCTTGAGACGTATGAACTTAAGGGTTGCATTTTTGTGGAACGCAATTAGTAGTCAACGGAAATGGCTGTGTGGCATTCAAAGTGATGTGATATGTGATTGTGGAAGGTAATCGTTACCTTTAGCCTCATCAACCGGAAATGATCAAAACAGGGTTAGATGCAGCAGGGCTAAGTGGGTTGCTCCCATTAGGGTATGATCATCCTTTTCTAGATATATCTTTGCACACTATGATGTCGTGTATCTGATTATGTGGTTTCTATGCTAGAGGGCCCTTGGTAAAGGTCGGTAATGACCGAAGGATGATATATGCGGTACCATCTAGTTATAGAGGTGGGCCGGTCTTGTGTTGGTAGAGGATCCTTTGTGATGGTCCTTAGTGCATTCTTCTAAAGATGTACTGCCGGAAGTTAGTCCCTTCACCTGGTCATTTGTATGGAAATCCAAACCCCACTACGTGTTTGCCATTTTGATTGTATTACCTAATTGGGCTATATGCTGGAGTTTAATCAATGCAACAATTTCAGCTATGATTAATAGTATTTGTATATAATAGACACTACTATACTATAGGAGGATTTGATATGAGATGTTTTAGTTATCGTAAGGTAAAAACATGTCCGTGTTTATTTGTGGACTTGTCTTACGAGATACTTTTGTTTTGATAAAGAAAAAGTTTTGCTAACTTAATAAATTCAATTGAATGTGTTTCTCATGCTGGTTTACCAGACTGATCCAGGCGTTCTTCTCTTTCAACGCTCAGGTCAGACCGAGTATATTTATAGGTCTAGATTTGATGCCTTTGGAGCTTCATTAGGAGAGCTGGAGATCTTATTTCGTATATGCGTATCTGTTTTGATTATTGATTATCCGCCGTGTTTAGTTGTTGTTTAATTTTATCAGCAATTGTGAGGACATGTTATTATAACTGTTCAGGCTGATAACTATTGATTGATTGTTGAACTCTGATTGATGGGTATATATACAGTTTCTATTTTGTAAAGATCATTGTTATGATATTATATATTTACCGCTGCGATGTGAGATTCTATATTGTTCTGTTCTGTTCTATCTTCTCTCTTTCTTCTCTTCTCTTCTTTTCTCTTCTTTTCTTTCTCTTGACTTTCCGTCAGTTTGTGCTTTTTGGGTCGGACATGTGTGGATTATTGTCGATTCAGAGGGTACAGATTTGCGGGTCATCACACATATTGTGCATATCGATTGACTGCGATGTTTTATGCGCTCTTCGCGTCGATTGATAGTTGATCGACACAAGAATCCGATCGATATAATATCTATAGAATCTGATCATACGAAATGCATACCACCAACGATGGCGCCAACTGAATATGTGAGAGTTGATCGATGCGACGCAGCCACTGCTATATGGTTACGAATAAGGCTTCGTTGGGGGGATTCGAACGATGGGTACGAATGGCATGACCTAGGATTGATTCCAACATGATGGATTCGAACAGATCGAGGCGAAGTCTCTCTGATTAATTCGAACTCGATCGATTCGAACAGATTGATACGATGTTATTGATCGATTCGAACTCGATCGATTCAAAATCTGACTTCCTTTTATGGATACGAACAACGTGTCCTTTCTAACTTGTGTCGATCATATATCAATCATACTAACTTCGATTAACCAGAAATTTGAAACATTGACTTTTATGGCCTTGCTTGTCATGTCTTGTCAAGTGTAGCTTGATCCGGACTCGGACAAAATTCATTGATATCCATAGTGAACCTGTGATGTATAACCGAAATTTGTAACGAATTGCCTTCGGTTTCCAGTTAATCTTTTGGTATCATGACCTTGCTAAAAGGCGGGATAACAATATATATATATATATATGTATATATAATTTTAAAAAGAAAAAAAGATTTTTGAAATTGTTTTCAAAATGGATTTCCAAAGTATAACAATATATGCGTAGAGATATTTTTGAAAAAAATTTAAAGCTTCAAGAATCCCTCAAATTCATGCCCAAGCTTATTCTAATTCTTGCATGTTCCATTCTCTATCTTAAATCCTGTATGAGCTATCTAGGAAGTAATTAATTAAAATTTTACTTTTCATAGATAGAAATGGCTGATCCTGTAGGATCTAGCTCAACCGGCATCCCTGATATTCCGGGTGAATATGCCTTTTGGTTCCACTATTACTAACTGGCTAGGGGACTGGTTGACCTTCGACTAGAGAGCCTATGGAGATGGCGGCTGGTGAATCCCCTTCCCAACCACTTGTCGCGTATGACTTTTCTAAGCTATGTAAGGACTTTTCCAACTTATGTGCCAAGAAATTCTTAGGCATTTAGACTTTTGTTGATGCTAGAGCTTGGATTCATAGCTATGGGCAGATATTTGACTTATAGTTTGACAAACGAGGTACAACTTGCTAACTGGCAGCTGTAAAGAGAGTCTCTTAGTTGGTGAGGGGTTGTTGAGGCTGAGACTGGTGGTGGTATTGTGACTTAGAGAGTGTTTATGTGAAGGTTTGAGATGATGTTCTTGTTGCAGGTTGAGGAGGGAGTTATAGGAGAGAATTTTATGAAT
The DNA here is from genome assembly GCA_030765085.1 of Allium cepa. NCBI lineage: Eukaryota > Viridiplantae > Streptophyta > Magnoliopsida > Asparagales > Amaryllidaceae > Allium > Allium cepa. The sequence goes on from CM060931.1 coordinate 475,360,304, forward strand.
CTGTAGCAGGGTGATTTGTCAGTTAAAAAATATTCTAACTAGTAATAATGAGCTTGTGAGGTTTGGAATGGAGTTGATCAATACCCTGCATAAAAGGCACTCAAGTCCGCTAATGGTTTGGATCAGCCACTACAGGGCTTACTAGTAAGTCATATTCTTACGGGAGCTACCTATGAGGGCTTGGTTGAGATGACATTGCTTACTTCTGTTGCTAAGAACGTGGATGAGGCTCCAAAGGCTGATGTGAAAAATTTACAGAAAAGAAAGAAGAAGGGTGGACTGCGCCTAAAGGGAAGATCCAGAAGAAGGAGTTGAAGTGTTTTAGATTTGGGGGAAAGGATCATGTTAGGGATTATTTGCTATAGCAGCCGAAGAGATTAAATTGTGATTAGGTTGGGCATATTAAGAGGAATTGTCCAGCACCCCAAACTTGCTTCTCTAGCTTCTACTCAGGTGGTCTACGCACATGCTGTGAGGTCTGTTTCCATTTCCAATGTCCAACTAGCATTGGATAAGGGGAAGAAGGTGTGTTATCTCCTTTCGGTCTTTCTATTTTCACTTTATTCGATACTACTACTTCTTATTCCTTTATCTTTAGTAGACTTGTTGATGACTTGCACTTAGATACTAGTATCGTGACCGACCATATAGCCGTGTCAAATCCCATAGAGGATCGACTTATTTGTTTATGATATGTCGAGATTTGAGGCTAATGATTTTATGGGTTGAGTTGAGTATGATGCCCATGTGCTGGGATTCTTTGGGTTTAGGATGATACTGGGCATGGATTGGATGTTCATATATGGGGCTATACTAGAATATGGTAGGCGGACTATTAGATTGGGCACTGGTGGCAGGTATATCTTAGAGGTTGACTGTGATATGCGAGGTTTGCTTATGTCAAGCTATCTTTATTCTTTAGACCTACCACATGACAAGCTTGTTTTTATCCTAGTAGTTAGGGATATTCCTGATGTATTCTCTGGGGTTATTGGTCTCTCGTCCTAAAGAGAGATCAAGTTTAGGATCTATCTTGTTAAGAATGCTAGATCGTTTGCTTTGCCTTTGAGGTATATGGCTCCAAGAGAACGATTCGAGTTGAATAAGAAAGTGAATGAATTATTGGAGAAGGGCTTCATTTGGAGAAGTATTTCTGAGCAGGGAGCACTAGTCATCTTTTCCACCAAGGTGGATTGTTCCCTCAGACTCTATGTCGATTACCACGAGCTGAATAAGTAGACTCTACATCGATTACCACGAGCTGAATAAGCAGATGATGAAGAATCATTATCCTTTACGCGGAATAGAAGATCTCTTTGATCAATTGGTTGGAGCGAGAATGTTTTACCAAATTGACTTAGCCATAGATTTTCATCAATTGAGAGTAGTTGAGGATAGTATTGAGAAGACTGCATTTAGGACTCCCGATGGGTTAGTAGTCATGCCTTTTGGACTAACCAATGCTCTTGCTTATTTAATGGACTTGATGGGTCGAGTGTTTTGAGAGTTGATGAATAAGTTTGTAGTGTTGTTTGTGGATGACATCTTGGTATACTCTAGGAGTAAGGAGGTACATGCTTTGCACTCGAAGGAGGTGCTTTGGATCCTCCAGGCACATAAGCTTAAGGATAAGTTTTCTAAGTGCCACTTTTGGAGGGACGAGATTCGCTTTTTGGGACATGTTTTCTCTAAGAGTGGTTTGGCTGTAGGTCCTAGTAAGGTTGCGACGGTGGAAGATTTTTGTGTTCTGAAAAATTCCACGAAGGTAAGGAGCTTTCTTGGTCTTGCGGGTTACTATAGGAAGTTCATTAAGGATTTCGCTAAGATATCTGCCATATTTACCCACCTTACCAAGAATGATCTAGCTTTTGTATGGGAAGCTGAGTATGAGGATGCCTTCATTAGATTAAAGGACGCTTTGACTAGTGCATTTTTATTAATGTTACCTAATGGGGGTAAGCGTATTATAGTCCATATCGACGCTTGTGGTACGGAATAAGGAGCAGTGTCGATGCAAGAGGGTAAAGTTGTATGCTATGCTAGTAGGCAGTTAAAGACTCATTAAAGGAACTACCTAATGCATGGTCATGATGCAGCTACAGTATTTTCTCTTAAATCTTGGAGATACTATCTTTTGGGTGAGAGATTTGATATTTTATAGTCCATAAGTCCTTGAAGTACTTTTCTCCACAAAGGATCTAAACATGAGGCAACAAAGACGGAAGCAGTTTTTAGCTTCTCTTTACTTTGAGATCTCTTATACCCCATGCACGGGGAATGCTGTAGCAGATGCATTGAGTAGATAGAGAACTACATTGAGTCCTTTATTTTTGGAGTGGAAACATTTGGAGTATATTTCCACCTTTGAGTTTAGGCAGTCATATGATATTACCCTTGGATCATTAGCAGCCCTAGATTATCATCCGACCTCGATGCAGCAAATTGGATCTAGACAGAGAAAGGATGATGAGTTGGTAGACATTATGGATAAATTAGACAGAGGAAAGTCATCGAGTCTTCTTAGGCGTCATGCCACAGACTCGAGGGGATGGTTGAGGAGAGATGGTGGACTTTGTGCTCCTCGTAGTGCGGACTTGGTAAATACAGTAATGGCAGAGTCTTACCACACTAGGATGACTATTCACCCCGGTGGAGATAAGGTGTACCAGGACATGAGGAGAGTTTTCTTTTGGTCCTGGATGAAGAGGCAAGTGATAGAGTGTAGCTCATTGTGTGGTTTTTCAAAGGGTAAAGGCGGAACGGAAGAAGCCTGGAGGGTTATTACAGCTATTGGACATTCCACGCTGGAAGTGGGAGAGCATTTCTATGGACTTCATAAATGGATTACCCACATCTAGTAGTGGGAATGAGAGAATTTGGATCATAGAAGACAGATTGACCAAGTGCGCTCATTTCATACCTGTGAGGAGCACCAAAACAATAGCTTATTAGCAGCTATATATGTTAGGAAGGTAGTTAGAATTCATCGAGTACCTACCAGTATAGTTAGCGATACAGACCCACTATTTACTAGCGAGTTTTGAAAAGGGTCTGTAGGAGGCTTTGGGGACTGAATTGAGCTTAACTATAACATACCATCAACAGACTAACAGTCAGACAAAGGGAGTAAATAGGATTTCAGAGGATTTGCTTATGATGTGTATCATTGATTTGGAGGCTCTTGGGAGGATCATTTGTCACTATTGGAGTTTGCCTAAAGTAATAGTTATCAGGACAGTATAATGATGGAACCATTCGAGGCTTTGCATGGTAGACATTGTAGATCACCATCATGCTTGTGGGACACTATGGATAGAATTTTCTTCGGGCTTGATATGGTTAAGGAAATTACAGAGAAGATGGGCCTAATTTGAAAAAAGATGAAGACTGCTCAGGACTGAGAGAATTATGCAAATAGAAGACTATCTGAATTGGAGTTTGTGGTTGGAGATATGGTATATGTGAAGGTCTCACCCTTGAGACATGTGATGAGATTTGGAAGTTTAGGGAAGCTAGTTTGTCTTTTGGAGATTGGCTTATAAAGTTTGTCTTTTGGAGACGTTAGCATGTGTGCACGATGTTTTTCATGTTTCACATTTGTGAAAGTGTTTGAATGATTTGGCTACTGTAGTAGAGCCTAGTAGTTTGGAGGAGGTTGAAGTGGAGCATAAGTCATTTATTCGCTATGTACCTACCTGCATTCCAGATCATGGCACTAAGCGGCTTCGTAATAAGTAGATAAGATTAGTTAAGATTTGGTGGGGAGAGGATCCAGCTGAGAGTACATGAGGAACCCAAGGAGAGGGTTTGAGCTTCCCACCCACAGCTCTTTTCTTTTACGTCTCATATTTTTATCTTTCTTTGTTTGAACCCTTAGGTAGAACCTTAAGGGGAGGATAGACTATATTGGGTGGAGACCTGTGTTGATTGGTATGTTTGTAAACATGTCAATGAGGCATGTTATGGTTGATGGATGCTATTAGATGTACATGAGTGTTTATAGATGTAAGTGGTTGCATTACATGCACTAGGATATTGAGTCCCTTAAGCGTACACATTCATATCATACTCATTTTATTTGCTAATTTTGTTTGCTATCCATGGATAATCTTTGCATTTAGACACTGCATTTGGATGTATGGCTTAGTAGACATGTAGAATTATCTACTTTTTTTTAGGATTTGCATACATTTGGATGCATGACATAAACAAACTCGCATGAAAAGGAGAGTTGACTCCACTCTTTTGTAGTGGTTTAGGCTCATATGCATTCCATGTTGCATAATAATTGCATAATTGCATTAGAAATTATAAAGGACAATAGTTGCCATGGATGATAGATGAGTGTATGGATCTAGATTTTGTTGCTGGTTGATTTTCCATTCTTCCATCCCTAGAGATTTCCAAGACGAAATCCTTTGAAGGAGGAGAATATAGCACCTTGGAATTTTTCGAAGATTAATAAGAAAATATAATTAAAAGTTAAAAATTAACCTAAAGAGAGAATTTTCATAAACATTCGAATTTGACTATGGTACTTTCTCCATTGTGTTCGTAGTAATTTTCTTGACAATTTTCATATATAATTTGTTGAAATCCGACTAAAATGAAAAAGTTATAAAGGTTTGAATATATGTGAAAATTAAATAGAAAAAACTAAAAAACTAAAATAATAATAAATGGTTAACCACGAGGCGATCGACCCGACATGGCAAGGCTTTGAAGAGTGGTAGAGATCGCATTGTTCGTTCGTCCCGAATTCTTTTGTGCATGGTAGGGCTTTGAAGAGTGGTAGAGATCGGCTAGGGTTCTTATTTGACGGTGTTGGCTGAGGGTGTTGCATTATAAATTCATAGCTAGGGGCAAGCTTAAACCTAACCTTATTTTTCGTAGCGAAGCTCTGTCAACATAAAACCCTAAACCCCAATTTTCTAAATCAATTTACAAACTCCAATTCTCTTCCAAATCTCAACTTAAAAATAAAAATAAGAGAGATCTTACAACTAGAGAGAGGATCTAAGCGGAGATTGAAGAAAAAGGCTTGCAGGGTTTAAGGGAAACCTAGAGCTTAGGGCGGAGTTGAGTGGGCGTAGTTTTGAACAAGATTATTAAATAAATTAATTCTAATTTATACCCTATTCCAATTAGACTATAAATTATAAATTTAGTCTATTGAAACTGTAAATCCAAAATTCGAAACAATAAATCTTTTTCTCTCATTGCAATTGATATATGCGGGTTACAGAATCCTAAATCCAATGCTAAAACATGGTGTTATATTATTAAATTAAGGATTAAATAATGTGAAAGTCGCGTAATGATTAGATTGCATAATGATTAGATCTAATATTGTAAAAAATAACGATTAGACTGTGTAATGATTAGATCTGATATCGTAGAAACGTAATAATTAGATTTCATTATGTTAATGCGTAATGATTTGTTGCGTAATTATTAGTTGTAATATCTTTTGGCAACCAAAAGTAATTAAATGAAATCTGAATTATAAAATAAATAAAATGAAGATGTTATCTTGTACGAAATCGATCTAAGATTGACATAGGCATAGGTCGACTATCATATGTTGTTTTAGACTAAGTAAACTATTTGGGGCCTTGTGCTATTAGCTTCTAGGCAATCGACCTAAGACTGACATAGACCGACTGTTATATGCCACTTTTGGATTTATTAGACTATTTAGTGGCCTTGTGCCTTTAAATTTCTTGACCTTGTTGTCCTGTAGACTACTTGACCGATGGTTATTTATGTCTTTTATTTTGAGGTGCAAATTTAATTCTCTTTTTATGTATCGTGATATTTGGTATGGTATGTCATTTTCATGGCTAAAGGTGCACTTATGTGTTGGGACTGGGATTATCGTCTCTTGTTTGTTGTGATCGAATTTTTGATATTTTTTTTTTGTTGTGCTCATATGTGCTTATGGCATAGTGTAATAACTCCCAAGGATACGTAAGAGGCATTTTATACTAGGATTAAGGGGTAGGGCATGGATGCATTCAATGAGTTACTATGCGAGTTTACATGTGTGTCTTTCTCTCTAGTCCTAGTATGAGTCAAAGTGGGACCGTGGGATAGTCCCCAATTAATAAGCATTCGTTTGTGATCTATTGTTATCCTTATGTTGTCTAACTATTGACTTATCAACTTAGGTGCACGGACACTATATACACTCTATATCACGTAGAATTCACTTGTAGTCAGTTATATATAATTTCCTTGTTAATCTTGCTCTCATTTACCAGACTTTATGTTTGACCCATTCCATTTTTTCCCCACCATAGGTGGGCATAGTAGCCTTTGATAAGTCCATTGTTGCCATCGGATTATCATGCCTAAAGTCTAGCTCTATTTATCTTTTATCATGTATTACCTATCCGTGCATTTTCTTTTTCAGTACATTTCTTATGAAGGATTATTTTTATTATACTCTGATATTTGATATATACTGATGATTTTCGTAGACCGTGATACCATGATAATTTAAGATTAAATATTTTCGATACTTCATATTACTATTATATCTAAGATTATCATTATATCTAATTTTATATTTCTGTTGTAATGACGTTTGGATTAGGTAGATTATTTCTTTATTGATATCTTAGTCTCTATGATACTACTATTTACCTTAAACCGATGATCCATGTCTTTCGGTGTGTTTTTTTTGGTATGTCAAGAGACATGGGATTTTACATAAGAGAGGACCCATCCCCTTTATTCTATAAGGTTAGTATTATCAAATTGACAGTCAACCTAAAGTCAAAATCTATTGCCGAAGTGAAACGTTTAATCGATAAATGTTATCAAATTGAACTTGAGACTTTTTTAGCCTAGGTAAACACATGCTAAAACTTTAAGAAGACAAGAAAACATTAATAGAAGCACAATGACATAATATAAAGAAAACAACAGAATGTGACATTCCTCATTAATACATCTACTAAATACTAGCTCTTATTTAGCATAAACCGAGCTTTCATTCATATAAAGAATGAATTTCGGTATAGGCTATCTCTGTAGTGTTGCAACGGAGTAAGCGAAAAAGACTTGGCATCAGAAGAAAGGAAAATAATAGTCGACAACGAGAAAAGGAACAATGGAGCAAGTACTTATTTACTCCAACCAAACCAAGAAAAACTCCAATAGTAATAAAGCAAACCTTATTACAAAGAGTAAATCTGATCATCAACATATCACAAAAAATCCAATAGAACCGGGCAAGAGGCAAAGAAGCAGTAAACCATACTAACCACTATAAATGCGCTATGCACAACATTAATACTATAAAAAAAACTCACATTATCTATAGAGAGCAGTCTCGACGGAGGAAGATGGTATGAAGGTAAAGCTAGCAATGAAGAAGGCATGCATGCATACAACCAACTACCACTGCGAATAATGATCCATGGTGACAAGACCCATTGCCCTACTACAATAAATGACCATACAAACACCAACAACCAAAAGGAGGTCCACAAGACAATGAATAAAACCCACTTTAAGACAAAATAGAAACAATAAATCCAAGAAATTGAAGCAACATCATAGTTGTATCATTCATGGTCGAAATCACCCTTAAAACGTTCCAATGGCGTTTGAAATTTAACATGGAGGTAGGAATAGGCTGGCTTAAAGAGACAAAATGGTAAAATTTAACATGGAGGCTAGGAACAGGCAGGCTTAAAGAGATAAAATGGTAAGCTAGGGGAATAGCAACAGCTCATCTTACTTGAAGTCGAAGTAGTGGAGTGCGAGAAAAATGAAAAGAGGATGGGATGGCAAAGAAAAGAGATCAATAGATTAAACCAAAACATGGGTTAAGAAATAGAAAAGGCGAGATGTGTTGAAGAGTGGATATGGGGGATACATTGTGAGGTTGATGATTTGTGAGAAAATGAAGAAAATAGATGAAGGAGCGGCGATTGTAAGAAGAAAACCTTGCTCTCATTAAACTACATTTATGAGAAGGCGCTAAGGAATTTAAAGTGGTAAATGCAATCGAATACAATATTAGTAGAGTTTTTAACCTTGAAACAAATTCAAAATATCTAAATGATACAGTGATGTTCAAAAGAATACGTGTACAAAATATCATTATTAGGTGAGCATGTTAAGATTAGAAATTTGATTTTTCCTAAATGATCAGTAAGCATTGAACTTATGCTTGATATTGCACTTGGCAAAGTTCGCAAAGGCTTTAGTATTTAAATTGTCTAAATATTGACTAAGGACCGAGTTCAAAGCAGGGAGTCAACACGGCAGTGTTAGTTATTTTCGAATTAAACCAATTTCAAAATTAATTTATAAATGCTATAAATTAATATGAATATTGTATTAAAATTTTATGCCAAATTTAATTATATATTTGAAGCTTAAAATTGGTCAGAATGATATAGAAAAGTTACACGTTGTTTAAATTGAGAAAGAAGCTTGAATAAAATAATTATTTGATTGATTCAATAGTATTCAATGGGCTAACCAAGTACTGGTCAAGCGTGGGTCGATCATATTTGAAAAAGGGGATTGGAGACCCAGTCTTTTAGGTTTTGTGAGAAAAGGGGGGATATTTTGATACTTCTGGCTATAAATAGATAATCTTCAGTTCGCCATTTCAACCCTGCTACCTATGCACCTAATCCAACAATGGTATCAGGGCTGGCATTGTGTTTATGTGAATAATTAAGCTACATATAGGGAAATATTTTGGAAAAGCTAAACTAGATGGGTGTCTAAAGAAAATGTATTTAAACTATGGAGATACAAAATGAAAATTTTAATTTTGTAAAGGGTTATAAAACGCAAATTTTTATTTTGTTTTTGTTTGCACAAAAAATGGGCAAACACTCAAATTGTTGTTGTAGAGCTGTAAATATTGTTCGTATTATATAGCTATTGTTTGATGAAAATTAGTTGAGGATGTTATAAAATCAGTTATTTGCAATAAAGAATATGTAAAGGACTTAAATGTAAAAAGAAACAGAATATATAGTGATTCGGCCTGAATGTGCCTACGTCCACTGTTCCTCTTTTATTATCCCTTTGATTTCTGATTACAAGTACAAACTTTTTATACGAGTAAACATGCTATTAGAACTAAGATTTTTCCCTCTTGAAGTTGTATGCCATTGTTGCTGAAAGTTTCGTTGTTCGGCATCCTTCCTTCTTATGATGCCATATGTTTGGTATTTATAGAATGAAGATATAAGAAGAGGCAACAAAGTATATAGTATTGGGAATTTAGTTCGACCTTCCTTCCTCCAAGATTTGGTTTAAGCTTCCTTACATGATTGTCAAATTATTCCACTTGTGACGACCGTCATACACCTCCTAGAACCCTGGAACGCGTCATGAAGAAAGCCCCGAAGCATCGTCGTGCCATGATAATAATCTCTAAAAAAATTTAATTTAGTTATACTCAGGTAGAGCTACAAGCAAACCTTCACCCGACTCCAAGCAACATTACTCCCATCTGACTCCAAGAAAACCATTAAATTTCTCATGCCCTACTCCAAGCAACATCCGAAACAAAGTTTTGGTTCGATCAACGCAAGTTGACTTGAGATTTTCAATCCTCGACTCTAAGCAAGCGCCGAACCAAAGTTTGGATTCGGTAATGCAACCGACTCCAAGCATACTCCAGAATTTCAAGGACTGACTCCAAGTAAGAGCCGAATCAAAATTTTGGTTTGATAATTGAACTGACTCCAAGCAGACTCCAGATTTTCAAGGCTTGACTCCAAGAAAGCGCCGAACCAATGTTTTGGTTCGGTAATCCAACCAACTCCAATTAGACTCCAAAATTTCAAGGATCGACTCCAATCAAGCGCCGAACCAAATTTTTGGTTCAGTAATCCAACCGACTCCAAGCAGACTCAAGATTTTCGAGCCCCGACTCCAAGTAAGCACGGAACCAAAGTTTTGGTTTGGTGATCCAACCGACTCCAAACAGACTCCAGATTTTCAAGGCCTGACTCCAAGTAAGCACCGAACCAAAGTTTTGATTCGGTCATCGGGCCGACTCCAAGTAGATTCCAGATTTTCGAGGCCCGACTCCAAGTGCCGAACCAACATTTTGGTCCGGTCATTGGGCCGACTCCAAGCAGACTCGAGATTTTCAAGCCCCGACTCCAAGTAAGCGCTGAACCAAATTTTTGGTTTGGTCATCAGACCGAGAATTATAGCTTGTTGTTGGACTGTTGACCTTGAATGGCAGTGTAGTGTCTCGATATCGGCCCCACGAGACGGTGGTGGACAAATCTTAAGATGATCGTTTCTCTCAATCCATAGCTCATATTGAGATGCAATTTCAACCTATTTCCATATCTTGATCTCGATAATATCTCTAAACTAGTTTAAGTCTGTTCCAAAGCAATGGCGATTTTACCTCTGACTCCTCATATTCACCGGTAGTGGGCAAAAATACCCACAACATTTGACCCCAAAGCATACTTTCTTGAATACAAAGTGTGCTTTATTTAATCCAAGAATGTCCTCTTAGTCTTGCAATGGTTATATTGTCTGAATATCTATATCTCATCTTCGTCTATGATTTTCGATGAGCCTCCTTTTGCTAGTTTAATGTAGGACTTTGTTCATTCTGAAGAGGACTTGCTAAATCTTTGAAGCTGTCCTTAATTAGTCTTCATCCGATAGGATGCTATTTTTCTTGGGCTTTCGGTTTCCTACATCGAGGCTTCATACAGTATGTAGACCAACTGATGTATACTTTTTATTATTGCCTTCGTATCTGTGATGTGGCACTCCGGTTATGTTCATTGTATGGTCGAGTCAAGCTATCCTAACCATCTCATGTTATCGCTAAGTTTGTGTAGTTCTCTACTAATCCTTTCTCCACTCTTGTGCATGCTTTGGCAAGATCAATCATTGATGAATTTGATTGAGTAAGAATCTCTGTTGAAGGGTTTTTGTATGTAGGGGCTGATCCAGAGTGTTACTGAATGAATGTCGGTTATGACTTCCCTAGCCCATGTTTTGTATCTTCTACCTGGACATTTCTACAAAGATATGTATACTTTTTATAAATTTTGGTTGGAATCCTCATACCTGATAAGGTGTAATTGGTTTATGTGGCCTATAGTCTATTAAAGTGATGATTAGTTTTACCAACTTTTTCAATAGCTTGGTATGATAATTCTAGTGTATATATACAGATTAGTTTTTTAACAACTTTTGATGGATAAGTTTTGGATTATGCAGAAGCTTGGTGAAGGAGCATGGATAGTTTGGGTTAGTGGAGTCTAGTGGACTGAAATAATTTGGTTCGATAGTGGAAGATGATAGCCAAACCACTTAGTCTGGTACATGAAAAGAGGCCGGACCGAGGGCAAAAAGGGGTCGGACGAAAGTGTTGGTAGGTTGTATGGTCCAAGGTCGAAACAATGATCTAGTGCACTGCCTATGCCAATCATAAGCTTGTGTTTGGTGTCTATAAATTGTGACTGAGTTAAAATTCTGGTTTGGCACTAACAAAAGACTATAACTAAACCAATCTTTGAGAGAGAGACATTGGCTTCTCTGTCTGGGGTCTATGAGGAATTGTGCATACCAGGAGTACTTTATTATTCTCATGCGAAGTCATGGTCATGGAAAAATGTGAGTTATGGATGGCTCAATTGGAAAGCATACTTTGATCGGGGGTAAGAGTCATTCATTATTGCTGGTTTGAGTTATGCCAAGTGCTGATGTTGGATGCCCTCAGTTTGTGGTGTTTAGCCGGAATAATCTTGAGACATTGAAACCTTGATTAGTACTGGTTTATTATTTTCCGTTGATCAGGTAGAATCAACCTTTTAATTCAAATTTCCGTTAGCTTTGGCGGTGGAGGATCGTTCTATTCTGTTGACTTTAACTACAAGTCTAGGGTCCTTTCGAGCCTAGTGTGGCCAAGGACTTTCAACCTTGCCTTAGAGTTAGTTACAGACTATTAATACATTTTTATTTGGAATTTTACCATAGATATGTGTTAGAGTCATCCCGCGTGTCCTTGGAATTTATTTATATGGTAAGGGTATCAAGCTATTTGTGTTAAAATAGACTTTGATATGTATTAATTACATTCAGAAGGTTAGAGACCGAACCACTTCTGTTTAGAGAGGTCCTTATCATTCAAAATGATTCCCTATTACTAAATTTTAGAGAATAATTTTGGGGACGTGGCAGTCCTCAAATACTCGTCACATCATCTAGGGCACCCTCTAACGACGTTGTCAAAAGTCAGTTAGTAGCGCTCATTATTTGTCTAGGTTTGTCCCCAGTATAGTGCACTTGGTTGCTTCTCACAAAATGTTGCCTTATATCATGAATAGATTTTAAAATTGTGATCTTAAGGTCATGATTCTAATGTGCTATTACCAAGCCAAGTGGTAGTGTATGTGTATAATCAAGGGGTGAGGTGGTGTTATGCTCCTAAGTATTTTTTTATCGAATTTAGCTTATGTTACAAAAGTTAGATATACCTTTGCACTGTGTTTTTCTTAGGTTCAATAAGTGTGCTTAGCTTTGGGAGAATCCTTACAATTTCTTGAGCGAAGTTGGCTGGAAGGAATATTCTAATTCTTGTGTCAGTGTTGGATTGATGTCCTGCTATCTTTAACGGAGTCGAGTGGATGCTCTGTTTCCTATAGTGGAGTGGAAGCGGATGAATATCCTGCCATGGTTGGCGGAGTGAAATTCATATTTCCACTATTTGCATGTAATGCCAAAAGACTAAAATAAATTGTTAGAAGCTTCTAGTTTAAGTACAACGAACTATATTCTCCGTCAAGAGAGTCCATCTAAACTTAAGATTCGTGGCATGTAAGTTACTTGCCTTAATTATGGATTTTGGTGACGTATAGTTTGTCAGCCTTGTTACCCCGCCTTTTGGCAAGGCCGTGACACAAGAATTTGAAGGAAACTAAGGACAGCCTGTCCCGAAGATCGGTTACCTACAAGGTTCACCATGGATACCGACAAATTTTTCCCAAGTCCGGGTTGAGCTAAATCGATATGACACCACAAACGAAGCTATGAAAGCAAACGTTCAAAATTTCAAGCCAATCGGAGTTTGTATGCTTAGGATATGGGTTTATCAATATTCACTTAGAAAACATCTACAATTTGTATCAAACACTCGTTCATATCCATGAAGAAAACATTGAGTTCGTACCCATCAGTGTTAGCAACCACCTCCTTCGTGTCCACTCCATTCATATCCATCAGGGGCCTTCACTTCGTGGTAATTCATGTCATAACCGAAGCCAACCCACAATCTCATCCGTACCTAAGGGAAGCAGTACATTCATATCCATCCAGGAGCCACCATTCTACGTATCCATTGGGTTCGCCTCCTTCGTATCCAACAACGACCATTGATCTTATCGGTTTAATTTCTATGTACTTCGTATCAACCTGCCACACATCGATATGAAGTCCACCATCGCGTACCAATATGAAGCACACTGCACTTCATCAATACGAAAGGTGATGTACAAGATCGATGAAAAAAGGCATGATTAACTAAGAGACTCGGTCAGTCAGCACAAAAAGAAGATCGATCCTAGAAAATAATGCCATGTCATTGGCCTTCACGTGTTCAGCATCGATAGTAATAAGAGCGCTACGAATGGGATCGATACGATGTTCAGCTGCACATTGAAGACTCAAACTTGCACTGATCATAACTCGAGATCTACGAATCCAAATGCTACCAAACTTTCACAGGAGCTTGTTCTCCACATCAAATTAGTACTTGATCGATCCAGCCTAAAAGGAGCAATTGTTGGTCGATACGAACTCAATTCGTATCGCTCTTAAATCGAGTTGAAATCACGTAAACTCGATCAGTTGGGCCCACCCACGTGAGAGAAGAAGTCTTCCGAGATCTGGGTGAGATATTTGCTGCCTATGCCCATAAACAGTGACCCTGGACCTACAGAAAATGGACTTTTGCTTCTCTACGCCGATACTTTGCTGAAATTACTATTGTACTTCGATTATATTGTTGTAAATCATTTGTAACCAACAAGTTATAATCAATAAACATCAACCATTCCATAGTGGATGTTGGCCATATGCCGAACCATTCTTAATTCATGTGTTTCAGCACTATTTCTTATCTGTTAATTGGTGTGTTTGTTACATCTACTTCATTTTACATTTTATTTTCTTCATTTTATCTCTTCAAACACATCCGAAGTGTGTTGTTCCCAATTTTGACACAAACACTTTAGTGCTTTCACTGAGAAAACCCAGCTTTTCTCCTACTCTTTGTATCTACTATCGATATCGGATTGCAAGAATCAAAGGAGAAGATTCAGATCTCATATCCAGAAGTTCGTCCATCCTTTTCAAATTTCCATCAAGTCTTAGAGAGAGCATCACCCTTCACCATGGTTACCACCAGGACTACCTAAACCATTGCAGATCAGAAAAGAAGAGACAGACTAAACCCTGCACATCTACCCTCCATAGGACGGAACTCAGTTGGACCTTCAGATTCACAAGGCCCATCACCAGGGAGGAATTCCAGTATAAGAGTTGACCAAAAATTGCCAGTGTCTTACCCAGCAGATTCGTGCCAACACAGAGTTAAACCAACCAATTGAACCAAAAAGATGAAGGAGATCCAGAAGGGATCAAGCTTCCTACACATTTACTAAGAGCTCTGCTTCTTCTGATTACCATCATAGATCCATACATCCACGATTGGATGGAAGTTATGCGCAAGCTTCCGGGCATCAGCGCACTCTGGATCATGGACAAGCATGACCTGGTCCATGTACTAGCCACCACGTAGGCCCCTCTTCCCGAGGAGGGGCAATTCCTTATCACATCACCGACAGTCACGCTGCTACCAACGCTATCGACTTGGAAGCTTACGTTCGAAACAGAATAGATCCGAGCCTTCGTCAATGCGATCGTACTCTTGAACCCTATGTTCTCGAAGACCTGGAGCCAAGGAGGAAAGGTATGGACTGTCACCTCCCCCGAGCCATCCTCGCATTGTGGAACCTGACCACACCTTATCCTAGAATCCCTAGAATTTCCAAATGCCAGACAACCCAACAATGTTACGCCAGATGATCCGTGAGAGCCAAGGCCTCACTAATGACGACCGGAGAATCTCTCGGAGTCACAACCCATTCACCGATGACATTCTCAATGCCGAACCGCCTCGGTGATTTATAATGCCAACTCTACCTATTTATAAAGGGAGCTCTGACCCTAACCAGAACATTTTGAAGTATGAATGGTTGATGAATGCCGCACGGGCTGATGATATTGTCAAGTGTTAAAGTTTCCCAATTTTCCTAGGGGGTATTGCGAATATGTGGTTTACTCGCCTACTACTCTGATTTATTTCGTGTTTCGACCTGTTGGTTATAAAGCCTATCGAGTACTTTTGCATGCATGTCATAAAGCCCAAAGATGTTAATACCATGTCTAGTTTCACTCAGGCTCCTGAAGAGACACTCAGGCGCTAAATAGAAAGGTTCCATGCCGCTTGCACAGAGATTACTAACCCTAATGATAATTCCATATTGATGGCGCTATCAACGTGAATCATCCTGATTTCGAATTTGGCAACTGGTTGGTTGGGAAACCACCTACGTCATTAGACCATTTCTATTCCAAGGCAACTCAGTTCTTGATGAGAGAGGATGCGAGACAGTCTACGAAAAGGGTTGACGCACGGCCTAGTGTAGAAGGAGTCCAGAGCAATGTCGCTATGAAACAAACCGGGGAGGGTTTTGCAAAGGTGCGGTAAATATACAGAATAAGCAGAATCAACAGAAAGGCAATGGAAATCAGGGTGAGAAGTGGGATCAAAATCGTGGATCGCAACGTGGAGCTCCCATGTTTGACACCTATACTCCTTTAAATGTGTACTTGCAAACCTATAATACTGGCCAATACAATAGGCCTGATCCAAAGCAGTCGGCCGATAAGCAGATTCAGTTCGGAAAATTCTATAGATTTCATGATTGCTATGGTTATAACACCAATGAATGTCATCATTTACAGGATATTATTGAGAAGTTAATCCGAGGGTGAAAGTTGGAACAATTTGTTCAAGCACCGCAGGCAGGGGTGCGGGCCCATCAAACCAGAATCAAATATAGAATTAGGAAAGACTGGAGGAACCCGCATGTACTGGCAGGAGGTTAGTTATTAACTAATTTAGTGGTGGTCCTTATCCAACTGGTAGGAGCTAGAAGGAAATGGAGTCGGATGCCAGCTCGGTTAGGCATGCGAGCTTCGAATGTTGTTGTAATTTAGATGATGGGGCTCCAGCTAAACAACAGAAGACGATGACATACGACATTGTTTTCCGAGACAAGAATGCTGACAGAGTCGAATCCCCTACCATTGATCCACTAGTCATTTTAGCTTAGATAGGTCCTACTTGGATGAAGACGATCTTAGTGGACAATGGAAGCTTAGTGAATATACTTTTCAAGCGAGCATATGATGAAATGAAAATGAAAGCAACGGACTTAAAGCCATGTCAGTCTTGTATTCATGGTTTCAGCGGAAGTGCGACTATACCCACTAGAATTGTAGAACTACCAGTGGAGCTGGGAGTTGGGGAAAGACGGAGTGTTCGGATGTTGCAGTTCATTGTGTTGGATATTGCTTCTATATAACACTTTCTTGTGCCGACTAGCCCTAGCTGAATTTAGGGCCACAATTGTCGCTTGGTGCTTAATTTTGAGATTCCCTACTAACAATGAAGTTGGAATAGTTTAGGGAGATCAGGCGGCTGGATGCGCCTGTTATGTTGTTAAGCTACGGGAGGTGCATTGAAAAGAGAATGGCAAGGGCGTAGAGGAATCTCTCTACGTCTGTTTAATTGACAATTGAGAGTTAACGCCTGGTCCTAAAGCCTGGCGCTACAGCCAATTCCCAAAAGATCATAATCCAAGAGATGATGATAATGAGGTGGAAGTTAAAGACAGTCAGGCTTCCCTGACAGTGTTGACGATGGTTGTTCCGATCCATGATGATGACTCTAGAATGATAAAGATTGGGTCTCAACTAAGCCAGCAGATGAAAGAGTAATTGGTTGAATTTCTCTACGCAAACCTCAACGTGTTCGCTTAGGCACACTCAGACATGTGTGGGATCTCATCAGACATCGGGCCTTACATTGAATATTGACCCAGCCGTGAAAGAAGAGGTGGGTAAACTCAAGACGAGCGGGTTTATCTGAGATGCCTTATATCCAGAATAGGTATCCAACCCAGCGCTTGTCAGAAAACCAAACGAGAAATTAAGAACTTGTGTGGACTACTCGAACCTAAATAAAGCATCGCCTGAAGATAACTTTCTGCTTTCCAGAATTGATCAGCTTGTGGATTCAATGGCCGGACACGTGCTCGTCTTTCATGGATGCATATTCCGGCTACAGTCAGATACCGATGCACCTACTCGATCAAGAGCACACCAGCTTTATAACTGATCTTGAACTCTACTGTTACAAAGTGATGTTGTTCGGACTTAAGAATGCTAGGCCGACCTATCAAAGACTTATCGATCGAATGTTTGCCATCCAGATCGAAAAAACTATGGAGGTGTACGTGGACGATATGCATGTAAAGTCGCGACTGTCCATCGATCACTTCAAAGACCTTGAAATAATGTTCAACATCCTTCAAGAATACCGAATGAAGCTCAACCCGTTGAAGTGTCACTTTGGACTCACCTCTGGAAAGTTCCTTGGATTCATTGTCAATGCTGTGGAATAGAGGCCAACTCCGAGAAGATCTGGGCGATTGGGAATCTCAAAACTCCCATAATTATAAAGCAAGTGCAATGCCTCAATAGGAAAGTTGCAACATTAAGCAGGTTCATCTCCAAATCCACCGACAAGTTATTACTTTCTTCGATCTGATCAAGAAAGGAAAACAAAACTTTGAATGGACCGAGGAGTATTAGGGTGCATTATGAGCACTGGTTCAGCACTAGCTACGTCACTATTTCGTCAATGCCGATTGATTATGAGAAACTATATGTCTATCTAGCAGTATCGGAGAATGCGATCTGTGCTGCGTTAGTCCGGGAGAAGGATTGGATACGGTCTATTACATTAGCAAACGATTGACCGGAGCAGAGAGAAACAATCCAAAGTTGGAAATGCTGGCCTACTATCTCGTCATTGCATCTAGAAAGATCCATCCCTACTTTCTGGCTCATCCTATCACATTCTACGCCAACCAGCCATTATGACAGGTCCTTACGCGACCTAAGATGTTTGGAAGGCTATTAAAGTGCAACATCGAGTTGAGTCAGTTTGATATTGCTTGCACGCCAACGCAGGCTATTCAAGGAAGTTCTAGTGGATTTCATTATCGAGTTCACTATACCGAGGACTTGCCCGAAACTAGTGAATCTCTTAAATACGTTTGGAAACTATACACAGATAGTGCATCAAATGACCATTGCTTAGGCGCCAGAGTTGTACTTGAAACCCTAGAAGGTCGATCTAAATGTTATGCCTTGAAGTTTGATTTCCGTGCAACCAATAACAAGGCCGAACATGGAGCTTTACTTGTCGGACTCAGACTCGCCAGAGACTTAAAAATTATTGCTTTGGAAATTTACCGTGATTCGCAATTAGTCGAATGTCAAGTCAGGGGAAAATACCAAGGGATCGGAGATTGGCTGCATATCTCACTCGGGTCTAAGAAATGTTGAATTAGTTCGATTATTATGCCACTTTGCATAACCCGGGAGCATAACCAGAAGGCCGACTCTTTGGAAAAACTATCCAACACCGGTGAAGCATAGCAAATAGGAATTGTCCCTGCTAAGACACTTACTTCTCCAAGTATCGATCAGATGGAGACAGACTGGGTGCATGAAGCCACACCCGAGA
This sequence comes from Allium cepa, assembly GCA_030765085.1. Taxonomy (NCBI): domain Eukaryota; kingdom Viridiplantae; phylum Streptophyta; class Magnoliopsida; order Asparagales; family Amaryllidaceae; genus Allium; species Allium cepa. The sequence continues at coordinate 475,379,205 of CM060931.1, forward strand.
AGTAGTCATGGATGACTGTGTTCAGAAACTATCTCGAGCATGGAGCTTTGCTCAGGTCGAAGTGAGAAAAGATAAATTCTTCAAAAAGCATCACGATTCATTATTTGGAATGGAGTCATGTATAGAAGAGGATACTCTATTACTCTACTCCAATATATCGCCCATGACGAAATCAAACGAGTAGTACATGATGTGCACGAAGGAGAATGTGGCGATCACACTTGGGTCAAGCCCTTGCTAAGAAGATACTCTGGTATGGGTATTATTGGCAGATTGCAAATCGGGATGCATTGGACTATGCCAAGAGTGTGAGAGATGTCAGAAACATGCTCGATTACCAAGAGCCCGGCCTACTAAAATTACTCAAATGGTCAGTCCATGGGCTTTCACTACATGGGGCATCGATATAATTGGATCTTTACCGCTAGCTAAATATGGTATGAAGTACGCTATTCTTGCAGTTGATTTCTTTACCAAATGGATGGAAGCTGAGCCCCTTGCTACTGTCACGACGAAAGAAGTAATCAACTTTGTTGACCACAACATCATCTGTCGTTTTGTCCTCCCACATACCATCATCAGTTGCAATGGAGCCCAATTCAATAGTACCGAGTTCAAGAACTTTTTCCAATGTTTCCGTATTAAAGAAAAAAATCCTCGGCAATTTCCCATCCTCGGGCGAATAGACAGGTCGAAGCTGTTAACAAAATTATCAAATCCATTATGAAATAGCGACTGGAAAAGGCCGGAGGCAATGGGTCGATGAGCTTCCCATGGCCCATGGGCGTTCGAATTACCCACAAGTCCACAAATGGCCACACTCCATTTTCACTTTATTACGGCTCAGAAGCCATCGTTCCGGTCGAACTAGAAGTGCCTTCTCATCGTGTAACATACTATGATCCGAAGATAAATGCAATATTGCTTGTCGAATATCTGGACTTATTAGATGAGAAGCGTGAAGAGGTTGATTTGAAGGCAGCCATGCACGGAAGTCGAGTTGCGTAATTGTACAATGCTACGGTCCGACCCCAAATCTTCGAACTTGGTGACCTCGTTCTTAAGAGAATATACCCGGTCCCTTCGCTTATGAAGCCAATGTAGGAAGGACCATACGTTATTGAATGAAGACTCGGAGATAAAACATTCAAATTAACAACCGTCGATGGTCTCACTTTGCCAGAGCTTAGAACAGTGAAAGTCTTCGTCACTGCTACATATAACAGGCTTTGTTTATTCATTTACAAGAAAAGGCAATCTCTTCAAGATAGAGTTGTGATTCTTGAAATACATCATGTAACCATCACAATGCACAGAAAGCTAAGTTCCATCTTACGGTGGGACTTTTTCAAATAGGGAGTGACTGTGATATGATCGATCACTCGCTAAGTAAGACCCGAGCATGGGGGAAAGTTGTCACATTGAAGCCAAAAAAGGATCGATACATGACAATCCTCTAACTAACTCTGGCTCCCAAAGTGCGAGCTGGAGTATAAACTTATAAATGTGAACCTGAAGAGGGTGGATCCTTCCACCTAATGACTTCGCCCGTGTTCAATCTAAACCCAAGGAGGATGGATCTATCTGTCTAGCTTTCCATATTTACACGCTCAAGGAGGGTGGATCCGTCCACCTAATGACCACGCTTGTTAACTCAAGGTGGATATGACCCAACCATCCACGATCTAGATAAATCTATCGTTCCCAAAGTGCAAATGAAATCCTAAAACTCAAAACAGATGTGATCGACCATCTGTTGACTAACTTTAAGTAACCAGAGCGCAAAATGGAGTATAAACTTCCAATGGGTGTGACTTACCAACCACAACTAACTCTAAGTCCCCAGAGCATGGACTAGATTATAAACTTCAACTGGGTGTGACTTACCGCCCATAATTCAATTTAAGTCCCCAGAGTATGGATGCAATTCTGATTATTAAAACGACTGTGTCTGACCGCCCAAAAATAATTTAAATCCCCAAAGCGTGGATGTAACTTTAAAAGTTTAACACGCGTGATCGATCTTCCGCATGCGAGTTCAATCCCCAGAGTGTGGATGCGATTGTCAATACACGAGCGAGTATGAACCGACCACTTGAACTCATCTCATAAAAACTTAGTTCTGACTAAGTAAAAATAAAAGCTCGAAGGTGAAAAACAAACATCATCTGACCACTTCGCTTCATCCCCTCACTGAGTGCATAACTTCGAAATCAACCACTAATCGAGACGGTACAACATCGAGAATCGACTCAGCTTTTGATTACGGCCTGAAGCCATGACTCCGGGACTAACAACCAAACACAAGCCCGACCCAGAAAATGAAGATTTACAGATATACTGAATAGAAATTTGAGTAATGAAACACTTAGATAAATCAACTTGGAGTTATGCTAACAAAAGAAAATTTTATTTCATTTATTCTTTAGAAGCAAAAGTGAGTACAAAAAGAAGCTTATTTAAAATATTCCTACTAGCAGAGGCCGAACCTGCAACTATACATGGCCTACAAAAACCAAAAAAGTAACTCCTACCTATCTACCAAAAAAGGGGACACCAAGATACACACCGACTCCTTGGGCTTCATCTTCTTCCCCTTCGGCGTCGACCCACTTGAGCTGCCACTATGTTTCCGTTTTGAGCTCTTGCCTTTACCTGGCTTATCCGCTATTGGGGTAAGGATTTTGATCTCCTCCTCTAAACTCAAAGAAATTGGAACAATTTCGAATTAAGTGGCCAGAGGTAAGGGGAACTTTCAACATGAGGAGACACAGGGGGTACCCTGGTCACAATGATTATACCATCGGGGGAGACCATGCATAAAGGAGGCAGGCCAGGGCCTATCATACTACCACCCAGCGCAGCACTTGCCATTTCAGCATTTATCTCCACCATTATTGCCTCATCATGGGCTGCCTGAGTATCTAGTAGGACGCTGGCAGTCGAGACCGAAGAGCTGACTGCGAACATGCCTTCACCCGTGACAAAAGGCAAATCTGTAAGCGGGTCTCTCTGATGTTTAAGGAGTTCTTCCATCATCTATTCGTTGAAGATAAAATCACTCACATGAACTTCCTCGATCGATGTGGTAGTTTTTGCCTCTGCCACGACATCCTCCTGCTCTTGATGCCGCACTTGGGTTGTAGAGGGCACGGCGGGTGCAGCTCCTATCGCTGAATGAAGATAAGAAAATATATTAGTGGACTTCTTCTGATAATACTCCAAACTTAGGATTAATTCAAGAAGTGTTCAAAATACCTTCCTCGGGTAAGCTCGCAGGTGGAGTCGAAGCTCCTTCGGAGATATGCTCGTGAGCCAGAGAAACTGCAGTCGATCAGGATTATAAGCAGGCACGGATGGAGGATCGACTGTACAAGTAGATTTGGGCTGGTTTGGCATAGGAATTTCAAAACTTGTGTCATGATGCTCAACACCAGAACCCTCTCCGACCTCCGGATGTTGAGTGGTGAGTCTCTCTTTTTCGAATATGATAGCGGCATTGTGGAGAAATCTTCTATCATCCTCAGTCACCAACCGATTCTCCAATTCGAACTCATTAATGGATTCGGTATCATGCTTCGCTTTCTGATCAACCAAAAAATGGCGCCATGCATTCCGTAGGTGAGTCGGGTAATCGTTGAGCTAACTCAAGTCACGATAGCTTGGGACGTTGGCATTATAAATGATTAATAGATATTCCATATCGCCTTCAAGCCTGACCTCCGCTGCCGTGACTTCGGTTTCAATCCTTGCCTTGGCCTCCTGAGCCTTCAACTTTACTGCATCCCGCTCATTCCGAGCCTCCACAGTTTGATTGCAAGCATCCTTGACAATTTTTTAACCTCATCTTTCTCCTTAACGGCTTTCTCACATTTGTCTTTAAGCTCCGCCAGCTCTTGCAGTGCCTTATCTTTTTCTGTAGTGACTATGGCATTTCTATGTCCCATATCAACCACCAATTTTAAGTGCTCTTGTCGCATCTGTTCCATTTTCTTGTTGGCCTCATCGACTTTTTTCAAGGCCTTTGTCTTAGAATTCCTTAAATTATCATTCTCTTCAGTAAGCACTGTGACGATTCGATCCTTCTGGGTCATGGTTTCTTGAAGCTCTTCAATTTTCTTGGCACTCTTGAACGCCACAATCGAAGCCTTCTAGCGGTTTTCTTCTACTCACGGTATTGGACAAAATCAAGGTAGGTATGATCGTGAACAATTTTCTTTGCTCCATCCTATAGCACCATCAAATTTGGAGGGAAATGGAAGCCGTCGAAGCAAATATTCGGAAACTCTCTTTTTAGTTGGGCTATCCGGGCGGCTCCCTCACCTATCAATTCTGTAACCGCCGAAGTAGCTGTAATAAAGGTGCTCGCCCTGGCCGTATGGCAATGTTTGCCGGGTTTTGGAACTGTCGGAGGCGCTGATTGGGGTAAAGTCACAATAGTTTGTGTCCCTAAATGAGAATGTGGCAACAAAACCCTTGGTGGAGGAGAGCGTGATCGTGAGCAGCGTCTATCTCGCATCTCTCTTTCTCTTTCTTGTTCCCTCTCCCTTTCCCCAGCTCTCTCTCTCTCTCTATCGTAATAATCCCTCTCTTGAATAGAGTGGCAGCGTTCATAGTCAGAATCACACCTATGAGATTCCTTATAAGAACTGAAAGATTCACGTACAACGTGGAGACTACCAAACATAGACGGTTTCTTCGGCATCGAATCTGCAAAATTAAAAGAAATGAAAAGTTAGTTATCTTCGAAGATTGAACAACTCATGAATATTGAGTGTGTGATGTCGTGAAGTGTATGCATGTATGAATTAACCCCCCGACCAACCGGTTGTATCGGCCGTATTCAAACGAGTTCGCTCGCCTAAATCTAAAGCACCTTGAAGCCCTTCTAATCCAGTGTCTTGTTGAAGGGATATGTAATCCATGATCAGAATGTAGGGGAGTCCTTCAAAAGCGCTCACTGTATGTGAGGAAGGAGCCTCGAAAACTACAACTCCAAGAGCCAGAAGAGACACGACTACACACTTTTGTCTTGTAGATTTATGACGTTTGTGGGCGATGATCTTGCCTTTTTCTTAGTCTCTCCGAATGTCGAGGATTCTCTGAAGGCTCGGGTGCTGGTTCATCTTCAATGGGTTCCCCTTCACCACCCTGCTCAATGATTACTATACCGGGACCTCTCATCCTAACTTGCTTCGACGAGACGGCTTTGAGAGTTCCTTCAAGCCTGATGCTCTTATCCTTATCAATTAGGCCAACGACCCTGAAGTTCTCGTCAGTAAGGACCTCTTCAATTTCTCTTTCAGCAGCGGGCACCCTTTGGAGAGCTTGTATAATTTCCTTGAATCATTCGCCTTCGGATCGCGGAATTGAAGCAGTGAATGGAAGAAAATGTTAGATTGGACGTTAGGAAAAATAATCCAGTTGATTAACGAAAAATTGAAGCACTTATGCCTTACAAGCCGCTGCCAAGCAAAACCCGATGGACATCGAACACTAAACCATTAGGTTTTAAAGTAGCTCAACTTGGTCCACACCCAACTATGACTTGGCAGTGATTGACTGCCTCTAGAAAAGTGAAAGACGGGTTATTCTATCAGCTCTTAATATTGAATAAATACCAGACATCTTATGGAGTTAGGGGACGAAAGAGATGCTCCATAAAGATGTTGTATAGGTTGTTCAGCAAAGCACACCCATTTGGGTGCATTTGCGATGGGGCAATCCTTAAATTAGATAACACTTCCCGGATGAAATGATTGAATGGAGGGAGTGTCCGGGCTATGCAAGAGAATCTATTGAAAGCGATATACCCTTCTAGAGGAGTATGTGGCATATCGCTTGGCCCTGATAGCAGGACACCATTCAACGATAGCCTATGTATTAAACAAATCCTTTCCAACATTTCTTCAAAAATATTAGATGGAACCAAGCCTTGTGGATTCCCGGTAAAGGCTGCTCCTGATATCTCGTTCGAAGCTGGACTTATACCTTCGGCTATGATAGCCGGCATCTTTGTTATGGGGAGAGGTGGACTTTGCACCACTTGTTGCTGCGAACTTCCAGGTTCCGTAGCTAATCAACTCAGCAAAAATCATTGTTAAGAGACAGTAATCCCGTGTTTTCTCCAGTGTGAGATGCATCAGTGTGTTGTGCAATGCAATGGTGTAAAATACATAAGAAAATTCTACGAAGATTAGCGGTGCTTGAAAGACGAAACTTTAGAATTCAACAGGAGTGACCGTCATACCCATGCCATCCAGACATTGGAGATCGATCCAAGTTAAGATTCATCAAATTGTTGCAGTTCCATCAACGAGCTTCAAAGGCCAGTCAAATATGCAGTTGATTAAGTCAAGTTATGCGAGGCAGAAGCCCATCGAAATCAAAAGTTCAAATATGCAAGTAACCTCATATTGATTGAAATTTGAACTTGAAACGGTCACCGAAAGTCAGTTCTTATTGGTCCTAAAAGATTATTTCAAACAATCATGAGGCACCAATTCGTATCGATCAAGGTTTCGTATCGATCAGGGTTGTTAAGATTTCGTATCGATCAGGTGACGTTGGAGTTCGTGTCGACGGAGAATTAAAAACGTCATATTAGTATGGACCAGGGGATTCGTATTGATCAATGATTATGAAGTTCGTATTGGTCGTTCGTTCCTTTAGTTCTTATCGATTACTATGATTCGATACAAATTGTCGTTGTACTAGACCGATATGAACCTCACCCATCCTTAATCGATACGAGTTAATCACCTATAGTCGATATGTGATCAGTCATTCCCCATTCCATCATCAATACAAAATTGAGGCTTCATGTGTCCTTCCATCGATGCTTCATATTCCTTTGCCTACCTTCTTCCCCAAATAGCATGAACATCATTTCCTTCCTCCCTCGACCTTGCTCTGACCCATTCAAGCAACGCCATCACCCAGAATCAGCCGTAGCTATAAACGATTTGGCACTAGAATCAAGCCCCCTCCTTATAATTTAGTTTTTAACAGTTAATTACCTAAATTCAGTAATTAGTTTAAGGAAAAGCGCTGGAATTAATCGATTTGAAATCAAAGACAACGTGAGTTTCCTTCAGTTAGAAGTGATATGAAGATAGTGAAGAAAGCAAGAAAGTGAAAAATTTGCTAAGTACCAAGTCTATTTATACTAATGAAACAGCCATTCGTCTCCAATTACCCATACTAATCAGTGCAGTCACTAAGGAGATCGATACGAGTTGGTTACTTCATGTCCAATGGCTCAACCGAGATGAATAGGCTTCTTCGCAACCGTGATTTCCTCAAGTGGCTCCCCATTTGCATCCATCATATGGTCGAGAAGAAGAAAATACAAATCAAATCTCTCGTATCCCTTGGTTTTTCGATATGAAATGCAGAAAGTTATCTAAGCTGTTTGTATCCAATATGTACACATTGATGCCAAATGCTCTATTCACATCCATCTAATGCAACACCCGTTCGTATCCATTGGATCCTATCTATATGAACGCCACTACCAAGTTCTTTTTTTCTACTCAACTCCATCGATATGAAGTGCCATTTTCGTATCCCTTTATTCGAAGACCCTAAGATTCGTATCCATTGATACGAACTGCATTGAGACTCCAACCAAATTTATGTCGATCGCCATCGATACGAGAGTAATTATTGAGCTTTTCACATCGATCCAAGAGTGGATCGATACAAAGAGACGCTTCAAAACAACAATCGAGTGTTGTTACAACTCAAATTTCACATCGTTTTAGGAGAGGATCGATACGGGATTATGTACAAGAAAACTGACAACGACTTGTGAACTTATGAACGTTAACAGGAGTTAAGTTAACATGCATTTATGTGAGATGAATTAACACTCAATTTTTAAAAATTTATAGGAATTGAATGCTCATATTGAAGCAATCAAAGTGGTGAACAAGAGATTTCTAGCATTCAACACTCTGTTACAACAATACACGGTACAATCATTGGTAGTCAACAATCCAATATTTATATTACAAAGAGACAACCAAAGGTTACTTCTTTTGATGAAATGACGACAACCATTTGATAAATCAGATAGAATTTTTCAGATAGAAGGTTGCAACTTTTCAAAGCATGTCATGTTCACACAAGATGTACTTCGGGGGGAAAATGTTATCCCGCCTTTTGGCAAGGCCATGACATCACGAATTTGACTGGAAACCAAGGACAGTCTGTCCCCAAGATCGGTTACCTACAAGGTTCACTATGGATGCTGATAAATTTTGTTCGAGTCCGGGTTGAGCTAAAATCGATATGACATGACAGGCAAAGTTGTGAAAGACAACGTTTTAAATTTCAAGTCAATCAAAGTTCGTATGCTCAGGATATGGATCTATCAAGATTGACTTAGAATACATCTACAATTCATATCCAACACTGGTTTGTATCCATGAAGAAAGCATTAAGTTCGCACCCACCAGAGTCGTCCACCACCTCCTTTGTGTCCACTCCATTTGTATCCATCAAGGGCCTTCACTTTGTGTCCATTCATGTCATAACGGAAGCCAAGCCACAAACTCGTTCGTACCTAAGGGAATTGTTGCATTCGTAGCCATCCGGGATCCACCATACTTCGTATCCATCGAGTTCTCCTCCTTCATATCCCACAACGACTATTGTCTCGTATCGGTTTAACTTCAACATATTTCATATCGACCTGCCACACATCGATATGAACTCCACCATCAGGTACCGATGCGAAGCACACTACACTCGATTGATAAGAAAGACGATGTACAAATAGATGCGAAAAGCATGATTAACTAAAAGATCTACAAATGCAAGTGCTACCAAATTTTTACAGAAGCTTATTTGCCAAATCAAAAAGTTACCTGATCGATCCAAGCTTGAAAGGACCAATTATTGATCGATATAAACTCAATTCGTAACGCCCTTAAATTGAGTCAATATCACCTGAGCTCAATCCAGTGGGCCCACTCAAGTGAGAGAAGAAGTCTTTCAAGATCTAGGAGAGATATTTGCTGCCTACGCCTATAAACAGTGACCTTAGACGTACAGAAAATGGACTTTTTCTTCTCTACGCCGATACTCTGCTGAAACTACTATTGTAGTTCGATTGTACTATTGTAAATCTTTTGTAACTAGCAAGTTATAATCAATAAAAATCAATCATTCCAAAGTGGACGTAGGCCATACCCCGAACCACTCTAAATTCGTGTGTTTCAGCACATTTTCTTATCTATTAATTGGTGTGTTTGTTAGATCCACCTCATTTTACATTTACTTTCTTATTTTTATATTTTCAAACACATTCGAAGAGTGTTGTGCCCAATTTTGACACAAACAAGCCCAATCTATGTTCCAAGGAGTGTAACATTTGCGATTGCGGTACTTAATATTTAGAGCCGAGACTCGCACATAGTAACTACCCAGGCCATTATGGCCAGTATCGTGAGTATTATTCGATTTACTATGGCCCGGCTACCGTGGATGCCGATCGTCAACTACGAACTATACCTGGCTGCAACCATGCCTTAATCGTAAGATATATTATCGGTTCACTGTTGCCGGTGAGCCGAACGCCAAAGATAAACTGCCTAGGATATAATCATACCTAATCTTTGGCTTATAGTCAGTTCATCATTGCCAGCAGGGGTGCCGATCGTCAACAGTGAAGTACCCAAGCTATTTTCATCCCCTTAGTCATGGTTATCTTGCTTTCACTGCTATAGGCGAGAGATTACGATTGATCGTAGTAACAAAAATATCAGACAAACAATCGAGCAAAGCATCAATTTTTACAGTGGTTTGGCCAGAATATGCCGATGTACATTGTCTTTCTTCAGGTGATACATGCTTTTACAAGCTGAGAAAAGTAACGGTTTAGATGCTGGAGATTCCTTTCATTCTCTAACACCTTTTCCATCCACTGTCGACAGAATGTAAGCTCCATTGTGGAGATCATTATGAACAACAAATGGTCCATCTTAAATTAGATCTAGTGAACCTGGATGGGGAAAGACTTTCTCGTGAATAATATCTCTTTCTTGTAACTCTTGGGGCATCACCTTAAATTTGTATTGCTTATGTGCAGTGGTATTTAAAGCAGTGTTATTCCTTCTTTATTTAATCAGGTCTATGAACATGCTGAGAAACTCCTCGTTTTCTTCCATATTATATGTGTCCTATTATGTGAACGGAAAACTGTTACGACCAGAAGCATGGTCTTAACCCCGTATGCTTAGGGCAAATAGAATATGTCATGTTGCTATTTTGTAGGAGGCTTGGTAGGCCTAGAAAGCCGTGGGTAATTTGTCAACCCACACTCCTTTGGATTTATCTAGTTTTTCCTTAATTAGTGTTTGCAAGATTTTGTTGACAGCTTCAACCTGTCCATTGGCCTGGGGTAACTCTTGTCATGAGTCAATCCATGTTAGGCTTTGAATGCATTTATTCTTTGGGTTACTCAAGCTAGATTTGTGCCTCGATGCCCGGCTGGTATGTCATTGCAAGGGGAAGAGGCGGTCGTCGGCGGTGAACTGCCCAGGCTGGCATCCTTATTCATGCCTATCTTATTTTCACTGCTACCAACATATGCTTGTGATTTGGATTGCTAATCATAAAAGAAATAGTTGTTATAACAACATAGGTGTTAAGTGAATATAACTACATATGTGTTAAGTGAATATAACTACATATGTGTTGAGTGAATGCATTAGTCACTTGTCTCGATCAAAGGGAAAACGTAGTGTAGACCAAACCTACCACTTCGAAAGAAGCGCAAAGTACCAGGTTGTGTACTGGTTTAAGATGTTCTCTTAGATCAGAATTCTCGCTTTTCTACTGCGGGCCGAATGAGTTGGAATTGTGGAGCTTGGTCTTTCAAAGCCTTCTATATAAACTATTATGTCATCCAAGTTCTTGGCAAATGTCATTTCCATCGTTTCCTCTTCGTTACCCTTTGAGGTAACACCATACTAAAATGGATACCTTCTTTCTGATCGTTGATTATTCGAGCTCCGGAGGCAGAGAGTTATATCTCTTCCATATTGCTATAGCATTTGCACTGCAAGCTGTGCTAGCATCTTCCGATGACCATCTATCTGAACTCCTGACAGTGATGTTTTCTCATCTTTATGTGCCTTGCTGACCCAAAGGACAGGTCATGCGTAGTTATAAGGGCTAGTTTGATTTTTCTTTTTTTATTTCGTGTTGCTTGTAAGCACCCTCGGGTCGAGCAGCACATGCAATGGATTTACGAATCCTTCCTTCATCTTTTTCCAAGGGTGGAGATCCAATAGTAGATGGTAAAGCCCTGCAATAGCTTAAGATTGATTAGAATGAAAGAAAAGAAATTATATAGTCCTTGTTTGTGCCCCCCTTTATCAGCAAGTGTGGAGATCTTGGCAAGTGTCTAGAGGGTTAGGTTAGCCGCTTATAAAGGTTTTTTATGGGCACTCAAAAATTTTTGTTTTCCCGGAGGGTAGAATAGTAACTCTTGGTCTTATCTCCTTCTCTTTTCATATTTATTGAACATATCCCTAGGTAAGGAGAGCTATTGACATTATATGAATCATGTTCGGTACGCGTTGGATTGGTGATGTCTTCGTGCATGATAGGAGTGACGAAGTGTTATGCTTGTCATATCTAGACTTTGAGTATTCAATCATCATGACTTCTATCTTCAAGCTGTGATATTTTGATCCATCGGTAGGATCCCAATTATAGTACTTTGATTTGATGCTGGATGGAAAAAGAGCCGTACTTGGGGTTCATTTGGTTACGTGGAATGCCTCATTCGTTCTCTAAACTGGGACTTTCCTTGTATTATGATGTTGAGGTTGAATACTTCTGTCTGCCCTAAGCATGTCCAGAGTTTACCCATTATAGCTTTATGTTAACAGTGAAGTGTTTACCGATTTCAACCATAACCACGTGTAATGTACGTTCGATAATTTTTAGCACCGGGAGGTTACTAGACTAGCCTTCCTTCTTTTGCACATCTAGATAGTTGTTGATTCTTTGCAGCGGAGTTCTCTCACTTTAGGCGGCATACCAGGAAGTTGTTCTCCTTCCCTTCCTACATAGTTTGTACTTTTTATGAGAGATAATTAAATTTTCGAAAAGGATTCGGAGGTTTCATAGCTTCGAATGGTTGATGGTTCAATCTTAAAACAAAGGGAAAATCTTGAGATAGGAGGTATAACTTCTCAATCCAAGAAATGGTGATTACAAACTTGAAAAAAGAAAAGAGAAAAACTCTAATTTCAAAGAGACGATGACTTTAGATCAGGAGAAATGATTTAGAGTTTAGAGGGAGAAATGGATTTTCTTAGGACCGTAATTTTATATTTCACTAGGGGAGTAGATTCCTATTGAACAAAAGAGGAAGATAGTTTTCCTATGTTAAAGAAGCAATGCTCACGGATGGAAAGATAATTAGATCTATAATGATTTTAGATTAAAAAATTACTAAGTGTTTCTTTTGGTCAAAATAGTGTTTTTATCTAAAACGAGAAAAAGAAGATAGAATGATTTCAAATCTAAGAAATAAATACATGTTTCTTTTTGGTTGAGAAACGGTGTTTGCAGATCTGAAAGGAGATATAGTGATTTCAGATCTAAGAAGTGAATACATGTTTCTTGTTGGTTAAGAAGCAGCGTTGTAGATCTAAAATAAGAGAAAAGAAAGTTAGAATTTTTTTTATCATCAAGGAATAGTGATTGTAGATACGGAAAGAGAAATAGATTTTGTCAAAGTAACGGTTTTAGGTCTGGAAGATATAGAGTATTTTAATCCAATAAACAACGATCTTAAACAGAGAAAGTAAGAAAAAGAGAATCTCTCATGCCAAGGAGATAGCGATTTTAGTTCTGAAAACAAAAAGGTATAAATTTTATTGAAAATGCAATTTCGGATTTCAAGACTAGAAATAGGTTTCTTTTGTGAAAGAAAATAATGATTCAAATCTAAACAGAGGAAAAAATGGGTTTCTTATGCCAAGAAAACATGTTTTTGGATTCCAAATGAGAAAAGAGAGGTTGCTTGATTTTAGATCCAAAGATGGGTGCATGTTTCTTTTTGGTCAAGGGACATGTGTTTGTGGATCCGGAATAACAAAAGTAATATCTAAAGAATTAAGATCAAAGAGATGACATTCTTTTTGCCAATAAACAGTGTCTGTTGATGGAAAAAGTAAGATCTAAAAAGTGGACAAAAGAATTTCTATGTAGTAAAATGGATGTTTAGATCTGAAGAGAAAAGGAGGATTTTTTGCTTTATGTAAAACAGTCAGGGTAGATCTAAAAAGAAACATAAATTTCAGATCTCAGAAAAGGAGAGAGAGTTTCCTAAGAGAAGAAACAATATTCTCCAGTCAGAATATTAGAAATAGTAGGTTCCAAAATAAGAAAAAAAGTAAACAAGAGAGAATTTCCTTCTAAAAAAGGAAAGTTCAGTTCTTAGTGAAAGCATCAAAATGTTTGCATAAAAAATGGGCAAACAATCAAGTTGTTTTTGTAGAGTGGTAATTGTAGTATATAGCTATTGTTTGATGAAAAATAGTTGCGGATGTTTAAGGTATAAAATCAGTAATTTGCAATAAAGAATATGTAAATAACTTAAATGTAAAAAGACATAAAATTTATAGTGGTTCGGCCTGAATGTGCCAACCTCCACTGTTCCTCTTTTATTATCCTTTACAATTCTGATTAGAAGTAAAAGCTTTTTATACGAGTAAAGATGCTATTAGAACTAAGATTTTTCCCTCTTGAAGTGGTCTATCATTGTTGCTGAAAGCTTCGCTCTTCAGCACCCTCCCTTTTTATGATGCCTTGTGATTGGTATTTATAGAATGAAGATATGAGGAGAGGCAGTTGAGTATATAGTATTTGGAATTTAGTTCAACCTTACTTCCTCCAAGATTTGGTTAAACCTTCCTTACATGATTGTCAAGCTATTACACTTGTGACGACCGCCACACACCTCCAAGAACCCTGGAACACGTCATGAAGAAACCCTCGAAGTATTGTCGTGCCGTAACGAAAATCTCCAAAAAAAATTAGATCAGTTATACCAGAGTTGAGCCCCAAGGAAACCTTCAGCCGACTCCAAGCAGTATTACTCCCAGCCGAATCAAAGAAAACCCTTAAATTTCTCATGCCCGATTCCAAGCAACCACTAAACCAAAGTTTTGGTTCAGTCAATGGGTTGACTCCAAGCAGACTTGAGATTTTCAAGCCTCGACTCGCAGCAAGCGTCAAACCAAAGTTTTGGTTTGGCAATCCATCTGACTCCAAGCAGACTCCAGATTTTCAAGTCGGACTCCAAGAAAGCGCCAAACTAAAGTTTTGGTTCGACAATCCAGCCGACTCCAAGAAAACTCCAGATTTTCAAGGCCCGTCTCCAAGCAAGCACCGAACCATAGTTTTGGTTCCGTAATCCAACATACTCCAAGTGGACTCAAGATTTTCAAGGCCTAACTCGAAGAAAGCGTCAAACCAAAGTTTTGGTTCGGTCATCTGGCCGACTCCAAGCATTTCAAGCACCGACAACAAGCAAGCGTCGAACCAAAGTTTTGGTTTGGTAATCTAACCGTCTCCAAGCAGACTCCAGAATTTCAAGGCCCGACTCCAAGAAAGCACCGAACCAAAGTTTTGTTTCGGTCATCGGTTGTCTCCAAGCAAACTCTAGATTTTCATGACTTGAATCCCGGTAAACGCTGAACCAAAGTTTCGGTTCGATCATCGGGTTGACTCCAAGAAGACTCGAGATTTTCATGCCTCGACTCCAAGTAAGCACCAGAAATAATTTTGATTCGATCATCGGACAGGGGATCCTGGCTTACTGTTGGACTATCAACCTTGATGGCGGTAGAGCACCATAGTATCGACCCCATGAGACGATGGTGGACAAATCTTAAGATGATCATATCTCTCAATCCGTAGCTCGTATTGAGATGCAATTTTAACCTATGTCCATATCTTGATCTCGAGAATGCATCCAAACTAGTTTGAGCATGTTCCAAAACAATGACGATTTTACCCCTGATGTCTCATATTCACCATGTAGTGGATGAAAACGCCCACAACGGCTTTCAATTTATTAAATATAACTTTTATATTTATAATTAGTTAAATTGTTTAAATAACGAAATAATACAATGAATATATATATATATGTATGCATGTATATATAAATTATAAATTATAAATGTTATAATAATTAAATGTATATATATTATATGTATAAAGAAAACGAGGGTTAAATAAATAAAAATCGCCGAGACTCAAGGGAATATACACTGGGTGTAAATAAAAAATGTATGATATCATAAGTTATACTCATCTCCTTTAAATAATCAAATATATTCTATTGAATTATGAGATTTAATAAATAATGATCTCCAACATTTATAATATAAATAAGATAACTCAAATATCTATGGTCATTTGGCAATATCTGGCCATAGAATATTTATGACGATGTTTATATTATCCTTAAATAAGTAAGAATGTAATGTAACTTTGTTGAGCAACCTCAAGGGCCACATAACTCCCCTTAAGACATCGTAAAATGATGAGTTTAGAGTATCTAACGCATTTCATGATTTTTGAGCAACCTCATAGTCATGAATATGATCAGAAGCATTTTTAAAGTATATTAGTAGTTATATACAAGATATATTTAGATGATCAAGTACACTAACAACGAGATTAAAAGGATTAATTTCAAAGGAATTCCTTTTCTTAAATTGCACGTAATATTAAATTTTTGTGTTTGTTCAAATAATATTTTATTTATACTAAAACAAATTTAGTATTTCAATTAATAAAAATGATCCGAAGTAATTTTATTAAATTTAATTGATTAAAATATTTTTCATTAAAATAAATTTATTTCAAATTAAATTTAAAATTAAATTTTTAAATTTTATTTAAGTTATCATTTTCAAGGGGCATTAATGGGGTCTAGGGTTTCACTTTCTTTTTCTTCACTATTTCTTTTTTCCCCTTTCCCTCACCCATCTCTCCTCTACATCTCTTCCTCCTTCACTCCGATAAATCCTAGTTTTTCTTATTATTTCCTCCTTTCGTGGTATTTCTTCCTCTCTCTGTGTTACATAGGCCTACCTCACGATTGTGGTTTTAATTCCAAATCAGTGTTCACTGAGAGCTCAACTATCAAATCTTGTATGTCTCCATCGATCCTCCCTTAGGCCTCTGCTCATTGCAATTGGTTTTCCTAGATCTACTAAATGCTTAGTTGCCGCACCTCTCTGTTGCCATGTAATGTGGCCCGAACTTCAAAGTCTATGCTGTTGAGGTTTCATTTGTAGGTTCGTCTTGTGCATCAAGGTTTTGTGTGCATGTAGGGTAGCTTAGGGTTTTTTAAAGTTGGCAGTTTTCTGGCATAATGCTTTGTACTGATGTTTAATTCGTAATTGTTCGTTCTAGTAGTTTAAATTACATTGTATTTTGCTGCTGTGGGCCACTTGGATGCTAAAGCCTTACCTATTTTCATTTCCACCAGCTTGCTCCATAAACACTATCATGTGTAGCTAGTGTGAGTCGCTTTTGGTAGGTATTTTTGTGCTTCACGCGTAATTTAGTTGATGTTTCTTGGCGGGCTTGTTGTACCTTAATTTACTTCTACTATTCTCTCTACTAGATCAATGTCATGAATATGGGTGGTCTACATGGCTACTCTTTCTGATATGTTTGCTCTTGGATGATGTATGATTCTGCTTTAATTAATGGTTAGTGTCTTATGACATGTATTATCCATCTAGTAAAGCTTTAAGGTCAAGTAATTTTTGTTTATTGCAATATTTGGCCTCTTGATTTTGGAGATCTCTTCATTTGGTATTTACTGGCTTCCTTTTTGGTCCCAGTAGGAAATTCAGGTAGCTCTACTCTACCTATGCAATTTTTTAGGTATAAGCTTATGTAATATTTGGAATTTGTTGTGCATCTCTTATTCCTTTTGGAATTGCAATCTATGGGCATATATATGAATATTATTGGGTCTTTTGTGTTATGGTGATTTTAGTTGTAATTAGTAGGTATTGAGGTGCTTATCCCTAACACCTGTGCTTTAATGTTTTGTAGGGATGGGCGGTCTACCTAAAAAATGTTTGGGCTATCAATCAAGCCTTATTGGCCGTTTATGCACACACACATATATACGTATAAACACATATACATATAAACATATATACATATATATAGTATGCCTGTATGATCTTTAAATCATACAATATTTACATCAATAAAATTTTATTTGAAACATGTCATGATATCCTTATTCACAATATAAACACCAAAACAATATGCATGCACACATACATAAAACTGGAAGTCCATGGGAAAAATTGACAACTTTTTCCCCGTATACAATAAGATGACTAATTGATATTATATATATATATATAATATAAAATCCTATATGAACATGAAACACGATACATGTTTAAGTTGGCCATTTCAATATCAATGATAAATGTGTATACATATAATATTCATTTAGAATATACGTATGCATGTATATGTTAAATCAATTTTTTTTTCAACTTCCAATAATTTGAAAGATGTATCATTAAATTAAATTTCCAAATATACTCATAGTCAAAATAAAATTGTTTAAAATGTTCCATGTTCAAGCCATATTCCATTTATGTGCAAATAGCATAAAATTTGAGTACATATGCATTGTCCTTTCTCCATTAGTCAATAGGTCAAAAGTATAAGTCGTTTAATTCTCGTAGTCCAAAATGTTAAAAAAAATTGTGCTAAGAAAGGGAAATAGGAGAGAAGCTCCTTCTTAGGCGGTGGTAGGTCCCTATTTATTGTAATTGGAGAGAAGCACAACTTGCTCGTATTGATTGATTAAAGTTGACACAATTTGATGAATTTCAAAAATGGATGGTCTTGATGGTGCCATATGTCATAAACCTAGGATTCGCGTACTTCATGTGGGTTTCAATCTTGGTCAGGGCATTATGACAAAGGTGGCATGGTTGTATATGAATGCTTTGAAGTCTTTATTAATACAGTAGCTATTCTTATAGTCTACCTTTTGTATTAAATATCTCTCACATCTCTTCTCTTTCTTATTACTGAATTGCTTGCTTGATGAGAAACAACCAGTACACTCTAATTAATATATCTCATTATAGTATCGTTGCTGTCCCCATTTCATTTAATAATTTTCCCCAAACTAATAACATCTTTTCATACATATTTGATAGCTCTTTTATATAAATAACAGCTCCTTATATTGGCAATAACTCTTTGTATCAACAATAGTTCAACTATATTTTTTTGCTCATGAAGCTTTTTCCTTTCGATAACTTATAACCTTGTAATTCAATTGCTCCATCCCTTGACTTTTGACAGCTTGGCATCTTGACAGGCGGTGGCTTCCATTTCTTGACACCCGATAATTTATTCATTAGCACTTGATAGCTTTATTCCTTCACATGCGATAGCTTCCATTTCTTAACAGTCAGTAGCTCTATTCCTTTGCATGCAATAACTTCATTTCTTTACATCAAATAGCCTCCATTTCTTTACACTCGATAACATTGTTCGATGTTACTCGATAGATTTATTCATTGAAGTTTTTGCCTCATAACTTCTCGATGGTTGTATGCCTTTATTTCTTAAATTAAGGGTATAGCAATATATATATATATATATATAGTTAAAAATAAATTTACTTACTGTATTAAAAACTTGAAATGAATTATATATATAACCTATTTTATTTTTGAAAATTCAAAATATTGGCTTATTTATGTTTTTAACATCTGGCTGTTAACAATTCGAACAAAATAAAATAATTTATTTATTGGAGACCATGTCTGGAAAAATTTAAGTTTTTGAAATTGAAATATTTTGTTTAGGTAAAATATTTATTTAAAAACTACATAAAAATTATAATTTGATATGAAATATACATACATACATATGTGTATTTAATATCCGAAAGTATATATAAAGTTATTTATGTGTAAATATTATGATTACACATATATGAGCATACATACATACATCTATGGATATACATTATCTTTTATTTATCCGCAACGACGAAGAATTTTAAAAAAAATTATTTAAATATATATTTTATACCGAAACGCCATTTAAAGCAAATATATTACATATATACCTACATAAAATAGGCATAGTCTGAATTTCTAAGCAATAACAATATCCTCGGTTCTCAAAAAATCACGTAAATTATAGATTATACTACATGGTGTGGTGCTTTAAACTAGAAATGAATTCCAAATATATCAACAAAATATGATTTTGATAATTATACCATAAAGACTCTAATCCATTGGCTGCAATTGAGTCCCTAAAAAGAAGATCAATACTGTTAGAATTTTAAAACGTAGTATAGAAAGGAAATAATTTCATTAATCATAAAGGTTAGAAGAGACAAGTTACATATATTAACCAGAATGTTGCACGGTCGGTGGGAGTAATAACATGGTTCATAGTTTTTTAGGATTTGACTCGAGAGCTCATTCAAGAATGGCATCAAACAGGCAGAAGAGTTGAGCAAGTACTTTAGCAGAGGTGTCAAATAGTTTTATTCTTAACCAAACTACATAGGAAGCATGTGTCCTATACGAAATAAAATTATAAGGCACTGAAACATTTTTAATACTGTTAGAAAATAAAATTCTACTATTTTTTAAATTAAGTACTTATGTTTGTCATCCCACTATTTGGCCAAAGCCAGGATATCAACCAATTGATGGTTATCAGGGTGTGAGATCGTTCAAAAACCAAGCTATGATCGATACCTCCAAAGTTGGACCGAGCTCCAATCGAGACGAGATCAACGAGAAATGATACACAAGGCCTGGCGAGGCTACACTTTAAATTGTAGGTTAATTGGAGTTCATGTGCTCAAGTTATAGATGGATCAATATTCATGGAAAACCATTTTGTATCGATACTTTCGTATCGATCGATATGGATACGAATGTGCACAACTCAACTCGCTACTCAGGTTGGGTACGGTTCAATAATTATGGATCAATGGATATAGGTTGATGGATGTGGATCAATATTTTCATATCGCTATAATTCATACCGATCAAACGACATTAGGATGGATATGATTATAGTGAACTTTGCATCTTGTTTCGGATCGATTAGGAATCGTATCGATTGAAGGCGGCGTCAGATCAATACGAAAAGCATACTTCAACAGAGAATATTAGGTTGATGTAAAGACAAGGAAACTGGATGGATTTGGAGGCATATTTCGTATCCATCATGTTCGTATCGATCGATACGATAGAAGCAGTCAAGATGAAGTGTAAAGCATGGATCACCGAGCATCAAGGTTATTTGATAGATAGGAGATAATGGTTAAGAGATGATAGATACAAGCTCACTATGGGTCGGTCAATGATTGACCCCAAATGACTCTAGATTGATCATGTGGGCCCATCTGGACTTGAGAAGGAGGATTCCAAGATCCAAGGCAGATATTTCCAGCTCCACGCCTATAAATAGCACCTTCATTGCAACAAAAAGGGGGTCTTTTCTCTTGACTCCTCTTTGTCTTTTTATCTTTTTGCTAGACTTTACCATTTTTGGCTATTGTATTCAAAGGATTGTAACTGTAATCACAAAGGAAATAAAAGGATCAATTCCACGTGGATATAGGCCGGAGATAGCCGAATCACTATAAATTTCTTGCGTTCTGTATTTTCTTACTCATTTTACATTTTGTATTTCTTCATTTTCACTCTCTGCATCATCTGAATCTGAGATATGTGTTTGGATATTGAGGATTTGTGTGTAAACACTGTTGCTTTCATTACATTCGAAGTTTGTGACCATTTTTGGTGCAAACACTTTGGTGCTTTCAGTAAAAACTCTAGCGCCCGCTACTTTTGAAAAGGATTGGATCCGAAGCTATGGTTAGGAAATCAGCTAGAAGGACGTTATCAGAAAGGATTCATCAAGAGGGAAGTCAAGAGGCTTCCTCCGAAGCTGAAGCAGATCAGGCATCCATCAACATCACATGGGATGAGATGCATACTATGATGGATTCCATGCAGGAATGGTTGTTGAAAATGCAGGAGGAGACGATGAAGAATCTTCTCAAACAGTTTGGATAGGAAAGAGCAGTAGAAGCTACCGGAGCATAGAACCACGAAGCTGGATCAGAAGGACTCAATAGACAATAAGATGGAGCGGTCCAATAGGGGCAGCCCCCAATCAGCAAACATCAACCAATTTTGATAGATCTAGACTCGAAGGCACACCCTCGTGTAATGCCGGACCTGCCTTGGAGATAGCACAACATGAAGAGTATGTGCCCGATTTCCCTCGCGGACTTGGGGAGAAAGCTGACAGGAATCAGGAACTTCCCTTGAATGAAAATGAAAGATTGGCAGAGATCATCAGACAAACCATACGTGGAGGATTAATGACTAAGGATATAAATGATGTGAAGAGAAGCTCATTCACCCCTAACATCAGAAATGCAAGGAACCCGCCAGACTTCAAGCTACCCACGTTGGATACATGCGACGGAAAGTCGGATCCAACCACAATACGATGACATACATCTAGCACATGGAAGTCTTAGGGGCATCCAATAAGGTAATAACAATATGTTTTCTGTTATATCTAACTGACTTGGCTGCTCTTTTGGTTCAGGCAGCTATATAATGCATAAGGACATGGACTATGCTTGTTGAACAGTTCTTGAGGCAATTCAGGGTCCACGTCACAAGGTCCAAAAATGTTATGACATTGGCGGCACTAAAGCAGAGGACCGAAGACTCCTTGAAATATTTTCTGACCAGATTTAACGCAGCATCGACACTGGTGGATCGGCCAGATCCATCCATGGTACTGATGGCAGCTGTATTAGGAATAGCCGACAACACAGGATTCATGGATTCATTAGCATGAGATCCAACACAAAACCTCAAGGAATTTTACCACGAGGCAGATAGGTTCTTGTAGGAAGAATATGCATGGGCCAAAAAGCGAAATGCCAATGTTACTTAAGATGAGGAATCATTTAGAAGAGGGTCCAAGGAAAGCAATAGAAAGAGAAAAGCTGTTGGTAGCTCCGATGTACCGAGACAACCTAAGAGGGAACCAAGATTCTCCTCCGACACTGAGCTGACTCAAACTTCCAAACGAATATACTTAGAAACCTAGGGGTAGGTTCTCTTCCACAAGCCGATGAGGTGAGAGCCCATCGATAGTGAAAGGAGATTGAGAAGAAATTGTGTGTTCTATGAGTTAAATGGGCACAATACAAATGATTCTAGGCATCTGAATGATGTAATTAAATATCATGTTAGAAATGGCTAGCTATCATAGTATGTAAGAGCCCGGAGAGCAGAGGCAGAGTAGGCACAACCCCCGCCTGCACCATTAGAAAATAGGAATAACCCTAGATCAGGGTCACGCCTTGTCATCAGTTGAACGTGATGATGAGGGGCAGGTTTAGGACTTGAACCTTGACCACTTAATAGGTTTTTTCATTATGCTTCACCAATAAAATGGCTAAGTCACTTACACATGTACGGGACAATGAACAGTCCCTAGGCATGCTCTGAGATGACGACAAACCATCATGCCTCGAAAGGCGCACCACTGCACTGCTTGGATATTGGTTTCCTTTATTTTATATGGACATTCTAAACTCTATTTATTTATTTGATTGTGAGCCCATTCGAACGTGGAATCTGATAACGATAATCCCAAAATCTCTCCCTGAGAAGAGAGGTAGAATAATGTAAGCAAGCCCCCTCGTCAGAAACAACGAGTGGATTGTAACTATCTAAAGACATGAACGACACTCGATCTCGAACGATCACATTTCGCTTTGAACAAGCATTTGATCTCGAATAGTGACCATCCGCCATGAACGGTACTCAAACTCGAACGATCACCCTCTGGTTTGAACATCACTTGACAACGAACGATCATCTTCTGCTTTGAAAAATCCTCGATCTTGAAAGATCATTTTACATCTTGAACGACATCCGATCTCAAACTATCATATTGCGCTTCGAACAGCATTTGATCTTGAACGATTATGTCATGCCTTGAATGGCACGCGACCTTGAACGATCTCACCTCGTTTTGAACGACACCCGACCACGCACGGCCCTCATCATCGCGAATGACCACCACTCATCTTCTAATGAAAACTCTGTCTTGAACGTCCTCATTGTTAACTAACTATCTTGAACGGCCATGAATGGTGATCTTAAGAATCACTGAATTGAATTACAGGTCACAGGTTTACAGCAATTCAAAACATGCCTTCCTACTGCAAGGAATGTTTGGGAAGGAAAATGTTATCCCACTTTTTGGTCAAAGCAAGCATATCAACAAATTGATGGTTATCAGGGATGGAGATCAATCAAAAACCAAGCTATGATCGATACCGTGAAAGTTGGACCGAGCTCCAATCGAGGCAAGATCAATAAGGAATGATACGCAAGGTCCGATGAGGCTAACATCGAATTTCAGATCAATCGTAGTTCACGTGCTCAAGTTATGGATGGAACAATGTTCATGGAAATCCATTTCATATCGATACTTTCGTACCGATCGATATGGATACGATTGTGCATAACTTAACTCGCGACTCAAGCTGGATACGGAACAGTAGTTATGGATCAATGGATACGATTGATGGATGTGGATCATTTCTTTCGTATCGATATAATTCATATCGATCAAACGACATCATGATGGATATGGGTATAGATAATGCACTTTCCATCTTGTTTTGATCGATTAGGATTCGTATCGATCCAATTCATATCGATTGAAGGAGGACTTAGATCGATACGAAAAGCATACTTCACCAGAGCATATTGGATTGATGCAAAGACAAGGGCATTGGATGGATTTGGAGGCATATTTCGTATCGATCATGTTCGTATCGATCGATACAAAAGAAGCAGTCAAGATGAAGCGTAAAGCATGGCTCATAGTGCCAGACTCGAGGTTATATGATGGATACGTGATGATGGATATGAGATGATGGATATAAAATCATCAGCCTACACTTGCAAACTCGATTTTTGATCGATCATATCTCATAATCTACAACTCCAAATGCAATGAGATTTTCACAGCAAGTTTCACAACACATAGGGAACACCCAGGATCGATCGTAGCTCAATTGGAGCAGTTTATGATCGATATGAACTCACTATGGATCGATCAAGGATAGATCCCAAATGACTCCCGATCGATCATGTGGGCCCATCTGAACTTGAGAAGGAGAATTCTGAGATCCAAGGCAGATATTTCTAGCTCCACCCTATAAATAGCACCTCCATTGCAACGAAAAGGGGTTCTTTTCTCTAGGCTTCTCTTTATCTTTTTCTCTTTTGGCTAGACTTTGCCTTTTTTGGTATTGATGTTCAAAGGATTGTAACTGTAATCACAATATAAAGGAAATAAAAGGATCGATTCAGAGTGGACGTAGGCCGGAGATAGTCGAACCACTATAAATTTCTTGTGTTCTTTACTTTCTTGCTCATTTTACATTTTCTATTTCTTCATTTTTACTCTCTACATCATCTCGATCGGATATCTGTATTTGGATATTGAGGATTTGTGTGTAAACGTTGATGCTTTCATTACATTTAGGGTTTATGACATTTTCTGGTGCAAATAGTGTTAAAATTTGTTAAAGCATAGTTGTTTAATTCTTGTTGAAAGATTTGATAAATAAATATGTTACACGTAATGTAAAAGTTATGATAAGGCTATCCCAAATATACAAAACACCATATTATCGTGTTTTGTATGGCATAAATGATATATCATTTATACATCAGCAATATGGAACGTCTTGTACATTATGTTATGTGGTGTATTAGATCTTACTCAAACACTTAGTGTAATAGGCGAATGTCAGACATAAGGTAAAATCACGAAATGGTAGTTAAGAGTACTCTTAAACGAAATACTAGAGAAATGCATATAAATATAAATAACTCATTGTAAAGGAATGTTGAGACTCGAACTTCATAAGTGATATCAAATTTTGTAAATTCATCTTACATTCATGTTCTACCTTAATTAAGGAGCTTCAAGTTTGAAATTTCGTGAAAAAGAAGTTGTGGCAGACACAACTGAAGAGGCTAAGTACATTACCTTGAGTAGTGTCACGCTCAAAGAGGTATACATATCCGCAAACAAATAATAAAGCTATGAGTGATTCACATGAATGAAAATCAAATAATGTATTATGATTTAAATTATGCAATAAATATTACAATGTGAACTGTTAGCTTGATAAGAAATCAAAGCATTTCTCCAAATGAACACATAACAAAATATTTTATCGATGATGGAAGTATATTCGAAAAATAGATACAAAACAATGATATCACATATCTATTCACTAAGGCCAATCTTGGTTAAGTATAGGTTGACCGATCGATGATATAGGCAGAAGGCACCATAATTGGCTCCAAATGTAAGTGGGAGATTGGTAGAGTTAAGGGTGTGACCTATGGACAAACATGTAATTAATTATGTAACTTAGCTCTTATAAGACAATATTATTGGAACACATGTAAGCATCTTATTTTTTTCTTTTATATATATATATATATATATATAGTTATATAGAGATATAAATTGTTAATGAGAATTTTTGTCTTAGAAATAATCAAATAATTTTTTTTGAAGTAATATTATAAGGGAAAATATTCAAAATCCTATGAAAGCTCACTATCCAATTTGCCAAGCAATACATTCCAATTTTAACACTAAAAATTGAAAACATAAAGTAAAGTACTGACAGTTGTAAATGACGCGGGTAATTTAAGTGATATGGATGTTAATGAATTCTACATCCATGGGAAAAATCATTATCTTCTCCTATCATTGTTAATACCGGTGAACAAATGGCAGAGAGTACAACTTTATTTTTATTGTCCAAAAAGGGAGTATTGTCTGAAAAAACTCTTTTCTACTCTAGTTCCCTATTCATTTATAGTATACATAGACTCATACGGATCGCTAACATCCACCTTCCACATTTTTGATTTCATCTTTTGGATTATGCCACGTGTCGATCATCCATCCTGCTTATATACTGCATATGGATGTTGACATGGTCTTCGACGGGAAATTTTGATTTGAGTTAATGGATTTCGAACTTGGGCAGGAAGCTAGAAATTGAAGCGGGGAACACAAATTTGAATAAGCCATGATTTGATATGGGTATTTATCTATTTAAGGCCATGAAAGGTTTAGCAGTATTGATTTTTACTCATTAAGCTTTTTTATGGGGGTGCAACTATAGTTCAGATCATTGCTGAATAGCTTTAGTAGGGTCCTTGTATGTGCCTACGCTTCGAGATGGCCATGCAGTATTGTTTACTGAATTGTTCAGCTTTACTTTGTTTACTCTTGTCATTGTGCTTTGTTGTTGTTTTGGATGGAGCGGATAGGAGTGCTAGCGTAGTTCTCAATGGTCCATTTTTTTGACGGCGAAGTTATGAAGTGATTATAAACATGCAGTTCCTCTAAGTTAGGGGAAGTTTCTTACTATGGCTATGCCTGCATACGTGGACGTCTTGTTGCTACGTTTCTTCCTTCAAGTCTTTGTATTTGTTGGGTAATACTTCTTTCGAATTGCGACATAATTCTGTCACGTCAATGTCAAATAGGATGGCGGTGCACCTTATTGCTTCAATGTTAATATAAGATTGCGGCCCAGCCCTGCCACTTTAATGTTGGATTAGAATTGTAGTGCATATTTATTGCGTATAGTTGCTTTAATGATTGCTCTACAGCTCTATACCGTAAGTGTACCTTTTAGTGCTGCAACAAAATCTCCACATCTTATTTTTACTTAAAGATTGTGCCACAGTTCCAACTTGTTAAGGCTTAACTTTAGAACTGAAGCATAGCCTTCATATTTGGTACTTGAAGGCTGTGCCTAAAAATTTCTCAGTGAAGTAAGTGTTAGGATTGCAGATCAATCCCTATACTTTGTGGCTACTTCCAGTGTCATAGTGCCGAAGCTTAACTCAATGTAAATGGCAGTTTTTGTGTTTTACCACTATCTTAAAACTTTGGCACAGTACTATCTAGACTTTTGTAACAACTTGTTATTAAAAGAAATTAATTTATAATTAAATGATAAATAATGAATTTATCTTGGATTTAAATAAGTAGTTAGAGTTATGTTGGAAACTTTGGAATTAAAAAGAAATATTGGATTGAAAAGAATAAATTTATTAATATAGTTTTCGAAATATGTTGGTAAATGATTTAAATAAAATAAATTAAATATTATGGAAAATTGATTTTACAAAATAAATAAAGTTGTAATTTATTGAATAGTGATATCTAAAAGAAATGATTTTGGAATAGGGATTATGTCTTTTATTTCATAAAGTATACAAAAGAAGAAAGGAATGAACAAGAAAGGAGGAAAGAAGCCAAGCCCAACTTGCTCACTAAACCCAAAACCAAAATCTTGTTATTTAATGTCTCATTCTCTAGATACTTCCATTTCTTGATGCTTCCAACGCAACTATAAATAAACCCCAGGCCTAAACATTTAATCATTCGGAAAATCATCTCCATCCCCAAAGCCTTCCACTTTATAATTCAAATGAAAATTCAAACAAAATTTATAAATTAAAATAGTTTTAAATCCTAGCTTCTCAACATCTCTACACCAATTTGTAATCAAGTAATTAAGTGTTAAATCATCAATTTGAAGAAAAGGGTGTTTACAGTGAAGAGTGGGAGAGCAGGAAGTAGGAGCATTGATGAATAAGTGAGGTTCTTCATTTTAGGTGAGTACCATTGCTCACAACTATGTCTGTTTGGTGTTATCGTGTTATGCTAGTGCAAACTAAGATGACATACATGCCTATGCATCAATATACATCGACCTTCATCTCTTGATTCATCTACTTGTAACCATGAACGCTGTAATTTTTTATCATATAGAAATTAGATGTGCATGGATTTTATTAAATCATGGCATAATGGAGTAAAGTAATGCAAAATTGTATGCAACAAGTAGGGGGAACAGTAGGTAGAAAAAAGGGTAATATATGATCGAAGTCGCACTAAAACAAGCAGCAAATTTCGCATGCCTCAGCTTCAACTAATTGACCCATTAGGGCCACCATTCAACTAGTGGGGTCAACCGGTAGTGGTGGTGTGATTCTATGCATGCATCTGTGTATGTTTATGCATATATGTAGAATTATGTGTACATGTGTATGTTTATATGATATGGGAGTTCAAGATATAGGCCGTGTTATGCGTATAAAATTTTGTGTGTGCATGTGTACATTGTTGTGCGTGTGTTGTATGTGTATTCTCCTATGTGTTTGTCTTAGTTAATCATATATATACACACACACACACATAATAATAAATACTTACATATTAGACATACTTAACACAATTATAAAGTCATGTATAAATGAAAATATTATTTATAAAGATTAATAAATAGGTAAAGAAATTCTAAATATATTATTGAATGTTATTCTAATACCAACTAACATTGTATATTTTGTTATAGAAAATTTTTATTATAATTTTGAGAATAAATTATACTTTTACTTTTGGCTTTACATATTTTTTATTTCTATGTGATGAGAAATTTGAATAAACGGCTTAGTGATACGGTCTAATACGGGACTTTATGCAACACTTTTCTAATTATTTATCGGATTTTCCATATAAAGATATCTAGTGTGGATCGAGTGTAGTTTATAAACATTGAATAATTATTGGAATAACATGCGGTGGTATAGGATACCTTTATGTTATTTGTTTGATTATTCATTGTAAGTAAATGTCACCCAAACAAGAATTACATATATATATATATATATTATATATATATTATATATATATGCAACTATACCCGTTGCAGTGAGTAAAGTATAGTCATGTGTGGACCAATAGTTGGAACAATGTGTCGGCATATGATTAGAGCTCTAATACTTCATATTCATGTGTTGACTTATATATATATATACACACACACACACACACGCATATATAGAACATTGTGGCTGCCTATGTCTAAAGCTATGTAAATTTATCAAGCATGAATACTACATGTCGTCCATGTTATCTAGCTCCCGTTATTTTATGGAGTAAACTAGATTGACTGGAATCCACCATGGTAGCCTGATCACAGTGTACGTGCCTCGGTTCAACGACACCGGTTTCTTATAGCCGTGTGTTAGTAGTGTGTAAAGCCGTTTATTGATGATGTTTATCCCCCGTTTGGCACACAGGACAGAAGTCAGTTACCATAGGGGCACATGTCGGTAGTTATGAACGAAGAGGCTACGTGCAGTCTAACCTATGGTGGATCATTATCGAGAATCTAAAGAGAGAGAGAGAGATAATGGGGATCAATGACTATAAGATCCATGCTAGATGGGCATGTGTCTCACGTTCGCCATTCACGTGTGTAGTTTCCTGGAGCAAGTTTGTCTGTCGGTCTCCTGTCTAGTTTTGTCTAGGTATGCAGTGGATTGGTACATATTATACACTATCCAATGAGTTGGTTATACTAGAGATTACGTATCTAAAGTATAGTCAGTACCCATTTTATCTATACTCTTGATGATCTGATATTTTAGAGATAACCTCCGCTTATTGATTATGGTTTGGATTCTTACTTATCTTTATGATTTATATGACGTTGGATATTATTTGGTTAATTTGATGGGCTATCTCATATTATATTCTGCGTTATATGATATTCTCATTCTATTTTGACATCCTCATGTCATTATATTTTTTAACGTTATAAATGGACAAAGTTTGACTTATGTGTTCCTTTTAATGCTCGAGTCAGTCGAGAGGCTTCCAATGCAGGTACTTAGAGTTTAGGGAGCTTAGTATGGACTTATGGAAGGCCAACAAGAGATATAAATGATACATTCCCTATATGTTTTTGTAGCCTCATTATTGTATCTACTATGTAGTAGTTAATGATGGATTATGTTATGGCTAGTGACTATCATCTTGTAGCCTAAGGATTTATGTATTGTGTGATGTGTTATATATTACATTTTATATGCTGCGTTTTGACTTTGTGTTCTCTGATATTACTATCACCTATGATTTTGTATTGTTCACACCAGAGGCATATGAGTTTATTGCTTTGTACCAAGACCGAGTACAAATATGGTAAGCAATACATTATTGAAATATGTACCGGTGTTAGTTTAAGAGAGTATTCACATATGTGCCCTATATCTCTTCATTCTTTGTATTACTCGATAGTATTACATAGTAATACTCTCGAGTAATATGGGTATAGAAGTGAGGACATTACAAAATTGGTATCAGGGTAGGTTTGAACAATACAAATCACAAAGAGGTACAAGTCATTCGCCTAGATGGACCTAGGAGACCTTGTCCTTTTGGGTAACAG
The DNA here is from genome assembly GCA_030765085.1 of Allium cepa. Classification (NCBI taxonomy): domain Eukaryota; kingdom Viridiplantae; phylum Streptophyta; class Magnoliopsida; order Asparagales; family Amaryllidaceae; genus Allium; species Allium cepa. The sequence continues at coordinate 475,409,671 of CM060931.1, forward strand.
ATAGATAAATTAAATATTACCTAGGTGAATATGATGTTTATAGTGTGCAGTAATCAGGGTGCATATTTATTCTTTGTGGTTGTTACACACACACACACACACACACACAGATATATATATATATATATAATTATTATCTTCGGATATTCTTAACCAATATCTCACTTCATTTCAATGAGAAATGGATAAACATTTTCAGTTCAAGATGAAGCAGGTTGGTCTTCTAGTATTAGATCTAGTGGAGTTCATATGACCACTAAACTGGCTTATGGAGCTGGTAAGGACCATCCAACAATCAAGTTCTTTCACAACTCCAAACTATCCCACTCCCTGATTTGATTTTTCTAGGCTATGTAGTGACAATGATGAACTTGAAGGAAAACCCATAGAGATCACGGAGGAAGTGATAGTAGTGTAGGCTGGACTAAAGGCGTTTGAACACATCTTCATATGTATGGGTGTTACTGATTAACAGAAGGTCTAGATAACATCAAGTCAGCCTCGGGAGAGAGCTTTAGACTGGTATGAAGTACTTGTAGCTGATACTGATGAATCGGGAATGACTTGGGATGATTTTAGGGGTAGATTTAAGAAGGAGTCTTTTCAGAAGCCAAGAAAGAAACAATGGTTTGGAAGTTTATTGACTTGATGCAGTGCACTAAGTCCATGGCTGAGTATGTAGCTGAATTCGAAGCATTGTCCAAACATGGTGCAGATTTTATTTGTACACCCATAAAGAAAAATCAGAAGTTTGTGTATGGTTTAAAGAAGACTATAAGGAAACCCCTTTTTCTTCAATTGTAAACTACTTGAAAGCTTATAGACACTGCCCTACGGCTTAAGGAAGAATAGAAAGGTAGCAGTAAAGAGGGAAGTCATAAGGGAAAAGCAGCTATTGGTCTAAAGCGTAGGTTTCCTTTCAAGAAACAAAGAACCAAATTTTAAAACAAGAAGATATCATGAGCTGCTACGTTTGAGTTTAAGAGTCCGGATAAAGAAACTAGGATGTCCTATAACTGTGGAGACCAAAGGCATTACTCGAGTGAGTGCACCAAACTTTGCATCTTTTCATTTTCAAATAAGTGCAAGATTTGCAAAAAGGACCTAATGAAGTTAGATATGCTATGCATGACTTGGAGCTACATGCTATAATGTTTGCATTGATGAAATGGTAGCACTACCTACTTGGGGAATGATTTGTGTTATATGTAGATCATAAATCATTGAAGTATCTGTTCATGTAAAAATATTTAGATATGAGACAATAGCGATGGCTAGAATTTCTAGCAGCCTAAGATTTGGATATCCAATATACTCCTGGTAAAGGGAACCGTGTTGCGAATGCATTAATTGGAAATTACCAAGCGGTATTCTCTATGATGATAGTCGAATGAATGGATTTAGAACTTTTTTCCATATGCAATATTCAGGACAAAGACTTAGATGTTGGTTCCAATGTGACGTTGGCTAGTCTTGTCGCTCGAGCATCTTTTATAGAGCGGATAGCCGATGCCCAAAGGTAAGATCTATCTACTTTCGCTATTATACAAAAATTGGACTTGAGAGGGAATAATGATGATCTTATCAGTTACTCCTCAGATGCACAAGGTTGCTTATGGAGAAAAGCTAGACTAGTCATGCACATGATCGCACATGATCTTATCAGCTACTCCATAAAGAGGTAAAGGATGATTTCCACCGACCATGTTATACCATTCATCCTGGAGGAAGAAAAATGTATATGGACATGAAGCGCCTATATTATTGGGAAGGGATGAAGCATGATATAGGAAAGTATGTGAAAAGTTATATGACCTGTCAACTAGTAAAGGCAGAACATCAAAGACTCAATGGTCTTCTACAACCATCGGAAATACCCCAATGGAAATGGGATTAGGTGAGTAAATTAGTAATCAATGATTCACTTATATATCCTTTAGAATAGTTTTAATTTAATCATTGTGATTCTAGGTATTGATGGACTTCTTGGATGGGTTACCATAGACTAGAACTGGTCACAATATCATATGGGTTATATTGGATCGATTAAACAAATCAGCATGCTTCATTCCCATAAGCCAACTCGAACCATACTGTAATTAGCCAAGTTACACATGAAGGAAGTAGTGAGACTTCATAGATTTTGTTGGTGTCACGAATAGTCACCAACACCCGATTGAATGTTGTTATCATGCCTTTTGGTCAAGGCTGGGATATCAACGAATAGGATAAAAAGGATGGAAACCAGCATTACAGATCTGTTGGAAACAAGGCTATGATCGATATCATTGACATTTGACCGAGCTCAAATCAAGACGGAATCAATTGGTAATGATGAATAAGGCTAGGAAAGCCTACATTTCTAATTTCAGGTCAATCGGACTTTGTATGCTCAAGATATGATCGATGCAAATCAAGGTAAGTGGTGGTTCGTTTCCATGGAAAGAAGTCTTGTTCGTATCCATCTAGGCATATTCCACTTTGCATCCATCATCCGCCGGCTTATTCGTGTCGATCTGCTTATGCTCATTATACTTCGTATCCATCAGGTAAGCAACGTTTCTTATCGATATCCATATCTACTTCGTATCGGTCGCCAACTCAATTCGTATCGATCAGCCAACGATCGATACCAAACACCACTAAAATCATCGAAACGAAGGATGTGAGGAATAATCGATACGAAACAACATCCAGGTCATCGATACGAAATGCATTGGTTTGTATCGATACAAAATGGTTACAAAACATCGATACGAAGAAGGGTGAACCATCGATGCGACATGGATACTCAAGATCTATACGAACAAAGCATGTAAATGTAGAAGAATCGGTCACTCGGCATGCAAAGTGGATTGATCCAAAACGATAGCACCACGTCATCAAACATCACGTTTCCAGAAGGGATGCAAACAGATTGATGCGAATAGGAAGCGATGCGAATTCAGTAGCCTTCAACAAAACCAAACTTTCATCGATAATAACTTAAAATCCACAAGTCCAAATGCTACAAAATTTTCACTGGAGCTTACACACAACCACAAGAATTTTCTCGATCGATCTTGACTCAAGTGGGAAAGATTTGGATCGATATGAATCTCGTTCGTATCGATCATGGATCGTGTCAAAATCACCAGAGACCGATTATGTGGGCCCACACATATGAGAGAAGGGGTCTTCCGAGATTTGGGCAAGATATTTGCAGCCTATGCCTATAAATAGTAGTCCAGGAGCTTAAGAAAAGGGATCTTCTAGTTCTTCTACGCCGCTACTCTGCTAAACTCCATTGTAACTCGATTATTATCAACTATATTCTTGTAACCAACGAGTGATTATAAATAAAATATCAACTCTTCAAATTAAAAGTAGGCTGGAGATTACCAAACCACTATAAACCTTGTGTCTTTACTGCATTCCTTTTAAATTTTGAGTGCTCTTCACATTTATTTTCTCTACATATTTTCTATCTGTGATATGTGATTGTAAACGGGAGTTTTCATCGGTAATTTAGTGTTTGTGACCAATTTTTGGCGCAAACATTTTGGTGCTTTCACTGAGAAACACTAGCGCTCAGGAATTCTAAAGCTTGGATTTCAGATTTGAAAGTTTAAGGACTTGGATTTGGAAAGCTGTAGCAAGGCAATCGACAAGAAGACAAAGTACTGACAGCATGAAGGGGGTCAGGAGGCTTCCTCGAGAGCGAATCAGGCATCGATCTTCATAACCAGAGCTGAGATGGAAACGATGCTCAAGAGATAAGAGGAGATGATGTAGAACCTACTTCCACAGCTTGGACAAGTTGGAGTGCAGAATCAGTGGAACACAACTGCAGGAGATGCTGGAGACAGGAATCGGAAGCACGGAGCAACCAGAGTTCAGAATGGAGCAGGACCATCTAGTGCAGCACTAGAACTAGGGGCACTCATCCAGAGCGTGATGATCCAATACCAGACAGAGTACCAGGTGGAGCCGAGCAACATGGCATTGATAGAGGAATGGATGCTCTTCCAGGAGAGCAGATTCTAGGATTCCCTCGTGAACCCGGGGGGCAGATTTGGGGCAATGGATAAGGACTATAGCTTGGCGACAACGACAGATTGGCGGACATAGTTAGGCGAGCCATGAGGGGCGGATTGGTGAACAGAGACTTGGAGGATATGAATAGGAATCCTTTTGCTCCAATGATCAGGCAAGATAGGAACCTGCCAGTTTTCAAATTGCCAACACTAGAGAGGTATGACGGGAGAACGGATCCCACTGTTCACTTGACGAGATACATGAGGCATATCGAAGTGCTGTGGGCATCGGAAGAGGTTATTGCACAATGCTTCCCTTTGTATTTGATAGACATTACAGCATTATGGTTCAGATAGGTGGAGAGTGGCTCTATTGGCATATGGACGGAGATGACTGAAAGGTTTATGAGGCAACTTTGAGTCCACATAGTCCGACCTAAGAATGTGATGACTCTAATGTCGATAAAACAGTGGAAGGGAGAATCGCTTAGGGATTTCTTAACCAGATTCAATGTGGCAGTGGCTTCGATGGATCGAACTGATCCATCGATGGTTTTGATGGCGCCAGTTTCAAGAGTTGTAGATAATTCAGATTTCAAGATATCGTTGGAACGGGACCCACCGAGGGATCTTGGGGAAAACTACCATGAGGTGGAAAGGTTCTTGAGGCAAGAAGATGCGCAGGCTGAGTGAGAAGGCAGAGAGGCTGAAGCTTATGCAGTGAGGGGTAGAGGTCCACCCAGGGAGGACCTAAACAAAGATGATAAAGGAAAATGAATGACAACGGTAGCACTTCAAAAGCCCATAGAGGGAGTCAAAATTTTCTTCTTACACAGATCTAGTTGAAAGTATGGAGAGGATTTACTTGGATATTCGAGGACGACTCTAGTATCGAAATCCAGCAAGAAGGGAACCTTCTGTATATGAGCGGGCATTGGAAAAGCGTTGCATATTCCATGAGCTAAATGGGCACAACACGAATGACTGCAGATATTTGAAGGATATTGTTGAGGATCATATAAGGAATGGTTATCTACAACAATATGTAAGGAATCGAGCTGTGGCAGTGGAACACGAGCGGCCACCGCCCACCACGAACGAGGATAGCACTGGATCAATGAATCGCCTGCTCGTCATCAACTAAATACATTTGTGGCATTGAATAAGTAATAGTGCTCAAAGTAATATGGCTAAGTCTCTTACATATGTATGGGATCGAGGACGATCCCTAGGCATGCTCTGAGACGATGATAAACCATATTGCTCGAGTCTATAAAATCCTGTTTTCTTTCTATTTTCCTACAAACTTTGGTTGCACGGACATTTGTTTAGTTTTCCTGTTTTTTTGGACTTTCAATTATTTAACTAGATTCTATAGCAAGTGGATTTGAATTAATGTAACAAATAATACAGGTCTCGCAATTACGGTCCTGACCGGAGAGGCGGGGCAGTAATCGCAAATAATGAGTCCCTTCACCAAAGAGCGATGGAATGGACTAAAACACAATATAAAATTCCTTGGCCGGAGAGCCAAGGACGGAGAATATAAAATTCCTTGGCCCGAGAGCTGAGGTTGGAGAATATAAAAGTCCTTGGCCAGAGAGCCGAGGATGGAGAATATAAAAGTCCTAGGACGAAGAATATAAAAGTTCCAGGCCGGAGAGCCTAGGCTGGAGAATATAAGAGTCCTTGGCCGGAGAATATAAGAGTCCTTGGCCGTAGAGCTAGGCTGGAGAATATAAAAAGTCCTTGGTGGGAGATCCAAAGCCGGAGAACATAAGAAGTCCTTGGCCGGAGAGCCGAGGCCAGAGAGCATACAAGCCCTTGACCGGAGAGTCGAGGCTGGAATAGGATAACGCTACCTGGTGAGGTCTATGGATTTGAAGTTAAACCCAGCGAGATCATGGATTCAGATTTCATCTTGGGATAAATGGGCCCAGAGCAGTACCGAATTTGGCAAAGGGCCTGATGCGATCTCTGATTTGGATATCAACCCAGAAGGATTATGGATTTGGTTATTCGATATGGAAAGATTAATGCTGGGTCGATGGATTCGCATAACTATAGAATTGGCTAAGCATGTTGTTACAGGACTTCGAATTGAACTTCGACTTAGAGCAGCCGTGGACTTGGACATGGCTATAGCACTTGAATAGGGTAGCTTGGTAATAGATTGGATTATGGATCGGATGGTTTGGCTATGGATTGAATATGGACTTTGGATGTTGGATTCGAAGCTATTCAAAACACGCCTTCTTGCCACAAATTATGCTTTGAGGGGAAAATGTTATCCCGCCTTTTGGTCAAGGCCGAGATATCAACGAATAGGCTAAAAAGGATGGAAACCAGTATTAGAGATCGGTTGGAAACAAGGCTATGATCGATATCGTTGAAATTTGACCGAGATCCAATCAAGACGGGATTGATTGGTAATGATGAACAAGTCTAGGAAAGGCTACGTTTTAAATTTCAGGTCAATCGAAGTTCATATGCTGAAGATATGATCGATACAAATCAAGGTAAGTGGTGGTTCATATCCATGGAAAGAAGTCTTTATCCCACTTCGCATCCATCATCCACTGGCTTACTCTTATCAATCTGCTTACGATCATTCTACTTTGTATCCATCAGGTAAGCAAACTTTTGTATCGATATCCATATGTACTTCGTATCGATCGCCAACTCAATTAGTATCGATCAGCCAATGATCGATACGAAACACTACTAAAATCGTCGATACAAAGGATGTGAGGAATGATCGATACGAAACAATATCCAGGTCATCGATACAAAATGCATTGGTTCGTATCGATACGAAATGGTTACAAAACATCAATACGAAGAAGTGCGAACCATAAATAGGAAAGGGATACTCCAGATCAAACGAACAAAGCATGTAAATGTAGAAGACTCGGTCACTCGGCATGGAAAGTGGATCAATACAAAAAGTAGTGCCACGTCATCAAACATCACGTGTCCAGAAGCGATACGAGCCGATCGATGCGAATAGGAAGCGATGCGAATTCAGCAGCTTTCAACAAATCCCGATTTGCATCGATTATAACTCAAAATCCATAGGTCCAAATGCTACAAAATTATCACAGGAGCTTACGCACAATCACAAGAATGCTCCCGATTAATCTCGACTCGATTAGGCAAGATTTGGATCGATACAATCTCAATCGTATTGATCTTGGATTGAGTCGAAATCAACAGGGACCGATCACATGGTCCCACACATGAGAGGAGTTTTCTAAGATCTGGGTGAGATATTTGCAGCCTACGCCTATAAATAGCAGTCCAGGAGTCTCAAAAAATGAATCTTTTGGTCCTTCTATGCCGCTACTCTATCGAACTCCATTGTAACTCGATAACTATCAACTATTATCTTGTAACTGGTGAGTGACTATCAATAAAATATCAACTCTTCAAAGTGGACGTAGGCTGGAGATAGCCGAACCACCATAAACCTTGTGTCCTTACTGCATTCCTTTTAAATTTTGATTGCTCTTCACATTTATTCTCTCTGCATATTTGCTATTTATAATCTATGATTGTAAACAGATGCTTTCATCGGTAATTAGGTGTTTATGACCAATTTTTGGCGCAAACAAATGTGAAAGCACCAATATCCAATAACAATATCCAAATAGAGAGAAGAACACAGATCACCGAATAAATCATATATAGTGGTTCGGCAAACTCTGGCCTACGTTCACACCAATAATCTTTTATTTATATTGTAAGATTACAAGTACAGTTGTTTTCTTTGCCTTAGAAATGTAATGGAGGAAGAGAAGATAGGGAAGAAGAAGAGCCAAACGAAAAAGGATCCTTCAAATGATGAAGCTTGTATTTATAGGGGAAAACAACGAAATATCTTCCTGAAATTTTGGTTGTGGAGTCTCTAGATCCACATGAGGTCACCCTATCGATCACATGCCCCACTTCCATCAAAATAACGATCGTTGTCGATCGTTTTTATTACTCCCCCTCACATGCGATCGATATGGTAGGTCCTACCATGTAATATCTTGTTATTCCCAAAGTTTCATGCATGGTTGACTTTTGGATTTTTAGTTATTGATCAATCATTGTTGATTTGTACTGCTAATCTAAGCGATCCATATCCATATCGATTCATGCCAATTGATAATGAAGAAGTTCCATATCTGATCTATATTACGGATGGATCATAGCCGATCCATTTTGGAGATGCATCATAGCCGATCCATAATGGAGATGGATCATAGCCTATCCATATTGGGGATGGATCATAGCTGATCCATTTTGAAGATGGATCATAAATGATCCACAATCGAGATGGATCATAGACGATCCATAATGGAGTTGGATCATTGCCGGTCCATATTAGAGAAGGATTATAGCCAATCTATTGTGAAAAACGATTGCACCCGATCGTTTTTTAGATGAAGTGTGAAATTCATACTTAGTCAATTCCAAAATTCTATTCACATGAATCCTTACGACTATCGTCTATAGTCTTATCTATAATTGATCTTCAATCCCAGTAAGAATCTCCCCGGGATTTCTGCCTTAATGATCTTGAAGTCTATTGGATTAAATCTTCCTGTGTACTACCTGGCCAAAAGGTGGGTCAAAATTTTTCTCCACAAAACATGCCTTTTTGTAGGAAGGTTTGTTTTGATTTTCCATAAATCCAAAATTCGAAGTCCATAATACATTGATAACCATATTATCCAATCCGAACCAATTTCGTTGGCAATCCAAATCCATGGTCTCTCTAGATCATTAGTGAAATCCATGACCATTCCAAGTCAATGTCCAATTCCGAATCTATGATCTTCCTGATTATTTTATCCAAATCCATACCCATTCGAAGCTAAATCCATTCCGTTCGAGGCTGATATCTAAATCCGTGACCTCTTCGAGTCGTTAGCCAAATCCAGGGCTGCTACGGGCCCATATTCATGTCCGCGACCACTCTGGGTCAACGTCCATATCCATAGCTGTTCAAAGTTGATATCCAAATCCATGACCTCTATAGGCCTTTGCCGAGCACAATCCATACTCGACGACCGGGTAAGCCGATCCTATCACTCTCCTATGAAGCGGCATTCTTCCTAACTCCGGTTCGGTGTCCCTAAACATTAAGCGATGTGTTGGCCTAAGTCCTAGGCCGATCGTGGTCTCTCCGACGCTTGCCGAGAATAATCCATACTCGACGACCTGAGTAGGCCGATCTTGTCGATCTCCGGCAAAGAAACCTACTCCTTGTCAGACATAATCCATACCTGACATCCTATTGAGTTTTATTCTCCGACCTTGGCTCTTCGGTCGAGGACTTAATCCGTGTAGGAGTCCATTTCGTTGCTCTTTGGCGAAGGGACGCACGCCTTGTTGTTACTGCCCCATCACTCTGGTTAGGACAATAAATGCATCATGTTTTATTTATCGTGGTAACATGGATTATAAACAACCTAATAAATATGAGTTCGTACATCCTAAAATCTTGAAAACTAAAAAAGCAAAAGGGTGCCTCTCCAGGAATGATCGTTTATCATCTCAAAGCATGCTTATGGACCGTCCTTGATCCCGTACATGTGTAAGTGGCTTGGCTACCTTATTATAGAGTTTATTATTATTATTACTATTACTATGATTATATTATTATTATGATGGCCAGAGTCCAAGCCCAGAAACCACCTTTGCCATCACGATCAGTTGATGAAGATCCATGACCCCGATCTAGAGCCATTTCTATATCCATTTAATGCAGAGGTGGTTGCTCATGTTCTGCCACTATTGTCTGATTCCTTACGTGTTACATCAGTCTGCGTTCGTCTATGGTGTGCCCATTAGTTCGTGGAACAGGCAGTACATCCCACACTTGCGCTTCCCCTTTGTGTGATCCCTCCTTGCCAGTTTTTGATAGAGGAGTTCCCCGTAATGTCCAGATAAATCTGTTCTAGGCTTTCCATCAAATTCGAGTAGGTCGAGAACTTTGGTTCTCACTCTTTCTATCGCCTTCCCATCATATCCATCATCCAATTTACATTTTCTTTCACCATTCTTATTAGCATCTCTTGATGATCCTTCGCTTTGCACAGATTTCACCTCTGGTTTACCGACTCATGCATCTTATCGCCCCAAGGACCTTTCTGCTTCATGATAAAATTCCCTAAGATCCATAGGTGGATCCCACACCAATGGACCCTCGAAATCCGTGCCATCGGCAATTCCTGATACAACTGCCGTCAAAACCATGGACGGATCTGGCGATCCACCGATGCCTCTGTGGCATTAAATCGTGTTACAAAACTCCTTAGAGACTTTTCGGTCTTCTGTTTTAGTGTTACTAGACTCATCGCATTTTTGGGTCTTGAGATGTGAATTCTGACCTGCCTTATAAATCTTGCGATCAATTCCATCCATGTGCCATTATAACTTCTCTCCAACTACTTAAACCACAACGCAGCTATATTTGTTAGATAAATGGAAAGCATCGTTCCATGACTTCCTTTGATGCCCTCAGTACTTCCATGGGCCGTATATGTCTCATCCATGCATAGTTGGGTCCAAATTTTCATATACTTGCAATGTTGGAGTTTAAAGTTCGGTGGATTCCTAGCATTCCTGATATTTGGAGCTTATGGACACTTACTTACATCCTCCAAATCCTTGTTTGCCAGTCCTCCTTGCATAGCTTGCTTGATCATCTCCACAAACATGTCATTGTCATCCAAAGATAGTCTCCTATCATCATTTTCGAACTGTCCCCCGAGTCAATGAGGGAATTCTGGAATGTATTCCTTCGAATGTGCTGTGAGAAATGCGGAATATGGATCTTAAGGCTAGGATTAACAATAGAGGGGGTGAATAGCATTAAAGGAATTATTATATCCTTTTGAGTTTTTTTAATTTGACCACAAATGTATGCAATATTCAGACATAGATATGATCACAGAATCAAACACAGATGCAGAAATAAAGTAAAAGCAGTAAAGGAAAGAACACACCAGACTTTATACTGGTTTGGAGTTACCCTACATCCAGTCCCGCACACAAGTACGGATTTCCTTTCAAAAGCAATTGTACAATTACACCCTCGATTTCAAGACAACGAGGTGCACCCTCCAGATTCACAATCCTATGGGTAGAGATACTTGATTTCACGGGCAACAAGTTCGCCCAATTGATTTCCAAGGCTACAATCACACCTTTTCTCGCTTGATTGATTTCCATGGCCACAATCACACCTTTTCCCGTTTAATTGATTACAAAGAAGCCTATAACTCTGAATAGCACTGAGGATCTTGTTGAGATAGTGATAGAGAATCAAACCATAGATAATCTAGTTAGATTCAATGTTGATTTCGGCAAAGTAATGGTAGGAATATGTATAAAGAAATATAGAAGAAGAAGAGAAATGAAAACCAAAAAATATGATTAAAAATTCGTTGAAAACAGCCCCTATTTGTAGAAGAACAACATCCATGTCCATCCGTGAAGAGATATGACGAATAGAAACTTCTTTTGAAATTTAAATTTTGAAATTAACTAACACTATGTCGACATGGGTATATTGAGAATGTCGACTTCCCAAAGGAATTTTTGGTAGTTTGTTTTTCTTTTGAAAATAACTTTTATGTTATATTAAAAACTATTTTAAACTTTATAAATATACTTGACTATAGTTAAAATACATAAGTAAATATAGAGAATAATATATATATATAGTTTTATATTTAAATATAAGTATAAATATTAAAAATTAAATATATTATTATTAAAAATAGTTTTAAAACTAAGAATAATTTGATTTTGAAATTAAAGATTATTCTGAGGCTAAAAGTATTTGAAATCAAGATAGATATTTTTGATTCTCTTAAAAGGAAGGTTTTGAAAACATTTTGAAAACAAGATATAATTTTGTAAAATCATTTTGAATAAAAATTAGCGGATACAAAATAATGTTCCACAAGATTTTTTGTAGGTTCCATCCTACTTAGGGTTCCATCCCTTTAACTGGCTCGAAGTGGATTCCATTCCACGAATAAATTGGATTTTAAAATGCTAGTGCTTTTCTAGGAGTTTTAGCAAAAATTTATAATTAAAAATACTTATTCTTGAAATCTTGAACTCTTGATAATCTTGATATTCTTGATACTCATGAGTCTTCATTCTTGATATCTTGAATCTCTATACTGTACAGTCTTCATTCTTGGTACCTGCATGGTTAAATCCTGCATATAGATATATTTCCAAATTGTAATGTTAGTATTTATATTTTATAATCCTATTCTAAGGTTGTTATCATCAAAACCATCATCTCACGGACAAACAATCTCCCCCTTTTTGATGATGACAACTTTTGTTTATAAAGTATTACTTCTATCCTAATAACTCCCCCTTAGTCTATGCCTAACTATTCTATTTTTTACTTCTCCCCTTTATCATCAACAAAAACTAACTCCAAACTGTATAACTCCCCTTAATCTAATACTCTATGATATGTGATTATAATGATAGTGTTATCACAAATAATCAACACTTATCTCTAAAACTTAAAACTTAGTCCTAAACTACTAACTATCCTAAGTGTATAATAATACTTTTAATAGAACACATATAAGAACACAACTTACTTATTAATCATATAACTATATTTACAATTTCGTGGGAAGCGTAAGAAAGAACATACATCAATAGGAAAAAGAGAAAAGAAACTAATGAGTGTCTTCGAAAATGGAAGATCTATGAATCGAACAATTCAGATAGTGGAAACAGAAATTTCCACGTTGTTTGACAAGATTTCCATCTTTGTCAAAGCACACTTCACCAACGCAAACAACTTTGTTGTCATCTTCTGCGTGCAGTTCTTCCATGGGAACTTCTTCTTCTTCCTCGCTGGCCTCTTGTACTTGATCTCCTGAAGTGTCTTCTTCAATCATGATTGGGTTAGCATGATTATCCATCAGATATTTTTGCAAATTCCTAAGGATTTTGCCATGCCTCTCTTGTTTTTTGGCCATTCGAAGTTGCATCACTTGGATTTCAGTCATTAACTGAAGTGCATCCTTCAGAGAATCCTCCATTTTCGTCACATGAGCGAGCGTTGTTTGTTGAAACGGTACAGAAGTAGGAGAATGGAATGAAAAGGTTGAATTTGTGTTTGACTTGGAAGAGCAGGCCATTGATTATTTAATTTCAGAAGATAGAACAGAGAAATAACAGAAAGAATGAATAGATAACCAATTATTTGAATTTTGCTAGGAAAAATTTCCAAAATAAAAAATCGTTGTATGTCGACATGGGGTTCAAGGGGATGTCGACATGGTGCTTGAAATTTTGCTATTTAGTTTATTTTGATCTAATTTTTAATAATACTTTATTATTTATATTATTTATATTTTAGTTATTGAACAAATACCTAATTCTCTTCTTAATTTAGTAAATATAGATTCATTTAATGGTTTTGTTAATATATCAGCAATTTGATTCACGGAATCAATATAATCTAGAGTAATTACTTCCTTATTTATATTATCTCTGAGAAAATGATGTCTTATATCAATACGTTTAGTTCGAGCATGTTGAGTAGTATTTTTGGATAAATTTATCGCACTAGTATTATCATAATAAATTGGTGATTATGAGAAATTTAAACCATAATCTTTTAAAGTTTGTTGCATATATATTAATTGAGAACAAGCCAAAGCAGTAGAAATATATTATGCTTCAGTTGTTAATTAAAAAACTATGTTTTGCTTTTTACTAAACCAGGAAATCAGAAAATGCCCTAAAAATTGACAAGTTCCACTTGTACTTTTTCGGTCTGATTTACAACCAGCTATCAGCATCACAGTAAGATATTAAGTCAAAAGAATCATTTTTAGGGTAAAATAAGCCATAATCAAATGTGTGTTTGACATATCTTATGATACGTTTTACGGCTTTTAAGTGGGTCACTTTAGGTTGAGATTGATATCTTGCACAGTGACAAACACTATGCATGATATCAGGTCTACTAGTAGTAATATAGAGTAGTGATCCAATCATTCCTCTACATAATTTTTGATCTACATATTTCGAGTGATCTTCTTTACTAAGGTACTCATTGGTGGCCATGGGAGTGGATTTTCCACTAGCAGTAGTCAAACCAAATTTATTAATTAGATATTTAGCGTATTTTTCTTGACTGATAAAGACACCATTATCTAATTGTTTTGTATGTAATCCTAAAAAGAAGTTTAATTCACCCATATGACTCATCTCAAACTCTTTGTCATTATTTTAGAAAATTCTTTATTCATTTCAAAATTAGTTGAACCAAAAATGATATCATCTACATAGACTTGTACTAGTTGAATATCATTTTTATTTCTTTTAATAAAAAGAGCATTATCTACTTTACCAATTTCAAAGTTTGATTGTAATAAGTAACATCTTACTCTATCATACCAGGCTCTTGGAGCTTGTTTTAGACCGTATAAAGCTTTCTTAAGTTTGTAAACATGATTTTGTAATTTTACATTTTCAAAAAGTGGTGGTTGTTCAACATATACTTCTTCTTTCACAAATCCATTTAAAAAAGCACTTTTAACATCCATTTGGAATTATTATGATTTGCGAAAGCAAGTAGAATCCTAATGGCTTTTAATCTTACTATAGGGGCAAAGGTTTCATCAGAATCTATTCCTTTTTCTTGACAATAACCTTAAGCGACTAATTGAGCTTTATTTCTAACTACCACTCCTTGATCATTCATTTTATTTTTATAAACCCATTTATTTCCAATTATAGTTTTATTTTCAGGTCTAGGAACAAGTTCCCAAACATATTTCTAGTGAATTGATTTAATTCTTCTTGCATAGCCAGAATCCATGAATCATCAGTTGATGCTTCTTTTGGATTCTTGGGTTCAATAGTTGATATAAAAGCTACATTAGTCATTTGACTTAGTTTATTTCTAGTTTTAACAATAGATTGCATATCTCCTAGTATATTTTCAATAGGGTGATCTTTTAAAAGTTTAGTCCTTTTAGTAGGATGATCAATTTCATTATAAGTTTCAGCTGACTCTTGATTTTGAGTGATTAAATCCTCTTCATCATTTGTATCTTCAAAATTTTTGAGATTTTCATCAAACGAAACATGCATTGTTTCTTCGATGGTGTTAGTTCTTAAATTAAATACTCTGTACGCTTTACTTTTATTAGAATATCCGATAAAGATATCTTTGTCGGGTTTAGGATCAAATTTATCTAAGTTACCTTTAGTATTTAAAATAAAACATTTACTTTCAAAAAATTTAAAATAAGAGACTTTAGATTTCTTACTATGAAGAAGTTCATAAGATGTCTTATTAGTTAAAGGTCTAATTAAAATTCTATTTAAAATATAACAGGCGGTAGCGACTACTTCTGCCCAAAAATACTTTGGTAATTTACTATCTGAAAGCATAGTTCTCGCAAACTCTTGAATCTTCCTATTTTTACGTTCTACTACTCCGTTTTGTTGTGGAGTTCTTGGAAATGAAAAATTGTGAGTTATTCCCTTTTTATTGCAGAATTCCTCAAACTTTTCATTTTCATATTCACCACCGTGATCATACGAAAGGTTATAATTTTTAGAGAAAGTTGATTTTGAATCTTTTTTATAAAGTTCTTAAAACATTCAAAAGTATCACTTTTATGTTTAAAAAATATTGTCCATGTAAATCTAGAATAATCATCTACAATTAAAAAAAATATTTACTATGATTTATTGACAGAATTTGAGATGGACCAAATAATTCAAGGTGAAGTAATTCAAGAGGTTTTGAGGTTGAAATTGTATCTTTTAATTTAGAAGAAATTTTTCTAAGTTTTCCTAATTGACATGCATCACATAGACTATCTACTTTAAAATTCATTTTAGGGAGACCTTTTACTCGATCATGTTTTTACAGTCTAGATAAGAGTTTGAAATTCAAATGCCCAAATCTCTTATGCCAAATCCAATGGTCACTTGTGTTTGCCAAAAGACATAAGTTATCATTTGAAACATTCATACTAAGAATATAAAATTCTTTTTCCTAATTCCCTCAAATATTATGCTTGAATTATTATCTTCAATGCGACACTTATCTTTTTCAAATTTAATTTTATATCCTTTATCGTAGAGTTGACTTATACTTAGCATATTATGTTTCAGATTCTTAACTAGCAAAACATTAGTAATAATAGGAGTTTCAAGGTAACCGACTTTGCCGATGCCAATCACATATCCTTTTGAATTGTCTCCAAAGTTAACCAGTCCTCCATCTTTGTATATTATATCATTCAATATATCTGGATTGCAAGTCATGTGTCTAGAACATCCACTATCGAGTATCCATTTGTTCTTTATGATCAGCACAATTTGTCCGTTGTGGATTGATTCCTCAACTCCCGTAAAGCATGTTTCCTGCACATCAAACAATTTTGGTAGACAACTTGAATTTGAACATTGATTATATGCAGACTCATGAGACAATGATTATCTGAATATTTCTAAACTAGTATTAACAAACATAGCCATTTTAAAGACTTTTTCAAAAATCAGATTATGAAACTTTGAAAACCTTGCTCTGATACCAATTGTGAGAAATGCGGAATACAGATCTTAAGGCTAGGATTAACACTAGAGAGGGGGTGAATAGTGTTTAAAGGAATTATTAAATCTTTTTAAGTGTTTGTTACTTTGAACACAAATGTATGCAATATTCAGACACATATACGATCACATAATCAAAAACAGATGTAGAAATAAAGTAAAAGCAGTAAAGGAAAGAACACACTGGATTTTATACTCGTTCGGAGTCACCCTACATCTAGTCCAGCACACAAGTACATATTTCCTTTCAAAAGCAATTGTACAATTACACCCTCGATTTCAAGACAACGAGGTACACCCTCCAGATTCACAATCCTCTGGGTAGAGATACTTGATTTCACGGGCAACAAGTTCGCCCAATTGATTTCCAAGGCTACAATCACACCTTTTCTCGCTTGATTGATTTCCATGGCCACAATCACACCTTTTCTCGTTTAATTGATTACAAAGAAGCCTATAACTCTAAATAGCACTGAGGATCTTGTTGAGATAGTGATAGAGAATCAAACCAGAGATAATCTACTTAGATTCAATGCTGATTTCGACAGAGTAATGGTAGGAATATGTATAAAGAAATGTGGAAGAAGAAGAGAAATGAAAACCAGAAAATATGATTAAAAATTCATTGAAAACAGCCCTTATTTGTAGAAGAACAACCGCCATGTCCATTCGTGAAGAGATACGATGAATAGAAATTTCTTTTGAAATTTAAATTTTGAAATTAACTGACACTATGTCGACATGGGTACATTGAGCATGTCGACATCCCAAAGGAATTTTTGGTGGTTTGTTTTTCTTTTGAAAATAACTTTTATCCTATATTAAAAACTATTTTAAACTTTATAAATATACTTGACTATAGTTAAAATACATAAGCAAATGTAGAGAATAATATATATAATATTTTATATTTAAATCTAAGCATAAATATTAAAAGTTAAATTTATTATTATTAAAGATAGTTTTAAAAATTAGAATAATTTGATTTTGAAATTAAAGATTATTTTGAGGCTAAAAGTATTTGAAATCAGGATAGATATTTTTGATTCTTTTAAAAGGAAGGTTTTGAAAACATTTTGAAAACAACATATAATTTTGTAAAATCATTTTGAATAAAAATTAGCAGATACAAAACAATGTTCCACTAGATTTTTCGTAGGTTCCATCGTACTTAGGGCTCCATCCCTTTAACTGGCTCGAAGTGGATTCCATTCCATGAATAAATTTGATTTTAAGATGTCAGTGCTTTTGTAGGAGTTTTAACAAAAATTCCTAATTAAAAATACTTATTCTTGATATTCTTGATACTTATGTGTCTTCATTCATGATATCTTGAATCTCTGTACTGTACAGTCTTCATTCTTAGTATCTGCATGGTTAAATCCTGCATATACATATATTTCTAAACTATTATGTTAGTATTTATATTTTATAATCCTATTCTAAGGTTGTTGTCATCGAAACCATCATCTCACGGACTAACATGTGCAACTGAATTCAGATTTGCACCCAACTTCATAGGATTGACCGTAGAACCTCTAGCATTGCGACTGACCAAACCTGAGGGCATGCCACTAATTCTTTGGGGATTCGGGCCGATCCCTCTAAGATGGCTTGGGACTACTCTGACTGCTCTGTTCCATTCCTTTGTCCAATAGCTCTGTCCCCACAGTCCCATTAACTACTTCCATCGACTCCTGCCACATCAACTCCTTGATCCAAGTTGCCGCTAGCTTTTTCAACTCTATTCCATTAGTTCATGTTTTATCTTATCCAATATGTTGGAGTAACTTCTGCATCATCTCCTCATATCTTTTCAGCATCCTTTCCCTCATAGCATCCATCTTCATTTCCATTTCATCCCCAGTGATGTAGATAGATGCTTGATAAGCTCCAGCTCTGGAGGAAGCCTCCAGACTAGCTCCATGATGGCTTCTTTTTAGTAGCACTCGCCTTATTGATTATCTCACCATTGCTCCAAATCTAAGGTCTAGATCTTTTCCAAACTCTAAATTCGAATTCCAAATCCACGGGGGCTAGTGCTCTCATTGAAAACATCAAAATGTTGGCGTCAAGAGAAGCCTCCAATACCCTATTGAATGTGAAAGCACCAATATCCAATAACAATAGACAAATAAAGATAAGAACATAGATCGAATAATAAACCACAAAAAAGTAAATGAACACACAAGTGTTATAGTAGTTCAACAAACTCTGGCATACGTTTGCTCCAACAATCTTTTATTTATACTGCAAGATTACATGTACAGTTATCTTCTTCGCCTTAGAAAAGTAACAGAGGAAGAGAAGATAGTGAAGAAGAAGAGCCAAATTGAAAAAATATCCTTCAAATAAACCATGAAGCTTGTATTTATATGGGAAAATGGTGAAATATCTTCTTTAAATTTTGGCTGCAGAGTCTCCAGATTCAGATAAGGCCATCGTATCGGTAACGGGTCCCACTCTTTTCAAAATAATAATCGGTGTCGATTATTCTTCATGCTTCTTTTCACGTGCGATCGATATGGTAGGTCTCACCATGGAATATCTTGTTATTCCCAAACTTTTGTGCATATATGACTTCTAGATTTTAAGTTATTGATCGATAATTGTGATTTAAACTATCAATCCAAGTGATCCATATCCATATCGATTCAAGTCGATCCATAATGAAGATATTCCATATCTCCATTTTGGGGATGGATCATAACCGATCCATTTTGGTGATGGATCATGGAGATGGTTCATAGTCGGTCCATATTAGGGATGGATCGTTGTCGGTCGATTCAAGAGATGGATCATAGCTGATCCATAATTGAGATGGATCATAGCCGATCCATAATAGAGATAAATTATTGTCGATCCATATAGGAGAAGGATCAATGCTAATTCATTGTGAAAAATGATCATACCCGATCATTTTTTTCAAGTGAAGTGCAAAATTCATATTTAGCCAATTCCAAAATGCTATTCACATGAATCCATACGACTACCATCTATAGTCTTATACATGATCGATCTCCAATCCTATTAACCATCTCTCTAGGATTTTTGCCTTTGTTATAATGAAGTCTACTGGATCAAATCCACTTGTGTACTGCCTTGCCAAAAGGCAGGCTAACAGATTTCCTAACTTTGTTGTATGTGACCATGATCCTCTATTTACCAGTCGATTTTAGAGAAGCTTACAGGAAGCATTGGAACTAAAGTTTAGTATGGCATATCATCCTCAAACAGATAGGCAGATGGAGTGAGTCAACTAAGTACTTGAAGGTTTACTTCATGCCTGTGTTTTGTATTTTGGTAGAAGCTGGGAGGATTATCTCTATCTTGTCGAGTTTTCTTATAACAATAACTCTAATCCAGTGTTGGCATTACACCATTCGAAGCTTTATATGGAAGGCCGTGTCGATTACCAGCATGTCGTTTGGGCAGAGAATACAAGTTTATTATGGGTTATTCTATGAGATAGACTGCACAGAAGATAGAGCAGATCGGAAAAAGGATGAAATAGGTCCAGGATCAACAAAAATCTTATGTAGACCGAAGAAGGAGATAGTTGGAGTTTGCAGATAGAGATTGGGTATATGAGAAGATATCTCCACTGAAAGTAGTATTGAGGTTCAGCAAATCAAGGATGTTGGCACCTCGATATGCGAGACCTTACCCGATTATTGAACGTGTTAGGCAGATGGCATATAGAGTGGCATTGCCTGACAACATCTATGGTAATCATAATGTCTTCCATGTGTCTTAGTTGAGGAAGTATTTAAAGGACACAATGATAGTTATCGAATAAAGAGACATTCCAGAGATCGAGATATCCCCTGACTTGACTTATGTACATCATCCGATTCGTGTAGTCAATTTGAAAGTCCATCGGCTTAGGAGTAAGAAGGTCCTATTGGTGAACATTTAGTGGTCGAACAACCCATCTGATTGTATCTTGGAGACCAATGTGCAAATGATATGAAGTTATCCTGAGTTATTTAGAGATGCATATGAGTCAGGTATGTAATTATTTCTTATCGGTTGTGACGAACCGGAATTTCTAACAACTTAAATTGGAATTGTTAATTGATTTTAAATATTTAAAAGTTAATTTTAACTTGAATTTCAAAATATCAATATTTACTTGATAATTAAATTATTGAATTATATAGTTTAAATATTGAATCATATAATTTGAAATTGGATAAATTGTTGAGCTTGAAATTTTAAGCCTGTTGAAATAATTTGAAGACTTATAAAATTTATAGTGATGATACTAAAGATAATAGAATGGCTGTCACGATCCAAATTCCAGCGTTCGAAAATCGACATCCGTACTCCACTGTACTTGAATGCCGCAGATTCAAACGTCGAAATTCGAGTCATGCCGGAGCTTATAGCACATTAAGTAAATAACACAGCGGAAGAAAAGAATATGCATATCAATATACAACATTTGATACAATAACTGATACAACATGAATGATACAACAGAATGGTACAATAGATATCAACATTATCAGAGATACAAAGAATAGCAGCGGAAATAAAAGATAACACCAGCAGCGGAACAAATCTCCAAAATAGTCTTCAAGGAAGAACTCCAGTATCGGTAATCTCCAAAGCACCAATCCAGAATAGCTCGAACTCCCAAATCAAAATGAAGAGAATCAACTCGATCCAAATGCTATTGCCAAATCCTAAGGGCTGAAAGCTATCAAATCTACACCTACCATAGATTATCTGAAAACCCAACTCTAGACTGCCCGTGTGGGAAAATAGTGGGCACCCAGAGTTTAGGAAAGGAACAATAAACTCCAGGTCAGTCGTGGGACTGGTATGAGCAAACAAAAACATTTGGTCTTTGAAACAAACAAGAGAATTTAAATTTGAAATCCGCAATGCTTTTTGAAAAATGAAACTACCATAAGGCCTCCCGGCACACACACAATGCAAACGCACACATGGGGGAGATTTCTCCTTATGATAGTCAAACATGCTTACTACGAGAAAAATTCTTTGATATTATTACTAGTGCATAGTGGAAAATATTTCGAAAGTATAATATAAATCCTAGCCAGCATAGGTACCATGATGCTATGCCTACTATAGCTGCCATGTTAAATGGCAGGTTCTACAACTAAAACCGTACAAGGCACGTATTGGATGAATGGATTTCCAACAAATGGTCAGGCTAAGGAACTTCCTACTGCCACATGGGATCGCCTCTGGCGGGACGTCCCGAGAACTAACGTTACGGTTAGATCTCTGCCAACACAAGGCCGGGTTACCTCTGTAACTGGGTAACTACTACACGAATATGTCATCCCCCGGTCCTTTGGGACCTTTATCCGAGCGCTCGCAACAACAACCACAAAGTATCACAAAGTAATAGATCTGCAGTATCCACATAGGTAAGTATCTGGGCTCCATACCATGATACCACCCTTTACCAGAAGGGAATGACACACCCTAAAGGGAGCGACCCTCATAACCTTGCCGCATCTTTCCTGTTTCGACCATTTCCGGGGTGTGAGGTCCTGATGCAGTCTCGTCCACAAAGCTACGCTTTGTGCAACAAAGCCATGCTTTGGGTCAACAGATGACCAAAGCAATGATCACAAAGATAAATGATCAAACAAATGATCATATCACAAATGATCAACCAATGATCATCAACAGCAGCACTCAGCATGCCACATTACCAAATTGGGAATATTACTGCTAAATATCAACTACATAACCTCTGAGCTCGTACGTCTCAGAGAAGGGTGTTAAACTAAGAGAATAAATTTTCCGCCACCAAGCAGAAATGTATTTGATAGAGATCAGTTAACATCTCAAAGTGTAATGTCGGACATACAACCATACAAGTCTGTTCCGGGTTCGAACAGAACCGAAGGCACTTCCGAAGAAGCCCTTGCAAATCCGGGTATCCACAATCCCGATCGGACTTCCCATCACTTAGGGAGAACTCTATACCGGAGCAACTCAGTGCAGATTCAATCGACAGGTTATCCTATCGTTCTCACAAATACCCGGTCTTCACCACCGGTCTTCAAATGCTATCCATAACGTCGTATCACTATTCGGAATGGGCTATATGGCACAAGGTCCTCTCCCGGCTAAACCGAATAATGAGCGCAATATTTTAAAAAATATGGATATGGGATTTTAGCTAAGTCACAACTTATAAAATCCAAAACTTTTCTTTGAAATAGTTAAACAAATTACCATTTTTAAATCTTTAAACCAAAAAGATTTATTTCACAAAGTTTCACCCAGTTTCACAAAGATCTATTCATAGATTTCAAAACAATTCCCATTTCAATTGGATTAACCCAATTAAATCTTTAAAGTTAAAGATTTATAGCTTTCAAACCCATTTCCAAAGATTTATCTATAATTTGGAAACCATTTCATTTTAGACTTGAAGTCCTTTTAACACCAATTGGAAATTCATTTCTTTTGTGAAAGCTCACAAACAGTTTCCGTTTTCAGAAAAAATCCAAATATATACCAGTTTAAATCTTGGGTTAAACTAAAATTTCAAAACATCACCTTTAAAAATGGTTTTAAAAACCCATATAAACCCATTTATAAGTTGAATAACTTTTTTAACCCTAGATCCCAAATCATCGAATTCAATTTCAAACATTGAATTCAAATTTAAATTAATTCATTTAAATTCCAAGATTCGATTAAGTTTTTAAAATAACTATCATTTTTGAAAACTCATTTTCAAAAGCTTCAATTCCAATTCCAAAACTAATTTGGATTCAAAAATCAAATTTTTTTAAAAACAATTTCAAAAATCTGTGACTTAACAAATTTCCACGTGCAACCCATATTAGTGTGTGTATAAGTGTGGTCGGGGGGTTTTACACAATAGAAGTGCAACATCATCAATCAGCACAGATTAAATCATTACAATTCGATGTGGGATTCGGATAACCAAATGGAATCCGACTCCCTGTCGCATCGAAACTCAAATGTCGTTTTACGGGTCAAAGGGTTTGCATAACAATATATATATATATATATATATATATATATATATCACAGATATGACAGCTTAGCACAAAACATCACATAGCATCACATCACATATCAAATATATCAATCCATCACAGAACATTCATTAACAATCAAACATCTTTAATTAAGATGAATAAACCGTGTGGTTATAAATTTATTCCCCACATAATTACCTCTATTTGAAACCTTTAAATGATTAATTATCATTAACTATAATTAATTAAGTCTTAACCATCTTCATTTATTAATCATTTATTAAATTAATTATCTTAATTAATTATCCTTTAATTGTAATTAGTTAATCTTACTTATTCCTCAATTAATTACTTGAAATAATAAACTTTTAATTATTGATTTATTTAAATCTTAGTTAAAATTAATTGTCCTTAATAAATAGATTTATTATTCCTTAATTAATTTTCAACAATTAATTATTCCTTAATTAATAATAATTTCTTAGTCACTTTAAGTTAATTAATCTTAATCAATTTAGTTATCTTAATTAATTAACCACATTAATTAATTTTTCTTTAAAGTAATTAACCTCAAATATTTGATTAATCAACCCTTAATCTTTAATTATCTTCTCTTAATTACTTTTACTAAGTAATTACTACTTTCATTTGATTATTTATTAATTACCTGATAAATTAACCTAATAATTTAATGAATCCAAAACATTAAATTCTATTTATTTAAGATAAAACATCTCTTACTTAAATAAAGCATTTAAAAATAATTTGCTTTCAAATTTAACTTAAATTTCATTTTAAATTTAAGATTTAAAATGGATACAAATTTAACTTAAACAAAATTTTTAAAATATATTTCAAACCCTTTCTATTCTACTTAAAAACATTTCTGTTCAATATTTAAAACTTCAACTTGATTTGAATTCAAATTGTTTCAAAGTAAAAACTGAGATCATATTTGATTTGATTTCAAAACCAAATTTAGATCTGTCTTACAAAAGGTTTCATTTTAAACTTTGAATTCAAACTTAAAACCAATTTAAATCTTCACTTAAATTTAAATCCTGTTTTAAATATTGAATTCTCTTTTAAAAAAGAATAAAACTATTTTAATATGAAAACCTGGATTTAAAAAAAAAAACCTGAACTATATTTACATAGTTTCCAAATTTGAATTTAAACCTTGAATTAAATTTAAATTTATCATTTTAAACTTTTGAGTTCATAAGCTCAATTGAAATTAATTCAAACCTATACTTAAATTTGAATCATAGCTTTTAAAAGAACAAAACAGTTTTTAAACAAAAATCTGGATTCAAACCTGAAACTATATCTTACTGTTTCCAGATTTAAATTTAAAACTAACTTAAATTAAAATTCATCATTTAAACTTTTTGAATTCATAAACTTATTTGAATTCAATTCAAACTATTCTTGAATTTTTACTCATAGCTTTTAAACATATGGGTTTTCCAGATTTTAAAAAAAAAACAAAACTCAGGCTATACCCTGCACAACTAACCCGAGACCATGACTAAAGTACTTCGGGTTAAAACCTCTCCCACTTCGAGTCAAAATCAAAACTGCACGGGAGCATCTCCGAGTCACCAAACCTGCACCACCAAAACTTGCACCAGAGTCAACAAAACCTGTCATCCATCATCACAACTCACTCTGGTCATCTTATGGCCTCTAACTCCGGCCACTGCTCCTCATATACACCCACTGCAAAACCCCAAAATCCCATGCTACTCGAATCACCACAAAGATCAGAGACTTACAAAATCTCTGCTACATTAAAACTGGGAATTCAAACTTGGGAAAAAACTATTCTTGCCATCTCCACTACTCTCTGACCACCTGCCCCTAATTTTCCCACTCTCTTCATAACTTTCCCTTATTCTCCAAGTTCCAGAATTTACAAAATAGTCATATATACCCAAAATCCCAAAATCCATTTTATAATTAGTATCCTCAAAATACTGCACAGTCTAATTACTAACCCACAGAAGCTTTTAAAACTGATGCTTGTGTTTAATAATCATGTTTTAATATCCATGTTTAAACATGCATTAAAGTTTTGAACCTGTTTTGAATAATTTTAAGATGTTTGATAAATTTTACTTTTGAACTATTGTCTGTTGTTATTTGATTTCAGCAGTACAGATTTTTAATTTTTTTTCTAAATTAAATTTTACAGGCCCTAATCTATGTTAAACACAATTTATTCACACCATACTTCCTAACTAAGATTCATACATAAACAAATGAATTTGTTTTTAAAATCCTAATAAAAACAGTAGCAAGTCTGTAGGAATTCTCCTCACAACTATTTGCATATACAAAAATGTATGCAGGCAAAATCTCACAATATTCACATCATACTTCTCTGCATACTCAAGCATAATCACACATCAATCAAGCATGTACTCAAACTCATGCACAAATAAAATTTCAACAACTTATAGAATTTGAGATTACTTAGTAAAGAGAAGTACAAACAGTCTTAATTTCTTCTGTTCAATTTGCTTGTTTAAAAGGCATTGTGTATTAAACATTAAATTTCTGCCAATTTCTTGATAACTTGGGTTTTTTTTTTAATAGTAGTAACTGTTTTTAAAACATTAATTTACTCACATATCCAAGCATAAGAATGTGTTCAAGTGTGTTTGCTCACAGACATGAAAACAAAGAAGCAACTAACATCAGAGTTTTATATATGCATCAGATAAAAGAGGGTGAAGGATTGCTCACCTATTTTCCAGAAGACAGGAATTTTTTTTCCTGACAGTTGCCAAAGAAATGAAGGCCTGTGTCTTTTCCTTCCTTTCCTACTTTTTTAGAATTTTGAGTTTAGATCTGCAATGTTTTGAATTTTGCTTAAAGCTTCAAACAGACTATAGACTTCAATTCTCACTTGCTTTGAATTTCCCTCTGTAACTGATTGATAATATTGCTTAAATCTTTTGTTTTGTTTACTGATTACAAGATTAAATCCAAAAAAATTTTTTTTTTTAAAAAAAGAATTTCACTTGCCTTTACTCATTTATTTCTTGAGAAAACTGCTCATTGGAAAACTGAAGCTCCACCTACCTTTTTCTTTTTCTCTTTTTTTTTTATAAAACACATCTGCAATTTTTTTTTTGAATTTATTTTATGTTAAAACTTGTTTTTGAAATCAAAAACTTATTAAACTATGAAGTTAAAAACTTGCCTGAGAGACTTGAACAAAGCACAAAATATTGAGCCTGAACTTGCATGCTTTTCAGGTTGTTTGATCCTTGCTTTTGATTCAACTCGTTTCTGTTTTGACATTTAGTTTGCTGGTTTGAAAAATTGATCATATTTGAACATTGAAATTTGGTTTTGAAGATGATCTGTTGTTGCCTTTGGGTTTCCAGATTTCTATTTTGAATTTGCTTTTGTTTTGCTTAGCTTGCCTGACCTTAAACTCAGTTGAAATCCCTGAATACTTGAAGCTGTTCAATCTCTACTTTCATTTTGATTTCTTGTTTGATTTTCTCCTCTGATTTGTCTGTTTTGAAGATTGAACTGAAGAGAAGAAAAGTTGACAATTTTTCTTTCTTTTGGTTTGAACTGAGTTGTTTTGTTTCTTTCCCTTTTTTCTTTTGTTGAGATTTGAAATGCAAAATCTTTTATTACTTTGTTTGTTCAGATTTTCTGAGATGTTTAATATGACTGCATTTTGGGGAAATGAAAAGTTTCTATAAATTTTTTAATCTTATTATTTTATTTTATTAGATATGGTGAATGCCATTTGTATAAAATCATTATAACCTTTTGATTTTGTTAACTCTTACACTCCATCTCTCATGTGCATATGTTTACATTTGTATACATGTTTTCTTTGTTTTAACCTTTGTTTTAAGTTAAATACTTATGTTCATCTTTAAACAATTTAAATAGTTTTAAACATAACTTTATATTGTATTTATTTTCAAGTAAAAAAAAGAAAAAGAAAAAGCAATTTGAATTTTTGATTTATGAAACATGATTTATGCTTTTAGCCCTTTATCAATTTATTTACAAGTTACTTACATACACTTGTATTCATTTTATTTTTACAACTTTTGAATTCCATCACATCCTACAACCATAGTAAAATGATTCTTATTTATTAACATATCTTTATTTATTCATACATTAATATTTAAACATACTCAATCACATTTGTGTTTAGATCCTCAGTTCAATAAATTTTAATTTATACATTTTGTTTTTAAACCTTGTTTGATTTTAATTTACAAGATATATCTATCCATTTTATCCCCTTATGTATATATTTATACTTATACAAATTAAAGTAAAATAGTTTGAAATTAAATTATACATTTATTTATTTATTTTGTTTGTTCAACTTGTTAAAGTTTTTAATCTCTAATTTATTTTTAATACATTTTATTTTGAAATTCTATAAATCCCAAATTCTATTCTGTGATTCATTTATATAAGTATACTTATATTTATCCTAAATCCAATATTTATTTTTAAGCTACTTATACTTAATTTTCTTATTAAATTTCTGTTTATAATCAAAATTATTTATCTATTCCAAGTATTTTCTAATTAATTCAAAATTTTATTTTCAGAAGTAAATTTAATTGCCAATTTAAACTTAGATAAATTTTTAGGAATGTTACAATGGCTGAAATAAAATTTAAAGGTGGTTTGTTTAATTTTAATAATATATCGTTTAAATCGACATTTAAAAATATCCCTTCGAGGACAGTCTCGGAATTCGACGAAATCAGTCCCATTGGATCCGTAATAGTTAGTTATTATCGGATTTCAATTTTCGTAGCAATCAGCTTTGTCGTTTAACCCTGGCAGCTCGAAACGCTTAGAAACTATTATAATCAAATTGATTTAAAATTGATCGTTTATTTCCGTAATACGCGCATACGATCAAACTAGCCTCCGAAACACGTTCCATTGTATTCGGAATGTGGATAGAACCTTATAAAGCCTTTCGGCATGTCTAATTCGGGGTTCGAGATTTCGCGTTATGTGTAACGAGATATTTTGAAAATTTAATAATATTAAAAATATAAAAGTTAAATCACCAGCCACCCTATATCGTACGCGAGCCACCCTAGACCTGAATTGCGTTGACCTAACTATCTTCCTCTTTTTTTATGTTTACCGAGCACTTTGAAAACCCAGAGAAAAAAATTCTTCAGAGCGAAAAATAAAAATGGCTTCCTCTTATTTTCAAAAATCGATACCACTCCCTTACTCTTTCGTTTCCAGCGAATGAAATCGAAATTTCTTTCTCTTCAATTCGAACCATGGCCGAACAATTTGCATCCCAAATCCATTTGTCTTCAGTTAAAAAAAATAGGGCGACGCGGGTTATTTCGAGCTCGTGCTCGAGGTGTCTAGCCGGAGTCGCGAGAAGGGGAGGGATAATTTAGATCGAGTCGCGACTGAGAAGCTGGGAGTGTGGCGGCGCAAGGGAAAGGGGCTATCGCGTGCGCATGGATGGGGGAAGTGGCGAGCATGTTCTGGCAGTGGCCGGCGATCTGTGCGAGTGGGGTTTGGCTCACGATTTTGGGATGGCGTACGCGAGCGTACTGGGTGGTCGCGGTGCGCTAGGGTATCAAAGGCGATGATTTTGGGTAGGGTTCTCTCACGATCGATTTTCAATGAGGTAATCTCATTTTTTTTGTTTCCAATTTAAATTTAAATTCATTTATAGTAGAAAGAAAAAAAAAGAAACTATTATTAGTTTAGAACTGAATTTATTAGTTAATTAAATAATAAAATGGTAAATGATTGTTCGGTTGTTTCATATATTTATAAATTGTAAATTGTTATACAAGGTCCAATTATGGAGGAATTAATCGTGATGAGAATGGATTGCAAATCAAAAATCAAAGGTGAGTTATCTAACGCTCTGGATTTTTATTTAAATTTAAATAATTGGATGAATGATTGAATTGTTTGGATGTGTATGGATGATCTAGTGATTTTAGATTTGGTTGTTTCTCGAGTTAATTGTGGTTTGACTCGAGGTAGTTGGATTTTAAATGGTTTTGAACTTAAATCATAAATAAGAAAATGGTTCTGTTTAAAATAAAATAGGGTTTAATGATCGGTGATTCATTAAATAGGTATGATAATTAAAATGTAATGATTTGGGTTAATTAGTTAAGTTATATTAAATTGGAATGATCATTGGGTGGTTTAATAAATAATTACCAAATGTGATTAATAAAATATAATTACTTTGTGAAATTTATCAAGAGATTAATTAAAATGGTTAAATAAGTGGAGTAATTTATTTATTTAATGAAGTAAATAAAAAAAGATAGTAAATTACTCGTTGAGATAAATCAAGAGTGATAAATATTTATGATTTAATTAATGATTAATTATTTAATGTAATTAATTTAGATTAGGATAAGTTAAAATATAATTGGAAATCCTTAATCTATATAATTAATGATGTAATCAAAGATTGATTAATTAAGATTGATTAACCCATAAATAATGACTTATGAAAAATTTACTAATATAATTAATTAAGGATTAATGTAATTAAAATAGTTAATTAATTTATGAAGTAATTAAAGAATACTTATTAATTTTGGTTAAGAATAATTAATATCGTGTAATTAAACAAAGATAATTACATGAATGTAACTGAAAATTAATTAATCCAAGGTGATTAATTAAGATGAATAATGAAGGGTTGATGGGTTAATTGATTTGAAAATTAATTAATGACAAGTGAAGAATTCTAACTGGTGGAGGTTAGAAATTCAATCAGAATTAATTTAATTAATATCGGTAGCAAACAAGTTATGCTTATGGATGATTGAGTGGTATTGATGCTTTGAAGGAGTTGATAACTCTGATATGAAATGTTGAGTATTTCATTTGGATAACTTGGAATAGGATGATATAAGATTCGAAGAGACCGGGGTCGGATATTTGGGAAAATACCCGAAACCACTTCGAATGTTTGTAGATTGATATATAAAATCTATATGCTGGAGCAAAGTGATTTGGAGGTATTGGACTGTTTTAAAATCTAAATCTTTGGTATTTAGCTTATATGTAGGCTAAGTGTTGTCTATAATAATTTGTGGCTTGTGAATTGATATAAGTTACCCGGGTTTATATGAGTTGTATACTTTGTATTTCATGTTACTTGGGTTTACTCACGCTGGTTTCCAGCCTGACCTGGGTGTTACTTTTGTGTAATGCTCGGGTCAGACCGAGTATTACAGATTTTCAGGTAAGGACGCTCTGGAGCTCATGAGTCAAGCGGGATGGCAAAAACGTATAGAATATTTCCGCCGTACTATATTATTGTATATCTGAGATATGGTGATTGTGTATATTCAGTGTCTGTATATATGTGTAACTCTGATGTATAAAAATGTAATCGACAGAATATTATTCCTTTGTAAACTGTTATTGTTTATTATTATATTTTATCCGCTGCGAATGTGAGATGTTGGTGCTTCTGATCTTCTTCTTCTTCTATCTTTTTCTTCTTTTCATAACTATCTGGAATTTTCGGGTTCGAAAATTTCGGGTCGTTACATTTGGTATCAGAGCTGAAAGGTTAAGCGAGAACCTTGGCTCTGGTGGGGATTACTCATTAATTAGAGTCCGTAGTACTCTAGAATGAGTTGAGTTTATATATATGAGCGCGTACTTGTTATTTTCTTATATAAAGGTTTTAAATGATTTTATATCAAAATATATCTTGATACATAAAGCAATATTTCCTTCTAATAAATATTAAGGTGATTGGTTGTTAAATTATTGAAATTAAAATTAAGAAGTAATATAATACAACCAAATTGAGGTCTTGAATTGGAATTAAATTAAGTAGAAATAGAAATACAACGAAATTAAAATTTAATTGATTAAAAATGAAATTCTAAATCTAGTCCCAGGATTTGAAAATTTTGTTTCAAAGTAATGAAAAATAATGAATAAGTATTATTTGGATAACTGGGACTTGTTGCAAACAATGGGTTGTTTGAAAATTTGATTTAAAATCAAAACCAAAAGTGGTCTAAAATTTAAGGATGACCTCGTTTGTAAAGGAAATAATATGTATGAATAAGGAATATACATAAATCAAAAATAGTTTGAATAAACTCTAAATGTTGAGTTTGAAATTTGGAATGGGATGTGATACCCAAAGTGACAAGTTTTTAAGTGGAAAGATTATTATTGTGAAGTTTAAGGATTGAATGAGGTTGATTGGATTAAGTAAATCGAACTTAACTTGGGAAAAGTTAAATAAGTTTGAATGAACAACTTGAATTGGTAGCTTGTGTGATCTCAAAATGGGTTTGAGATCTGGAAATTGGAAATGAATGGATATTTTTAAATAAATTGGGTTATATCGTCCTATTGTTATTAAAAAATCCTTGAACTACGAATTGGATTTGTTTAAATGAATGCGAAATGAAGTGTGGTAATATATCCAGTATTGAGATAGAAGGGAAATCTAACTTTCATTTGAAATTAAGGATATAGAATCACTTTAAACTGAAAATTTGAATAATTGAGTCTGTAAATTAAAATTGTTTAAGAATTGGCTTCAAACTGGAAGATAAAATTTAATAATAAATTAAATTTTTAAATAAAATTGTATTGAACTCTTATTTAATCCTTGAAATACATAAGTAAAGATAATTTAAAATGGAATTTTGAGAATTGAACTCAGAAATTAAACTGATTAAAAACTTTGATTAAAAGTTAATTTGGTTTAAAAAGTTAAACCAGCCTTTGAGAATTTAACTCAAATTTATATAATTCGAAGTAGTTTAAATTCAAGATTGAAATTGAATTAGTTCAAAAATTGAATTTGGTTTGAATTAATTGGATTGGTGATTGAAGATGTATAAGTTTAAGAATTTAAATGGGAAATTGAATTGGACTATATTGAAATGATTTGAATTTGAAATGGGTTCAACTGATAAAAATTCAAATTGATTGCAATAATTTGAAATTATAATTAAAGTTGAACAGACTAAAATCAAATGGAATTTGATTTAAATTGGGAAAGGAATCAAGATTGATTCAACTTGAATTGGGTTTAAATAAATTTCAATAGAAATTGAAATTATTCAAGTTAGAATTGAGTCAATTAAATGGAAGTGGAAATTTAAGTTGAATTGTTGGGGAAGTGAACAGTTGACTCTTGACTATTTTCAATATAAATTGTTTTGATATAAACTTATTTTTCTAAGCTATTAAATATATACAACCTTTCTTTCTTAAAGCCAATTATTTTATACGTGTTTTATAATTAATTTTGGAGCTATTTAACCATTTTTCAACTATTTTCTAAACTAATACAAGTGTTCAACTATTTCACAAATTAATTACTATTTTACAACTATTTTGCAATTATCTAAAGACTCTATAATTATTTTACTATCTTCCAACTATTTTACAATTAGTTAACTATTTTATATCTATTTTGCAAACTAATAATTATTTTTCAACTACTTATCTATTTTTAAAATTTTCAAGCTATTTTCTAAATATAAACTGGTTGGGGTTCAAACTGTTATTAATTAAATACCTAACCGAGATAAGGATTGAAGTGATAATTCAATGAATTGAGGCAATTGTAAATAAGTGAGTGAAATTTTAAGTGAATGTGAATAGAAAGGAAATTGGTTTGGCTAATAATCAATGGAAATAAATACGTAGGATGTACGTTATTATTCTATTCGCATAGTGATTTGATCCAGATTCGAGCATGGAATTTCGAGAAAGTTTATCGATCCAAGTTGGGATTTTTCACTCGATTTTCGAAGGCGAACCTGGATTTGGATTGTTGATTGGTTCTGGATATTCTCTATCATAGTTATGGCTATGCAAGGAGAATGACGGTTTCTAATCAAGAAACCAGATCTGTGTCCACACTAGAAACTCGGGTGGACGATACTAGCTCGGAAGTGAAATTATGTGATCGAGTGAGCGATCAGATTCGTATAGCGTACGGATGATATGTGTACATCGTACGGATTTGAATGAAATTGATATTGAAAAGGGTAATCAAATTGGAATATTCAATTTTGAATAAACAAAGTTATATATCTTTGTTATATAAGATAATTCCCCCTTGTTGAATTTATTACTGGAAGAAAAAGGATTTTTGAAAGTGTTTTAAGTATAAAGGGAATATTATACAAGATTGAAATGATCTAAAGTTTCAAAAAAAATTATACATATTTATATATATAAAGAATATTATGAGGATTTTAGAAAGGATTTTGGGAACCTTTGGATTTGGAAAGACTTTTGATTTTTGGGTAAAATCAATATTGAACTATGGAAAGCCTAGTTTGAAAATTATCAATTTTGGGGATAATCGATTTTGTGTAAAGGAGCCTTGTATGAGATCATACTAGGTGTATGATTTGAAAGATACAATATATGTATAAAATGTTTTGATGATTGCTCTGGGGAAAAAGGCGCTCCCTTGAAATGAACTTCTCAGGAGTGCCACCGGGTGGTGCTGCCTTGAGCCCCAAGGGGGGTTCTAAAGTTGATCCTGTGAGGAGTCCGGACAAAACTAGTTCCTAAGGATTATTGGGTAGCGGAAGTCGAGGGCGCTGATGCCTAAAGGGGCATTTGGGTTATGCTGTGACGATAGTGTAACTCGATGTCACTGCGATCTATGGTTGAGTGGAGTGGAGAAGTTTCATTCTTTTGGCAGCGAAATTCGAGGGCGCTGATGCCTACAGTTATATGGGTTTTAGCTGTGATAGCTACGTAACCCCAGTTATAGCTGCGATCTGTAGCAGGTTCCATGGTGTAATCGAGGGGCGCGGAGGCGTACAGTTATCTATGGATTTTGTCGGGATGGCAACGTAACCATCGGGTTAACTGCGACCATGGATGGGAGTGATGATTCCCAGAATATTTTCACCAAAATATTTCCTCTATTTTCAAAAGTTGTTTTCTATATTTTCAATAAAATTATTTTTCAAGTATTTTCACTGGATGTTGAAAATGGATCTGCTAAGTACTTATAGATTTACAGTTCTATGCTTGATCAACGTATGACTGAATTTATGTGAGAACAAGGATGGACTGATTGAGACATCGAGTTATAAGAAGTATTTTATAAAGAGCTATTTTAATAGTATTATCTGAATTTAAAAGCATTCCTAAAATTTTTAAATAAAGGTGTTGGAATTTTGAAAGATGAATGAAAATCCAAACTGGAAATATGAAAAAAAAAAAAACAAAATTTGAACTCAGAAAACTTTAATGAAGTGATTTTTGTAATAAAATTGAATATTGATTTGAAAAATTGAAAGTAAGCTAATTGGCTAAATAATTGTTGATTGAATATGTTAATAAAATTTAACTTGGGTAAATAAAATGGATTGTAAATTAATAATGGAGTTTGAAAATGAATTCGAATTGTAAATAGAATTCGACTTGGATTAGATAATGAATAAAAATAAGTGGAGATGTTGTAAAAATAAATAGAGTTGGATCGAAATAGTGATGATTTGAATTACAAATAAAATTCAAGTGTGTTATAAATAATATTAAACGTATATTGCAAGTAAATTAGATATAATGGAAGTATTGTCGAATGAAATGAAATGAATTGTAATAGAAATGGTTTGAGTTGCAAATAAAATCCAGATGAGTAGAAATAGATTGAGAATGGCTTTGTAAATAAATTCGAAAATGAACTTAGTAGATGAATTAAAAATTTAAAATGGGGTGAATAAATGAGTCGAATGAATTAAATAATGAGTGGATGAAGTCTGATTGAATAAAAATTAAATCAAAGTTTTAATTGGAATTGGGTTATCAGAATGGACTTAAGTTATGAGGCGAATTAATTTGAAGCAAAATTTCTTTAAAAAAAGCTTGGTTTCGAGTGAGAAAAGAAGTTGGCTTCGAGCAAGAGTGAAAGTCTGGATTAAATTCATTTCGAAATGGTTGTTAATTTATAAGTATTGAATGTGCCAAGTTTAATAAATTGTTTTGGATGAATCCAAGGCTGAGAGAAAATAAAATGCAATGAATGGTTGGTAAATAAATTTGAAATGAAATGGAATGAAACATAGTATGAGTTGAAATTAATTTAAAGGTAGTTATAAACTAAAATAAATACTCTATTAAGCAAATGTCGTCGAAATAGCATAAAAATGATTGTCGTTTGGCATGAACAAAAATAATTAAAATTTTATAAATTGATAGAGGTTTAATAAATTGATTTTTGAATCATTTGAAGTGAATATGAGTTTGTTTGGATTAAAAATTAATTAAACATATGCAATTGAGTTGTAAACCATTAAAATTGTATGAAATGACATATAAATTTGGTTGGAAGCAATTGGATTGGCTTTAAAACATATAAATTGCTCTTGGAAGTTATTTTGAATGCATTTATTTTAGAATTGAAGTGTTATAGTTGTTTATGTAAGAGAAATGTTATAAACTTCATATATATAGTGCTTATATGTTTAAATTGAGTAAGTACAGGTACCTGAAGGTCGTTTGGCTGGATTTGGATGCACTAAATTGCTAAAATAAGTAAGCCGCATGCTTAAAATGCTAAATAAGGTACGCCTACGCAATAAAAATAGAAAATATGAACTGTTTTTGCTCTTTTCGACCGTGTGGGTCGATGTATATATATTTATATCTCTTGTCAAATTGTCAAAGTTCCTCCGTACAAAGGAGACTCTGCCAAAAAATTTCGAAAATTTTGGGAGTGAGAAAATTTTTGAGAATTTTTTTTTTGTTAAGTAAGAAAACGATTTCAAATTTGAAACCAAAATAAATTAGTGGATGAAACTAATTTAAAATAATATTATGAATCAGTTTTAAATGAAAGATAAAGTTTAATACTCAGAAGTGAAGATAAATGGAATTCATATGAAATGAGAAAGCTAATTTGAATCGAAGTAGGTATGAACATATGTTAGGAAATGTATAAAATGATTGGAAATGTTACGATTGGATATTATTGTTAAGTAAGATATGCAGGGATTATAAGGGAAAAGGGAAATTGGATTTAATTTCAGGAGATAATGTGAATTGCCCGACAAAAAGGTATGTATTTATAATTTCTGAATGAAATTGGATTGGGTTTTTATTGCAGCCACTTGGCTTTTGTTTTCTTTTGGAATTTGGGCGCCCGTAGAGGCCTTTTGTAGTAGTACCGAGCTATCCACGCAAAGGATACGCTGGCAAAAAATTTCGAGAATTTAGAGAGTTAGAAAATTTTGATAATTCAGAATTTGGTTTTAAATTGAAATTTAGATGATGGAGCCAAAGGGTGTTGTTGGAAACTATGAAAGGTTTTGGAGGTTGGTTGAAGTAATAGTGGAACTTTAATAAAGAATATATTGTGGCAAGTTGATAAAACTGTTGAATTGTGGGTTTTAGGGAAAAGTAAACGGGTATGGGTCCATTCTTCTTGACTAGTAATTTCGGGGACGAAATTCTTTTAAGGGGGGAGGAATGTGACGACCTGGAATTTCTAACAACTTAAATTGGAATTGTTAATTGATTTTAAATATTTAAAAGTTAATTTTAACTTGAATTTCAAAATGTCAAAATTTACTTGATAATTAAATTATTGAATTATATAGTTTAAATATTGAATCATATAATTTGAAATTGGATAAATTGTTGAATTTGAAATTTTTAAGCCTGTTGAAATAGTTTGAAGACTTATAAAATTTATAGTGATGATACTTAAGATAATATAATGGATGAAATAAAATTTAAAGGTGGTTTTTTTAATTTTAATAATATATCGTTTAAATCGACATTTAAAAATAGCCTTCCGAGGCACAGTCTTGGTATTCGACGAAACCAGTCCCATTGGATCCGTAATAGTTAGCTATTATTGGATTTCAATTTTCGTAGCAATCAAAGTTGTCATTTGACCCTGACAGCTCGAAACGCTTAGAAACTATTATAATCAAATTGATTTAAAATTGATCGTTTATTTCCGTAACTCGTGCATACGATTAAAATAGCCTCCGAAACACGTTCCATTGTATTCGGAATGCACATAGAACCTTATAAACGCCTGTCGGCATTTCTAATTCGGGGTTCAAGATTTCGCGTTATGTGTAACGAGATATTTTGAAAATTTAATAATATTAAAAATATAAAAATATAAAAGTTAAATCACCAGCCACCCTATATCGTACGCGAGCCACCCTAGACCTGAATTGCGTCGACCTAGCTATCTTCCTCTTTTTTTTATGGTTGCCGAGTACTTTGAAAACCCAAATAAAAAAAATTTCAGAGCGAAAAATAAAAATGGCTTCCTCTTATTTTCAAAAATCGATACCACTCCCTTACTCTTTCGTTTCCAGCGAATGAAATCGAAATTTCTTTCCCTCTCTTCAATTCAAACCATGGACGAACAATTTGCATCCCAAATCTATTCATCTTCAGTTAAAAAAATATATGGCGACGTGGGTTATTTCGAGCTCGTGCTCGAGGTGTCTAGCCAGGGTCGCGAGAAGGGAAGGGACGATTTAGATCGAGACGCGACTGAGAAGCTGGGAGTGCGGCGGCGCAAGGGGAAGGGGCTATCGTGTGCGCATGGATGGGGGAAGTGGCGAGCATGTTCTGGCAGTGGCCGGCGATCAGTGCGAGGGGGGTTTGGCTCACGATTTTGGGATGGCGTACGCGAGCGTACTGGGTGGTCGCGGTGCGCTAGGGTATCAAAGGCGATGATTTTGGGTAGGGTTCTCTCACGATCGATTTTCAATGAGGTAATCTCGTTTTTTTGTTTCCAATTTAAATTTAAATTTATTTACAGTAGAAAGAAAAAAAATTATTATTAGTTTAGAATTGAATTTATTAGTTAATTAAATTATAAAATGGTAAATGATTGTTCGGTTATTTTAGATATTTATAAATTGTAAATTGTTATACAAGGTCCAATTGTGGAGGAATTAATCGTGATGAGAATGGATTGCAAATCGAAAATCAAAGGTGAGTAATCTCACACTATGTATTTTTATTTAAATTTAAATTTAAATAATTGGATGAATGATTGAATTGTTTGGATGTGTATGGATGATCTAGTGATTTTAGATTTGGTTGTTTCTCGAGTTAATTGTGGTTTGACTCGAGGTATTTGGATTTTAAATGGTTTTGAAATTAAATCATAAATAAGAAAATGGTTCTGTGTAAAATCAAATAGGGTTTAATAATCGATGATTCATTAAATAGGTATGATAATTTAAATGGAAAATTAATTAATTAAATTAACTAATGATTTGGGTTAATTAGTTAAGTTTATATTAAATTGGAATGATCATTGGGTGGTTTAATAAATAATTACCAAATGTGATTAATAAAATATAATTACTTTGTGAAATTTATAAAGAGGTTAATTAAAATAGTTAAATAAGTGGAGTAATTAATTTATTTAATGGAGTAAATAAAAAAAGATAGTAAATTACTGGTTGAGGTAAATCAAGTGTGATAAATATTTGTGATTTAATTAATGATTAATTATTTAATGTAATTAATTTAGAGTAGGATAAGTTGAAATATAATTAGAAATCCTTAATCTATATAATTAATGATGTAATCAAAGATTGATTAACCCATAAATAATGACTTATGAAAAATTTACTAATATAATTAATTAAGGATTAATGTATTTAAAATAGTTAATTAATTTATGAAGTAACTAAAGATTACTTATTGATTTTGGTTAAGAATAATTAATATCGTGTAATTAAACAAAGATAATTACATGAATGTAACTGAAAAATAATCAATCCAAGGTGATTAATTAAGATGAATAATGAAGGGTTGATGGGTTAATTGATTTGAAAATTAATTAATGACAAGTGAAGAATTCTAACTTGTTGAGGTTAGAAATTCAATCAGAATTAATTTAATTAATATCGGTAGCAAACAAGCTTTGCTTGTGGACGATTGAATGGTATTGGATGCTTTGAAGGAGTTGATAACTCTAATATAAAATGTTGAGTATTTCATTTGGATAACTTGGAATAGGATGATATGAGATTCGAAGAGACCGGGGTCGGATATTTGGGAAAATACCCGAAACCACTTCGAATGTTTGTAGATTGATATATAAAATCTATATGCTGGAGCAAAGTGATTTGGAGGTATTGGACTGTTTTAAAATCCAAATCTTTGGTATTTAGCTTATATGTGGGCTAAGTGTTGTCTATAATAATTTGTGGCTTGTGAATTGATATAAGTTAACCGGGTTTATATGAGTTGTATACTTTGTATTTCATGTTAGTTGGGTTTACTCACGCTGGTTTTCAGCCTGACCCGGGTGTTACTTTGTGTAATGCTCGGGTCAGACCGAGTATTACAGATTTTCAGGTAAGGACGTTCTGGAGCTCATGAGTCGAGCGTGATGGCAGAAACGTATAGAATATTTCCGCTGTACTATATTATTGTATATCTGAGATATGGTGATTGTGTATATTTAGTGTCTGTAAATATATATGTATGTGTGTGTATGTGTGTGTGTGTGTGTAACTTTGATGATAAAAATGTAATCGATAGAATATTATTCCTTTGTAAACTGTTATTGCTTATTATTATACTTTATCCGCTGTGAATGTGAGATGTTGGTGCTTCTAATCTTCTTCTTCTTGTTCTATCTCTTTTTTCTTTTCATAACTATGTGGAATTTTCGGGTTCGAAAATTTTGGGTCGTTACTTCTGTTATTTATTAATTAATGGTGTGGAGAACTAGAACATATCTAGCTAGTTATAGATTCTCCTTTAGTAGGAATTGCGAGGATGCAATTTTCTTAAGGAGGAGTCTATAACAACTCATGGATGAGAATTAATTAATTAATAATTAAATAATAAATATTGAATTTATTTGGGATTTGAATTAAGTAATTAGAATCATGGTGGTTATTTGGGAATTGAAAAGAAATATTGGATTGAAAAGAATAATATAGTTTTGGAATTATACTAGTAAATGAATAAAATAATAAGTTAATTAAATAGAATTATGGAAAATTGATTTTACAAAATAAATAAAGTTGTACTTTATTGAACAATGATATGTAAAAGAAATGATTTTGTAAGTAGGCTTATTTGTTTTATTTCATAAAGCAAATGAAAGAAGAATGAAATGAAAAAGCAAAGAGAAAAGAAGCCCAAGCCACACTTACTCGCTAAACCAAAACCCAAATTCTTGTTTCTTGATGTTTCTTGATGTTTCATTCTCCGAAGTTTTCCATTTCTTGATGCTTCCAACGCAACTATAAATAAACCCAAGGCCTAAACATTTAATCTTCTAGAAATTCATCTCCATCCCCAAACCCTTCCACTTCATAATTTAAATGAAAATCCAAATAAAATCTACAAATTAAAATAGCTTTATATCCTAGATTCTCAACATCTCTACACCAATTTGCAATCAAGCAATCATGTGTTGAACCATCAATTTGAAGAAGAGGGTGCTTATAGTGAAGAGTGGGAGAGCATGTAGTAGGAGAATTGAAGAATAAGTAAAGTTCTTAATTTCAGGTGAGTACCATTGCTCACGACTATGTCTATTTGGTGTTATTATATTATGCTAGCGCAAGTTAAGATGATTTACACGTCTGTGCATCAACACACATTCATCACTATCTCCCTGCTCTATCTTCTTGTAACCATGAACACTATAATTTGTTTAATTATGTAGAAATTAGTTGGTGCTTGGATTTGATTAAATCATGGCATGATGGATTAAGGTTGTGCGAAGTTGTGTGCAACAATTAAAGAGAAGAGTAGGAAGAAAAAAAGGTACAAAATGATCGAAGTAGCACTGAACCAGGCAGCAAATTTCATGTGCCTAGGCTACGATCGGTTGACCCACTAGGGCCACCGGTCGATCAGGTCGACCAGTAGCGATCGACCGGTGAATGTGAACGGTCGACCCCTTTGAATTGCTTTTCAGTGCCCGCGTGGCTAAGTGTTGGGATATGTTTGTGATTATGTTTAGGTGTGTGATTGTGTTCGAGCACCTATATGTGTTTATGCATATATGCAGAAATGTGTGTACATGTGTACGTTTTTGTGATATGGGGAGTTCAGGATATAGGCTGCGTTGTGGGTATAAAATTTTGTGTATGCATGTGTACATCATTGTCCGCGTGTTTTGTGTGTGTTCACCTATGTGTTTTTCTAAGTTAATTATACACATACAATATAATACACTAAAATAAATATGTATATATATTAGATATACTTAACTCAATTACAAAGTCATATATAAATGAAAATATTATTTATAAAGATTAATAAATACGCAAAGAAAGTTTAAATATATTATTGAACGATATTCTAATACCAAATAATGTTATATATTTTATAATAGAAATTTTTTATTATAATTTTGAGTATAACTTATATTTTTATTATCGGTTTTGCATGTTTTTTCTATTTCTATGTGATGAGAAATTTGAATAAATGGCTTAGGGATGTCGTCTGGTGCAGGACATTCGACAACACTTTTATAGTTATTCATCGTACTCGTTCTATGGAGATATAGTGTGGATCAAGTGTAGTTTATAAGCATTGAATAATTATTTGAATAACATGCGGTGGTATGAGACGTCGTTATATCAGTTGTTTAATTATTCATTGCAAGTAAATGTCACTCAAATGGGAAATTACTCATATATATATGCGTGTGTGTGTGTGTACGATGATACT
Organism: Allium cepa; assembly: GCA_030765085.1. Classification (NCBI taxonomy): domain Eukaryota; kingdom Viridiplantae; phylum Streptophyta; class Magnoliopsida; order Asparagales; family Amaryllidaceae; genus Allium; species Allium cepa. The sequence goes on from CM060931.1 coordinate 475,452,026, forward strand.
TGCTGTGGTAAGAAAAGTATAGTTATGTGTTGACTTATATATACATACACACGCATGTATAGAACTATGTGTCGTCCAATGTCTAGAGCTACGTCAATTTATCGGTTATGAATACTATATGTTGTCCATTTTGTCCATCTCCCTTTATTTTATGAGAGTGAACTGGATTGACTAAAGTCCAACCAATCAGCCAGATCACGGTGGTCGTGCCTCGAATCCGTGATACAGTTTTTTATAGCCATGTGTCGGTAGTGTTGTGCTGTGCGTCGATGATGTTTAGCACCTTTTTGTCACATTGGCCAACAGTCAGTTATCATAGGAGCATATGTCGGAAGTCGTGACCGAAGAGGCTATGCATATTCGAGCCTTTGGTGAATTATTGTCCTAATACGAGAGAGAGAGAGAGAGAGAGAGAGAGGTAGTGGTGACCAATGACTATAGAAACCATGGTGGATGAGAACATGTGTCATTTTTTCACTCATGAGTGTAGTCTCCTTGAGTACCGTTGTTGTGTTCATTTCCACCACCGAACCAGAGAGAGTGAAGGCACCACCGAACCAACACACTCGTCACCGGACCACTTCCCTGTCGAACCAACGCTTCTCTAATACCTACCAAACCATGCCCCCTCTCCTCCATCACCGGACCAAACTCCGCCTAGCCACTACCGGACCAACGCCTCACCGGACCAACTCCACTTCCAGGAACAACCAAACCAACCCACTTCACCTACCACCGGACCAACCTCTACCGGACCAACCCACTTCCATGCATCACCGAACCAAGGCCTTGCCGAACCAACATTGCCAGGCCAGATTGCATCAGCTCAGGTCCACCAGTAGCTATATACGTCCAGGACCCCTGCCCCCAGCCTCACTCTGTAAATAGAGGGGCAGGGGTACAACAATGGCAAACAAGTTTGAGAGCTCAAGCACGGATAGAACTTTCAAACAACTTTCATACTCTTGTAATAAAAAGCTTTGTACTTGTAATCTGAAGAGTAAAGGAGAATAACATATAAAGTGGACGTAGGCACATTCTGGCCGAACCACTATAAATCTATGTGTCTTTTATAGTTTAGTCCATCTATTTTATATATTTGCATAAATCACCCAAATCACTAAGAACAACATATAATCAACTAAACGATATTACTTGGAGGTGTTTCCCCATTTTTTGTGCAAACATTTTTTGGTGCTTTCACTGAGAGCTGAACTCAAGACCCCCCGCTTAACCCTTTTCCTATCAGCATCGTTCATTACTTGGAAAACATGCCTCCCAGACGGAAGAAAGATGCTAACAAAGGAAAGAACATCGCAACTAGCAGTATCGCAGATCCAGTGATCAGAGATCAAGACAATCGTCCAGTTCCAACAGCGAATGAAAATCAGGAAAATCCAACAGCCCTGCTACGGAACAACCAGTTACAAGGGCGGATCTGGACAGGGTTGTGGCTGAAGTAACTAACCGCTTCGCATCTCAATAAGAAGCCTTGGTGGAACAACTCATGTCACGCTTAAGGGATGCTGAAGAATCCAACCGCAACACTGAATCATGGGGTGAGTCCCGGTCTGGAGGATCTGGGAGACGACAAAGGTCTTTCTTCTTCGAAGAGGCTAACAACAGAAACAGCTATGGTAGGAGCCGAGCCCGGACTCAGCCCGAATTCCGACCCGAGGAAACACTTGGAACAGAACCCAATAGGGAAGGTACCAGGCAGGGGTCGGATGTAGCTGAGCCTGCCATGCTACCTAACCATGGAAACACCAATGGACGGGGCCGAGATGGAATCCAACCCGAAGTTGGATCCGAGGAAGTACCGAGGACAGAAGCCAGCAGGGGAAGATCAAGGCAAGGGCCAACTGTGGCTGACCTCAGCGTGCCCCCCGTAGACCAGAGGTAGCCATTGGAGAATGTTAGGAGTGATAGACGATATCATCCCTACAGGTCATCTGGACGGAATCCATCCCGCAGGGAAGAACCAAACTCATTTCTATCCTCTCCAAGTTCTGATGAAAGGATGGCGCGATTGTTCAGAGAGTGCGTCCAACGGGACCAAAGGGATCGGGGGATAAGCGCTAGGGTAACCAGCCCCTTCACCCGCAATATCGAAACTGCCATCACCCCCCGGGAATGGAAAATGCAAACAATGGAACCTTACAAGGGAACCTCTGACCCTGTTGTACACTTGTAGAGATACACGCAGCATATGCTCTTGAGCGGAGCAATAGAGGGAGTGTTGTGTAAATGCTTCCCACTATTCTTGGCAGATCTAGCTACCTCCTGGTTCTGCCATCTACCCCAAGGGTCCATCAGCTCATGGGAAATGTTGGAAGAAAAGTTCATCAGCCAGTTCCGCATTCATGTGGAACAACCCAAGGACGCTTATTCCCTATCTAATATCAAACAGAAACCCGGAGAGACAGTGCAACAATATCTAACCCGATTCAACGCCGCAGCGGCCGCAGTCCAAGATGCCGACGAGAAACTTATCCTAATGGCCCTCTGCAGTGGTGTGCATCCGGATACTAAATTTGCTAGGAAACTAACGAAAGAAAAGCCAGCTACCTTACCCGATTTCTTCCATGAAGCCGGAAAATATATGAGACTTGAAGACGCTGCCATTGAAAGGCAGACAGGGCAACAAACCAAGGCAGCTCATGGCAACACACCCGCAGTAGCAAAGGACGTTCGAAGAAATGACTTCAGAGATAGTGCTGGGGGCAAGAAGAGAGAAAAGCGTTTATATAGGCCAGGACTGAGATTTGACTCTTACACTCCTTTAAATGAAACAATCGAAAACATCTTCTTGGCCACCCAAGACGAAGTTAGATACAAGCGCCCCCCGCACAAGAAGGAATCAGATAATGCAATTAAGTCTGGAAAGTTCTACCGCTTCCACGAATCTCATGGGCATGACACCAATGAATGCCATCATCTCCAGGACTTGATTGAAAAACACATCAGAAGGAAGAGACTAGAGCGCTATGTGAAAGGTCAGAACAGGACTTCAACTCCTGCCAATGAGAACCCAGGGCTACCCCTCCCGGAAGTAGGCGGAGGAAATCGCAACACTGGCGGCTCCAGTCGAGAGAAGATAGTGGTCCTTACCATATCAGGAGGACCACACATCGCCGACGGAAGCTGGGCAGAGATGGAAAGATACGGTAAGTCACTTAGAAACAATGAAGGCTACGTTAATTCTGTTACAGAAGAACGCCACTCAAAACAGAAAGAGAATGATGACATCACATTCAGTAGGCGTGATCTAGAGGGAAGGCAGTACCCTCACATGGATCCTATGGTCATCTCTGCGTGGTTCGATCCAGCCAAAGTTTTCCAAATTCTAGTAGACACTGGAAGCTCGGTAAATATCCTATTCAAGCATGCTTTCGACAAAATGAAGCTGTCAATGAAGGATGTGTCTCCCTGCAGCAAACCGCTACATGGCTTCACTGGAGATGCGAAGATGCCCCTCGGGCAACTGGACCTCTTTGTCGAAATAGGAAGTCATCTCCGCTCCGTTGTGCGAAAACAAACATTTGTGCTAATAGAGAACCACTTGTCCTACAACGCCTTTTTGGGAAGACTAGCCTTGTCTGACTTCCAAATTGTCCTAGCCCCGTGGTGCCTGAAGATGAAATTTCCAACAGATAACGGAATAGGAGAAATAGAGGGAGATCAAGACGCCGCTCGAGATTGCTATGTAACTGAACTTCGCAATAACCGTAGGAAGGATAAAGGGAAGGATGCAGAGACTTCTCTCTGCAAGAAAAACTTGGAAGCATAGCAATTACAGAAAGCCCCTCCTCTTCGATATACCAGTGATCCTTTCAACGAATTAGACCCCAGGGACAAGGAGGAGGAGGCCACCACCGAGCCTGCAGAGGCTATGGAATTTGTATCTGTAGACAAACACGACCCAAGTAGACTGCTGAGAGTCGGGTCTCAGTTAAGAGCGGAATTGAAGGATCAACTCGTCAATTTTCTTCGCCACAACTTGGATGTATTTGCATGGACGCACGCTGACATGACTGGAATCTCCCTAGACGTAGCATGCCACGTACTGAACATCGATCCCACCAAGGTGCCAGTAAAGTAGGAAAAGAGAAGCATGGGGGCAGAACGATCAACAGCCCTCGAGGAAGAAGTAAAGAACCTACTTGCCAATAACTTCATACGAGAATCCATCTATCCAGAATGGATCGCCAACCCGGTACTGGTAAAGAAGGCTAATGGGAAGTGGCGAACATGCATCGACTTCTCCAACTTAAATGATGCTTTCCCGAAGGACTGCTTCCCACTCTCCCGAAGCAATCAACTCGTGGAAAGCACAGCCGGACACGAACTCTTATCCTTTATGGACGCATACTCAGGATATAACCAGATCCCTATGCACTCCCCCGATCAAGACCACATTAGTTTCATCACTGACCGGGGATTGTACTGCTATAGAGTAATGCCTTTTGGACTTAAAAACACCGGAGCTACTTATCAGCGCCTCGTCAACAAGATGTTTGCGGAACTAATAGGACGAACTATGGAAGTTTATGTGGATGACATGCTGGTAAAATCGAGGAAAGCCAACGATCATATAAACCACCTGGACGAGATGTTTCAAATACTTCGCCAATATGGAATGAAGCTAAATTCTCTAAAGTGCTCCTTCGGAGTATCATCGGGAAAGTTCTTCGGATTCATCGTCCATGCCAGGGGGATTGAAGCAAACCCCGAACAAGTCCGGGCTTTGCAAGATATCAAGATACCATCCAATCGAAGAGAGATGCAAAGCCTAAACGGGAAAGTGGCCGCCCTAAGCAGGTTCATCTCTAAAGCAACCGACAAATGCATCCCTTTCTTCGAAGCTCTAAAGAAAGACAAAGGAAAGTTCGAATGGACTGACGAATGTTCGACAGCCTTCCTTAACCTAATCGAACACCTTCAGAGGCCACCAGTACTCTCAACTCCAAATGAAGGCGAAGAACTATACCTATACCTTGCTGTATCGTCCCATGCTTTAAGCGCCGCTTTGGTGAGAGAAGACAACCGCGCGCAGCGGCCCTTATACTTTGTAAGCAAGAGATTTACTGGGGCAGAAGCCAGATACCCTAAACTTGAAAAGCTAGCATACTGTCTGCTAATCACGTCACGGAAACTGCGACACTATTTCCAATCTCATTCCATCAGAGTTTTAACCGATCAACCGCTAAGGCAGGTACTCCATTGCCCCGACACTTTTGGGCGACTACTTAAATGGTGCATTGAACTGAGTCAATATGATATCACCTACCATCCTCGCACCGCCATCAAGGGACAAGCCATGGCCGATTTCATTGCCGAATTCACTACCAACGAAGGTAAAGATCGATCTGAAATAACAAAAGATATCAAGTGGAATCTCTTTGTAGATGGAGCATCAAACGAACAAGGCTCGGGGGCAGGTATTGTGATAATCACCCCCAGGGGAAGGAAGCTGCATTATGCCCTAAGGTTGGAATTCGCTGCCACCAACAACGACGCAGAATACGAAGCAGTGATAGCCGGATTAGAACTTTCCCTAGAGATTGGAGTCGGTTCTTTATGTCTCCATAGTGATTCTCAACTTATTGTAAATCAAATACTAGGAGAATTCCAGACTCGAGGAGAACGACTCACAGCATATCTAAAGAAGACCAAGCTGCTGCTCAATCAATTGGATCACTATTTAATCAAACACATTCCTCGAGGAGAGAATCAGGAGGCCGACGAACTGGCAAAGCAAGCTAGCATGAAGGACAGCACCACCTCCGGAACAATAACCATCTCAAAGCAACTAGCCCCGAGTTTCGAGCCAATGAATCTGATAGCTGCAATCGAAGAGGAAACTTGGATGACTCCCATCCGGAAGTACTTACAAAGTGGCATACTGCCCGACGGGCGTAACGAAGTTAAGAAAATCTTGAGGAAAGCTTCCCGCTACAAAATACAAGAAGGCATCCTCTATCGACGCGGCTTCTCTAACCCCTTATTAAGGTGTGTCGCCGGAAGGGAAGCCAAGGAAGTCTTATCCAACATCCATCAAGGAAGTTGCGGAGATCACACTGGAGGGCAGACTCTAGCAAAGAAAATACTCCGATATGGGTATTACTGGCTCACTTTAAACAAAGACGCCTTAGACTTCATCAAAAGATGTGACAGATGTCAGAAATTTGCTAAGATTACTCGACTACCAACAAATGAGACTACTCAAATGACCAGCCCTTAGCCCTTTGCAGTATGGGGAATTGACTTGATTGGCGAACTACCGATGGGCCGAGGCGGAGCCAAATATGCTATAGTGGCAGTCGACTATTTCACTAAATGGGTGGAAGCGAAACCTTTAAATAAAATATCTTAGGCAAAAGTTATTAGTTTCTTGATCAAAAATGTTCTATGCAGGTACGGGGTTCCACTCAAAATCATATCGGACAATGGACTTCAGTTTGACAGCGAGGAGTTCGCCGATTGGTGCCGAGAGCACGGAATTCACAAAAGCTTCTCATCTGTAGCTTATCCTCAGACAAACGGACAAGTCGAAGCTGTCAACAAAATTCTTAAAACTCTCGTCAAGAAGAAGCTTGAAAAGTCAAAAGGCGCTTGGGTGGATGAACTTCCTACGGCACTCTGGGCCTACCGCATGTCTTTCAGAACATCAACAGGGCATACTCCTTTCTCTTTGGCATACGGATCGGAGGCCATTCTCCCAGTTGAAACTGTAGTGCCATCCCACCGTAGGATCCACTACAACCCGGAAGAGAACGAAGAGCTCCTCCACATGTCTTTGGATCTAATCGAAGAAAGAAGAAATGATGCAGCACTTAAAGCGACAGCTCACAAGCGAAAAGTGGCAGCACAATACAACTCCGAAGTCAAGCACCGCAGCTTACGAGAAGGAGATCTTGTCCTCAAACGGATCTTCCCGAGCCCCAGAGCGCTAGATCCAATCTGGGATGGAACCTATGTAATTCATAAAGATCTCCACAACGGAGCTTATATTTTGTCAACAGTGGACGGAGAGGTGTTCCAGAGGGCATGGAACATCCAACACCTTCGTCGATACTTTTCTTAACTTGTACTACCCATATGAAGTGAATTAACAAAGAGAATCAGTGGACGTAGGCATTTTCGTGCCGAATCACTTTAAAAATCTTGTCTCTTTTTAACTTGTTCCTTTATATCTTGGCTGCTTGTTAAGATTTATCCTTTTCTGTTGAACAAAATCCTGTGTAATGGCATTTCCATTCTGGACACTTCACGGCACAACCTCACCTGGACAAGACCTAACAGGTACTATACGAATCTATGCCCTCGCCAATGAGACACTTTTGCTCCAGCATCCCTCTGCTGCGGGTTAACTCATTGCTCGCGACGGCCCTCAAAGCCAACTGTAATGAGCCGATTATAAGCCACCGGAAAGGCCGACTATAGCTGAGGCAGCTCATTACGGCGTTCGGCTCGCCGGCAACTGTGAACCAATTATAAGCCCCAACATAAGGTGTGGCCAGTCAGGGGCAGTTCACAGTTGACGATCGGCACCCGCGCTAGCCGGCCATGGTAAATCGAATAATACCCATGATTACGGGCCATAATGGCCCGGGTAGTTACCTTGCGTGATCTCGGCTCTGATGTGTCTTAAGCGCGGCTGTGGTAAAAAAGAAAACTCCCCGCAGAGGCGTAAGATGGGTGACAAATATCTCCAAGTCCCACAGCTAGGGAAAGTGACTACAAAACCCGTTTGCCACGAACTTAAGCACATCGAAGGCCTTCCGTGATTGGAAGTTTTTACTTTTTCTTACGTTTCCATTCTATTTAAAAAATTTCCTCCTATCCTCTATAACAACCCTTAAAGCACAGGACACCAAATAGGATGCACTCGCTGATGGGAATGAGAACTCTCAACTGGATGACGGGTCACTCAACTGCATTCCGTAGGCGGTCATACAAGGCATTCAAAGCTACCATCTACAACTAAAAATCGAAAGGGCGGTACTTTCTTCTCTTGTATACAAATAAGTAGCTCTGATATATTCACACATCACATTAACATTGCAAGACATGAAATTATATTTTAAGCGAGAACTTGACATCAAACACAGTTGAATCACTAGCGCATGCACAGCTATATTTCTTATGCAACACATCAAAGTAATGACAGCATCCAAATGTAACAGAATCAGCTTATGTTATAGAATTACATGTTAAGAATAGAGTCGTTCGTTGCAATGACATAATTACAACCTGAAAGTACATTAATGTTTTGGAACTAGTATATACAGGAATGTCAAGTAAAACCAAAAATGTCCGGATCAAGTCAAAATAGTCGACAGCATCAGAACTTCATCTCTATCCTTCCGACCCCCAAGATCTACTTGACCGCAGGGTCAGAACTCCCAGCATGCTGAACAGAGGTCCCACCTGTCCAATTTAGGAGAAGAATCTATTAGATAAATGATAAGCAATCAAGTTAAGAAAATATTAAAAGGGAGGACTTACCAGCATCTACTCCCTGATCATCATCCTCCAACTGCACACCCACTTCCTCGGCGGTAAGCATCTGCATGACCTCCTTCACCGCCACCTTCTCCTCCTTGGTGAACTGAGCGGTAACTACATCCATTCTGAAGGCCACGCCACCCTCTTTATCTGCCTTGGCCTCCTCCAAAGCCCGGAGATATATCCTAGCCATGACCTGGGGGTAATCGTCCATCCAGGATAGGTTGCCCTGCTTCCAAGTACGGAATTACATATCCTGCAACATATCATCCATCAACCCCTTGTTCTCCTCAAACTCTCTCATACGGGCCTCAGAAGCCGACAACTTTACAACGGCAGCATCCCTCTCCAATCGGTATCGCGAGCAGTCAGCTTGAAGGGATCTCCTCATCGCCTCCATCTCCTCCTTTAGCTTGGCCTGAGCAAGCCCTACGGCTTCAAGCCTTCCAGATAACTCCTCTACCTTCTCAAGATCCGCTCTCCGAACCTCATCCACCGTTGCGATGGCCATGTCAATTCGTTTCTTGCAAGCAGCCTCCATCTTTCGCAACTCCGCCTTGCTAGCCTCTTCCATGGTTTTATTTAGTCGTCTGGAGGCCGCCTCATGCTGGGAGATCTGGATGGCCTGATCGGCAAGCTGTTTGGCCTGATCGAAAACCATTAGCTGCAACCGAATGTTAGCACTTCCGATTTCCTCTCCAGCCTTGACCAGTCAGGCATGATGCACCATCAGCTTCCTGGTCTCCTCAGCCACCCGATCGATATTTGCCTTGGCCTCATCCCCCATAGTCACAATCCGAGTGGTCAACAAGTCGAGATCCAAAGACATAGCCTCATCAAGCACCCTTGCCATAGGATTGCGGGGTAGGAGGTGTTCACCGGTAACCTCATCGAAGGAAATATCATGGGAGTTCAAATCCAGGTCCGGATGACCCGCGAATGGATTGCGAGCCAAGCTGGGACGATCTATCGGAGTAACGGTAGGGTTCTCAGATGGATGCGGAGAGGGTACAAAATCAGTAGTCTCCTCCGTAATATCCTAAAGCGGCTGAGTTGGAGGCTAAGGACAAGGTGGAGATTCGAACAAGGAGCGGCCCCTCTTCTTCCTTTGGATATCTTATTCAATAATCCCGAGAAGAAGATGATAGCTGACTATGTCCCCGGGGCGGCTAGTAGGAGCTTCGGTCTAGTAGAGGCTCTGAGTAGCTTGTATTGTTCGAGGCGGTGTCGAACATCTGATGTCTTGGCCACCTCGCCTGCCCCTGGAATAAAGAACAAGTGTTACGAGCATACACCAATCCATAATTGAAGAAATATGTTAAGTTAAAAGGAGTAAGAATACGCATTTATTATACAAAACCTGAGGGGGAGTGGGATACTGCAATAAGTCCTGAATCTCATTCCAGGACGGGAGCTGGCCATAAAATATTCCTAAGTCCGTATCATAAAGGGAGTCTGCAGAAGTCAAAAATTCACCTTGAATCACCGGAGTCGCCTTAGCCGGAATACTCTGAGAAGATGAACCGGCACCAGCCCCGGCCTTGTCAGCTCTCTCGGACTCCTTTACCGGAGCCAGTCCTCCCTCCAACCCCTCAAAAGCTTGGCGGAAAGCATCATCCGTCCACTCTTGAATCTCACCTGCCTGCCCAGAGGTCAAGGCTCCAACGCCACTACCACTCTGTCCATCATCACCACCATCACCTTCTCTACCACTTCCTCTCTCCACCTCACCTCCTTCACCCTCGCCTCCTTCCTCCTCTGCGCTCTCCTCCTCCGGAGCATCTGGGCATGTGCTGGGAGAGGGTCCATCGAATTTCTCGAGTTTCTTCCCCCCGACGATGGGAGGTATCGAGAAGGTTTTCCTCTTGCTGCTCTTCGCCGTGGCCCCTCCTTTGGCTTTGGCAGTTCTTTCCTCAGCCGTATCCCTCTTCTTGACCACAGACTGATGTGGTAGAATCAAGTTGTGCTGTAGAAGAGTAGCGTTCCTGATCAGGTAAGAAGCTGACCTCTCCCTTTCCGAAATGGCTTCTATCTCCACGGCCATCTGAACTAGGTGATCGTTCTCCACGACTGTAAAGCCACCTGTCGCTAGAAAATAGTAAAGCACATGAGGAGAAGCGTTGCAGTCAAAGCGGAAATTACAAGTAAACTTCAACTTACAGCCAGAGGTGAAGCGGTGGATAGAAACGGAGTCATCTTGGACGAAGAACCATTGCTTCTTAAACATGGTGAACTTTGAATACAAGTCCAGGACCGGCTTGAAGGACACGGCCGATTCCAAGCTGATGTATGGAGACCCGTTCTTGTAACCTCTGAAGTTATATAGGTACCGAATCTCCTGATTGGAAGGGGGCGCCCGTACTTTCTCTGGAAAATCACGAATAGGCACACCAAGATAGCGTAGGAGTTGGGCTGGAGCTAGAAAGGGGCCACCTTCAAATAGGTGACGAAGCTAACTATCCAAGCATTGATTGGAGAAATGGCCCCACACATGCAGTGGTACCTACTATAAGTGAAGTATCCTTCAGGGGGATTATATGGCATGACCCCTTCCCTGGCAACAGCATGCGTGCTCTATCAATCCCAAAGGAGCGGGAGATAACATCAAGCTGCTCTTCTTTGAGAGAGCTAGGAAAGCAGTCAGGCGGAGAATTCAGAAGCTCTTGAGGACCATACCCATCTACTAGCGATCTTGGGGTGGGTCCAAGACGTTTCGGTCCTGGCTGAGCTGGGGGCACTGCGGTGGACTCTCCTTCGTCCTTGGATTTCTTCTTATCTGATCGAGTTCCCACTTTACGAGACATTTATCTGCATCACAAGAAAGTACATCGTTAGAACAGAGGATATAAACAAACAAGTGTATATAGTCTGAAATTTCACTCATAATTCAAAACACTCAAACTCCTAGTGTCATTCGGTAAAGCAAATACAAAAGTTCATTCGGTATTCGGGGTCTCAGGCTTCATCCGGTGATTCAAGTATAAGTTCATTCGGCACTTTTCATTCTCATCCGGTGGTTCGAGCATAAGTTTCATTCGACAACTCAAATATGAAAGTGACATTCAGTACTTAAAACCCCTCGGGTTCATTCGAAAGTTCAACCTTAAAAATCGTTCGGCCGAAGAAAATTTACCTGGTCTGGCAATTAAGACTCGGCAGTCAGAACTGGTTCGGCACTAATCGGTTCGGCAGTTGGGAATTTGATTCGGCTATTTCACTTGGTAGGGAATAACGAAGTCCTAACACCCCTATTTATAGACGAACGCAGGATGACCGGACCGGGTGGTTCGGCACATATGACCGGATGGAAACACCCAAGTTAAAACAAAGCATGTCATGTGCATGCACATGCCCTACTTTGGGGGGCAAATGTTGTGTGCATTTCCACCACCGAACTAGAGAGAGTGAAGGCACCACCGAACCAACACACTCGTCACCGGACCACTTCCCTGCCGAACCAACGCTTCTCCAATACCTACCAAACCATGCCCCCTTTCCTCCATCACCGGACCAAACTCCGCCTAGCCACTACCGGACCAACGTCCCACCGGACCAACTCCACTTCCAGGAACAACCGAACCAACACACTTCACCTACCACCGGACCAACCTCTACCGGACCAACCCACTTCCATGCATCACCGAACCAAGGCCTTGCCGAACCAACGTTGCCAGGCCAGATTGCATCAGCCCAGACCCACCAGCAGCTATATACGTCCGGGACCCCTGCCCCCAGCCTCACTCTATAAATAGAGGGGCAGGGGTACAACAATGGCAGACAAGTTTGAGAGCTCAAGCACGGATATAACTTTCAAACAACTTTCATACTCTTGTAATAAAAAGCTTTGTACTTGTAATCCGAAGAGTAACGGAGAATAACATATAAAGTGGACGTAGGCACATTCTGGCCGAACCACTATAAATCTATGTGTCTTTTATAGTTTAGTCCATCTATTTTATATATTTGCATAAATCACCCAAATCACTAAGAACAACATATAATCAACTAAACCATATGACTTGGAGGTGTTTGCCCATTCTTTGTGCAAACAACCGTTATGTATGTTAGTCTCTCGTCTAGTTCCAATCTAGCTATGTGTAGTGGATTAACATTTATTATTCGCTATCCAATGAGTTGGCTATACTAGAGATTGTGTGTTTAAAGTGCAGTAAGTGCCTGTTATATCCATACTCTTGATGATTTGATATTTTAGAGATAGCCTATTTGTATTGATTGTGGTATGGATTGTGAGTGCTTACCTTTATGATTTATATGATGTTGGATATTGTATGGTCCATTTAATGGAATATCTCATATTATATTCCTCCTTACATGGTATTCTCATTCTATTTTAGACATCCTTTTGTTGTTATATTATTCAACATTATAAATAGACAAAGCCTAACCCCCGTGTTCTTTGTAATACTCGGGTTAATCCATGAGGCTTCTAATGTAGGTACTTAGCATTGCTGAAGCTTAGTATGAACTTATGAGAGGTTTGTAGGAGATATAGGATGATATATTCCCTGTACTTTTTTGTAGCCTCGTTATTGTATCTATTATGTAGTAGTTGATGATGGATTATGTTACGTGCTAGCGACTATCATTTTTTCCTCATGGAATTTTGTATTATATTATGTGTTATGTATCATATTTTTTCTGTTGCATTCTGACTCTGTATTCTTCGATATTATCATCATTTTCGATTGCGTATTATTCATCCTGGAGACACTCGTGTTTATTACTTTATACGAAGATGGAGTACGAATATGGTAAGTAACATACTATTGAGATATGTATGGGCATTGATCCAAGGGAATATTCATGTTTTCCACATACCGCTTCATTCTCTATATTACTCGAAACTATTACTTAGTAATACTCTTCACTAGTATGGATATAGAATTGGGGGTTATTACAACTTTGCTCTCACTTCCTTCTCGTAGCGCAACTTCCATCGGGGGAGCAGTCTTTTCGATCTCGTACTTGCATAAATTTTCCTTAGACAACGTTTGGAAAATAAGTGTAGCACTTGTCCCCCAATGTTTACAGTGATTGAAGATCAGTGTGGACTTATTTCTACTTTCATATTCTCTTGTAACTCATCACATTTTGTTTTTTCTCCCTCTCCCACTCAAACGAGAAAAGTCTTCATCGTTGTTTTGCATTTATTGCGCAAGTACACATGTCACTCTCTTGTTGGTCGATCCTCTTAAAAAGTCATATCTTTTGTTTTTTCGACTCTAAAAAAATTGTATAGATCTTCATGTTAGTCTTCCCTGTCATTAATTAGTTAGGTTTTTGAGGCTCTTTCATCATTCCAATTGTGTGGCTGAGATTCAAATCGACGTAGATATTTTTTTCCTTCTTCTTCTTCATTCCTTTACATGCTTTTCAAAGACCTTAGTTGCTTATCTCATATTCTCCAGTAATAATTTCTTTTCAAAATAAAAGTAAGGACATTTTTCTCTTGTAGTTTCTTTTTTTCTGTATCTTTGCAGTAGTTGATAACCAACCTAGTATTTTTGACATGAAAACTGCTTCCATCTCTTCCTTATCTTTACCATCCATGATAACCGAATTTCGAGAAATAGAAGGCATTCTAAGTCATTTTGGGTTTGAGGTTATATAGCTAAGGTATCTGAGTCCCATGATCGTATCCATATGCCTCCAAATGGCTTTATTTCTATTACTACTAGGCATATTCGATGCGGGCTTTATTCACCCAATCAAACTCTTCATGAGTAGCCTCTTGCCATTGGTTTTTCTTTTGTACAACTTGCCCTAGTTTCTTACTCCATTCTAATCACCGCCTTCATTCTTTTTGCAGAGAAGTGTTCCTCCCCTTTCTTGCATGGAACTCGAATTCTTAATTGACATTCATAAAAGTCCTTCCGAGATTGGTTATGGATTTTACATTGCTCAGGCAAGAAAATCGGTTCTTACATGTGTTCTTCAAAACACCTAGAAATGAAATGACCAATGTTTTTTCATTTCAAATTTAGATAACATCTCTTCTTCTTTCCAACAACTGACTAGTTGCCCTAGCGTTTTTATCATGACACTAATATGTTTATATCTCATAGGAATGATACCTTGTCTTAAGTGAAGGGAAAAGAAAATGAAAGTTATTCTTCATTCATTTGTTAATGCACAAGTATAAATTTCTACGTGCTAGTCATAACTTCTCTTGTTCCAACTTTAAATTCACCTCAATTATGGACGGTCCTAGGGGTATAATTTGATAAGTTAGACGATAAAATTACATTTTTTAATTCTTGCAGCGAGGATAGCCGATCTAAATTTTTATATGTAAGATGGTTATTGGACTTTCAAGTATGTAGTTTAATAATCTTGTGCCATAGAAATCGATGGCAATAAAAAAGGAGAGGGAGAAGAGAAAGGCCGATGGAACTGAAACTTTTGATCAACCTCTTAAGAAGCCCCCCCTGCGCCTCTACCACCTTCCTCCGATGTACCTCTATCTCACCACTTCAATCCTTCCAAGACCCAGGCATTTTTTCTTGCTCCTACCCGAAGGACCCATTGTTGATATTGCTAAATGGGTAGGGCATGCTGCTTTGGATGTTCTATTCTTTATGGATTCTGTCATGCAATCTTATTCCATTGCACTCCCATTTCCTACATTCCCCTTCTATGAACTTTCTACCAAGCTTGACAAGAATTGGGATTATGTAAGTGCCTTTCTCTTTCTTTAATCAATGATGATCTACTTTGCCAATTCTTATCTTGTTTATCTCTGCATTATAACAAATGAGGGACTAGGTAGTTGTGCCTTAAAAAGGGTCGAAGATGATTAGGTCTTATCCACTACTCATATTACTTTTCTTGAGAAAAGCCTTGCTGCGACGATCTTGGTGAATATCAGAGCAGATGAAGATTTCAGGGCTCAACGAGAGAAAGCTGAAAAGGCAAAGGGGGTGGCGAATGCAGCAGAGGAGGCTTTGAAGTTGAAAGGTCGTGAGTTGGAAGGGAAAGAAAAAGCATTAGGAGATAGGGTAAGGAGCTGGAGGAGTCCAAGGACAGGATTGAGTCGAGTGCTTTTCAAGATGTACGCCATGGTTAAGCGCCATTTTTTATCGACCGCTTAGATGATACTGGCGTTGAGATTGACCGCACCTTCTTAGAGGACCACATAAGAATCGAGGATGCCCTTGCTTATTGCAATGTCAAGTGGGCTAAGCAGATGGCTTAGGTTAATACTTCCCCTTCTGCCTCTTAGGAAACCTTGTTGTAGTAGGATAATGAGAATGCAATGTTTAAGGGGGCTGAGGTCACCTCTACTTCCCAAGTCGAGTAACTACTTGAAACTTTGTAATTAACTTCACTATTTTTCTTGGTTGTCTGAGTTCTTTCGTGTGTAATGTAGTAAACTTATTTTTTTCATTTTTGTTATGACCTCTTTCTTTGATTATCTAGTTATTTTGATATTGCACTATGAATGCCATATTGTTTTCATTCCTTTGTTCTTTATAGTCTTTTAAGGAAGTAATTTTTATTAAACTCTAGAAGGATAGCATGGAAAAAAATTCAAACTCAAACCATAGATCGCCTTGATCTTAGTGTCACAACGATTTACAAGCGAGAGAAGGAGTTAGATGTAGCATTTGCGCAACTTAGAGAATAAACTCAAGGCTTGCTTTCCAAAATTAACTAAGTAGTAAAAGAAAAGGAAGCACTGTGCGACTTTATACCATGCCTTTGCCGCTATACCTAAGATGGTGATTCTTTCCCTCCCGCTAGCCCTCATTTGGTATAGTTTAGGATTAGGCTAAGGAATCTAAGTAGGGAGCAAACCTTATGTATTTTATATTTTGTGAGTTTTTTGCACTCTTTATGTAAAATTCGTCTTATACAATACGTCTTTTTGAATTTTACTTTGTGTAATTTGAATTCCACTGAAATTGGTTCTAATGATTCTCGACTAGGTCGCTTCCCTTCCTTCTCATAAGCATTCCTTTGAGGATATCATAGTTTCTAAATTCAGTGCACCTTCAATTCCTATAATATATGGCCTGGATGAATTAGGCATACCCGAATTTGAGGTTGCAGCCATAACCTCTACTACGGTCTTAGAAGAAGAGAATTTTTAGCGAAAGCGTACCAATAAAACTTGAGAAGATTTAAGCAATGCTCTTTTATTTTCAAAAAAGCTAGGGATGCACATGAGTGCCAACACCAATATAACAGTAAGCTGCATACTGAGCATAATGTTGCAACTTCAATGGTGACTGAACTACAGCAAACGTTGAAGGAAAATGAAGCACTTTATGGGGTGGTCTATAAGGAAGATATCAAGGGCAGAGAAAAACCATAAAAAACTTTTCTCTTTGGACTACTAAATGATATTAAGAGAAGGAGGGTGCCAAAGAAGGGCAGGTGGCTAAAGAGCTTAGTGAGGGTGCAACCCCTGCTCCTTCTGTAGGCATAGATGTCGTGTTGGTTGATGAGTGGAAGGAGAAACTAGAACAACATTATCAAGGTAAATTTAAACAATCGGAGGACTACTACAAGCGGCGGTTAAAGCGACCATGGCCAAGGTGGTCCCTTGCATGTAGAGGAAGGGGTCAAAAGCGGATGATCTAAAATATTTTGTTTGTTTTTCTAGGGACTCAAATAAGACAAGGGTTGAGTTAATAAAGACTTTAGAACATATGAGAGAGACTACTGTACTTAAGATTCACAAACTTGAAGATCAACTACAAGAAGCTTGGGTTTCCTCTAGTGTCGTAACCGCACATGTTAATGCCCTAGAACTGAATTGTTGATCTTGAAGAAAAGCTTAGAAGGGAGAATATCAAATGTAAGATGGCTAATTTATTTTCATTGAGCTATAGACGTTTTTAATTATTTTTACCTAATGCTTTATCTGTGATTTCTCTATAACAAAGAAGGCATTTTAGTGACTGTGGAAGGTCCAATAGAGGTGCCAACTATGATCCTAGGAAGATATTTTATATCAAAATAGATCAACCTTTGGCTAGCAACCCTTAGATTTGATACTTCATAGTCATTGCAGTATTTTGAAACATATAGTTTAGAACACTTCTTTAAGACAATGTTGTAGAAAACATTTCTTTTTGTTGTGCAAATATCTGTATAAATTGAATTCCCTTGTAAATTAGTATAGTTACCTCGTGAACTTTAGCTTGTTTGCACCTTCTTTTAATTTCTTTCAATTGGATTTGCTTGATTTTTAGCATCGCATTCGTCTTTTGTTCGTGCACTCGGCATAGTCTGTCCCACTATTTGGGACAGGCTATTCCGACTGTAAAGTCGAGTCGCATATTTACAAACTTTTTATTTAGTGTGCATCTTTTTTAATGGGTTCAGATTGTCTAATATCCTTACATCTAGTGTGATTGTTCGGCTAAAAAGCGGATCTATGTATGTTACAACTCATTGTTATTAGCTATGTTAGTAAAGTTAACACAGAAACATTTTTATACTGGCTCGGGTCATCTAATATCCCCACCTCCAGTTCTTTGTATTATTGCTTCTCATAGTAATTACAATGCTTGTTATTTTTCTATACAAATAACATTGTCTATACAAAGTAATGCCTAAGATGCTCAGAATTCCGAGCCCTTGGAACTGGATTTCAATCATGTCACAAGAGTCAGTGAGCTCTATTAGCTAAGACTTCTGCTACAACTAGCAGTCCTTTCAAATTTGGGTTCAGAGCTCCATCTGTTGGGTCCTTCGTGTTAGCCATCACTCTTCGCAGTACTAGATCCTCTTTGTAGAAGTGTCTCTCTTTGTCTAACATTGTAATTCTTTTCCATCTTTTGTCTATATGTGGCATGTCGAATTGCTGCTTTGTCTCTTCTTTCTTGAATAAGATCGAGGGTGGCTTATTTTAATTCCTTGTCCTGCTCTACCACATATGATATTCTTCTATATGATGGTACCTTTGTTTCAGCTGGGAGTATTACTTCATAGACTTGGGTTAAGTAGAAAGTTGGTTGGCCTATTGGGGATCTAGATGAGGTTCTACAAGCCCATGGTATGAGGGATTACTCCTTTAGCCTTCTGTAGTGTTTTCTTGAGCAGTTTCTTAATGGCCTTATCTGTTGCTTCGACTTGCTCATTCGCCCATAGGCGTGTGATAGAAGGGAAACCTTTTATTGTCCCATTTCATTTACAAAGTTTGCTAAACTCCTTACTTTCAAATTGGGTTCCATTATCATAAATTATTTTATAGGGGATCCCAAACCTTGTAATTGAGTTCCTCACAACAAAATTGACTCTCTTCTTTGTAGTGATTGTAGCTAATGGTTACACTTCTACACACTCGGTGAAGTAATCTATTTCCACTACATCATACTTTGCCCCTTCTTTTGACATGGAAAGTGGTCCTATCATATCTATGCCCCGTATGTCGAACGACCATGGACTAGCTAAAAGGATGAGCTCATAAGTCAGGAGTATTAATCAGATGGTCCTTTAGATTTTGAAAAAAAAATTAGCATTCCTCGGGCCATTCAAAATTCCTTCCCCTTTTCACTTAGTCGAAGAATGGTAAACATTTATAGGTTGCTTTGGAAATGAATCTACTTAGAGCGGCCACCCTACCACTTAGGCTCATGATATCTTTTGACTTCTCCAGTACACCATCTTCCTTATGGCATCAATCTAATCTGGATTTGCTTCAATGTCGTGGGTGCTTACTATATACCCCATAAATTTTCATGACTAAATGGAAAAAGTGCACTTCAAGGGATTTAACTTCATGTTATATTACCTCAAGACCGCAGAGGTTTCCTCCACATCCTGCACATGACTTGGTGCTACTTTTGACTAAACTAGCATGTCATCTTTGTATACTTCAACGTTCTTACAAATCTAATCTGAGAACATCATATTGACTAACCTTTGGTAGGTTGTTCTAGCATTTTTGAGTTCAGACGGTGTGACCTTGTAGCAATATAAGCCTTCTTCCATCACAAAGCTGGTATGCTCCTGATCTGGCTCAAACATAGCTATCTAATTGTAACCCGAGTATGCATCTACGAATGATAGCAGCCCATGTCCACTAGTTGCATTTACTAATCGACCAATTCTAGGTAGAGGAAAGTTATCCTATAAGCAGGCCTTATTGAGGTTAGTGTAGTCTATGCAAATTTTCCATTTTCTGTTGGATTTATTCACAATAACAGGGTTGGGAATTCACTTTGGGAAATACACTTCCCTAATGAACCCATTCGCCTTCACCTTCTTAAACTCTTCATGTAGAGCATATACCTTTCCTGATGTGGTGTCCTACACTTTTGCTTAATTGGATTAGCACTGGGATCATTGTTAGGTGCATGGAAAATGATAGCTGGGCCTATTCCTACCATGTCTGAGTGTGGCCCAAGTGAAGACATTTATTGATCTCTTAAGAAAGTCTACCAATTCTGTTCTAGTTTCTACACTATGGTTCTTTCCTATCTTGTGAGCCTTCTAAAGGGCTTTAGTATCTATACGTATATCTTCGAGATCATCCAATGACTTCAAATCTCTCTTTATTTCCCCTAATTTAGATCTATTTCACCTTCATCTTTTTCTTCAAGCTGGGATGTGCCAAGTGAAGCATGTCTCTAAGCTTCTTTCGAAAATACTATGCATAGATCGATTTCTACTCATCAGGGTCGATCATGTGCATGTACTCCCTCATTTTCTTCCATAATGATGTTGTAGTCATAGAATGACCTAATTCAACATTAGTCTTGGTACTTTATATCGATGCAGTTCTTGAAACTGGCTTGATTTCTTTTCCATTACCATCATCACAATTATTAGAAGAGATATTAGAATACTTTAGATGATATTATTGCTAGAACTGAGATTTACATTGTACAGATCTCTACCTATTAATTACCCTCCTAATTGACCTTATTCCTGTAGGAGTATGAACTTCATTTGCATGTCTTTCTGAGAAATTACTGCCTCCATGTCAATTAGTGCAGGCCAACCTAAAAATGAATTGTATGGAGATGGTTGATCAATTATTAGAAAGCGTGCAAAGACTGGTTTATAAAGAGGGGCAATTCCAGCAGTGACGAGAAGATGCATTGACCCGATAGGAGCAGTCGCAGTACTATTAAAGCCATAAATTGGTTTAGGGCTCGACTTTAGCACTTTCGATGGAAGCTTCATCTTGTCAAATGTAGATTTGAAAATAACATTAAGAGAACTCCTATAATCCATAAAGTTTACATCATGGTGCAGTTTGAGATCTGCACCGTAACTAACAAGAGTTCTTGGTAAGGAAAAACCACCCCAATGGTGTTAGAAGTTGTGAAGACTATGCCTTGAGCGGGATTCTGCTTCCATTGGAATATGGTTCTTTTCTCTACTTTTACCTCTTGTACATACCACTTCCATGCATTTTTCTCTTCCCAACAAGGTGCTATCCTCTATGGATTAAAGCTATGAGATTGAAGGGGTTTCCTACTACATCTTCACTCAAATCTAGAGAGAGATTCCCAACTCTCTGTCCATTATGTTTTTTTATAGTTGCCTAAGTATCCCTTTTGAATAAATCTCTCGAATTCATTCTTCAAGTGTCGAAAGTTATCGGTATGGTGGCGATTGGCTCTATGAACTGATAATATACTTCCTCTATTCTGCTTCGGCTTCTTTCCCTTGATTGAGACATTTTATGCCAGTTCATTCCTGGTCATCCCATATCCAACTAGGTGTATGGGTGAGGGAAGTTTTAGCTGTGAAGTTAAATTCTCTCTACCGTTTCATAAGTGAATGTTATCCTTCTGCTTCCCTCTTCTTTTTATTAGGAGGAGTAGAAGCTTTCTTAAATGAAGGCAAATCAATAGCCCTTTCTTCTTCCATTCGTAGCCACTGGCTCTTTCATAGAAAGCTTTCATGTTGTAGAATGGCTTCCTCCTGTTCTTATACCGCATAGCGGTGTTCCTTCCATTCTTATCCTACGTAGTGGTGTAACTTGATCCCAGCATGTGCTACCATTAGTAGTGCTCCCTTATATGTTACTCCAATCGAAGAGCCTTGGATTTGAAGCATTTTATAAAGCTGCATAAGCTTTCATTTTCGCCCTGTGTCACACAGGACATGGTATTCACATATTGGGAAGCCTCTCTTCTAAAGTTGAACCGCTTTAGGAAATCTACAGCTAGCTATAGCCAAGAATGAACCTCCTCTAGTCTGTACCTCCTGAACCATCTAGAAACTGCCCCAGATAGATATATTAGGAAGAGCTTTCACCTTGCCATCCTCTTTTAGAATGTTCATGTAGTAAGTTTGCCTCTGTAATAGTTTCTCTAAACAAGGAAGAACCCTCTACCCTTACTTCCTCTCTTTTGTTCGGCAAAGTCTTGCCAACTGCTTTATGTAAGCTTTGAATTAATGGATCTCATACCCCTTCAAATCTATTTAAGATGAGCCATCATTCTAGAAGAAAATGACATCATCGTCATTGGTTGCGGTTCATGATTTCTTTTTAGCAGCAATGGGTTAATGTTCACAAGCTTGAATTTTATCTGGAGATCAATTTGAAATTTGTCTTTGAGCTTGGTTGTTTTTTTAGTCTAGCATCACCGTTCTCATTTTTAAGATGGCCTTTGACATTCACATGTTGCATTGTCTGTGCAGTCGATGAATGATGACATTGAGCTACAAAAGATTGAGGGGAGAACAGTTTTCGGGTTGGATATTAGTCTATGGATCTCTCTAGTTCATCCATGCGTTGGTCTAGTGAGTTTGTGAAGGCTTGAATAGCAGCTAGGAGAAGATCCGAGGTCGGTTCTATAAAAGCATCTGCCTCGATTTGGGTCATACAGATAAGGAGTTACCTTTTTGGTATTTTCGAGGTCGGATGAAGTTGTTCTTAGTTAGGAGGAGTGTTGGAATCAGTAGGATCCATGGTCTTATAGTGGTGTTATGGAAAATGCATGTACGTTTTGCTGGAGAAGGAAGTACACCGTCCATGTAGAGCCCATAATGTTAATGAGATTTTTTGTCCCTTGGAAGCATTCAAGTATTTTTGTTTAAATAATCACAATGCTATTACTTGTAATTAAAAATAAAAAACTTAAATAATATTAAAATTACCTTTAAAGGAGGTAATTATATGCTGTGATATTACATGGTTATGAGGAAAAGTATTCAAAATTCTACTAAAGGTCTCTATGCAATTCGTTAAGCAACATATTCCAATATTAACACTCAGAAAAAGTAAAGTATCGAAAGAAATATTGACTTTTAAATTGCGTCGTATGGTTTTTCTTTTATGTCCATTATTTTTGACTTTTTAAATTTCATCTCCCCACGGTCCACTATTTTTAGTATCTAAAATTAGTTGTATGTATATTATGATGTCGTTTAAAATTAATTTTAGACATTAAAAATAGTGGGTCATCACAGTTAGTCCATAAATAAAGCCCTTGGTTCAACAACAACATTTATTATTAATTGTACTATTATGGCCCGAGACTTTGACTTCGAGTAAACTATAGTTGATCGTGATACAAACAACTTATAACTAAGGAGATAAATTCTCTTTTAACCAGTGTTTTGCTTCTAATGCTTCAGCTCGGACCTAACTAGGTTATTTGATGGACGTCTTACCAAGATTTCAATATAATCAAAGTGGAGTATCCTTACTAAAGTTCAATAGTATTCCCAAGTTGAGAGAACTATTTAATATTATTACTTCGATATTTCTTGTTTGACCTTAGTTATTATTAACATGAAACTCTCGAGTGAGTCCTTCCATGATTATCCAACAACTATCAACGTATAACCCTTTGGTGTCCCCTACAGCCATTGTTAATACACTGTCCAACTTTGGGAAGCATTCTATGCTTTGGTCTCAATGGATATATCATTGTCCTTTCTTGAAATATTTTGACTATGAATATTTAAAATAATATGTTATTTTATATTGTGATAATTATCTCATGGCTACAACTTCTTGTTGTTACTATCACATGACATATCACTTAAGGATTTCTTATTTAAACATACTTTAAATTAATTTATTTAACTTATTATATCACTATAAAATAAAGTATGAAATAGAAAATAAATACTTTTATTACGAACAAGATCGGTTGTAGAGCTAGATATTTATAACAAATTACATAATTGCCCCTAGATTATACTCCTGTCTACTTCAAACAAAAATGTTAGGTGGCCGAAAATCGAGCTCTAAAGGGTAACAAAAATTGTAAAGAAGAAAAAACATACAACCCATGAGTACCCAAAGGTAAACTAGGTATTTTGCATGCCTCCATCATGCACGTGCAAGGGAGAAAGCTTAAAATCCTCACCACGTACATTCTGAGGAATATGTGCATACTGTGGGATTAATCCCGCAATGGTGCACCATCTAGATAGCGTGAGCATTAATGCAGCTCACGGTCATGTTGCTTATGGGCCAGGCCCACATCGAAGTTGGCCAGGAACCTTTTTTCATTAAAATAACTATTAATTTCTAAAAAAAATATAAGTTTCGATGAAAAATAGCTAATTTTAAATTTATGCATGATTTAAAATTCCAAATCGGGGTTTGAAGTGAAGATAAAAATCGGACAATGGAATCAAAGAAATTGATTTAATGGAACTTTATTTTCATGAGAATGAATTATGATTAACATGTCAAGTTATAGAAGAAAATTTTCAATATTCCAAGTTAGAAAAGTATTTAGGTGTTTAAAAACATATTTAAAAATTATATTGGGCTTTCTAGAAAATGAATACTAATAAAGGAATTTTAGTTGACTTATTAAAGGCGATTTTAAAAGAATGTAAAGTGTTGTCAACTTTTGTAAGAGCAACTTTGTCCACATCATAATTGAATGTTATTTTGATAATTGAATAAGAGAATTAAATTAGGAGAAAATTTGATGTCCATAACGGAAGACAGTCATCCGTGTAGCTACAAGCATTTGCAATTACGAAAGAAGTCTGCCTACGAGCATGGCTAGTAGTAGTCATAGACTTTGACAAATTTTCCCCATAAAATTAATTAAATGTGGAAATTTAAATAAAAATTTAAAATGGTAAGTTCATGAAATAATTTAAATATTGGATTTTATATTCAAATTGCTTTTCAACTAATAATGAAATTATGGGAAATAATTTAATTAACAGATTTTAAATCTAAAATTATTTTCCAAATTAATAATGGAAAAAAGAAAATATTTTTATTAATGGATTTTAAATTTAAATTTTTTTTTTCAATTATATAGATTTTAAAATAACATAGTTATTGGCTTTTAAATCAAAATTGAACTTCTAATTTGTAAAGGACTTATGAAAAGTAACATTTTAATTCAAATATATTTTAATTACATTTTATTTGTAAAATGTATGCATGCTTTGATATAATTTAACTGTAATTTTTAATTGTTTAAGCAATGACTTTCTTAGAGAAATATGAGGGAAAATAAATAAGGAATAAATCCCAAATTCATTATAAGTGAGACAATGACCCAGCTATGGGAAAACCGAATAAGTCGATTTTGATTCTTTGGTTGCCTTTATATGTGTTAATTACTAAAGAGTTTATATATCTCTTATGATTGATGTTTATATATGTGCTAACTTTATATGTTGGAAATTTTACCCATAAATGATATTGGGATTAAGTTGAGTAATAATAATAATTATTATTATTATAATAGGATTATTATTATACTAAATGAGTACTTCGAGATAGATACTGTGATCCCTAGAGTGCACTAAAAGATATCTTATGAGACCTCACGAAGATAGCGATTTATGGTGAAAATTAATAAAATGAAAATTGACATATTTAATAATGGAATGGCTAATATCTATTATAACAGATTTACTATGGGGTAGCGCCTCGAGTCTGTGAAAAGTAGTCCTATTGTCATTGGTCAAAGAGTTTGCTACTCAGGCTTTGTAAAGGCCTGTTTTTCCGTACTCTTTGAATTGACAATAAAGCACACATGTCCAACTCAAATTGCACAAAAAAACAGATCTTTAAGGTTAATAAAGAAAAGTAGACAGAACAGAATCTCACACGAATGGAATAACATATATTATTTCAATAATAATCTTTATAGCGGAAAATTTTAAAATACACTATCAGAGTCTAACCTAGATTCAGCTTGGACAGTTATAAACATCTGTTCTTACAGTTGCTGACAAACATCAAACAAAATACACTAAGTACGGCGGATAACAGAATATGTCCATACGTCGATGAATATCTCCGGCTCTCCCTTGGAAACTCCAACCGTCTTCGACTAACCTGAAACTACTCGGATCTGGCCCGAGTATTGAAAATACTCGGATCAGGCTTGATAAACCAGCGTGAGAAAAACTCAATAATAAATGACAGTGTCATATATTAGCCTTTGGATAAAATCCTTTGAAAATAAAGAGTATCTCATAAGGCAAAGCCCACACATAAACACGGACGGGTTTTTACCTTATGATAACTAAAATACTTTTATATCAAAACCTTTGATATTATTTCTAATGACATCTCTTTGAAAACATTTATAAATAAACTTATTAATCTTATCTGAAATGGTACCATATAGCATTTCGAGGCTATTCATTACGTCAATACAAACAAAATCATAGGTTCTTATTGGAGAATGGATTTTCAAACAAATGATATGCATAGGATCTACCTTCAGAAATGGGTACACCTCTAGATGGATGTCCCTTGAAACAACCACACAGCTTCTCTACAAACACAAGACCGGCCCACCTCTACAACAAGATGGTACCGAACATGTCATCCCCCGGTCATTACCGACCATTATGCGAGAGCCCTCTTTACATACACCACATTAATTAACATCCCGAACGACATAGCGGGAAGAAATATATCTAGAAGAGGATGATCATGCCCTAATTGGAAATGACCCACTTAGCCTTGCGGCATCTAATCCTATTTCGGTCATTTTCGGTTTGATGAGGCTTGAGGCAAACGATTACCTTTGCACATAGCACATATCAAATCTTTGAATGCCACATTGCCATTTCTGTTTAACTACCAATTGTCTTCCACAAAATACAACCCTTGAGCTCGTATGTCCCGAGGAGGGTGTTAAGCTAAGAGAAGTTGTCTTCTCTGCTACCATTGATGTACGTTTGCAAAAACTAATGTATGTAATCTATAGAAATGCAACGTCAGACAAGCATCCATACAAGTTGTCCAGAAACAGGACAAGCCGAAGGTACTCTCCTACTACCACTAGTAGCGAGTAGTCCTTGCAGTCCGCAAAATCTCCACAACAAGGAGACCACTGTTATATATAACTCGGGAGCTACCCAGAGCAAGTCAACAAGCCATCCTCATGCTATAAAGATCCACAGTCTTCAATCATCTTCAACATGTCTTCACGTTCTAACGTATACATTCGTTCGAAGTGATTTTTGGATAGGAATCAACCAAATTCGACCCCGGTTCCTTCGAAATCCAATTATTGATAAAAAGTGAATATGAGTATACAAGATTTATTATGTCTCTTTTCACTTTAATTCTTTTCAAATGATTTCGAAATCACTTCCTTTTCACGTAGAGTAATTTCTAAGAAATTTATTCTTTTGCTTTAGAAAATATCTCATATTTCCTTACTTAATTCTTGACCCAAATTTCTTAACTTTTAGACGGGTCAAAAACAATGTTATTTAAGACATCATTTACAATAAACCTTAAATCAATCTTAGCAAACATTTTTAAGTAAATTGGATCATAGACATCATTCACTTTTGGAGATTGATTAACTTTTGGATAATACCAATCTTATTTTATATTGGAAAACTTAACAGAATCTTTTTTTTATTTAAGAGCATCCGGGCTTTTCTTTCTATCTGTTCCACCCCTCGCCTAAGAAAAAAAAACATAGACCAGGTAAGTTCAGGGCACTGGTTGCTCCATCCCTATCCTTAGTTAAACACCTTGTTTTAACTTCCCAGATATCAAGGCTGGACAAATGTACTAGTCGTTTCCGCATACTCAGATTTTCAACTTTATTTTGGAATTACTTATAAATATTCCAAATTATCTTTCAAAATGCTTAATTATCCTTTTTAAAACGTTCACAATTGATTCTGGGAAACGTCGTTACATTTAAACTCATATTCCAAAAGTTATAGAATTCACAGCATAAAAGTGCTACGGAAAGTGCCATATAAGCTTATTTGATTAAAATAACTTTTAAACATTTGATGATTCATAACTTTCAATCCAAACTCTTTTAAATCATTTCAATAGATTTATCAAATTTATTTCATATTTTTTCATAATTAAAAACGTTCAATTAAACAGATTCCCTGTTATGGTCACTTAACTGCACTAGCGTGATTTTTTTAGAAAATTGATTTGGACTTATTTCAAAATCTACTCAGGGAAATATTGATTTTCTTTCTTTGTTTAGCAGATATGGATATAATAGTCCAGAAGTTTCCTATCTCGAAGAATTCTGAGCTATATTTCATCTACACATTCATTTGAAATTTTCGGCGCGAAATCGCGAACTACCGTCGCGCGACGCACCTAGTTTTAACTTATTTTTCAATATTTGAAATAATCTATTTAAATTTGATTTTAACACTTATAAAAACATTAATAATTATTTTAAATCAATATTTTCACTTTTAAAGTATTTAAAATGAATTTTCACTATTATTTTAATATTAAATTTTAAATTTCAATTTCAATTCTAATATCAAATTAAACTCAATTAAAACTTAGATTTCAAATCAAATTTCAATTTAAACTTCAATTCAATCTCAAACTAAACTTCACTTTTTCAATATCGATTTCAATTTCAATTTCACTATTCATCTCAATTCCAATTTCAAATTAACTGCCCTTCTCAAATCCGTTTCACTTCAAATTTCAAATTCTCTTTTATTTTAACTTTAATTTAACTTCTAAATGAAAAGAGACTTATTTTTCCAAAATATCTCATATTACTAAAATATGATCTTATTAATAAAGTGATTACTTAATCAAAATGAACGTATATAATATTCATATTTAACACTAACATAGCATCCATTCAACCAATCACATGCATATGATTTCAAATTTAACATTCACTATTAATATCATAACGGGATATATTATCACAATTCGCTTAATTTACTAACTATCAAATCATCCATATTAACAATCAATTTGGTATAAACATTCATATGTCATAAGGGTGTAAATGTGATTGTTTTAACATAACTAAAATATACATTCAAAAACATTGAGAATTTCTTACCTTTAACCAAAACTTTTAACTTCCTACCAACATTCATTTAATTCAACGCTTCACTAATCCTTTCTAAACCTTATTATAATCATGCTTCCAAGTGCTCGACCATCTCCATCTCTACTTGCTTTGCTCACGTCCTCCCCTTATCAACTCCCAAACTCACAGCCTAAGGCGCCTTTTAAGAAGAGAGGAAGAAGAAGTGAATTAAGAAGAGGTTAGAGAGTAACAAGTGGATTAGTGCTTAAGCACTCCACTATTTTTAACCCTTCTACCTCACTTAAAGAGGAGAAGCCATTAATGAGCAAAAGAAAGCTCAAAAATGAAGAAGAAGAAGAAGAAGAATTAGAGGTGTGAAGAAAATAAGTGAAAGTGCAGTGGTATTTATAGCAAAAATTTCCTATGTAAATTACATTTTTAACCTTAGCCAAAATGACTAAAATACCCTTCTACTTATTGAATTTTCGACTAGCTTTCTTTCCTTTCCATGATGAGAAAGGATGTGCATTAATGAGAGGAGAATGTTGGATGTGATGTTAAGTCCTTAAGTAATGATTTTGTCCTTTTTCTTTACTTTTTAAATTATAATTACCCTTTTGCACATTTTCCATGCATACACATAACATTCCATAAATGAGACATGACATATATGTAATGATGTTGTTTGTAAAGATTTAAAATAAAACTTAATTAGTCAAATCATGTCTTTTCACTTTTCACACTCTTTTATGTAAATTTTTCAAAAGTAAACCCTTTTTGTCTTTAGTGCTAAATGTAAAGTGTTTAAATAGTTTGTAAAGTTGTATTTATGCATATGTGTATGTTAGAAAATGTATCACGCTGCAACAACTTGTCGACAACTTGTTTTGGTTGAATACGGTGTTTTTGTCGACAAATTTTACCGTTAAAATTTGACGTTTTTGTTAAGCTATGTATTGATGTAAACCAAACTTTAAAATGAACTTTTTACTTCTTTAAATAAATTAAAACATGTCTCTTTATATTTTAAAATTATATTAAATTAATATCAAAATCTCTAATTTTACAGTGTACGTACAACTGACAAAATGCGACAAATTTTGGTTATTTTTGTAAAACGTTTATCAATACTCTTTTAAATCTTTTAATATACTTTTATTATCTTTATTAGATGTTTTAAATAAGATTTACCATTTTAAATAAATATTTAAATTCATTTATTTAAGCCTTTATTTATTATTAAAAAACTTAACTTTTGCTGATTTGTTCTAAAATCTAAATTTATGCTTTTTTATTTATTAACTATATGAATAGATAATTATTTATTATATATCACATATTTATTTTAAGATTTAAACTCCTTTTAAATTTAAAATGAACGAAATTCTCATTTTCGAAGTAACGAAATTACGGGTCGTTACATTCTCCCTTACTTAAAAGTATTTCGTCCTCGAAATGAAAGTTAGATAAAGGAATCTATCTTATACTCATATCCTCAAATAATTTAACTTATTTCTACCTATGATAGAAAAGAAGAAGATCGATATCATAACAACACTAAAACAAATGATGCCAAATATACATATAAAGTTTCCCCACATTAACCTGATTATCTATCACGTACTTACGGTTATATGTACATACATCAAGTCAAACTTCTATCCTACCCATACTAGGGCATACTGCACACTTAAGATAATATATACAACAACCTAACAGGACTATACATCCAAAAACAGCCACACTGATACTATATCAACATAAATGAATACATCCACATAACTCATCCTCTACCCTGAGCATGTACTATATCTGAGGTCTACATAAATATACACATATCAAAACATAAGTCCAACTACTATATCTTAGTGCCTACTATTTAAGATAATTGTCTAACTATTATGTAGATAGATCCAAAACATTATACTATATGTGACATTTGATTCAATCTATTATTCAAATTTATAACTTTACTTCCGAACTAGTATCGATCCTTCGATTTTCTAGTGCAGACTTTGATCAGACTTCTTGATCAAAAACCATTGCTTTCCTTGCATTCTCAACTATGGTAGAAAACTTGAGCTTATAATCACAAACTCTCATCAATGCTCGCCGTCAAGAATCGAGTGATAAACCTTCCTCGAATTGGTATAAACATCTCAAAGTTCTGTACCCAAATCTTAGATCAAATTTTATGTGCAGAAATGATGTACGTCTAACTTATGTACTTATCCACATTCATCCTTACCTAATACATTTCTTTAAAATTTCTGTTAATCCAAGTTTATTTCACAACCATTTACTTTCTTCTAAATCCACGATTACTTAAGCTTACAACTTTGACTTAAACATGTATAATATACCTTTACTTTCTAAGAGTATATATACATAACCCCAAACTTCAAATTGTTATTACTTGAACTAAGGTGTTTAACTAATGTGGAACTCTACTATTATCTCAAATTAATAAGTTATAAAACTCAACCCTTATTTTTCTTTACCTAAGGTTTTAATTTAGCTAATAGTATTTATCCAGTCCATATATTAATAAGACAACTTTACTAAGTGTACACCTTTTTCTCACTGATTCCATGATTAACTACTTAACTTATTTACCTATCCATTTTCTAAATTAAATTTCTTAATCTTAAATCCATCAAATACCTTATAGTCAAATTGTGAAACTTAATTCACATAGTATTTGTTACTTAAACATTTTCATCCAACAATCAACCTATTAACCATATTATTCAAAACTATTCACTTCTATCTTACTTCATTTTGAATTACGAATGTTACCCTAAACGTATCACTAATTCAAAGTTTTATATTAGGATGATATTTCTTATACCTCTTGTTCCTAAATTTCACTTTGATTTTAACCTAGTCAAAATGTC
The DNA here is from genome assembly GCA_030765085.1 of Allium cepa. NCBI lineage: Eukaryota > Viridiplantae > Streptophyta > Magnoliopsida > Asparagales > Amaryllidaceae > Allium > Allium cepa. The sequence continues at coordinate 475,483,647 of CM060931.1, forward strand.
TAAATTTCAAATTAACTTAACTCCTTTATAAGTTATACAACTTATCCTAGATATATTTACAAAAGTCTCGATTTAGGTTTATCTTTTTCCTATCTTGTTGATAAGAATTTTTCTAAGTGTACACTTTCTCTTTACTTTCTCTATTTACACTTCTAGCTTCAGTATTATCATCAAATAACTTATAATCAAATTGTGAATTTTACTTCACAAGATATTTGTACTTACTTTTAAATCCATTCATTATAATAATCATTTGATCATTATTATTTCTTAGTACTAAATATCTAAGAGTATATGATTAAAGTTCTAAATTCTTGCTCTCAACTAATTTATTCTATTTGGAATATCATATAGTTAAATTGTGCAATTCTAATCACAAGATATTTATATTTTAGTTTTGCTAAGGCTAATTACAAAAAATCCTTAATTTCTAACCCAAAAGATAATAATATCCCCTTTAATATTTATAATATAAAACCAAGGTAAAATTATTTCATTTACCAACTTCTTTAAGCGCTCCTACATATAATACTCTCATAAATCATTCTAGGGTGTTACTAACCCTATCTCTAATGACTTACTCATCCTAGGATATTAATAATCCTATCTATAATGAGACTTGCCCCTATCAGGGATCAGTGTTCGCTCAACCAAAAGCTCTGATACCAAATGTAAAGGCCTATTTTCCTACACTCTTTGAACTGACAATAAATCACACATGTCCAACTCAAATTGCACGAAAAGATGGATCTTTAAGGTTAATAGAGAAAAGTAGACAGAACAGAATCTCACAAGAATGGAATAACATATATTATTTTAATAATAATCTTTACAGCGGAAAATTTTAAAATACACTATCAGAGTCTAACCTAGATTTGGCTTGGACAGTTATAAACATCTGTCCTTACAGTTGCTAACAAACATCAAACAAAATACACTAAGTACAGCAGATAATAGAATATGTCCATACGTCGATGAATTCTCCAGCTCTCCTCTGGAAACACCAACCGTCTTCGACTAACCTGAAACTACTCAGATCTGACTCGAGTATTGAAAATGCTCGGATCAGGCTTGATAAACCAGCTTGAGAAAAACTCAATAATAAATGATAGTGTTACATATCAGCCTTTGGATAAAATCCTTTGAAAAAAAGAGTATCTTATAAGACCAAGCCCACACATAAACACGGATGGTTTTTTACCTTATGATAACTAAAAAACTTTTGTATCAAAACCTTCGATATTATTTCTAATGACATCTCTTTGAAAACATTCGCAAATAAAATTATTAATCTTGTCTGAAATGGTTACCCATATAGCATTTCGAGGCTATTTATTACGCCAATACAAACAAAACCATAGGTTCTTATTGGAGAATGGATTTCCATACAAATGACTAGGCGCAGGATCTACCTTCCGAAATGGGTACACCTCTAGATGGATGTCCCGAGAAACCATCACACAGCTTCTCTACCAACACAAGACCGGCCCACCTCTATAACTAGATGGTACCAAATATGTCATCCTCCAGCCGTTACCAACCTTTATTCGAGATCTCTCTTTCCATACACCACGTTAATTAACATCCCGAACGTCATAGCGAGAAGAAATATATCTAAAAGAGGATGATCATACCCTAATTGGGAATGACCTACTTAGCCTTGCCGCATCTAATCCTGTTTCGGTCATTTCCGGTTTGATAAGGCTTGAGGCAAACGATTACCTTTTCACATAGCACATATCGCATCTTTGAATGCCACGTTGCCATTTCGGTTTAACTACTAATTGCCTTCCATAAAAATACAACCCTTGAGCTCGCATGTCTCAAGGAGGGTGTTAACTAAGAGAAGTTGCCTTCTCCGCCACCACTGTTGTACGTTTGAAAAAACCAATATATGTAATCTTTAGAAATGCAATGTCAGACAATCGTCTATACAAGTTGTCTAGGAACAGGACAAACCGAAGGTACTCTCCTACTACCACTGGTAGCGAGTAGTCCTTGCAATCCGCAAAATCTTCACAACGAGGAGATCACTGCTATATATTACTTGGGAGCTACCTAGAGCAAGTCAACAAGCCATCCTCACGCTATAAAAATCCACGGTCTTCGATCATCTTCAACATGTCTTCACATCTGAACATATACATTGGTTCGAAGTGGTTTTCGGATAGGAATCAAACAAATCCAACACCAGTTCCTTTGAAATCCAATTATCGATAAAAGATGAATATGAGTATACAGGATATATTATAACAATTCACTTAATTTACTAACTACCAAATCATCCATATTAACAGCCAATTTGGTATAAACATTCATATGTCATAAGGGTGTAAATGTGATTGTTTTAACATAGCTAAAATATACATTCAAAAGCAATGAGAATTTCTCACCTTTAACCAAAACGTTTAACTTCTTACCAACATTCATTTAATTTAACGCTTCACTAATCCTTTCTAAACCTTATCATAACCATGCTTCCAAATGCTCGACCATCTCCATCTCTACTTGCTTTGCTCACGTCCTTCCCTTATCAACTCCCAAACTCACGGCCTAAGGCCCTTTTTAAGAAGAGAAGAAGAAGAAGTGAATTAAGAATAGGTTAGAGAGTAACAAGTGGATTAGTGCTTAGGCACTCCACTATTTTTAACCCTCATACCTCTCTTAAAGCGGAGAAGCCATTAATGAGCAAAAGAAAGCTCAAAATGAAGAAGAAGAAGAATGAGAGGTGTGAAAAAAATGAGTGAAAGTGTAGTGGTATTTATAGCAAAAATTTCCTATGTAAATTTCATTTTTAACCTTAGCCAAAATGACAAAAATATCCTTCTACTTTTTGAATTTTCAACTTACTTTCTTTCCTTTCTAAGATGAGAAAGTATGTGCATTAATGAGAAGAGAAGGTTGGATGTGATGTTAAGTCCTTAAATAATGATTTTGTCTTTTTTCCTTACTTTTTAAATTACATAATTACCCTTTTGCTCCTTTTCCATGCATACACATAACATCTCATAAATGAGACATGACATATATGTATTTATGTTGTTTGTAAAGATTTAAAATAAAATTTAATTAGTCAAATCATGTCTTTTCACTTTTTACACTCTTTTATGTAAACTTTTCAAAAGTAAACCCTTTTTGTCTTTAGTGCTAAATGTAAAGTGTTTAAATATTTTGTAAAGTTGTATTTATGCATATGTGTGTGTTAGAAAATGTATCAAGTTGCAATAATTTATCGACAACTTGTTTTGGTTGAAAACAGTGTTTTTGTCGACAAATTTTACCGTCAAAAATTGACGTTTTTGTTAAGCTATATATTGATGTAAACCAATCTTTAAAATGAACTTTTTACTTCTTTAAATAAATTAGAACATGTCTCTTTATATTTTAAAATTATCTTAAATTAATATCAAAATCTCTAATTTTACAGTGCATGTACAACTGACAAAATGCGATAAATTTTGTTTACTTTTGTAAAACGATTATCAATACTCTTTTAAGTCTTTTAACATACTGTTATTATCTTTATTAGATGTTTTAAATAAGATTTACCTTTTTAAATAAATATTCAAATTCGTTTTTTTAAGCCTTTATTTATTATTAACAAAACTTAACTTTTGTCGATTTGTTCTAAAATCCAAATTTATACTTTTTATTTATTAACTATAAGAATAGATAATTATTTATTATGTATAACATATTTATTTTAAGATTTAAACTCTTTTTTAAATTTAAAACGAACGAAATCTCTCATTTTCGAAGTAGCAAAATTACGAATCGTTATAGGTTTGAGAAATGACAATAGAGTAAATCTACTAGATGAAATAAAATTAATGGAAATATGTGACTTTTCTGATTTGACTGTTAATTGGGGTTAACAAAGAGTTCCTATAGGGACACTCATAATATTTTAATTTGTATTATCTCCCTTTTTGTACTCATCTTCCAGTATTGTTATTTTGTAGACATAATGATACTCATATACTTTAAAAAGTAAATTGATAAACAACTGAATAAGTACAGACAGTATAGACTAACATGTGCATTATCACTATGTAATCAAGGTTGGGCGTAGTCTAACAGTGTATGACATCGCCTTATTATGATAGAGGTGCAATGTTGGATGCTTACTGTTAGCGTCAAAATTGGTCACTGACACCCAAATCTTGATGAAAGCACCTAGTACCAGTCATAGTTCATAGACAGAGTTTATGTAGAGATTATAAATATGAAGAAAAATGAAAATTAAAATGAAAGCAATAAAGAAAAACAGAACTTATAATGGTTCGGCTAACTCCGGCCTACGTCCACTCCAGAAATTTCCTTTTTATTGCTGTAATAATCGAATACAGTTACAATCCAAAGTTTAACTATGGCTGAGTGCCTTAGCCTTAGAGAAGAGAAAGTGAGAGAGCAGAATGAAGATCCCTCTTCTGAACCTCCACATGTTGTATTTATAGGCAAGTCCTGAATTATTGAGCTTGCTAAATGGTATAGGCCCATCAAGACCTTCCACAAAACCACATACCTCCAAGGTCGAACGACCTTCCATCGAGCCACATTTGTCCCATGCCGAGCGATCTTGACCTCACCAATGCCGAGCGGCATAGCCTTACCACAATGCCGAACGGCATAACCTCACCTCGAAGCCGAGCGGCATAACCTCACCTTGATGCCGAGCGGCATACCCTCACCTCGATGCCGAGCGGCATAACCTCAACTCCATGCCGAGCGGCATCACCTCAATTCCATGCCGAGTGGCATAACCTCACCTCGACGTCGAGCGGCATAACCTCACCTCGATGCCGAGCGGCATAACCGCAACTCTATACCGAGTGGCATAACCGCAACTCCATGCCGAGCGGCATAACCTCACCTCGATGCCGAGCGGCATAATCTCACCTCGATGCTGAGCGGCATAACGTCAACTCCATGCCGAGCGACATAACCTCAACTCCATGCCGAGCGGCATAACCTCACCTCGATGCCGAATGGCATAACCTGAACTCCATTCCGAGCAGCATAACCTCACCTCGATGCCAAGCGGCATAACCTCACCTCGATACCGAGCGGCATAACCTCAACTCCATACCGAGCGGCATGACCTCACCTCGATGCCGAGTGGCATAACCTCAACTCCATGCCGAGCGGCATAACCTCACCTCGATGCCAAGCGGCATAACCTCACCTCGATGCCGAGCAACATAACCTCAACTCAATGCCGAGCGGCATAACCAGGTGAATTCCATCCCTCTAAACCGAATCCATCATATTTCAACCTTGATAATCGTGAAGTCGACCTAGTTAAATCTGCCTGTCCGTGGCCTTGTCGAAAGGCGGGTTAACACTTACACTATATAGTTACAAATAAAAACATAACATTATCATTATTGTGTTGACTCTATCTTAACATGAGAAGTGTAGAGCCTATTATGATTCCTTTATTTATTCATTTTATACATACATATACATACATACATACATACATACATATATATATATATATATATTCCCTATGTTTATTGATAGTTCAAATTACAACCAGAACCACATTTATGGAGTGGGCTAACTATATTATGTTACTGTGCACTATATTATATTTTGGATAAAGATTTCGCTCATACCGGACCTAGTTTAACCCATGTGTTATTTTCTCAATGAATAACTTTCAGTTACTCTTTAAATGGGTATCTTAAGGAGTTTTCATGTTTTATCAAAGAAACGGAGTGGTAGTTTGGAGGACTTGGTGGAAGCCTACCTTGTATGCTAACTATATATATGTATGTATATATGTATATCCTTAGCATGAAAGGAATATGCATGACATATGATGGTGTGTATTCTTTCTGAGACATTGTAGACCGTGTTATGGAACAGTCATATAAGATGTATATTGTATTTAACAGATGCATGCCTCAGACATATCTTGTTTTATGTGCTTATGTTGTTCTATTTTAGGAAACTCTAGTTTGTACTGAGATGAGATATGTGTATTGAGCCTTATTTATTGTTATGAACACGTGCCTGTGTTAGCCTAAGGGAATGACTATAATGGAGTACTCATCCAGTGTCCTATTTTCAATCCTCGTCGAATTTTTTACTCTACTATTACATGGGTATAGGGGTCGGGCATCATAAATTATATCATATACAATTCCAAACAGTTATTTATGCCCTTCGATCCATACATAACCTTAGAGAGTACTAACAAGCCATGTAGTACATCATTCACTCTGACCTATTATTTCGTGACAACCTAAGTTAGAATTATATACCCTTAAGGGTGTACCAACAAGGACATATAACATACTTACCGGTCTAGAAACATTTTTAGAGATTACTACACATATTACATAACTTAGGGAGTACCAATAAGGTAACAACTATACATATGCAAGTACTCTGCTTAAATGCAAAAAATGTAGGAAAAAATATATTTTAAAATTAAAAATAAATAAATTTTAAAGTCGTATTGATTTAAAAATAATGTACTTTTAATAATTAAATGATATCAAATATAATTCTCATATTATAATAAATGCTTATTTGATGCCCATTGTTATATATATGTATGTATGTATGTATGTATGTATGTATGTATGTATGTATGTATGTTTGTATATGTATCCGTGTTTGTGAATACAATTATATGTATATGTATCATTTTTCAAATCATTAATGGATCATAAGTTTATATACATTTATTGTTTATATAATATATAATCTTATTTAATATTATGTATATGTATGTATTTATTTATTAATCAGCATTGAATTAATAGTCAATTAAACCTTTCATAGATCTAGTATATTAAAAATTCAAATTAGAACTCCTTTATAATTAGCATTTTGAATTAATATATAATTATAACTTTTATAATCATTTAATTTAAATTACAATCTTTTAATTTAATATTACTTATACCCTTTGCGAATATTTAATTCAAAGTGCAAAATAATTTTAAATTCAAATTACTAATTTTAAATTCAAATTACTAATTTTAAATTCAAAATTTAATTCAAATTCAAAATTATAAATTTTGAAATTTGAAACCTTTTTCAAACTTTTAATTTTAAAATATAATTTTAAAACGTTTTCAAAAATTTTAAATACGCTTGTTTGAACTAAGGTTGAGGCCTAAAACATTTTTGGGCCTACATTAAAGCACACCATAGTACTCATATTACTCAGTGGGACTGGCTGGGCTAAATGACCGAATATTTTCCATTTCATGAAAGTTAAACACTTTTTCTAGACACTCATACCTTATGATTATTTCTTAAAGTGAACCCTAATGTTGGCTGGTTATTTACAATAGTAAAATGCAGGCTCTGTTACCATTGTTGATTTGAGTGCATTGGGTCGTGGATAATATGATCCAAGTTTAAAAAGAAATCTCCGATTAATTCAAATGACTAGATCTAATGTTATGTTAGTCCAAATCAATTATTGAATAAAATCACATTTAAAAGGATTTGAAAGGTTGTAGTTAGGGTTATGTTATTTTAATTTTGTCATTAATTCATAAAACATATTTAAATATGCTTGATGTTAATAGATATTAATACCAAATATCCATATATATATATAAGTGTATTTGTGTACATGTATATGTAAGAATATAATGTGTAAGTAAGTGTAAAAATATACGTTAACTTATGCAATAAGACATTATATATATGTAAATATAATGTATATAAATCTATACCAATATACTTATTAGGATCCATAAATATTATATATAAACATACATACATACATAAATAAATACATATAGACACAGATATATATACACATGCACTACAAGAACTCGCATTATATGAAATGATACACACATATGAGGTTTTCGATGTACACACGCACACAGACACACACAGATATATATATATATGTGTGTGTGTGTGTGTGTGTGTGTATGTATGTATGTATGTATATATGTATGTATGTATATATGTATAATTGTGTTTGTTAAATTTCAAAATATATATACATATGTGCATGACTATAGTATAAAATGTTATATATAGCTTAATACATTTTTATGATTTGTGGCCTTGTGTATAAGTTTATATATATATATATATTAAGTTAAATCTATTACATAAAATATATGCATAAATATGAAGTATTAATCATTCAAAATATTAGTATGTTTTGATTTCATATTTATTTTTAAAATAATAATTTGATTAATTGTAAACTTATTACCATTTAAAACTAGTAACGACCAAGAATTTAAGCGCTATTTAAATGAATATATAATTGAATTTTTTTAAATAAATAAATGAATTTATATTAACAAATAAACTTATTTTTAATAATAACTAATGTTGATAAAATTATTTTCAAGTTTTGTTCACCAATATACATAGTTTAGGAAGGAAAAAATGTGACCAAAAATTATTTTGCGAAATCCTGATTTTTCAATGGTTAAAAGTTATCTACAATTTCATAGCAGTATTGTAAATAAATATATACACATTATACATTATTTAACATGATGAATACATTTATATGTGTGTGTATGTACCTCTTTAAGGTGTGTGTGTATGTATGTGTGTATATAAAGATAAGAGAAGATATTTCATAAAGAAAAGTGTATATATTTTGTCATATAAAAATGCTTCTTTCATCACATAGTATATGAGATCATGGCATGAGTACTTGTATGAGAAGGAGGGGTACAAGGATGGACGGAAATGATGGAGGGAGAATGGAGATGCATGTATATGTATGCATATTTAATTTAAGAACTTATATATTTTACACATTTTCCTAAGCCTATAAATACCCCTAACCTCTCATATTTCTCTTTTTACAATCTCCATCTCCACTTTAAATTTCTAAGAGCTTAAGAAAACACATCCATGGCTTCTCTTCATGTTTTCTAAATTGAGAAAAATCACTTCTTTTCACTTAAATCACTTCCACTTCTTGCTAAAACACTTCTTCAAGCTCTAAAACACCTCACATACTAATTACAAGCACCCAACAACCCAAAAACTAACCAAACCCAACCATTCCTATGGCCGAGCCTAGTCTACGTGATTTTGGCCTTGAAGTCTTCATTTTTGCAAAATTCTTGCTCATATTCAAGTTATAGCAAAAGTTCACCTTGAGTTATAAAGCAACGATGAGTAAAACTTTTATTTTCGGAAAAGAAAACGAATAGATTTTGATAAGCTATATGTTGTAAAACTATAGTGTTTATTGTGTTGAAATATCATGTTGTTTGCATATAGTTACAAGCTTGTGATTGAGCTTGGATTAATGATTTGGATGTTAATTATATGTTTGGATATGGATATGTGAATGTTTGGTTATGATATGATGGTAGTGTATTACGAAACAAAAACCTGAGTGTATGCGATGTAAATGTTGTGAAGTTATCACCTTTAAATGTTGCAAAGGACTTGAGATCAAATTTGAAAAAGAAGGTATTGTTTTTTACTTTTGGTTTTTGAAAACGTTTCTTCAAAGTTTATACCCTTTTGTTTAAGTTTTTGGAACGTTTCATTTAAATTTTCAAACATGTAGTAACTAGAGTTAAAGTTTTTCATGTAGAAATCAGTTCTGGTGAACTGCACTAGAGCGATAGTCGCTATGGATGCTGTTCGGAAGATTTCGCAATTTCGAATTTGAAGTGTTTTCTTTTGGATTATTTTTGAAAACTCATTTCAATCCAAAGTAAGAAAGTCAAAAGTTAAATTTATTTATTTAATAATTTATCTATTTATTAATTTGGATAATTATTATTAAATTAATTAATTAAGTAACTAGGTTAAGTAATTAGAGTTTAAGAAATTATTAACAAAGTTAAATATTTTTAATTAAGGAATAAATTAAATTTTATTTAATCAAGTTTATTTACTTTAATTAACTATTTAATTAGAGTTAATCATTGTTTAATTATTTACTTTAATTAATTATTTAATTTGAGTAATTACTATTTAATCAAAGGTTAATTGTTATTTAATTAGGGTCAAATTCTTATAATTGAATTTTAATTATAATTAAATTTATAGTTAATTGAGGTTTAAATTATAATTTTGATTTAATTAAGATTAGTTAAAGTCTAATTAAGTTTTTACTTATGATTTAATTAAAGTTTATTTTTTGTAAGAAGCATCTTAAAACTCTATTAGTTATTTATTTTAAATCATCTTCCTTATTTACTAAATTTTTTATAAAACCAGAGGATCGCTTGTCCATGTTGTTAAGTAGCCAAATGAATTAAAATAGTTGTATAATACGTTGACACGTTTTATGGAATGCAAGTCGACTTATACTTGTCACATATGTCTTACTTCGGAAACGTTATGAATACAGGGGAGTTAATTTCGATAAGCGGGTCATGATAATCTAAGCATATAGAACATCTCATACCCTGATAGTGGAATGTTCTACTACAAACAATTTGACCCTTTAAAATTATCGAAGGTTGGTTTCAAGAGGTCGGGATCGGATTGCATTTGTTAGTCAAAAACAACTTCGAACCAACATAAGCATTCGAATTGGAAATAGTGAAGATAAGGTCCAATATGAAGACTTTGAAGTGCAAGGGCCATTTGTTACTAACCTTGAGGGTGATTCCAAAATGGGCGTAGTGGATGTAGTGCCTTCGGTTCGTTCATTTCCTTAAAGACTTGAATGAATGAGTGTTGACATTGTATCATCATATGGTAGGCAATGTTATCATTCCAAGTGGTAGTGCTATAGTAAAGGTAAGCGTAGCTTAGACCTCATCAACCATGTATGATGAAAACAGGGTATGCAGCGGGGCTATTTGAGTCGCTCCCATCGGGGTGTGTCATCACCATATCTAGAATTGATATTTGACCCATTTTTTATATTCTGGTATGGTTATTGATCCCAACCGTGGTGGTAATGTATTCGCTGCTACTAGTCAAGTGCTAGGTCGGTTCTGTGTGGCAGGGATACAAGATTTTCTTGTCAAAATCCAAGTGTATTTTATCTAGAAGTGCACTTTTCGAATGGTAGTTCCTTACCTAGTCATGTATGGAATCTATTTTCCAATAAGTACCGCACGGATTTAGTTTTAACTAAATATGTTAAAATGCGAGATGCAAGCATTTCAGCTATTTTCTATTTTCCTTGAAAACCCTAGACATTATCATAATATCACTAGATTTCTGTATAAAGTGTTTTGGCTGTCATAAGGTAAAAACCCATCCTTGTTTATGTGTAGCATGGTCTTATGTTGTTCCTTTGAATCTTAAATTGCTTTATAAAAGTAAAAATTAAGTTGTTTGAGTTTATTCACACAGATCCATGTCTAACTTGGAGTTTATTTTCTTCTCCTAAACTCTTCGGTACTCAAATTTGTGTAAGTAACCAAGTGATCTAGGTTTCTCACGGAAGCATTTTGAAGGAGCTACAGCAGATGGCTGCACGTTAGTTAATTATGTTCTATTTCCGCTATGTATGTATGCATGATCTATGTATTTTGTATGGGCATGTAGTTATAACTATCCAGTAGAAGGTTGTAATGTAATTACTCTGATGCATTATTATTATAGAAATGACTATGTAATATCCTATGTTATCAATTATATGTTGTTCTAATTTATGGTGATATTATGTGATTATTAAGTTCTTTTTTTCTTCTACCCTTAATGGATCGTCTTTCGATGTAAGAAAGTGGTTGTTACAATTTTGGTATCAGAGATTAGGTTAAGTGAACACTTATATTTTTGGATTGGGGTCAACTTCAACAATGTGTATTTGTAATTTTTATTCGTACACACACACACACATATGTATGTATGTATGTATATGTATATGTATATGTATATGTATATGTATGTACGTATATCTCTGATAAATAGATCAACTTGATAGGTTTGATTATTACCCTTCTTTCAAGATTTATCTCATCCAAGTAATCTAAATTAACCTACTATGTCCTGGTAGTAAGACATAACTAACAAAGGAAGATGAGGTAGAGAAGCAGGTAGCACTATGAATACAAATGTTTAAACCCTAAATCTCGGAGGAGCTCGGATTGCCAAAGAGGCAGCACTAAAGCAGCCAAGAGTGAATTTTGCAACCTTATGCAAGGATTACACCAATCTATGAGGGAAACCATTTAAGGAAACTGAGTCTATCATGGAAGTGCAAGGTTGGTTGCAATCTTGAAAAAAGATTTTTATAGGTTTTGGGTTATCAGACGAACAGAAAAGCTTCTTAGCATAATGGCAACTTCAAGAAGAGGCAGCAGCTTGGTAGGACTCCCTTACTACAAATGTTCTAGAAGAAGAGTTTTTGTGGGTATGATTTAAAGAAGGTTTTTAGGACCAATTCTTGCCAATATAGAAAGGACCAGGATGTACAGGAACTTTATGGACTTGAAGGAGGGGGATCTATCTGTAGCAGAATACGAAGCAAAGTTCAACGAGCTATCTTATTTTGGACCGGAATTGATTAATACTCCATTAAATAAAAATGAGATGTTTGTTTTGGGTGTGAGGGAAGAATACTATAAGAGAATGACTGCTCATGTTAAGAATACTTTTGTGGATCTAGTTGATATGGGTCTACGGTATGGGGCCTTGGAAAAGAAGAAGCCTACTCCAGTAGCACCTAGTGGAAATACCAATGGAAACGGTTCTAACAAGAGGAACTTTAATTCTAATTGGAGGAATCAAGAAAAGGAAAAGTTGGGCAGTGGGGCTCAAGGGGGTCATTTTAAGGATTTTATTTGCCACAAGTGTCAGCTGAAGGTAAACATCATAAAGTTTTGCAAGAATTATGGAATTCAGAAGCAAAACAAAGTGGATTTATCTCCCGATGGTCCAGAAGACTCTCTGGTCTAATTACCATCAGTCCAGGCATATGGTAAAGGACTGCCCACTCATGGAAAAGGTGCAACAGCCCAAGGTGTAATCTATTGAGAATAAACCATCTATTTCAACTGATATGAAGGGGAAAGGAATCTTTGAAGATACCTTACCGATTAATGGTACTTTTGTTCGAGCATTATTTGATACTAGTGCTTCTCGTAGTTTTATCACTTTAGAATTAGTAGATGAATTTCATCTTATTTCAAGTATTTTAGAAAACCAAAGGTGTGTGTCTAACCCCACAAGCAAGGTAACCCATTTGAGTATGATTTGTAAGAATGTGCTAATTTCTTACCTTTCTCATCACTTTTCTTGTGACCCATATGTTTTATATTTTAAAGGATCTGACATTATTCTTAGTATGAATTGGCTATCAAAATATAAGGCTGTCTTAAATGTAATAAGAGAACCGTACCTTTAATGATTGATATAGGAAGAAAGGCTAAAGTATCATGTAAGGACCTCGATATTCATATGTGTAGTTCCTTGTATGACCTAGAAGCATCCAAAGAAAATTTAGGGTCTATTGAAGTTGTTAAGAATATTCTCGACGTATTCGAAGACGTTAAAAGATTACCTCCACACCGAGAGATAGAGTTCCACATTGATGTGGTCCTTGGTGCAAGGCCTGTGATTCAAGCTAAGCGAAAGATGGCTTTGAGGGGGAGAGAGAGAAGTTGGTAAGTCAAACCCAAGAGTTGTTAAGAAGAGGATTACTTAGACCCACTCATTTGAGTTGGGGATCTACTGTGGTGTTTGCGGCTAAGTCCGATGGATCTTTAAGGTTATGCTGGATTATAGAGAGTTGAATAAGTGGACCATTAGAAACAAGTATCCCTTACCCTACATCGGCAATCTTTTTGACCAGCTTCATGGAGCTACGGTATTTGCTTAGATGGATCTAGCTGCTGGATTCCATCAGTTGAAGGTTGTCGAAGATTGCATACCCTTAACTATGTTTAGGTGCCTTAATTGTTTATTTGAGTGGTTAGTTATGACTTTCAGGCTAACTAATGCACATGCATATTTTGTAGACCATATGAAACATTTTTTTAAAGATGTTCTTAACAAGTTTGAGTTAGTTTTCGTCGATGATATCCTTATTGTGATAACCTGGATTTTTGATATCTGATAAATGGATAATTAACTCGTTTTTACTATTGAGATACTAATTTTATTTAGATGAACAATTAGTATTCTGTAAGTAAAATATCTGGATGTAAATAAATGGATTTGAAACTATAATAAATGTTGAATTATAAATATCCGAAAATGATAAATCTTATAGTAAATTAAAAGATATATAAATAGATATATGCAAACTCTATAATGTTGAAAATTATAAGTGTATACATATACAAGTATAGAAGAATGTATGTATGTATGTATATATTGTGATTAGAAAGCATTGTTTTGAATTTAGTATAATAATTCTCAAAGCTAGTTAAAGTTAAATTCTATATTTTAAAATACTAAAGATAAATCTGTATTAATTAAAGTATAATAGTTGAAGTTTAAATAAGATTTAATAAAGGATAAATATACTTTCTTTTTAAAATATAAATGTACTAAATGCGGTTTATATATAAATTTAAAATATAAACATAATTCATAAAACATATATAATAATAAAAAACATAAGAAAATATTTTAAATACATGCATTGACATTTGTAAGATAATAAAAACATGCATTAACATGTGTAAGCTTAGTATAATTTGTAACTAACAGGTGGAAAGTATGTTTTTTTTTGCTAAAATTGATAAATATATATTAATAGAGTTTAAAACAGGCTATTTTCAGTTTAAAAACTTCTCACATTTTATTTCTCTCTTTCCGTTCCTTTTCCTTTCATCTTTAAAACCAAAACTTAATTAAAATTGAACCAAAATCAAACTAACTCAAAAACTGTTTCAAGTTCAGCCTGATCTAAAATAAAGCAAGCAGCAAATTCAAGATCCAAACTCAAATTAAAGAAGATCAATTTCAAATCAAATTCAAGTAGCAGATCAACAATCAAGTTGCTGTTTCAAAATCTAATTCCAGATAAAAGAACAAGCCTTGGTCTCTGTTTTCAAAATAGTGAGTAAACTTTGAATTTAAAAAGCTTAAAACTGTGTTTATACTTGATGCATGTGATAAGTCTGAGTAGTAATGTTGTAAATGTAGTTTGCATGGATGTTTTTAACAGGAATATAATAGAAATTCTCTGTATATAACTGTGCATGTCTGTGTAAATGAATATATATGTCTTTGCTTGAATTATAGAATCAAGAACAATATAGAAAAATTCATATCTTCCCATCTATGCAAATTCATGCTATGCTCTCTGAAGAGAAAATGATTGTAAGAGTGTAAGATCATTTTTAAAAGTAATTTCAAGTGTTTATATTAAGTAATTATTTCAAAAATATGAATTTACAGTAAAAATCAACTCCAGTCAGAAAATCAAATGTTGGGAATTCTTGTTTTGATTGTATATCCTGATTCGAACTTCGAAGTGATGAATTGTGATATAGACATTAAGATTTTTAAGTTTGGGAATGTTTAGATATCTCGAGTTGATCATTTTTGATTTTTCATTGATTTCCCATAATCTGGAGGTGGAGGAGCAACTCGCTTGAATCTGGAGGTGGCTCATGAGTAGATGGTCAAAGGAAAAATGGTGATGGGATTTTCAGATCATCGGCATGGCTTGGAGATGTTGATTTAGGGTTTAATAACCGGTTTAGGTCGATATTGTATTCGAGGGACGTGTGTCGTCAGGGAAGCACCTGAGACGAACGATGTAGGAGGATTGGAGTGTGGGTCATCCACGCAGCTCTGGTCGTGATTGTGTGGCTTTTGGTGATCAGGATCGACGATGCATGGTGGTTCTTGTCGATTGAATTGGTTTCCAAGTTGTGATCGTTAGCTCGATTTCGATTTCTAGGTGTTGTTCATCGCGTTGATGGTTGGGACGACTGAGGTAGGTGTTGGCGACTTGTTGAGGATCGAAGAGTTGGTCGGAAGAGCGTGGGTATGGTATGCACGTGCATGTGTGCCCGTTTGGGTTTGGGATTGTTGTGGTGGTTAGGGAAGAGGAGTTTTTCTTGGGTCGGTCTCGAGGTCATCGGTGGTTTATCGTGTAGGAAGAGAGGAGGATGAGTTGCTCAGGGTTAGGCTCGGGGGTTTTAGCTTTGGGCCCGGGTTTTGTTATGAATTAACCTGGTTTTTAGAAGTAAAATAAAAGTGAATTTAGTTAACAAAATTTTAAAAAGCAAATAAGTTCAAGGCTAAAATATTAAACAAAATTTTCAAAGAAAAGTACTGATCATGTTCAAACAAGTTTTCAAAGATTAAAATGTTAAGGTTTAATGTTTAAAATTTGTTTTGTTTAAAGGTAATTATATATTAGGTTAAATATGTAATTAATTCTTAGATGTTTTTCAAATGAAATTTAATGATGTAATTAAGATGTGAATAAGGTAAAAAGTAACTAAAGAATGGTTTATTAATGGATGTAATTAAATGATAAGTAAGTTATTAATTAAGATAAATGGTTTATCTTAGATTAATTAGGGTCTTATTTAATCAAAGGTTAATTACTTAATGTAATTAATAAAGGTTAATTAATTAATAATAATAATTATAGGATAATTGATTAAGTAATTAAAGGATAATTAATTAATGTAATTAATTAAAGGATAATGAATTAATTAATTAAGGGATAATTAATTAATGTAATCAATTAAAGGATTAATTAATTAATGTAATTAATTAAAAGATAATTAATTAATGTAAGTAATCAAAGGTGAATTAGTTATGTGAATGATTAAATGATTAAAGGATAATTAATTAATTTAATAATTAATTAAATGGTTTATTTAATGTTAATTAAGCAGGATTTAAAGGTAATTAATTTATTTTGTATCACTTAAATTAATTAGATTGGGTGACAAATTAATCTTGCTTATGGATGATTAAATTGTATTGAATGTTTGGATTTATGTATCTGGTCTAATAAATTTAGATGTTCTGTGATATGATATGCTTGGGTTGAACTGTGATAATATGAGTTATTTATCGATGATGAAATGTTGTGTAAATTGACATTCTATTTTAAAAATTGAATTGTTTTCACTTAAACAACTTGGATTAATGATGACATTAGTTTCGAAGGGACTGGAGTCGGATACCAGTAATATCCAAAACCACTTCGATTAGTAACTACACTAATTCTTTATAGATTTGATTTTAGAATCAAATAGGCTAGAATGGAATAAATTAAGCAACTTAGCCATTTAAACTGAGTAACAGTTCTTAGTTATTGTTTTGTAATAAGTGATTGACTTTAACAAGTGAAGAACTCGTAGAAGGTATGAGCTACTTTGGTTTTAAAATAAGTTTTATAACTTAGTATTTCATATTAGATGGGTTTATTCACGCTTGTTTCCAGCCTGACTCGGGTGTTACTTTAATGTAATGCTCGGGTCAGACCGAGTATTACAGCTTTTTAGGTTAGACGTTCTGGAGCTCAGGAGTCGAGCTGGATGGCAGGAATGTATGGAGTTTATTCCATTGTGTATTGGAGTTGTTTATCTGGACAAGATAGTTGTAACTGTCCAGTTTCTGTATGAATGGTTGTACTCTAATATATTGATGTAAACTGACAATTACAACTTTTCATTGTATAAATGCTATTATTTGATATTATATTTTAGTCCGCTGCGAATGTGAGATTCTGTGTTGTGTTTTATGTTTCTTCTTCTGCCTCTTTTCTTCTTTATCCTAGCAATCTGGAATTTTCGACGTTCGATTTCTCGGCACTTCTACAGTGAACGTATTACTGTCGAATTTTCGAGGTCGAAAATTTTGGGTCGTTATATTTGGTATCAGAGCTGAATTTTAAGCGAGAACCTTGGCTATGGTGGGTTTACTCATTAAGGATAGGGTCAGTAGTTCCCTAGAATGAGTTGAGTGTATTATATATGAGAGCATACTTGTTATTTTCTTATATAAAGATTTTAAAATGGTTCTGAAAATGAATGATTCTTATATAAGCTTTGATATATAAAGCAATAATTTTTCTAATTATTATATATATTAAGGAAATTGATTGTTGGTTATTGAAATTGAATAGGATAATAAGAATATAAGTTGGAATTCTACTAATTAAGTCCAATATAGGTTAGGAAGTCCCACTATATCCGGTCTTAGAGAGAGATGGCTACGAGTGAAGAATGGAAGGCTAGATACAAAGAGCGAAGAGTAGCTACATGTAAGGATTGAGAAGAAGCAATTCAGGAGTATGAGAAACAAGTTAAGGAAAGGGCTGGACCAGGGCCTTATGATAATGTCACCTGATACAGATGTTACAATAAGTACGCAGCCAAGTGCAGTAAAACTAGAGAGGAATTGAAGGGCACATTCCAACGGTTTCGCTCTGAGATCTTATGCTTTAAGTGTCATAAGAAAAGTCATTTCCTAAACCATTACCCTAAAGTGAGGAAGGTGAAGTGTAAACCCATGGAACTAGTCAATTAGTCGACTATTTCCTATCATGGTAAGATGTCGGGACACATCGCCGGGAATTGTCCCAAGAGGTGGAAGAAGAGTAAGATTATGGAACATCCTGTAGGAGGCGTAAGGGTTATCCAGATGGATGGAAAGGTAGAATCCTTTTGTGGTAAATGTTATAGGTGGAGACATCCTGTTGAAAAGTGCACGTTCGGGCTTTACCCATTGGAAGGGAGTCCCTAGATTCTTGTATGAATACTAAGGCTCTATTATTTTCCAAACCCCTAGGTAATGGAGAAGGAATCTAGATTTATGACTTCTGTAAGACTCTTATTTTGGATAAATGGATGTAATGTTTGAACTACTACTGTGTAATCTACCAATGTATGGAATATTTTGTGGCAGTACAATGTAACATAAAATTACCTTTATTTATTTGAGAATGGAATTAGAATTATTTCAAAGGTGGAATTATAATGAATTAATTGAAAGTTAAAATTGAACTAAATTAATTAGGAATAAAATCAAGTTAAATAAGCTTAGAACGAACAACCTGAATTGGAAAGTTCAAGATGAAATTGAGATTTAACTTATGGAAGCTAAATGATTGGTTCGAACGGGAGTTATGTGTGATCTCAAAAAGGTTTGAGTTCTGGAAATTGGTAATGGATGCTATTGATGGATGTTTTAGATAATTTGGATGTTTATTTACTTTGACATATCCTGCTATCATCCTATTGTTACTATTAATCCATAAAACTGTGAATTGGATTATTTTTGAATTAAGGAGTGGATTGAGATAAAATATATCCATTGCTGAAATGAAATGAAAATAAAACTTTAATTTGAAATTATTTAAATAATTTGATTTTTAGAAATAAATTTTAGATTATGGAATCACTTTCAACTTAAGATTTAAATGTTAAAAATGGACTTGCAAACTAAAGTTGTTAAGAACCGGTTTCAAAGTTGAAGTTAAAACTAGGTAATAAATGGGATTTTGAAAATTAAATTGTTTAAAAAGTTTTGAACTCCTGCATGAACCTAGAAATAAGTTTATGTAAAAGTAAAGATAATTTAAATGAATATTAAAAATTTGGGCTCAGAATTAAATTGTTTAAAAACCTTGGTTGTTAAACTAAAAGTAAAGGTTAATTTGATTTAAGGAAATTAATCAACATTTGAACATTTAACTCGAATTTATATAATTCGAGATGGTTTAAAATTGAGATTGGAATTGAAATTAGTTCAAATTGAATTTGATTTGAATTAATTGGAAGTGGGATTGAAGTTGAATAAGTTTAAACTCAAATGGAAGTTGATTTGAATTTAGAAATTTATTGGAAGTGGACATTGGGAAATTGAACCAGTTTGACTCTGAAACTATTTTCAGATAAATTGTTTTAAAGTAAACTTTTTAAATCTATTTTTCCAAGCTATTTACGATACAACCTTTCATTTTAAAAGCCAAACTATCCTATACTTATTTTCAACTATTTTTGGAACTGTTTGACTATTGTACAACAATTTTACAACTGTTTTATCAGCTAATAACTATTTTACAACTACTTTATAAATAATTACTATTTTACAACTATTTTGCAACTATGTGACGCCCCACCTCTATACCCACGCTAGCTAAGGACACTACAGGGTAATGCCGTCAACTAACACGGAGAATAAGGCTGGTTAGGAGCGACCATCTATAGCCTTGCTCTAACTATCTATTGAATACATCGACAATAATCACACCAAACGGATCGACATATCCAATAAATACTTAAAACAAAACCATAGGTGGTTGGAGGATCTATCAGAACAGAATAGAACAACTCAAATGTAATATACATCACAGAACAGTGGATCATCATATACACATATATTGATACACAACAGAGTACACAAAATAATACATGACAAGTGGTATAGCAAACCACGACATGCAGACGAATCAAAAGAATACATATATCCGAGTTACAATAAAAGGACTACACAAAAAGCTTTAACAAAAAGGAACAATCTAAATAGTCCATGCGGAAGCAAAATAGGCTAAGTCCAAAAGCACCTAACCTGAAACAACTCGGTCTGACCCGAGTATAAAATACACGGGTCAGTCTAGCTAAACAAATCAGTTAGATAAACCGAACAACAATAAACCTGCATGGTTACAAAGTATAACAAATATCTCTAAAGGAGATAACACAATCATCTAACAAAATATGAATCATATGATAATAAAACAAGCCTCATATCATCGGCAACTCATAGAAACAAAGGATACGAATATCCCAAAGCAAGCCAAAAAGGCAATAACAAATACCAATAAAGGTAACACAAGTTCCACAAGGTAATCACTACATATCAGGCGGATCAAAAAGACCAACACCGAAAGGCGATACCTAGGGAATATACATATGAATCAAACATCAGAAAATTTGCTCGAGCTCTGTACTGTACAAACAAGGATCCATGAGCCCGAAGACTCCAAACCCAATATCACCCATGCGGCTCATAACGACCAACATCGGAAGCGATACTAAAGGGCAACCCAATATCACCCATGCGGCTCATAACGACCAACATCGGAAGCGATACTAAAGGGCAACAAACCCGAAGGCACAAACCCGAAGGCACTAAACCGAAGGCAACATACCCGAAGGCAACATACCCGAAGGCAACATACCCGAAGGCAACATACCCGAAGGCAACAAACCATAGTGGTGAAGGTCGGAGACCCAGTACTGGACACCACTAACTGGCGGAATGTGTCATAACTCTCAAAAAGGAATCCGAAAAGTGGTAACGTGAGTCCCATAACCACTCGTTCGCACTAAACGGTTTACTATCCGTTAGTTAATTTCACACTCAAAGAAATACAAAGTTCACCTCATATCATCGGTAAACCAAACCCGAAGGTTAAAACGATCAATTGAATAGGTCGAGGATTAATCGGAAGGATAAACGCACAGATTCATGGTCCGTGTTTTATCTAACCATTTAACCTCCTTTCCACTTCGCTCGAAGTGCGAAATTATGCGTGTGTTTTAAATAGAATTTATAAATCAGGGAAGCGAATTTTTAATACGATTTGAAGAAATCATTTATAAAAACACGTGAATAAATTCAAAAAGGAATCATCAAGATCAAATATACATAAACAACTAATTGGAATCAATATGCATCGATTAAATTTGGAAAACCAAACGAATAAGGCAATTTGGCAAAAGATAGCATATTCAGACGTCTGGAAGAAGGGATTCAGACGTCTGAATCTGATATTCAATTTCTTTTTCAAAGGAGAATTCAGACATCTAAATCCAACATTCCAGACGTCTGAAATAGGCATATTTTGGCCTATTTCCTTTCTGGTCGAAATTTAGCCAATTCAGACTTCTGGAATATAATTTCAGACGTCTGAATCTGGGGTGAAAAATGTTCCCCAGAACAATATTCAGACGTCTGAAATAGGAGTTTCAGACGTCTAAAATCTGATGGTCAGGCATTTCCTGAACCTAGGCCATCCATGGCCAAACAAATCGAAAGCAATCGGATGCGTGTTGATTATGGGCTTACGTCAAGCGACTACCCAACCTTAACGACACACCCAAACACTCCGAACAACATAAACATCAACCATATAAGGTTTTACATAGATTTGGCTTCAAAAATCTCATATTTGGCAATTTCACCAAAGCTATCCAAATCGAAAACAAGTGCATATGAACAAGTGCTAGGAATTCATACCCAAAAAAGATATATATAAATATAAGCATAGATGTGAGATAAAATTCTCACCTTATATCACATAACAAAGAAGAAGATGCTCAAACACAAGAAGGAGACAAACTACTCTTCACTTCAACACAACAAGCTTCAATCTAAGATCAAAACAAGTATTTCCTAAGTTAGGTTTAGGAAATTCTGAGATTGAAGAGAGAAAGAGATAGAGAAGATAAAGAGGAGACTTACCTATGGTTCACTTTGATTTTGGAGCAAGAATCAAGTTTGCAAGTTAAACTAGGGCTTGGAAATTTCTATTTCCTTTTCCCTTCCACCATTTTCAGTTTTTAACTTAAGTTTTATGAAATGAAATAAGTGAGTGGAGGAGAGGGACTGAGTTAGGGTTAATTAGTTAGTTAGTGGGCTGAACCAAACCCAAAACCCAACTAGAAAAAGTTGCAAAATTCAACTTACTCCAAACATATCAAAGCTTATACTCTAAAAGGTTGCAAACTCCATTTTGGAACCAATGGAAATGGTTTCGAGTTCCAATTCGGCCATTTGTAAAAAGTAACTTTTCGGACCCAAAAATCCGACTAACGACACAATATTTAAATAAAACATTTAAATATATAATCGTTTAATATGCGGGTTGTTACAGATCTCCCCTCCTAACAAAATTGCGTCCCCGCAATTCCTAGAGATGATACTTGTAACAACTACATACATACAACATTCAAAAGAAAAGAAAATAAGCTTGAGATGAAAAGATATACTCACCGTTCCCAAGCAAAGATAGAAAACCCAGATAGGATCGCTCAATAAACTCTCTGGTTTCCCAAGTACAGTCATTGGGACTAGCGGACCATTGAACTTTAATGAGCGGCACGTCCTTGTTCCGAAGGTGTCGCACCTCCGTGTCAAGTACGCGAATAGGCTGCTGTACAATAGATAAGTCCGGTGAGACAACAAGCTCAAGCAAATCAGGAGAATCAATAATAGAATCCAATTCCCGAAGATACTTCCGAAGTTGAGAGACGTGAAACACGTCATGAATGCTAGATAAATGAGCAGGAAGTGAAACTCTATAAGCCACAGGGCCAATACGTCCAGTAATAGAAAATGGTCCTATAAAGCAAGGAGCCAATTTTCCAGTCGTACTGAAACGCATAACCCCTTTCAAAGGAGAAACACGAATAAAGACAAGATCACCAATCGAGAACTCGAGAGGCTTCCTATGGTTGTCCGCGTAGGACTTCTGGCGACTCTGTGCCTCTTTCATTCTCAACCGGATAAGATCAATCTTCTCGGAAGAATCACGAACAAAATCTGGACCAAGAATAAGCTTCTCCCCAGATTCCAACCAACAAGATGGTGATCGACATGGTCTTTCGTATAAGGCTTCGAAAGGAGCCACACCGATACTAGACTGAAAACTATTGTTGTAGGAGAACTCTACAAGAGGTAGGTGATCCTCCCAATAACCACCGAAATCAAAGATACAAATACGGAGAAGATCTTCCAAGATACGATTCACCCGTTCAGTCTGTCCGTCAGACTGCGGATGATAAGATGTACTAAAATTAAGCTTTGTTCCCAAAGCTTGCGGAAGACTCTTCCAAAAATGACTCGTGAATAAAGGATCACGATCACTCATAATAGAACTAGGAACACCGTGAAGTCTCACGATTTCCTTGATATATAACTTAGCCAAAAGAGAAGCAGTCCTATTAGACTTAATAAGGACAAAATGAGCAGACTTAGTGAGGCGATCAACAATAACCCAAATGCTAGAATGACCTGATCTCGAACGAGGTAGGCCGTCAATGAAATCCATAGAAATCTGATCCCATTTCCACAATGGAATCTCTAGAGGCTGAAGAAGACCCGAAGGACGCTGATGTTCGGCCTTAAAACGCTGACAAGTTATGCAATTACTTACATAACCTGCCACATCGCGCTTCATGCCTTCCCAATAATAAAGACGATGCATGTCGGCATACATCTTACTACTACCAGGATGAATGGTATACTTAGAATGGTGACAATCATCAAGAATGTCATGCCTAAGTGCAAAATCAGAAGGCACAAAAAGACGGTTCTTCTTGCGAAGACACCCATGAGAATCAATGCTGAAATCCCACAATGCCTCATCACAGGATCCAGACTCACAAAGCTGAATAAGATGCAACAAATCAGGATCACGCCGCTGAGCATCAGCAATACGATCCAACAAAATAGGTCGAGCTCCCAAAATAAATAAGAGAATAAGAGAATCAGAAGATGAACCTCGATCACGAATTTCACAAAAAGATAGAGTCTCAAGAATATTCCATTCGGCAAGCATCATAGAAATAATAGCCGAATGTTTGCGACTAAGCGCATCAGCAACACGATTACCCTTACCAGGGGTATACTGGATATCAAAGTCATAGGAAGCAAGAAACTCGAGCCAACGTTGTTGTCTCATATTGAGTTCCTTCTGAGTAAACAAATACTTCAAAGATTTATGATCGGTATAGAGAATGAAGCGCTCGCCCAATAAATAGTGTCGCAAAATCTTCAAGGCAATGACAATGGCGGCTAACTCAAGATCATGAGTGGCATAGCGAACTTCATTCGGACGCAGTTGCCTAGAAGCATAAGCAACTACCCGATCCTTCTGCATAAGAACAGCACCGAGACCACTACCACAAGCATCGGTGTAGACAACAAGATCATGATTCCCCTTGGGAACCACAAGAATAAGAGCATTAGTGAGAAGTTCCTTCAATGACAGAAAGGAAGCTTCACACTTGTCGGACCAAATAAAACGAATGCCTTTTCGAGTAAGGAAGGTGAGAGGAAGCACAACACGGGAAAAATCCTTAATGAACCGACGGTAATAACCCGCCAATCCAAGGAAACTACGATTATCATGCACATTCTCAGGCCTCTTCCAATTCTGGATGGCTTCGATCTTTGAGGGATCGACAGAAATGCCATCGGAAGATACAACATGGCCTAAGAACTTAACCCTATTCTCCCAAAAATGGCACTTAGAGAATTTGGCTTTAAGCTGATGACGACGGAGAGTACTCAAGACAATTCTCAAGCGATTAGCATGCTCAGCATCAGACTTAGAATAATAAGGATATCATCAATGAAGACAAGGACGAACTTATTGAGATATTCCCAGAATACTCGATTCATGAGATCGACAAAGAAAGCAGAGGCGTTCGTCAACCCGAACGGCATAACGAGCCACTCAAAAGAACCATAATGAATGCAGAAAGCAGTAAAGGGTATGCTATCCTCCGTGACTCGTAACTGATGAAAACCTGTGGCAAGGTCAAGCTGAGAAAAGACCTTCTCAGTAGATCGAACATATCATCGATCCTAGGCAATGGATACCTATTCCTAATGGTCAACTCGTTAAGTTTGCGATAATCAATGCAAAGCCTAAGAGTTCCATCAGACTTCTTCACGAAGACGACCGTAGATCCCCATGGAGAAAAACTGGACTGAATTAACTTCTTGGACACAAGCTCTACAAGATGCTTCTTGAGTTCCTCATTTTCCTTTGTAGACATCCTCGTGGGAGGACGACTAACTGGCTGCGCGCCTGGAATGAGATCAATGCGGAACTCAATTGCCCGCTTAGGTGGCAAACCCGAGACAGGCTCAAAAACATCAGAAAAGTCACAAGCAATAGGAATACGAGATATATCATCCTCATCTCACGAGTCAAGAGAATATAAAGCCATTCCGGAATTATCCACATTCCGAAGAACAAGAGATAACTGAGTAGACGAATCCGGATGTCGAAGTTACAAAATTCTCTTCGAACAAATAATCCTGGCATCATATCTCACTAGCCAGTCCATTCCAAAAAATGATATCAAATTACAGACAAGAAATAACGTGCAGACTCGCACGAAAAGAAAAGTCACATAAAACAATCTCAATATCATCACAAAGCATATTAAGGGTCGCAGATCCCCCAATAGGATTCACAATCCTTAAAGAAGTAACCAAATAAAAAACATCCAAAGATAAATCATCAACGAGCTTTTCCGATACGAAAGAATGTGAAGCACCCGTATCGAAAAGAACTCGTATACTATGATCATGAAATAAAATAGAACCTTCCAAAATAGATGGAGATATACCTTTGGGCTGAGAGGGACCTTCAGAAGCCTTGGCAGCATAAAGCCTGCTAGACTTGGCACCAGCCGGAATAGTAGGGCAAGCAGAAACATGATGACCTTCCTTCTTGCAATAGTGACAAAAGAGAGGTTTAGGACAAGCTCGAATAATATGATCAGGAGAACCACAATTGAAACACTTCCGAACGAAAGGTGTTCCAACAGACTGAGGCTGAGAGCTAGAACTACCAGTCTTCTTCTTCTTAGAAGAAGAAGGCCTGGACTTCTGAAATGGAAACGGCCTCTTGTTGGGGTTCTTGGAAACCTCAACATCACTATCACACTCCTTCTCGACGGTCTCGAGATGAAGTGCCGAATCAACCAACTCCTCAAAAGAAAGCTTAAGCTGGAGCAACAAAGACTTCTTAAGATATTTCCTAAGACCAGAAACGAACTTCAAATTCTTCTTATACGAAGTGCTAATGAATTCAAGACCATACTGAGATAAAGCCTCGAATGATGCAACATACTCAGAAACAGAAGATTTCCCTGGCTTCAACTCAAGGAAGCAACGGGTCAATAAAACTTTTTCAGATTCAGGAACAAACTTGAGTTCAAATCGCTCCCGAAACTAAGTCCAAGAAAGAGTAGACTCATCAATCTCGGCTACAAGAAGCTCATACCAATCAAGAGCACGCTCTTGTAATAAGCTAGAAGTTACAAGAACTCTATCATGGTAAGATAGATCCATACGAGAGAAGATACGCTCGCACGTGCAAAACCAAGCTTGGACTTCAAGAACGAACTCGGAGCCTTTAAATGGCTTTCCCCTAAGATGAGAAAAATCACTGCACTGGCGTGCAAAGGCAGACTTGCGAGGTGGAGAAACTCGAGGAGGAATTGGAGGCTGAGTGCTCCTAAACAATTCCAAAAACTGATCGGCAGACATATAAACGCCATCCGGATGTGAGCCACTAGATCGCCCAGCATCCGAACATCGTCCCCTGCCTCTTCCAGCCATACGCTGAAGTTAAGATAAGAACAAGATTAATCACAAGATAGATATTTCAATATGGAATACTACGGAATTTAAATGCATTCCTAGAAGTATTCCCACATTCTATCTAACCTTTGATGGTATAAGGAATAGAAAGGCACAATGATTCAAAGATTTGTATCACTTATACACTTTGATGTATCGTAATATGTGCATCTATTCTGTGTTTATCATATTTTGTCCTGAACTCAGCTCTAATAACACGCTGTGACGCCCCACCTCTATACACACGCTAGCCAAGGACACTACAAGGTAATGCCGTCAACTAACATGGAGAATAAGGCTGGTTAGGAGCGACTATCTATAGCCTTGCTCTAACTATCTATTGAATACATCGACAATAATCACACCAAACGGATCGATATATCCAATGAATACTTAAAACAAAACCATAGGTGGTCGGAGGATCTATCAGAACAGAATATAACAACTCAAATGTAATATACATCACAGAACAGTGGATCATCATATACACATATATTGATACACAACAGAGTACACAAAATAATACATGACAAGTGGTATAGCAAACCACAACATACAGACGAATCAAAAGAATACATATATCAGAGTTACAATAAAAGGACTATACAAAAAGCTTTAACTAAAAGGAATAGGCTAAATAGTCCATGCGGAAGCAAAATAAGCTAAGTCCAAAACCACCTAACCTGAAACAACTCGGTCTGACCCGAGTATAAAATACACGGGTCAGTCTAGCTAAACAAATCAGTTAGATAAACTAAACAACAATAAACCTGCAAGGTTACAAAGTATAACAAATATCTCTAAAGGAGATAACACAATCATCTAACAAAAGATGAATCATATGATAACAAAACAAGCCTCATATCATCGGCAACTCATAGAAACAAAGGATAAGAATATCCCAAAGCAAGCCAAAAAGGCAATAACAAATACCAATAAAGGTAACACAAGTTCCACAAGGTAATCGCTACATACCAGGCGGCTCAAAAAGACCAACACCGAAAGGCGATACCTAAGGAATATACATATGAATGAAACATTAGAAAATTTGCTCGAGCTCAGTACTGTACAAACAAGGATCCATGAGCCCGAAGACTCCAAACCTAATATCACCCATGCGGCCCATAACGACCAACATCGGAAGCGATACTAAAGGGCAACCCAATATCACCCATGCGGCTCATAACGACCAACATCGGAAGCGATACTAAAGGGCAACAAACCCAAAGGCAACATACCCGAAGGCAACATACCTGAAGGCAACAAACCGTAGTGGTGAAGGTCGGAGACCCAGTACTGGACACCACTAACTGGCGGAATGTGTCATAACTCTCAAAAAGGAATCCGAAAAGTGGTAACGTGAGTCCCATAACTACTCGTTCGCACTAAACGGTTTACTATCCGTTAGTTAATTTCACACTCAAAGCAGTACAAAGTTCACCTCATATCATCTATAAACCAAACCCGAAGGTTAAAACGATCAATTGAATAGGTCGAGGATTAATCGGAAGGATAAACGCACAGATTCATGGTCCGTGTTTTATCTAACCATTTAATCTCCTTTCCACTTCGCTCGAAGTGCGAAATTGTGCGTGTGTTTTAAATAGAATTTATAAATCGAGGAAGCGAACTTTTAATACGATTTGAAGAAATTATTTATAAAAACCTGTGAATAAATTCAAAAAGAAGTCATCAAGATCAAATATACATAAACAAATAATTGGAATCAATATGCATCGATTAAATTTGGAAAACCAAACGAATAAGGCAATTTGGCAAAAGACAGCATATTCAGACGTCTAAAAGAAGGGATTCAGATGTTTGAATCTGGAATTCAATTTCTTTTTCAAAGGAGAATTCAGACGTCTGAATCCAACATTCCAGACGTCTGAAATAGGCATATTTTGGCCTATTTCTTTTCTGGTCGAAATTTAGCCAATTCAGACATCTGGAATATAATTTCAGACGTCAGAATCTGGGGTGAAAAATGTTCCCCGGAACAATATTCAAACGTCCGAAATAGGAGTTTCAGACGTCTGAAACCTGATGGTCAGGCATTTCCTAAACCTAGGCCATCCATGGCCAAACAAATCGAAAGCAATCGGATGCGTGTTGATTATGGGCTTACGTCAAGCGACTACCCAACCTTAACGACACACCCAAACACTCCGAACAACATAAACATCAACCATATAAGGTTTTACATAGATTTGGCTTCAAAAATCTCATAATTTGGCAATTTCACCAAAGCAATCCAAATCGAAAACAAGTGCATATGAACAAGTGCTAGGAATTCATACCCAACAAAGATATATATAAATATAAGCATAGATGTGAGAAAAATTCTCACCTTATGTCACAAAACAAAGAAGAAAATGCTCAAACACAAGAAGGAGACTAACTACTCTTCACTTCAACACAACAAGCTTCAATCTAAGATCAAAACAAGTATTTCCTAAGTTAGGTTTAGGAAATTCTGAGATTGAAGAGAGAAAGAGATAGAGAAGATAAAGAGGAGATTTACCTATGGCTTCACTTTGATTTTGGAGCAAGAATCAAGTTTGCAAGTTAAACTAAGGCTTGGAAATTTCTATTTCCCTTTCCCTTCCACCATTTTCAGTTTTTAACTTAAGTTTTATGAAATAAAAAAAGTGAGTGGAGGAGAGGGACTGAGTTAGGGTTAATTAGTTAGTTAGTGGGCTGAACCCAACCCAAAACCCAACTAGAAAAAGTTGCAAAATTCAACTTACTCCAAACATATCAAAGCTTATACTCAAAAAGATCGCAAACGCCATTTTGGAACCAATGGAAATGGTTTTGAGTTCCAATTCGGTCATTTGCAAAAAGTAACTTTTCGGACCTAAAAATCCGACCAACGACGCTATATTTAAATAAATCATTTAAATATATAATCATTAAATATGCGGGTTGTTGCAGACTATCTAACTATTCTTTAACTATTTAACTATTTTATAACTATTTTATAATTACTTAACTATTCTTCTACTATTTTACGACTAATGACTATTTTACAACTACTTATCTATTCAAACCTTTTCAAGCTATTTTCTAAAATTCAAGTTGGTCAAAGTGCAAACTTTTTATAATTGAAGTGATAACCCAAAAGGAAATGGAAGCAATTGTGAATCGGTGAATAGAATCAAAATGAAGATAAATACGTAGGATGTACGTATATTGTTCTATTCGCAAAACGATTTGATCCAGATTCGAGCATAGAATTTCGAGATGTTATATCGATCCGAGTTTGGACTTTTCACTCAATTTTCGACGGTGATCCCTGGATATGGATTTTTGATAGGTTTTGAAAATTCTCTATAATACTTATGGCTATGCAAGGAGAATGACGGTTTCTGATCAAGCAATCAGATCTGAGTCCGCACTAGGAAGTCGGGTGGACAATACTAGTTCGGAAGTGAAATTGTGTGATCGAGTGAGCGATCAGATTCAATATTGCGTTGATGGTATATGTACATCGTACATGCTTGAATGAAATAGATATTAAGAATTTTATAAAGAAGTGTGAAAATAATTTTTAATAAAAGAAAGGATCTTCGAAAAATATATGAAGTTTAAAAAGGAATTTATATAAGTAAGATGTGATCCAAAAGTATTTTGTTCCAATTAAAGGAATAAACTTATATATAACTATATGTATAAATGATTTTATGAGAATGATTTTGGGAAAAAGGTTTTTGGAACCCACGGATTTTGAAAGGCTTTTGTGGGAAAAATCAATTTTGGAAATTTGAAAAGCCAAGTTTGGGAAATACCGATTTTGAGATATTGATTTTGTGTAAAGGAGATTTATATATGATACATATAAAGAGTATGACTTGAAAGATACTATTTGTGTACAGAATAAAATATTTTGAGAACGATTGTGGGGGAAAAGGCGCTCCCATGAAATGAACTTCATAGGAGATCCACAGAGTGGTACTGCATTGAGCCCTAAGGGGGGTTCTAAATTCGATCCTGGGAGGAAGTCTGGACTAACTGAAGTTCCTGAGGATTGTGGTTGGGTAGCGAAAGTCGAGGGCGCTGACGCCTAAAGAGACATTTAGGTTATGATGTGACGGTAGTGAAACCCAATGTCACTATGATCTACTGCGGACCATAGCGTAAGTCGTGTGGCAGTGAGTGCCAACGGTCTACGTTTGATTTCGTTGGGAGAGCAATGTTACATCGGTAGACTGCGAGCTATGAAGACATAGCGGAAGTGTGTGGCAGTGAGTGCCTATAGGCTATATTGAAACTCAACTGATGTAGTCTGCAATCTATGTAGGAGTGGTGAAGTTTCATTTGGCAGCGAAATTCGAGGGCGTTGATGCCTACAGTTACATGGGTTTTGTCGTGATGGCCACGTAAAATCTGGGTGAAGCTACGATCTATGGCAGGTTCCATGGTGTAATCGAGGGGCACGGAGGCTTACAGTTTTCTATGGTTTTGCTGGGATGGCGACGTAATCATCGGGTTAACGGGACCATGAAGGAGGTGATGATTTCTAGAGCATTCTCACCAAAAGTGTTTTTTATATTTTCAAAAAAGTTTTCAAAGCATTTTCACTTGATGTTGAAAACAGGTCTGCTATGTACTTATAGATTTTCAGTCCTACACCTGATCAACGTATGACCGAATTTCTGTGAGAACAAGGATAGACTTGTTAAGACATCGAGTTATAAAAAGTATTTTTAAAAAGCTTTTTTGGCAATATTATATAGATTTTAAAAGTGTTTCAAAAATTTAAAAGGAGTTAAGAGTTAAAAATGTTTAAGAATAATTTAACTGATAATTCACATTATAAGTTAAAATTCTTGCTTCGTTCCTTTTCGGTGACGAAAAGTTCTAAAGGGTGGAGAAATGTGATAACCTAGATTTTTGATATTTGATAACTGGATGAATAATTGGTTTTTACTATTGAGATACTAATTTTATTTAGTTGAACAAATATTATTCTGATAATTAAAATATCTGGATGCATATAAATGGATTTAAAACTACAATAAATGTTGAATTATAAATATCTGAAAATGATAAATCATATAGTAAATTAACAAATATATAAATAGATATATGCAAACTCTATAATGTTCAAAATTATAAGTGTATACATATACAAGTATATAAGTATGTGTATATATATATATATATTGTGATTAGAAAGCATTGTTTTGAATTTAGTATAATAATTCTCAAAGCTAGTTAAAGTTAAATTCTATATTTTAAAATACTAAAGATAAATTTGTATTAATTAAAGTATAATAGTTGAAGTTTTAAATAAGATTTAAAAATGGGAAAATATGCTTTCTTTTTAAAAAATACTTGTACTAAATGTGGTTTATATATAAATTTAAAATATAAACATAACTCACAAAACATAAATAATAATAAAAACATAAGAAAATATTTTAAATACATGTGTAATGACCCTGAATTTTGGCCCTATTTATTTTAATAAATATTCAAATCAATTTAAATAAAATGTATACTTATCCATTTGAAACGGATACAATTTTGAGATAATTGCCATTGTTTATATAAATGGTTTTTTTTTGAAGGGAAAATTGATTTGGAAGTTTAATAGATTTTCTCAACAATGTTCATAATAAAATTTGTCTTTTATGATTAAATTAAAATATCTTACTTTGTTTATATTTGGTGAGTATACATATGAGTGATAATGTTTGAAATAGAATCAAAATATAAATGTGAAATATAAGTTAACTTATGCTTATAATTTAAATAAAATACAATTGGAGATAAATGTAAAATAAGTATAAATGTAAATAAATCATATTGTATATAATTTAAATATTTATAATTAAGTACAAATAAAATAAAATAAATATAAAGAAGGAGTAAACTCATGAATCTAATTTAAATATGGACAGTTAAATTATAAATATAAGAATATTAACTATAACACATGAATATAACTAAATTAAGAACAAAGTATAGAGTAGAAGGAAAAAAATAATAATATAATATAAAATAAAATAACATAAATAGAATTAAAATAGATAATCAAGCATACAACATAACCTTAAAAGTTGTAAGCAAAATAAAATGGATTATGACACATATATGCAAATATTCAAACTAGAAGCTGTCAAAAACAAATACTTTTACAAATGTCTTCATAAGCCACTCTATTTGCAAATGTAAAACAGAGAAGCACAGGTCTTATACCTGCAAGTATACTTACATACAAACTTCTTATACATAACAAAACATGATAATTATGTAAACATTTTAATAATTATGCAAACTAATTAAGGTACAAAACAAATATAAATTAATGAAAAGCTTCTTGTGTAAGCTATGCTGGCCTGCAACTTAAAGAACAGACCAAAGTCTGCAAAAATCTTTATGTATATTGTTGTGTCAGCTAGCATTAATCATGTGTTAACTTAAATGTAAACACAAACATTTATTTAGCAATGCATATTGTCCTTTCAGGGTTAATACAGTCTTTCAGCCGAAATTCTTAATGCATCTCAGATTTTTGTACATGTTACAATTGTGACATTAAACATTAATATAATAAAGCAAGATATTTTGCCAAGGAAAAGCTTGTTAAAGAAGACATATTGTTCAAAGTTATAAAAAAATGTATGCATCTGTTCTTACCATTTAGTTCAGTTATAACTACAGAAACAAAAAGAAAAAAAAATGAAATCAAAAGAAGCTAAAACAAGAGAAGGAAACACATTCAAATCTAAAAGAAGAGTAGATTCATGAACTTGCACAGACAGTTTTTCAACTGCAGTTCAAGGCATCCAAGGGATTTCAGTTCAACAGTTTATGGGGTGAGTAAACTTAACTTTTCAAAGCATAAGCTAATTAAAACAGTAAGATAATTGCATGAAATTTATATATATGTGAATATGCCTTATTGTGATATGTATTTGAGATTTTATACAAGCTGTAACTAAATTGTTGAAGGTGTTGTTCTCTGCTTTATGTTACAGGATGAAAACAATTAATCTTTGAATTGTTTTTATCTGATTATGGTAAGTTTTGAATTTGTTTTTCATCAAAACTTGTTGCTTGCACTTCAATCATAATTTTTAAAAATCTGTTTCAAACATATTAGTAACTCATACTTAACTGTTTACAGTCAAGCAAGAAAAAAAACACTGATAAATTCAATCATATGAAAAGCTAATTCAAACTTATATCCTGAATTATGACTACAAGTTATGATTTTTAAAGGTTGAATGGGAATTTTTAGCTCAATATATCAAGTGCAATTTGTTGTTGAACAAAAATTAAACTTTTATGGAATTCTCGAAAATTACTCAATATAAATTGTTGAAATTCAAATCGAAGCAAGTTTGATTGTATGTGATCTTAGGAAAAATATTCATTAATTTTTCTATTGCATAAAATTTTGATACGAGATCAAAATAGGGTTTTACTGCACATTTTCGTTCATGCCAGTAAAGTATGGATTTCGACTCGCGCACGTGACCGAGTGATTCATGGCTTGGTGGGAAGGTTGCTAGGGACATTGACGTGGTGTAGTCGAGTTTCCATCGCCTTTGGTCAACTGTGCGTGGGTGGCGTAACGTTTTGGTTCAGAGTGGTCGACTTTCCCTTTTCTTACGAACTGCAAAATTTTGATTTTGATTGTTTGGAGGTAATGCGACTTAGAGTTTCTTGTATTCATGTTAGTTGGGATTTGCACGACGCCTCAGAAGCTCGCCGGAGCCACGAGCGGCGCTGTACACGTGTACAGCACCGAGGCGTATTAACGTTTGAAGTTGGGGAGAGGGGGGTACTGTCTCGAGTTATACTCGAGAATTTTTATTGGGTGCTTTGGGTTATCTTTCGAGTTCGAGTGCGTAAAGCTTCTGATAGTTATCCTTTAATTAAGTTTATATAAAAGCTTGCTGTAAATCAAACTGAGGGAAGAGGGTGATTTTACGTTCCTGGTTGGTGACTCGGGTGAAGGAGCAATCTACTTGAAGAAACACTTGAGTTTTGCTGGGAAGTCTCGAGTCTTTTTTTTACTTGAGTATAAGCTGTTTATAAAATTTGTTAATAAATATGGGATTCAGTAAGGTATCACAGTGAAAAACAAATACTGTTCAAAGTTTTTGTTTAAATTTAATCGAAGTATTAATTAGCCTAGTTAAGACTTAACATTAGTTTTTAACTCGTGATTAACTATTTGAATTAACAAATTATTTTGTTTAAGCTTAACCATGTTTTAAAATCTTGGTAATAAATTAAGTGAATTAACAAATAATGTTCAGTTAGTGATATAATTGATATCAAGTTTAAGAAAACTCGAATGTTAATTAAGTAAATAATCAATAGTGATTGATTGAATTCAAAAGTAATTAAGAGTAATTACTTTGTAATTTTAATTAGTAATGTATTATAAATAATAAGTGAAATTGTAATTAACCACTTAATTAATTAATAAACGAGTAATCGTAATTAATCAAGTGATTTAATTAAGAATTGAAACATGATTAATGAAGCAATTAGTAATAAATAAACAGGTGATTAAGTTCTATTTAGGTCGAAGAATAGTAATTAAGAAATATATACTTAAGTAATTAAAATTAGATAACTTGATTAAGAAAGTAATTAGTTAAATAATGTGAATAAAGTGATTAAGTA
Organism: Allium cepa; assembly: GCA_030765085.1. Taxonomy (NCBI): domain Eukaryota; kingdom Viridiplantae; phylum Streptophyta; class Magnoliopsida; order Asparagales; family Amaryllidaceae; genus Allium; species Allium cepa. The sequence goes on from CM060931.1 coordinate 475,519,548, forward strand.
ATTAAGCAATTAATAAATATATATACTAATTAAGGAAATGATTTGTTGATTAAATAATTTGAAGGGAAATAAGTAATTAAACAAGGTTAAGAGATTAAATCTCAAGTAATTAAATAACTGATGGATAGTTAAGTTCTATAAGTTAATAATTAAAGTTATTAATTAATAATTACTTGTAATTAACTAAGTAATTAAGATATAATTGTTAATTAAGAGTTGATTATTAATTAAATAATTTGAAATGGAATAAGTAATGAATTATTGAATAATGATTAATCTAAAAGGATTAAGAGGTTAATCCTCAAGTAATTAGTTTAATTGAATTGATTAAACTAAGAATTTAAGATGATTTTATATTTGTTTGTGTTGTTTATAGATGATATTTTTTGATGCTCACTGATATGCTGTAATATATCCATGGCAATTGTGTATGATTTATCTGTGATAAATGTTAGGTTAATTCAATTATTGAATTTAAATTATTAAACTGTTTAAGTTAATTAGACAACTTGGCCTTTAAAATGGCGTTTGGATTTCGATGAGACCGGGATCGGGTATCCAGTTGATATTCCGAAAACCACATCGATCCAAATTAAACGTTAGGTCGTGAATTCTCAAGTGAAGATCAAGATCGTGCTTTCAGAATGCAAGGGTTATCGTCGTTGACACTGAGGGTGATTCCAAAATGAGTGTGACGAGATAATTCCTTCGGTTTCGTTCGAACCCGGAACGAACTTGTATGGACTGAATGCTTTCAGCACATCGTCAGGCGGACGATGAGCATTCTAAGAAATTTGTCCTGAAAGGTAATCGCAGCCTCAAGCCTCATTAACCGGGAATGGCTAAAACAGGGGAGGTGCAGCAAGGTTAGGTGGGTCATGCCCAAGCAGGACGAGATATACCCCTGTCTAGATGTCCCTTTATTTCGACTGTGTGGGCGGTTGGATATGCGCACCAACTGCGGGGTTATCTTGTTCGGGACTGTTCAGTAAGGAATGGTTCCGGCCTTGTGTTGTAGGGGAGTTAGGGTGGCTCCTCGGTGCAGTGATCTAGACCACGTACTGTGACGGGCGGTACCCCAGTAGCCCTGCCATTGTATGGGATCCAATTTCCAATAAGCGCCGTACGTTTTGATTGTGCCCAACTACGTTGGAATGTGAGATGTAAGCATTTCAGCTATCTCTATATTTTACTTGAAAACCCTAGACACTATTATAATATCACTGGATTTCCTATAAAATGTTTTGGTTAGCGTAAGGTAAAAACTTACCCGTATTTATTTGTGGGGAGTCTTACGTGATACCTTTGTTTTTAAATGATTTTCAAAGTTAAATAACTTTAACCCGTTTACTCATACCAGACCCATGTCTGACCCGGAGTTTATATTTTGTTTTTCATAAACTTTCGGGTACCCAAAAATTTTTACGGGTAGCCAAGGGATTCAGGTTAGCTTTGACGACTTCTGGAGGAGCAATGGAGCAGGAGGCTTCAGCGTTGTAGTTATCTATCTAGTTCCGCTGTGTTAGTTGATGTATGCTGTATCTCTGATGTATATAGTGACAGATATTGTCATGTGTATTGATATTGTATAACTCTGATATATGTAAATCTATGTAATAGATATGTGATATATTATATTTTGTTCCATTCCGCTGTGAGATTCTGATGTTTTGTTCTTTCTTTTCTACTCTTTTCTATTTCTATCCCTTTCTTTCTTAATGATGATGCGTCTTTCTGGTTGTGAGAAGGGCGGGTCATCACACTTGGTATCAGAGCGCTGGGTTGAGTGAATACCTAGGCTCTTGAGTGATTTCTTTCTTGAGACAGCGTATTTGTAATTTTGATATATATCTATATCTATTTATTTCTACCTATTTATTGGGTTACCTGTTCGGGTTTTCCAATATAAGTTATAAAGGTAGATAAGATAGTGATGTGTGAAACACGACTATCGATGGTTGGAGTTTTGAATATTTGTAGTGGGAATGTATCAGTTGAGACTGTAGACCTATTACTGTCTCGAGTGAACTTTGGGTAATGGGAGGATTTCATTGTTGGAATGTAATTTTGGGATGAGCTTGAGTTTGGATCTATCGGATGGACAAGAGCAAGTCATCATATCTTGATATCTCCAGGTGTTGTAGATGTATAATGAGACTCAGTGAGTTTTGATGTCTCCGAAGATGTTTCTGTGGAACAAGTTAAGGAAGTATGTCCGTTTTGGAATGGTGACTAAATCCAGAAGGGTATTTTTGTTTGGATGAGGCCCGAGTTTCTCGAAGAGCTTTAAATAGAAGTCTTTGGACATTGAGGTTAACCCTATGGCTGGAAGTGTTCTGTGTGCTATCGAGAAGGTTATTGATTAGCAGTTTTCTTGAGATGATTTCAGAAGTAGCAGAGTGGATTCATTACCGAACAGTATATGACTGATTTGGATTGTGAAGGGAGAAAAAACTTGTTTGGGTAGAATTACCAGAGTGTTGTACGACAGTTCTGGAATTCATTTGTGTAGTCTTTTATTTGGAGTTGGGACTTCTCAAGAGAAGTTTTAAGTTATTGATGTGATCCAAATTGTTTGTCTTCCCATAGAGAGATAGGGTTTCGTGTTGATTTGATTCCAAGGTAGTGCTAGTGATTCAGTCTAGTTGGAGTAGAGTTAGTTGAGCAGATTAGGATCGATAAGAGTAAGAATGAGTTTGTTTATGTATATTCTAAGTTTGAAGAAGAGCTCAAGCTGTATTCGAGAATGGTGTTGGAGACACTGAAGAGGCATGGTTTGAAGGCAAGTTCTTTAAGTGCCATTTTTGGAAACCGGAAGTTATTTTGAGGCACATTATTATGGGTGAAGATATCTCTGTAGACCCAGCGAGGGAAGAATCCATTCTAAGAATGGAAGACGAGGCCGACCAGAGCTCCAGTGATTGTTATCCCGAAAGTGAAGGGCAGCTTTGGAATTTATACGGATGCTCGTATAATTGATTTGGGAAGCAGTGTTGATGCAAGAGTGAAGAGTAACTGCGTATGCGTGTCAGTAATTAAAGCAACATGAAGGGAACTACGCTACGCATGACCTTAAGTAGTTAGCCATTGTGTTTGTTTTGAAAATTTGGAGGCACTATTTGTTGGGAGAGAAGTTGGATTATTAACGGATCACAAACTATTGAAATATTCTTTTTCTCTAAGAGGATGTTAATCTGAGGCAGCATTGATGAGTCGAGTTTCTGGCATCATATGGATGGATATGCTGTATACCCAGGATAAGCGAATGTGGTAGTTGATGCTATTAGTAGAAATGCGGTATTGTTCTTTTAGAAATTGTTTCTTCTCTCCAGGGCAGAATCATAAGTAAGCTAAGGGAGGATAGATCTTTTAAGGAATTGATTCTTAAACTAAGGATAGAGGGTGTTCAGATTGTGAGTGGATGATCATGGTGCCTAAAGGATTAGTGGTCGTTTGTGTGCTTGATATAGATGAATTGAGGCAATAAGTTTTAGGTGAATGATATCACTCCAGACTGAATATTCACCAAGAATCTTTAGGATGTATAAAGATATGAGAAGAATTTTCTGGAGACCGAGCATGAAGAGGGTCGTAGTTGCTTTCGTTTATAGTTGTATTTTCTATCAGCAAGTTAAGGTGATCATTAGAAGTTGTCCAAGATTATTGCAATCTTTAGAAATCTCAGATGGAAGTGGGCGATGATTTCGATGGATTTCATCGACGGTTTGCCAAGAACCAAGAAAGGAAACGATGGAATATGGATTATTGTGGATCGATTAACTAAGAATGCTCATTCTATACTAGTTAGGTAACTCGGACTACAGTTTCTGGTCAAAATTTTCTTGAAGAAAATAGTAAGATTGCTTGGTGTTCCTGTTAGCATAATAAGTGATCGTGATCCTATTTTTCACCGGTAAAATTCTGGAAGGTTCTACAATTGGCTTTAGGATCGAGTTTGAAATTTAGTATAGCCTATCATCCTCATACGGAAGGACAGAGAGACTGAACCGTATTTTAGAGGATATGCGGTAAGTTTGAGTTTTGGATTCTGGTAAATTATGGAAAGACTATCTTGTGTTCGGACCAGTTTTGTTTTGTGAAGTTTCTACTAAGGTTAGGTTTATCAAAGGGTAAGATAAGAGCTTCTCAAGACCATTAGAAGAAGTACGCAGATAAGAAGGAGACAATTGGAATTTGAGTTTGGTAATTTGTTTTGACCAAAGTTTCCCGATTAAAAAGGAACTATTAGATTCGGAAGGCGAGAAAAAAACTTGACTCGAGATATATTGGACTATTTCGGATATTGAAAAGATTGGAACTGTAGCTTGCAGAGTCGAATTGTCAGAACATATGTCTGGAATTCATAGTGTATTCTGTGTGACCCATCTAAAGAAATTTGTTCTTGATTCAGTATTAGTTGTAGAATCAATAGTACAGGAAGACTGGAAAGATGAGCCGAATGTGACTGTGGATAGAATTCAGTTCGGATTGTTAGTTAAGGTGAGAGGCTACTCAGGAGTATAGTAGAGTAGCTTATCATAGTATAGTGGAGCGAGGATTTCGGAATTTCACCCAGGAAACTCTGTATAGTTTAAGAAAGCTTATCTGGATTTGTGTCTGGATGGATAGCGATGTTTGTTAGGATAGATGTTGGTTGTTTGCTAATATATGAATGATATATATGTTTGAATGGTTGATATGACAACTTTTAAATTATCTTTGTTTTAAATTTCAGGGACGAAATTCTTTTAAGGGGGGAGGAATGTAACGACCCTGGATTATGGCCCTATTTATTTTAATAAATATTCAAATCAATTTAAATAAAATGTATACTTATCCATTTGAAACGGATATAATTTTGAGATAATTTCCATTGTTTATATAAATGGTATTTTTTTATAGGGAAAATGGATTTGGAAGTTTAATAGATTTTCTCAACAATGTTCATAATAAAATTTGTCTTTTATGATTAAATTAAAATATCTTACTTTGTTTATATTTGGTGAGTATACATATGAGTGATAATGTTTGAAATAGAATCAAAATATAAATGTGAAATATAAGTTAACTTATGCTTATAATTTAAATAAAATACAAATGGAGATAAATGTAAAATAAGTATAAATGTAAATAAATCATATTGTATATAATTTAAATATTTATAGTTAAGTACAATAAAATAAAATAAATATAAATAAGGAGTAAACTCACGAATCTAATTTAAATATGGACAGTTAAATTATAAATATAAGAATATTAACTATAACACATGAATATAACTAAATTAAGAACAAAGTATAGAGTAGAAGGAAAAAATAATAATATAATATAAAATAAAATAACATAAATAGAATTAAAATAGATAATCAAGCATACAACATAACCTTAAAAGTTGTAAGCAAAATAAAATGGATTATGACACATATATGCAAATATTCAAACTAGAAGCTGTCAAAAACAAATACTTTTACAAATGTCTTCATAAGCCACTCTATTTGCAAATGTAAAACAGAGAAGCACAGGTCTTATACCTGCAAGTATACTTACATACAAACTTCTTATACATAACAAAACATGATAATTATGTAAACATTTTAATAATTATGCAAACTAGTTAAGGTACAAAACAAATATAAATTAATGAAAAGCTTCTTGTGCAAGCTATGCTGGCCTGCAACTTAAAGAACAGACCAAAGTCTGCAAAAATCTTTATGTATATTGTTGTGTCGGCTAGCATTAATCATGTGTTAACTTAAATGTAAACACAAACATTTATTTAGCACTGCATATTGTCCTTTCAGGGTTAATACAATCTTTCAGCCGAAATTCTTAATGCATCTCAGATTTTTGTACAAGTTACAATTGTGACAGTAAACATTAATATAATAAAGCAAGATATTTTGCTAAGGAAAAGCTTGTTAAAGAAGACATATTGTTCAAAGTTATAAAAAAATGTATGCATCTGTTCTTACCATTTAGTTCAGTTATAACTACAGAAACAAAAAGAAAAAAAAATGAAATCAAAAGAAGCTAAAACAAGAGAAGGAAACACATTCAAATCTAAAAGAAGAGTAGATTCATGAACTTGCACAGACAGTTTTTCAACTGCAGTTCAAGGCATCCAAGGGATTTCAGTTCAACAGTTTATGGGGTGAGTAAACTTAACTTTTCAAAGCATAAGCTAATTAAAACAGTAAGATAATTGCATGAAATTTATATATATGTGAATATGCCTTATTGTGATATGTATTTGAGATTTTATACAAGCTGTAACTAAATTGTTGAAGGTGCTGTTCTCTGCTTTATGTTACAGGATGAAAACAATTAATCTTTGAATTGTTTTTATTTGATTATGGTAAGTTTTGAATTTGTTTTTCATCAAAACTTGTTGCTTGCACTTCAATCATAATTTTTAAAAATCTATTTCAAACATATTAGTAACTCATACTTAACCGTTTACAGTCAAGTAAGAAAAAAAACACCGATAAATTCAATCATATGAAAAGCTAATTCAAACTTATATCTTGAATTATGACTACAAGTTATGATTTTTAAAGGTTGAATGGGAATTTTTAGCTCAATATATCAAGTGCAATTTGTTGTTGAACAAAAATTAAACTTTTATGTAATTCTCGAAAATTACTCAATATAAATTGTTGAAATTCAAATCGAAGCAAGTTTGATTGTATGTGATCTTAGGAAAAATATTCATTAATTTTTCTATTGCATAGAATTTTGATACGAGATCGAAATAGGGTTTTACTGCACATTTTCGTTCATGCCAGTAAAGTATGGATTTCGACTCGCGCACGTGACCGAGTGATTCATGGCTTGGTGGGAAGGTTGCTAGGGACGTTGACGTGGTGTAGTCGAGTTTCCATCGCCTCTGGTGAACTGTGCGTGGGTGGCGTAACGTTTTGGTTCAGAGTGGTCGACTTTCCCTTTTCTTACGAGATGCAAAATTTTGATTTTGATTGTTTGGAGGTAATGCGACTTAGAGTTTCTCGTATTCATGTTAGTTGGGATTTGCGCGACGCCTCAGAAGCTCGCCGGAGCCACGAGCGGCGCTGTACACGTGTACAGCACCGAGGCGTATTAACGTTTGAAGTTGGGGAGAGGGGGGTACTGTCTCAAGTTATACTCGAGAATTTTTATTGGGTGCTTCGGGTTATCTTTCGAGTTCGAGTGCGTAAAGCTTCTGATAGTTATCCTTTAATTAAGTTTATATAAAAGCTTGTTGTAAATCAAACTGAGGGAAGAGGGTGATTTTACATTTCTGGTTGGTGACTCGGGTGAAGGAGCGATCTACTCGAAGCAACACTTGAGTTTTGCTGGGAAGTCTCGGGTCTTTTTTTTACTTGAGTATAAGCTGTTTATAAAATTTGTTAATAAATATGGGATTCAGTAAGGTATCACAGTGAAAAACAAATACTGTTCAAAGTTTTAGTTTAAATTTAATCCAAGTATTAATTAGCCTAGTTAAGACTTAACATTAGTTTTTAACTCGTGATTAACTATTTGAATTAACAAATTATTTTGTTTAAGCTTAACCATGTTTTAAAATCTTGGTAATAAATTAAGTGAATTAACAAATAATGTTCAGTTAGTGATATAATTGATATCAAGTTTAAGAAAACTCGAATGTTAATTAAGTAAATAATCAATAGTGATTGATTGAATTCAAAAGTAATTAAGAGTAATTACTTTGTAATTTTAATTAGTAATGTATTATAAATAATAAGTGAAATTGTAATTAACCACTTAATTAATTAATAAACGAGTAATAGTAATTAATCAAGTGATTTAGTTAAGAATTGAAACATGATTAATGAAGCAATTAGCAATAAATAAATAGGTGATTAAGTTCTATTTAGGTCGAAGAATAGTAATTAAGAAATATTTACTTAAGTAATTAAAATTAGATAACTTGATTGAGAAAGTAATTAGTTAAATAATGTGAATAAAGTGATTAAGTAATTAAGCAATTGAGAAATATATATACTAATTAAGGAAATGATTTGTTGATTAAATAACTTGAAGGGAAATAAGTAATTAAACAGGGTTAAGAGATTAACTCTCAAGTAATTAAATAACTGATGGATAGTTAAGTTCTATAAGTTAATAATTAAAGTTATTAATTAATAATTACTTGTAATTAACTAAGTAATTAAGATATAATTGTTAATTAAGAGTTGATTATTAATTAAATAATTTGAAATGGAATAAGTAGTGAATTATTGACTAATGATTAATCTAACAGGATTAAGAGGTTAATCCTCAAGTAATTGGTTTAATTGAATTGATTAAACTAAGAATTTAAGATGATTGCTTATGGATGTTGTAGGTGTTGTATATTTGTTTGTGTTGTTTATAGATGATATTTTGTGATGCTCGCTGATATGCTGTAATATATCCATGGCAATTGTGTATGATTTATCTGTGATAAATGTTAGGTTAATTCAATTATTGAATTTAAATTATTAAACTGTTTAAGTTAATTAGACAACTTGGCCTTTAAAATGGCGTTTGGATTTCGATGAGACCGGGATCGGGTATCCAATTGATATTCCGAAAACCACCTCGATCCAAATTAAACGTTAGGTCGTGAATTCTCAAGTGAAGATCAAGATGGTGCTTTCAGAATGCAAGGGTTATCGTCGTTGACTCTGAGGGTGATTCCAAAATGAGTGTGACGAGATAATGCCATCGGTTTCGTTCGAAGCCGGAACGAACTTGTATGGACTGAATGCTTTCAGCACATCGTCAGGCGGACGATGAGCATTCTAAGAAATTTGTCCTGAAAGGTAATCGCAGCCTCAAGCCTCATCAACCGGGAATGGCTAAAACAGGGGAGGTGCGGCAAGGTTAGGTGGGTCATGCCCAAGCAGGACGAGATATACCCCTGTCTAGATGTCCCTTTATTTCGGCTGTGTGGGCGGTTGGATATGCGCACCAACTGCGGGGTTATCTTGTTCGGGACTGTTCAGTAAGGAATGGTTCCGGCCTTGTGTTGCAGGGGAGTTAGGGTGGCTCCTCGGTACAGTTATCTAGACCACGTACTGTGACGGGCGGTACCCCAGTAGCCCTGCCATTGTATGGGATCCAATTTCCAATAAGCGCCGTACGTTTTGATTGTGCCCAACTACGTTGGAATGTGAGATGTAAGCATTTCAGCTATTTCTGTATTTTACTTGAAAACCCTAGACACTATTATAATATCACTGGATTTCCTAAAAAATGTTTTGGTTAGCGTAAGGTAAAAACTTACCCGTATTTATTTGTGGGGAGTCTTACGTGATACCTTTGTTTTTAAATGATTTTAAAAGTTAAACAACTTTAACATGTTTACTCATACCAGACCCATGTCTGACCCGGAGTTTATATTTTGTTTTTCATAAACTTTCGGGTACCCAAAAAATTTTACGGGTAGCCAAGGGATTCAGGTTAGCTTTGACGACTTCTGGAGGAGCAATGGAGCAGGAGGCTTCAGCGTTGTAGATATCTATCTAGTTCCGCTGTGTTAGTTGATGTATGCTGTATCTCTGATGTATATAGTGACAGATATATGTATGATTGTCATGTGTATTGATATTTTATAACTCTGATATATGTAAATCTATGTAATAGATATGTGATATATTATATTTTGTTCCATTCCGCTGTGAGATTCTGATGTTTTGTTCTTTCTTTTCTATTCTTTTCTATTTCTATCCCTTTCTTTCTTAATGATGATGCGTCTTTCTGGTTGTGAGAAGGGCGGGTCATCACAACATGCATTTACATTTGTAAGATAATAAAAACATGCATTAACATGTGTAAGCTTAGTATAATTTGCAATTAACAAGTGGCAAGTGTGTTTTAAAAAAAAATTGATATATATTAATACTGTTTAAACTAGGCTATTTTCAGTTTAAAAACTTCTCACATTTTATTTCTCTCTTTCCATTTCTTTTCTTTTCATCTTCAAAACCAAAACTGCCAAAATCAAACTAAATCAAAAACTATTTCAAGTTCAGCCTGATCTAAAATAAAGGAAGCAGCAAATTTAAGATCCAAGCTCAACTTAAAGAAGATCAGTTTCAAATCAAATTCAAGTAGCAAATCAACAATCAAGTTGTTGTTTCAAAATCTAGTTCCAAATAAAAGAACAGTTCCTGGTCTCTATTTTCAAAACAGTGAGTAAACTTTTATTTTAAAAAGCTTAAAACTGTGTTTATACTTGATGCATAATAAATCTGAGTAGTAATGTTGTAGATGTAGTTTGCATGAATGTTTTTAACAGGAATATAATAAATCTTCTTTGTATATAATTGTGCATGTCTGTGTATATGAATATATATATGACTTTTCTTGAATTATGGACTCAAGAACAATATAGAAAAATTCAAATCTTCCCATCTAATCAAATTCATGCTATGATCTCTGCAGAGAAAATGATTGTAAGAGTGTAACATCATTTTTTAAAATAATTTTAAGTGTTTATGTTAAGTAATTATTTCAAAAATATTAATTTGTAGTAAAAATCAACTCTAGTCAGAAAATCAAATATCGGGAATTCTTGTTTTGATTGTATAACCTGATTCGAACTTAGAAATAATGAATTATGATATAGATGTTAAGATTTTTAAGTTTGGGAAGGTTGAGATATCTCAAGTAGATCGTTTTTGGTTTCTCATCGATTTCGGTGATTTGGAGGTAAAGGATCGCTGCGCTTGGATTTGGAGGTGGCTCGTGAGTAGATGGTCAATGGAAAAATGGTGATGGGATTTTCAAATCATCGACGTGACTTGGAGACGTCGATTTAGGGTTTTATGACAGGTTTTGGTCGATATTGTATTCGAGGGTCGTGTGTCATCGGGGAAGCGCCGGAGATGATCGTCGCAGGGGGATCAGAGCGTGGGTCATCGGCGCAGCTCTGGTCGTGATTGTGTGGGTTCTGGTGATCAGGATCGACAGCGCATGGTGGTTCTTATCGATCGAGTTGGGTTTCAGGCTGTGATCGCTAGCTCGATTTCGATTTCCAGGCATTGTTCGTTGCGTTGGATGATTGGGACGACTGAGGTAGGTGTCGGCGACTTGTTAAGGATCGGAGAGTTGGTCGGAGGAGCGTGGGCATGGCGCGCACGTGCACGTATGCACATTTGTGTTTGGGTTTAATGTGGTAGTCGGGGAAGAGTAGTTTTTCTTAGGACGGTCTCCAGGTCGTTGGTGGTTTGTCTCGAAGGTAAAAAGGAGGGTGAGTTGCTCGGGGTTGGGCTCGGGGGTTTTAGCTTTGGGCTCGGGTTTTGTTATATGAATTAACCTAGTTTTTAAAGGTAAAACAAAAGTGAATTTAGTTGACAAATTTTCAAAAAGCAAATAAGTTCAAGGCTAAAATATTAAACAAAATTTTCAAAGCAAAGTACTGATCAGGTTCAAACAAGTTTTCAAAGATTAAAATGTTAAGGTTTAATGTTTAAAATTTGTTTTGTTTAAAGGTAATTATATTTTAGGTTAAATATGTAATTAATTCCTAAATTTATTCCTAATGAAATTTAATGATGTAATTAAGATGTGATTAAGGTAAAAAGTAACTAAAGAATGGTTAATTAATGGATGTAATTAAATGATATGTAAGTGATTAATTAAGATAAATGGTTTATCTTAAATTAATTAGGGCCTTAATTAATTGAAGGTTAATACTTAATGTAATTAATAAAATTAATGTTAATAATTATAGGATAATTAATTAATTAATTAAAGGATAATTAATTAATGTAATTAATTAGAGGATATGAATTAATTAATTAAGGGATAATTAATTAATGTAATTAATTAAAGGATAATTAATTAATGTAATTAATTAAAGGATATTTAATTAATGTAAGTAATTAAAGGTTAATTAATTATGTGAATGATTAAATGATTAAAAAATAATTAATTAATTTCAATAATTAATTAAATGGTTTTATTTAGTGTTAATTAAGCAGGATTTAAAGGTAATTAATTTATTTTGTGTCAATTAAATTAATTAGATTAGGTGACAAATTAATCTTGCTTGTGGATGATTAAATTGTATTGAATGTTTGGATTTATGTCTCTAGTCTGATATATTGCGATGTTCTGTGATATGATATGCTTGGGTTGAACTGTGATAATGTTAGTTATTTATCGATGATGGAATGTTGTGTAAATTGACATCCTGTTTTAAAAATTGAACTGTTTTCACTTAAACAACTTGGATTAAAGATGATATTGGTTTCGAAGAGACCGGAGTCGGATATTAGTAATATCCGAAAGCACTTCGATTAGTGACTACGCCAATTCTTTATAGATTTGATTTTAAAATCAAATAGGCTGGAATGGAATAAATTAAGCAACTTGGCCATTTAAACCGAGTAATAATTCTTAGATATTGTTTTGTAATAAGTGATTGACTTTAACAAGTGAAGAACTCATAGAAGGTACATGAGATCATATAAAAGTGCTTCTTTCAGCATATGGTACATGAGACCATGGCATGAATAGTTGCATGAGAAGGGGGGTTATAAGGATGGACGGAAATTGTGGAGGGGAATATAGATGCTTGCATATGTATACATATTTAATTCAAGCACTTATGTATTTTTAAATATTTTTCTAAGCCTATAAATACCCCTTACCTTTCATATTTCTCATTTTACCATCTCCATCTTCACTTTAAATTCCAAAGAGCTTAAGAAAACACATCCATTACTTCTCTTCGTATTTTCTAAATTGAGAAACATCACTTCTTTCTACTTAAATCACTTCCACTTCTTGCTAAAATTCTTCATCAAGCTCGACGACACCTCGCCTACAAATTACATGCACCCAACCACCCTAAAACCCAATGGCCGAGCCCAAACTCCCCATGACTGAGACCAAACATCCCTATGGCCGAGCCTAGTCTATGTGATTTTGGCTTGAAGTCTTCAATTTGCAAAATTCTAGCTTATATTCAAGTTTTAGCAAAATTTCGCCTTGAGTTAGTAAGCTATAGTGAGTAAAACTCTCATTTCCTAAAAAGAAAATGATTTGATTTTGATGAACTATAGGTTGTAAAAATATAGTGTTTATCTATTGAAGTATCATGTTGTTTTCATGGCATACAGTTACAAGTTTGTAATTGAGCTTGGATTGGTGATTTGGATGTTAAATGATATGTTTGGATATGGATATATGAATAGTTGTTTATGATATGATGATAGTGTGTTATAAAACAAAAACCAAGTGTATGTAATGTAAGTGTTGTGAAGTTAAATGTCATAAAGGACTTGAGATCCAATTTGAAAAAGAATATCTTGTTTTTTAGTTTGGTTTTTGAAAATGTTTCTTCAAAGTTTATACCCTTTTGTTTAAGTCTTCAAAACCTTTCATTTAAATTTCAAACATGTAGTAATTAGAGTTAAAGTGAGGTTTTCATCTAGAAATCAATTCTAGTGAACTTCACTCATAGCGATAGTCGCTATGGATGCAGTTCGGAAGATTTTACTATTTCAAGTTTAATGTGTTTTCTTTTGTATCATTTTTGGAAACTCATTTCAAACCAAACTAAGTCAAAATTTAAGTTTATTTATTAATAATATATTTATTTATTAATTAGGGTAATTATTAAATTAATTAATTAAGTTATTAGGTTAAGTAATTAGAGTTTAAGAGATTATTAACCAAGTTAAATATTTTTAATAAAGGAGGTTTTAAATAATGATTAATTAAAGTAAAAGAAAATCAACTTTTATTTAATAAAGTTTATTTACTTTATTTAATTATTTAATTAGAGTTAATTATTAGTTAATTAAAGGTTAATTACTACTTAGTTAAGACATTCTTAAATGAATGTTATTTAATTAAAGTTTAATTATAAATAAATTAGTTAAGGTATAAATTATAATTTTGATTTATTTAAGATTACTTAAAGTCTAATTAAGTTTTTACTTATGATTTAATTAAAGTTTAGTTTTTTATAAGAAGCATCTTAAAACTCTACTCATTATTTATTTTATACCGCCTTGCTTAATTAAATAAATTGATTTTAAAACTAGAGGATCTCTTGTCCATGCTATTAAGTAGAGAAATGAACTAAAGTAGTTGTAATAAAATATTGACACATTTTATTGAAAGTAAGTCGACTTACACTAATCATAAATACTACGCTTCGGGAATAAATGAATAGAAGGGAGTTAATTTCAATAAGTCGGTCATGATAATCTAAGCATATGGAATGTATGTTCAAATTTAGATCTTACACCCTGATAGTGGATTGGTCCACTATAAACAACTTGTTCTTTTAAAATTATTGAATGTTGGTTTGGAGAGACCAGGATCAGATAGCATTTGTTAGCTGAAAAACACTTTAAACCAACATAAGCATTTGAATTGGAATAGTGAAGGCAAGGTCCAATATAAAGACTTTAAAGTGCAAGGGCTATTTACTACTAACCCTAAGGGTGATTCCAAAATGGGTGTCGTGGAGGTAATGCCTTTAGTTCGTTCGTCTCCTGAACAACTTGTATGGATGAGTGCTGACATTATGTCAACATCTGGAAAGTAATGGTATCATTCCAAGTGGCAGTGCAATATTAAAGGTAAACGTAGCCTCAAGCCTCATCAGAAGATTACCAAAAGCAGTGTATGCAGCAAGGCTATGTGGGACGCTCCCATCAAGGTATGTCACCATCTTATCTAGAATCGATATTTGACCCATTTTGTATGCTTCGATACGGTTGCCGATCCAACCTTGGTTTTGATGTATTAGGTACTACTAGTCAAGTGGTAGGGCGGTTCTGTATAGCAGGGGCACAAGATGTTCTTGTCATATCCATGTGCATTTTATCTAGAGGTGCAATTTTTGGAAGGTAGTTCCTTACCTAGTCATGTATGGAATCCATTTTCCAGTAAGTACTGTATGGATTTAGTTGTAACCAAATATGTTGAAATGTGAGGTGTAAAGATTTCAGCTATGTTATATTTTACTTGAAAATCTTTGACATTAGCATAATACACTAGATTTCTATATAAAGTTTTTTGGTTATTGTAAGGTAAAAAACCATCCGTGTTTATGTACAACATGGTCTTACGGGATACCTTTGAATCTCAAAGTGTTTTATAAAAGTAAAAATTAAGCTGTTTGAGTTTCCTCACACCAGACCATGTTTGACTCAGAGTTTATTTTCTTTTCCTAAACTCTTAGGTACTCAAATTTGCATGAGTAGCTAAGTGATCCGGGTTTCTAGTGGATTCATTCTAAAGGAGCTGGAGCAGGTGCTTCACTGTTTGTTAATTATATTCTATTTCCACCGTGTTTGCATGTATGATCTATGTATTTTGCATAGGAAGATAGTTATAACTGCCCAGTTGAAGGTTGTAAGTAATGAATTTGACGTATTATTATTATGGAAATGACTATGTAATATCCTATGTTATCTATTATATGTTGTTTTGATTCGTGGTGAGATTCTATTGATTTTTGAGTTCTTCTTATCATTCTTTTTCTTCTACCCTTAACGGCTCATCTTTTGGCGTAAGAAAGCCGATCGTTACAAAACTATACGCATATATTTTAAATTTATAATTAGATCTCAAATCCTATTTAAACTCCCATGATTTTGCAAGATAGTTTTGAAAGCATATGGGTCTAAAAAGTAGTTTTGTAATATTATATCACGAATCAAATAAAAATTAGTTTTTTTATTAAGGCAAAAAAAATTCATATATATGTTTGTGTGTGTGTATAAGTTTACAAACTATGGATCCGAATTCATTATTTTACAATTAAGTTTGCAAAACAATTGATTTGAATTCATTTTTATAATCTAGTTAACATAAACTTTAGATTAGAGTTATTATTTTACAATCATGTTTATGCAAATTTCGAATTTCTAACATATATTTATGCAAACGATAGATCATAATTTGTTGTTTTACAATAAGTTTACAAAAAATTAGATTTGAAATATTTATACACATACATGCATATAAAAATTTATCTACATATACGCACACACACCTGTACAGTCAAAGTCCCGTTAAACCCTCGCAAAATACCCATTATAATGCGTAGCATTCTTCGATTGCTAAGTTTATTAAATTTAGCACTAGTAAATAGTAGATTTGTTTTATTCCCCACTATTTTCTGCTATACCCACTAAACTGAAACTTTTTAGCACCCATTTTAGCAACATAATACAAAACGTTGATCTGACTAATATTCTTTTAACCAAATCAACAAATTTAAGGTAAAGACCTAATTTTAAGGCATACATGCTAAATATAAGTTAGAAATCAATTGTATTCACTAAATTTGGGCTGCATAAATCATAATATTCTTCCATAAGCTTAAACACTATTTCTTATCATACGCAAATAGCGTGAGAATGAAAATAGATTAACTGTAAATATTTGATTTATATATAATAAAGTTTTTGCACCTACGCTATTTTCCAATATATTCTTGCTTTATCCCCACGATAACTTTTTTCACCTTCACCGCTATAGAATGCTAAGTAATTTAACAGCACACACGCACACACAATGAGATGACCGCCCTATACCTCTGGCACCTGAAGTAACTTGTATAGTGCGCTACAACGATGCCCGGTTGATGTAGGACAATAGTTTGTGTTTTAAATAACTAAATAACACCGAACCTATCGTATATCCCACAATGCAAGGATAAAATATAATAATCATTAATAGATTTAAAACAGGTGAGATAGTAAATATAACTAAGTGAATCCAAAACCATATCGAAGTGTACAGATCCATCAAAGTCATATAACAGAAGCAATAGAGTTATACATGAAATAATAGTAACTTAGAATAAACTATCTTTAAGTAGATAAAAGCACTAGTAAGCTCCATAGTAATGCATAATGAAATGATAAGTGATAATAGCTAAACACATTAATATGTGAGAGTGTAGCCCTCTTCTTCTCACATTTCTAGCTCCATGTGCTCACCAGACTTAATATCCTTAATGTGCTCATTTAAGAGTATCTAGAATAATAGGAAGCAATACATAGAATCCCGAGTCAGACACAATCTGGTGTGAGCGGTAGGAAGGTCTCAAAAACAATAAAGTCAATATATCAGGACATAGGGTATGGAGAAATCATACCTGACTTGTCCCAACCTCCAAAGAGTTAGCAAATAACATAGGATATAAGCTACTCCATATCATAGTCATTATGGGTGAATAGTACTTCAAGGCACTAATCGGTGTCTAGATATCTACATTAATAATACTGTCATGTGACATACCCAATGTCGTAAATAACCAAAGCAAATATAGCATCCATTATCGATCCTCGTATCACTCACTCTATGCATCAAAAATATAAATACTCCTTTGACCGCCTTATCAGTTAGTGACTACTCAATGTCTCGGTTTCTTAATACTTAAGTCTATGCCACTTGGTGGGCTAGAAACTAAACTACATACACCATAACAGTCCAAGGTAAGACAAATCAAAATACCATGAGATTTGAGGCACACGTCAAAACTCAGGTGAGTGTCCTCAGATACCCCTACTTTACGAGCGCACTTTGAATTCTCTAAGTATCAATAATCCCTTTGCACATGTCATCCGGAGCACAATGCATTGTAGGTCTCTTCTTTTGGATCATCGCAAAACTTCCACCATCGAGTTGCCAAACTCAACTATTGACAAACCTCATTAGTCGTAGAACATCACCGTTTGTCCTTGAAACATTCTCTATTGATCCCTAGGCCCGACCCTAAGCCCTATGTTGTGAATCCCTAAATATTGCTATCCCTTTATTCAAGTTGTTAATTCCTACGATCTACTCTAACTCTCCTCTTCAACCATTCACCATGTGACTTCATAGTATGCATGTACAACAGTGCCACAACCATCCATGACAAGTCGAACGGTCGTAGTACTAAGATGGAGTTCATATAGATAATCGAATGGGAGAAAATTTTATGACTCACAGTCCTCGCGCCTTGAATCTGAAGTCTTTACACCTAGAACTCGAAGTAAGCAAGCAAGAAATACAGAGTGGACTTTAGTTTTCCTACTACCGAACCAAGTACTATTACTCGTGAACCACAGAACCATGCACCAGCAACTCATGAACCATTCAACCTTGCACCACTAACTTATGCACCCTCGATCCATGCTCCACCGAACCATGATTCACCGAAGCGTGCTCCATCGAATTGTGCTCCATTGAATTATGCTCCATCAATCCAAGATTCCACCGATCTAAGACTCTACCTATCAAAGGCTTAGAACCATAAACGATCAAGCTATTCTGTCTCTAAGTAAAAAAACAAATCAAGTTCCTCCGAAACCCAAAGTCTCTGGCTCCAAAACTCAAAAATAAAGCTCCACCGATCTAAGACTTATTACCACCACCAATCTAAGGTTCCTACACTCAGTCTTTAGTAAACAAACTCCAAATGACTTGAAATATGAAACATGGCTTCACATGGCTGGGTGATGTCAATTCTTAAGTTAGTGACGACTTCTGATACTATTTCTATCTTTAGTTTGCCGTTCGATTGAAATTTTCAACCAAACAAACAATATACATATAAGCATTCAACATATATACTATATCCAAATAAGTAAATATTCATATATATATATATATATATATATATATATTATAGCCTAGATCTATGGACAAGTTAATAGGGGAAGATCAATAAGAACAAGAGAGATGTATAAGAACACGTTTACATAAAACTTTTAAAATCGCTTGCAATTAGCATAAGTGATTAGATATGATATAAAACACATTTTAAAGTCCAAAAATCATTTCAAAACATTATTTTATGTGTAAAATGACTAACTATTAAGTGAAATGTTCCGAAAACTCACTTAGATCCAAAGTGATTAAGAAATGACTCAAATCTTAAGGTGAATAGTAGAAATCTTGAATCCAAGGAGCACCAAATAGCAAATCTTTAAGACCCAAATGTAATCTTGATAATCCTCTCCTTAATGATAAGATCGGGCTAATTAAAGTAGGTTTTAGAGTGGTTTATAACGTAGAGAATGTTAATTATGGCTTTTATAACTATTCTAAGAAGTGTGAAATGACCAGGAGATGTTCCATCGGCCCCTTCTTGGTAATCTCGAAATGGGCCCTTAGTTTTAGCCAGTAATACACTAATCATCAATTCAGCTGTCCAAAATCAACCATACTTCAAATAGGTATATCTCATAAAAGGAAATTCCCTTTTTTTATTATGGCCACTCTGTAGAAAGGAAACCATCATCCTGATCCAATTCATCTCCTATCAAAAGTTGTGGGAACTGTAAGATTTTCAGTGTCATAATTGCCCAATAAAAATTCTTAGTATTCTAAGGTATCCCACCTAGTAATACCCAAGTTTTAGAACCATACCATCCAATACACAAAATTAATATTAATACTTTATAATTCTCAGATATGTAAAGTGCTGGTCGTTATAATCTCCCCTTTTGGTTATTTCACCCTTGAAATTCACTAAACAAGCTAATAAGGTTACTTTGCATACC
This sequence comes from Allium cepa, assembly GCA_030765085.1. NCBI lineage: Eukaryota > Viridiplantae > Streptophyta > Magnoliopsida > Asparagales > Amaryllidaceae > Allium > Allium cepa. The sequence goes on from CM060931.1 coordinate 475,539,059, forward strand.
TAACAAACATATACAAGCATAGACAATCATCAACGTCAAACATACATACATAGCATCAAACATCAGAAAGTAACATTTACACATATCCTAGCATGCATAATACTAAACTAAACTATACTTTATGATATAAAAAGAAAGAAAGAAAATGTGATAAACAAAAAGTCTAGTAAAGTGCTACGGATAAATGGTTATCATACTCTCCTTGGTTTTCCATGTGCAATCACTCTCGCTCTCACTCCGCTAAACCTTCACTAACTCCACCATCTTCCTAAGATGCTTCAAATCATGTCCGACAATATGAACATGGCTACGAGGTCTTGAAGCTTCTAGTTCAAGCTTGATATCATCTAGTTGATTTGGTGCAATAATCATGCCTGAGTCATGCACAAACTTCCACAAGTGAGAAATGTGGAACACATTGTGCACGCCCACCATCTTTTGAGTTAAGTCGACTATATAAGCTCGATTATTAATCCCCACGGATAAGAAAAGGAGCTACAAACCTTGGTGCCAACTTTCCATCAGTACCAAAAACTGCATTCTTTAATGAAGAGATCTTTACAAATACCGTATCACTGACATAGAACATCAAATCTTTATGATTCTTATTAGCATATCCCTTTTGTTTACCATGAACATTTTTCATCTGTGGCCAAATGATTTTAATCTTATTAGAAGTCTCTTCAATAAGATTTGGCCTAAGCTATTAATTTTTCGCCCACTTCCCACCAATGTGAAAGAGCATTGCACGATCGGCTATAGAACACTATAAATAGTGCCATACCGATGCTAGACTAATAATTGTTGTTGTTTGTGAACCCAACAAGACGTAGGTGATTATCCCATGGGTTTTCAAAGACGAGTATGCAAGCCTGTAAGTGATCCTCTAAGATACGACTAACTCTCTTAGTTTGGCCGCCAGTTTGAGGATAATAAGTTGTATGTAGGTGCAGCTCTGTACCCAATGCCTCCTGTAAGCTCTTCCAAAATTTACTAGTGAACAATGGGTCTCAGTCACTCACAATACTCTTCAGCACACATGGAAGCGCACTATCCACTTCACATACAATTCAGCTAGTTTTGTTGTCGTTCTACTTGACTTAACAGAAATAAATTTGATGCTCTTGGTCAATCTATCGACTATGACCCAAATGCTATCATATCCTCCTCTTTTCTTTGGTAATCTATCGATATTTGTTCCAACTTACAGTTGGGGATTTTTTTATCAGTTTCATCAAACCACTAGGCTTCTTTTGTTATGCTTTCACTAGTTTGCAATTCATACATTTCGAGGTGAATGCCCTTACATCCTTCTTTATCCCTTTCCAATAACATGTTTGTTTCATATCACGGTACATCTTGTTACTAGTGGGATGTATATTCAATCTTGAAAGAAGGCACTCTCGCAGCACGTCTACATATCAACTTCAGGTACAAACAATCTCCTATCTTTACGGAGCTAACCACAATGGTCAAGTCTGTACTACCTCATCTCTTCAGAGTCTAACTCACTTTTAATCTTGGCAATAATCTCGGCTACTCTAGCATCACGTCTTTGACTATTACCAATCTACTCAGTCACAGTAGGTTTTATAGTCAAGCTCACCGACATCGCTGGCTTTAGCTCTCATTTTAGTTGAAAATCATTACCGGCAATATAACCTAACTACATCCACTCTAGGAACATAGCTCCCAAGCTGTTTGTCTCCCACTCAAAACATCAATATGAACACTAACCATCACTACTGGCAAAGCTATTGTATCAAACTAAGAACATTAACCATCACTACTGGCAAAGCTTAAGATCTTTCTGCGAAAAGAGATGCTTCAATGATTTATGGTTGGTGGAGAACTCGAACCTCTCTCTTAAAAGATGGGGCCTCCAAATTTTCAGCATAAACTTAACTCCAAATTTTCAGCGTAAACATAATCGCTACTTACTCTAAATCATGGGTTGAGTATTTCCTCTTATGTGGCTTCAGCTATTGTATTGGCATATGCAACAACCTTACCCTTTTACATTAATATTGCACGCAATCTGGTACCACAAACATCTATGTATACCTTCATCTCTTTATTCCGTCTCGAAATGGTCAACATTAGTGCAGTTGTCAACTTTACTTGTAGAATCACGAATGCATGCTCACATCTTGCATCCTAAATAAAAATCAGATTCTCTTTCCTTAAAGGCTCAATGGTGTCGCTTGTCGTGGATGAATCATCTATAATATTGAGCTAAGCCATAGAAACTTCTCACACCTGTAACATTTTTGGGTCTACTCGAACCTCGAACTACTACAACTTCTGTAGGTTCTACGTCGATTCCCTGCTCAGAAACAACTGGCCTGAAAAATCACACTTCCCTCTGCCATAAGTTGCACTTAGAGAAAATTGCCTTCGGTCATTGCTTTCTCTACACCTCAGGTACAATCCTTAAGCATGTCTTGTTTTTCTACTCCGTCTGTAAGAAGAAAAGAATATTTGAGGCACACTCAAAGCAAGAATTTTTTCAGTTTATCCCTAAAAAACATGGTTCATGAGATCCATATTCCGGAGTATTAGTTAGCTCGAATGGCATAACCAATCACTCATAAAAATCTAATGCCATATGAAATGTTGTAGTCAGCATACTCTCTTTCACTACTTTCAACTGTGAAATCCTTTTGCAAGATGCAACTGATAAAACAACCTAGAACCATGGAGATGATAGGACAAGTCATCAATACGTAGGAGTGGATACTTATTCTTCTTCGTCACTTTATTCATCTCATGGTATTCCACACAAAGTCCGAGGGAACCATTCACCTTCATGGAAATTACTACGGGCTCTCTCTACTTAGAAATACTTTTGTGAATGAATCCCTTCTTTAATAGGTCATTCACTTGCGTCTTGAGCTCTTTCTTCTCTCTAGGCATCATCCTCCTTGAAGGCATAGCTATTGGTTTGCATCCTTTACCAAATCAGTAGGAACTCTATATTTCCATGTAGTAGAATTCTGGCCGCCTCTTAAAATATGTTGGATGCTTCCTTTATATAAGCAATGATCATAAATCGTCATGTGAAATATCGAGAAAATATAAAAAGCTAACCATTACCTCGTCATCTGTTAGGCAGTCTAACACTTCCTTCCATTATCTATCCCTGTCATCACTAATTACATCTTACAATCCACCACTACTTTGTATCTCTAAAGGCGGTCCATACCGAAAATAATACTAAACCCTACAAAACCTAAAAAAAACAGTTACAAGTAAGGAATATCCATGACTCGATAAGACCAAACCACGACAAACTATACATAGGCCAGTAGAGCCTCTAATACAGTTTGTTCCAATCAGGGCCAGTCAACAAATATTGGGTTTCAATCCTAACTTATCTAACAAGTCACTAAATATTAAGGAATGTGAAGCCTCGATATCAGAAAACATGTATATGAACATCATAAATAGAAAGGATACCTTGAATAATGATGCCATTTTCTTTCCCCCTGCCGATGGAGCACTCGACGAAGTCGTTATAACACTGAGAGCATATGCTTTCACCATTTGTTTCTACATTAGTAGCCCTGCACGGTCCTTCTAAATATGCCCAAGCTTACCGAAATTATAACACTTCTTTCACTCATCTTTGCAGTCTCTACTATAGCGACCCATTTCTTCGCAGTTATAGCAAATTGGTCTAAGATTGGTCTTCTTTTTTTGGGTGTCTTTGTTCTAAAACTACTTTCACTTATTATTAATATTCCACTTCTTCTTGCCTCCTTTGCCTAATTATGGCTTTGGCTCTTCTTTAGTAATAACAGTCTTTGGTTTCAGATAAAGACTTTCATCCTCAAAGCCTTCTTGACTATTATCTCAAATGTCTCATTAATATGACTCACAAGCCTCTCCCCCAAGTGGTCATTCAAGTCGATGATGAATTTCTCATTCTTTCTCAATGGAGTGTTTAAGAAAGACATCCCATATTTTGACAAAGTGTCGAATTCAGCAATATACTTGGAGATAGTCATGTCTTCTTGATTCAGATCAGCAAATTTATGGAACAAGACTGACATTCAAGCTCCGGTATAGACTTCTCCTCAAACTTAGTTTTGAACTGGACCTAAGTAAATCGGTTCTCAGAACTCACAGCTTGAAGAGCATTCCACTAATTCATAGCCTTCCTTAGAGTTTCTTGGAAGCCAATTTCCTTCTTATAGCATACTCCAGTTCCAAATCATCAAAAATTCTTTCGTAGGCGTCTAACTACTACTGCATGTCCATAGCCGACTTTGTTTCCTAAAACGGTTTGCAACCAAGACTGGCAAAGTCCTTACTTAGCTTAGAGAAATCATTTTTGGGTGCTTGCACTTAAGCATCACTGGCTACAACATTTGGGATAGCCGCTTGAGCATTTTGCATCATGTTCCCCATCATCATCTTGAACATCGTCCACAAATCGAGATTAGTAGCTTCCAAGCCAGCTCCTTCTTCCTCAACTCTAGAGATGTAGTTTTTAGCAGTATTCCTCCTGTGATGACTCATCCGTCAATTTGTGAAAAGGATGATCAGTCTCTCTAGAAGAAGTCTACCTAGGTAGTACTCATGCAATATAGTACAAGTGGCATATATCATATATAATACTATATAGTTTTGAAAACAAAATTATAACAAGTACGCTCTCTTGTATGTACTCTTGATCCATTATAAGGTGATAGCTTTTCCTTATCTTGAATGGATCACGACATCAACTTAGGTCAACTATGCAACCTAAGCTCTGATACCAAATGGGACGATCGCCCCACAATTCTAGCACCCAAAGTAACATGTGTAGTGCTCTGCAATGGTGCCCAATCGATGTAGGCTGATTGTCTGGGTTATAAAGGAACTAAAAATCATAGAACCTATTGTATATCTCATAGCGCAAGCATAATATATAATAATCATCAACAGATATAAAACATGTGAAATAGTAAATATAACTAAATGAATCTAAAACCATATCAGAGTGCAGAGATCCATCAAAGTCATACAACAAAAGTATTAGAGTTATATATCAAATAATAATAACCCCTGATAAACTATCTCTAAATAGATAAAAAAACATTAGTAAGCTCCATAGAGATGCGCAATGAAATGATAAGCAATAATAGTTAAACTTAGTTATACATGAGAGTGTAGCCTCTTGCTCGTCACCAATCCAGCTTCAAGTGCTAACCAGATTCGATGTCCCTGATCTATTCATTTAAGAATATCCAGAATAATAGGAAGAAAAATATAAAATCCTAAGTCAAACAAAGTATGACATGAGGGGTAGGAAATTCTCAAATACTATAAAGTCAATATACTAGGACATAGGGGATCGAGAAATCATAACTGACATGTCCCTGCATTCAAAGAGTTAGCACATGACATAGGATATATGCTACTCTATATTATAGTCATCATGGATGTACTATACATCAATATACTAATGGGTGTCCAAATATCTGCATCGGTAATTTCTACATTCTGTGACATCCCTAGAGTGATAAATAGAGAAAGCAGATATAAAATCCATCATTCATCCACACATTACTCACTCTTTGCATTGTATATATGAATATTCATATGACCATGTCACAAGTCATGGACTAGTCAACATTCTGGCCTCTCGGCACTCCAACCCATAGCACTCGGTAAGCCAAAACAACATGAGATCCGAGGCACACATCACAAGCTAGGTGAGCATCCTCACATGCCTCTACTTTATGAGTGCATATCAAAACCTCATAGTATCAACAATCCCTTTGCACATGTCATCCGTAGTAGAGTGCATCCTAGGTCTCGCCCTTTGGATCATCTTGAGTTGCCAAACTCGGGGTAGCTCTTAAAAATACCTCATTAGTCACAAAACATCGTTGTTTGTCCCTAAAACATTCTTTAGTGATCCCTTACGCCCAGCCTGAATCCCTACGCTATGAATCCTAAGTACAGCTATCGCACTATTGAAGTTATTACTTTCCATGATCTTCTCCGAATCTTCTCCTCAACCATTCACCATGCGACCTATGTTATGCATGTATAAGAGTGCCACTAACCCCTATAACAAGTCGCATGGCCATGGTACCAGAATAGAGTCTATATAGATGATTGAATGATAGCCCTCTTTATGACTCAAAATCCTTGCACCTTGAACACAAAGTCTTCATGCCTAGAACCTAAAGTAAGGATGAATGAAAACTGAAGTGGACTGTGGTTTTCCCCACTACCGAACCAAGTACCACCAACTCATCAACCTGCAAACTATGCACCATTGACAAATGAACCACGAAACCATGCACCACCTACTTGTGCACCCTCGATCCATGTTCCACCGAACCATGCTTCACTCCATTATGCTCTATCGAACTTTCCTATCCAAGTCTCCACCGATCCAAAAATTAGAGCCATAACAAATCCAAGCTATTTTGTCTCTAAGTAAACCTTAAAGCAAGTGCCTCCAAAACCCAAAGCCTTTGGCTCAAAAACTCAAAGTCATAGCTCCACTGATCCAAGATAGTGCCACCACTGATCCAAGCTTCCTACACCCATAACTTGAGTACACAAACTCCAAATAACTTGAAATTTCAAATTTTGCTTCGTGAGGCCTTCCTTGTCACAACACACAACTTGCAATAAATTTGGACAATGTCATTCTAAGGTCAGTGATGACTTATAACATTATGCCTATCCCAACGCTGCCATTCGATCGACGTTTTCAACCAAACAAACAGTATACATACAAGCATTCAACATATATAGTAACCTAAACAAGAAAGCATTCAAATATCTCAAATTATAGCCTAGATCTATAGATAGGAAAATATGGAAGATCCATAAGAACATGGGAGATCCATAAGAACACATTTATACAAAACTTTATAAAATCGTTTGTGATTAGCATAAGTGATTAGATATGATTTGAAACGCATTTAAAATCCAAAACATCATTTTAAGTGTATAATGACTAATTAGTAAATGTGAGGTTCTAATCACTCACCTCCAAAGTAAATAAGAGATGGGCATAATCCCAAAATAAACAGTAGAAATCCAAACTCCAAGGAGCCCCAACCATTAAATCTTCAAAACCCGAATGCTAATCTCGATAATCCCCTCCTTGATGATAAGATTTAGCTAATTAAAGTAGGTTTTAGAGCGGTTTATGGCTTATAGAATGTTAATGGTGGCTTCTCTAACTATTTAGGAAGTGTGTAATGACCAAGAGATGTCCTATCAGCCCTCTCTTGGTGGTGATCCTGAAATGGGTTTGGGCTTAGCCATTAATTCACCAATCACCCATTAAAGTGTCCAAAATCAACCAAAAATTAAAACAGCAAGATCTCATGAAGGATAAGTCCGTTTTCATTTTATGACCACTCTCGAGAATGAGAAACCATCATTTCGATCTAATAGAAGTGGTTTCAAACCCTAATTTGGCTCCTACCAAAAGTTATATGCCTTACAAGATTTTACTTATCAATACCTAAAGTTTTAGAATCATACGATCTAATATAAAAATAAAATCAATGCTTTACGTTCCTTTGATATGTAAAGTGCAGTTCCTTACACAAAAATTGAAGATTTGAATTCATTATTTTACGATCAAGTTTACACAAAATTGAGAATTGAATTATTATTTTATATTGAGTTGTAATGCCTAAATCACAAAATAATATTTAAGAGGATATATCATTAGATTAGAGATGAATTACATAGCCTTTTGTCATTTGTTAATACCTCAGAGTTGATTGTGTTCTCTTCTTGGGGATCTTCTCCTTTCGTAAATTAAAGTTGCGAGCTTGTCTTCTTGGCTCGCAAACCCTAATGGAGATCTTAATTTAGAGATATATATATATATATAGTGAAATGACTATTGTTGTGGATAAGGTTTCTTGAAGACGCGATTATATATAATATTGAAAAGCCCATCTAAATAGGCCTAGACCTAATCTGTATCTCTATAAATAAAATCAAACCTTAAATAATTAGAAGAATAAATGGATATGTATTTTATAAAATTATAGCCACCTATATTAATAAAATTATTAATTTTCAAACAAGATTTAAAATCATTTTTTAACAATTTACATGCATATTCTACTTATTTAAATATTATTTAGTTATTTAAACTAATTAAGAAATATATATAACATTATTTATATATATTGTTTAGTTAATATTTAGTGTCTGATAATATTAATTCTCTCTAATAAGTTAATATAACTTTTATATTAATTTCTCTATTTCCTTTGTAACATTTATAAATTTATCGCTTTTGGAACTTTATCTATCAATCTCTGTTGTGTGCTTGCCGGTGAGAACTCGGTCAGTAAATAATATCAAATAATTTGACATCGAAGTCCACACCAGTTTTAGCTTCACTGTTTGCATTATGGCTCAAGTTCCTCTGCTTATAGATAGCATAGGAAAATCATAATTTTAAACCAATTAAGCATACACCCTTAAGTGACGAATTATGTCCGCATTTTCTTTTTGTCATCACTATATCATTTAAATATATAGAGTTTGGTCAATGATTAAAAACTCTAATTATACCCATAGTTAATTGCAAAGCTCAACTTCAAAATCTTTAGTTCAAACGATAATATTATCGAATAACCGATAATATGATGTCCACATATTTTTGACTTTGAGTTTACTTCCAATTACGATAATACTAACGTCCTATATCGGAGGAAACGAAACCTTTGGTGAATAATGCTTCATTGTAAACGATTTGCAATATATCCAAAAGGATTCGTAGCATGGTCACAATGCCATAAGTTGACCAAAATCAAACCACATACTCCTCATTTAAACTACATGGTATTCTCAAATATAAAATCTAAAATCTAAAGACTACCGCATATTGTCACATTGAGATTGTATGTTTTAGTTTAGATATATTTAACCTACATAGGACTCTCGGTTGAGTCATTGTGTGATCATCCAATGATTTTAGCTACATAACATTTTGGTGCCCCAACTATTATGAGTAATTTATCGTCAAACATTTGAAGAGCGTCACGTACACTAGTCATAATGGATACATCAATATCCCTATTTTCGATGCATCTTGACTAGAAATGTTTAAAGTTGAGTATTATTACTATATTAATTCAATACTCATGGCTACTACGATTCATCACATAATTAAGATTATATAATAAATCACGTAATTGCTTCTAGGGTATATTCTTATCTTTTTCATGACGGGTGTTATCGAATATTCCAATGGTTACTCTTGTTCTTAGTGCTAGGTGCCTCGGTGTGCACCATTAGTTAGTGTTGTTGTATTATGCGATGGAGTTATTTCCCATTTGTCAATGGGTACATTAATATTTAGTTACAATGAGTGTCAGCACCTTTTTCTTCTGACATGTGCTTATCTTCCTTAACCTTTGATAGGTGTTATGATTTATGATGGGGCTTTTATTTCTTTTAGTCGATGGTCTTTATCGTATAACTCGATGGTTTCACTTAATTATTTATCGGGTTCGGCCATAAGTGTCAGCACTGAAAATTATTGTAGTGGCTTCCACCTTTGCTTTAACTAAGTTTTATCATTTTAACAAGTACTGTACCTATCGAATTTAGACATAAGGTTTACTATCCTTTGGTGTTAAATGTTACTATCCTATTAGGAGATAGAAGCAGTTTGGTAAATAAGTGCAAATTTGATTTATCACCTAATAAAGTAACATCATTTAACTTAATTTTTACACTTGTCACACTTTCATTTATTCTTTCCAAAGTATAATAACAAATACTATCATGATTCTAGTATGTATCCCATTAAATTAGTTAATTCCTTAATTATGGTAGTTTATTATTTTATTGTTAAATTCATATCAACTACCAATTGAATACAAACATTTCAAAAAGTCCATAGTAATTCCTAAACATGGTTTTCTACCTACACTTAAAGCATCAAAATGTTAAATTTTTCATTACTAATAATCAATCTACAATATTGATCCAATCATTTTAATGTTAAATTCGTTATGTTCAATTCAATGTCATCGACGTCAAGCTCGATTTCGCCACCACCATCAAGAGCCATGATGTCGTTGACGAGACTCATTGCACATTCATTAGACGCATCGTGTCCCTCCTCTATTGTTCATGTCTACCGCATGAATAATCGAAAGCTTTAATTTAACGTGGTTTTAAAACGAAATTTTCGAATGTTTAATTATATTTCATATGAAATTTTTGCCCTTCTCGATAAAAAAAAAATAGTGATGTTCTCTCGAGGACAAAAAAATAAAAATAAAAGTAAAAACGAAACTCGACTTCCACGTTACTTTCATAATGTGATGACTAGAAATGCAAACATTTCCAGCTAGGAAATATGGATATGTGCAAATGTTAAATATACCAGCAAGAAGACCGACAAATCTGTGTTTGACAATTGTTTTATGTGGACATAACAGGTTTAAATGGCCGAAGCTTGTTGTCTTGATAATAGAGGCAATTACCTTCTTTTTAGCGAGATCCAAAAGTTGTCACAACGACATGGTCAATTAATAGTTGATCCTTCTAGTTCTTCCTGTTTACTATAACCTAATATACACTAGTTGAAACAAAGATGACACTGAATTGGTGAATTCTTCCAACCATCAAACAAGATTATTATTTTAAAAACTTATCAACCTCGAATTTTTTTTTTAATAACACCAAGATTGATTTACATTGTTTTAACCGTCCCCATAAGCGCACACATAAGCACATTTACGTGTCATGCATATATGAAATAAAAAATACACAATAAATAAATAAAAAAACATCAGCGTCAGCTGTGTATATGGGGGCAAACAGGAATATTGCTTCTATCCATCATGTAGGGTTCCAAGTAAAGGGTCAAAAAGAAGAAGAAAGCGTCGTATGAAAAAAGGAACGTAGAAAATGATTAGAAAGTTTGACGGAGGATAGAAACAAGTGATGTCCCTTTCACATGCAGGCTTTGGTCAACCACCGTCTTCGTTCAAACCGAGTGCCTGCGTCCCTTTCATAAGCTAGATAGCCAAATCTGACCCACTGTTCCCACATCTTCCTTCCTTTTGGGCATCCAAGCTCCAGCTATTTAACTATATCTGCACCCGTCTTCTGACCATTTTTGTTCGCCTACTTTTCTTTCTATTTATTCTATTTTCTTCGAAAAGAATTTCGGAATTTCACTCTTCTTTCTGTATTAAAATCTGTTTAGATTTTGTGTTCTTTTCTGCGTTGCTTTTTGCGTACTTTACTTTCTATTAATATAATTTGTAAAGCCGGACAAGCATCATTGTCCAAGTGGTTAATTGATTCGGCTTTGGTACAGAAAGTCACAAGTTCGAAACTTACTTTCGAACGTTTATTGACATGTGATTTGTTGTTTCAATGATTTGTTGTATATAAAGTACTATTTAAAAAAAAAATGCAAGGCCGAATCTTCACTTGTCGTGCGTTTGGCACATCGACACAGCTAATGACGTATGTATGTGCTATAGCTACGGTACTGTTAGAATAAAGAAGGGAAAATTCATTACAGCGCGATGTTTACTATTATCATGAATATGGGAACAGATCTGAAATCGGTTACATCCACGAATCATCCTTCCCCGCATGTCTGATTATCACTTATTGACGGCTGGTTCACAAACAATTTTTGTTCAATTCAAGTTTCCGTCATTTTGACATATGAGTCGCTTTTACATAGGATCCACCATTTTGTCTGGTTTAAACGAGCGGATCAAATTTGTGAATTAATATTACAAAGACCAAGTTGTTACGCAAATGCTTAGAAACTAAAGTTGCGTAATATGAGATTGATTATAAATATATATGTTCTAGTATTTTATTATATTTATTTCGATAGTAGTAATAAAAATTGTCGTTCTTTGTTGCATTTTTTTAGAATTTCATAATTTGTAAATAATATAATTTCATTTAACTTTATCAATCAAAAATAACTATAACAAAAATATATAATAACAAAAATCATTATTAATGACAAAAAAATTAAAATATCTCTTTCAGAATGTCTTTTTCGTACACAACAACGCATTCTGCTTTCGGGAATCATTCTTTTTTTGTACACCATTCAAATGCCCGTTTCGTGTATAACTTTCGTGTCGTTTAACAACACATCCTAAAAAACCTCCTTGATAATGGAATCAGTCAACAACCAAACACTTATTTAACAAACATCTAACTATGGGCACTTACGTTCAAATTTAATGCACTTATTTAATGAGCATCCGAACATTAAGGGATTATTAAGTAGACGTCTGAAACTCAGACGTTTATTTAATAAGCGTTCAATGTTGGGTGATTATAAAGATGTGCCCGACCACTTTCCCTCTCTTTTAGTTTTTTCTAACTGAAAAAAACATTGAAATGCCTCCACGCTTCCAAATCGCAAGACACATTATTTGAAGATAGATAAAGCACGATGATGTTAACAAATAAAATCTTCAACACCAAAAATGTGTATAAAAAACGAGTTACTTTAGAGACAAGCCTTGTCAAGGAAAATGGGAGTCATCGAGGATAGGCCCGAAGTTTGAGACCATCGAGGTTATTTTCAATGCTGTCATAGTCATCAATTTTGTAGTTTACACCTGTTAAGTTTTAGCTTTGATATCGAAGTCTTTGATATTATCAAGGAAGAAGTTTTTCAAAGTGAGACTAGACAGAGGTTAGCGAGGTTCTAAATAATCATGAGGCTTGGCAAAGTTTATATTAGCATGATCGATGATAGCATGGTTATAAGCTCAGATAAAGCTCGACATAACATATAAATGTGTAAATTATAGCTTAAATTAAGTTAATCGGATCATCTCCTTGTTTATTGAATAAATTATTGTAGATACAACACATTCAATATTAAAATGAGCAAAATCTCCAATTTGATTAAGAGTTTCAAATGACTAAGAAGGGAGAAGCCGAGAATTCGACCCCCTAAAAATAAAGACCCTCGGTTCCTATTTATAGAATTTGATGGGTGGTGAGCCTCGGCATCCACAAATCTCAACGTCATAGTCATCGAGCTTTGATGATGGCAGTTTTATCGGCCTCGGTATTGGTGGCGTTATCGCACTTTAAGTTTGTACTCTTGTTCTTTGATATTGGGCTTGTGTTATTAATGCTCGATATCATCCTTCTTTAGTAATCCTCAAAGCTAATGAAGTGCGGCTTTGATGATATTGATGAACCTTGACTGCAGCAGTTATCGACATTGCTTAAATAAGGTTGATTTTGGGTCACCTCTTAATCCTCGGCGACACTCATGACCCTTGGTTATCTTTGATGTGATCTTAATAAGTGGTAACACGGAGATGGAAAATTTTAATTTTTCGACAAGGATTAGGTGCATCGTCATCGAAAAGAGATAGCCCATTTCAAGGAGGCTCGACGTCATCAATAGAGACAACATTGAATAAGAGTGGCATTAATCAAGCTCGACATGGCATTGAAGAATGTTGACGTAGTCGATGAGCGACATTAAGGTCTTTGATGCTGATAAGGACTTTATTGTTGGCACCCATCTTCGGAGTTACCTGGGCATCTGGATTTTAAGGCTTGACATGAAACCTCGCTTCAAACCTTGACATGAACCCTCGCTTCAAACCTCGACATGAACCCTAGCTTATTGCATTCATGCTAACATCGACATTACCGTATCCAATGATGTTGAGGCTGAATCGTTGTAAGAATTTATCGATAATAGTAATATGGGACAGATTATAAATAATATATATGTTCCAGTATTTTATATTTAGTTCGAACTACTACTGTGCAATAAAAAATGTCGTTTTTTATTGTTTTTTTTAGAAGTTCATAATTTGTAAATAATATAAATTCATTTAATTTTATTGATTAAAAATAATTAAAACAAAAAACATGATAACCAAAATCGTTACTAATAAAAAATAATTAAAATAGCTCTTTCAGAATGTCTATTTCATACGCAAGAACGCATTATGCTTTCGGGAATTATTCTCTTTTTGTGCACCATTCAAATGCCCCTTTCGGGTGGCACTTTCATGTCTTTTAAAAACACACCCTAAGAAGCCTCCTTTGTTTTGTGGAATCAGTCAACAACCAAATACTTATTTAACAAACATCTAACTATAGGCGCTTGATAAATAGACGTCCGAATTTAATGCACTTATTTAATAAGCATCCAAACATTAGATGATTATTAAGTAGACGTCTGTAACTCAGACCTTTATTTAATAAGCGTTTAATGTTGGGTGATTATATAAAAGTGCCCGACCACTTTTCCCTCTCTTTTAGTTTTTATTTAACTGGAAAAAAATGTTGAAATGCCTCCACACTTCTAAATTGCAAGACATACTATTTGAAGATAGATAGAGCTACGATGATGTTAACGAATAAAACCCTCATCGCCAAAAATGTGTATAAAAAATGAGTTACTTTAGAGACAAGCCTTGTCGAGGAAAATGGAAGTTATCGAGGATAGGTCTGAAGTCACTGAGACCATCGAGGTTATTTTCGATGTTGTCATAGTCATCAATTTTGTAGTTTACTCATGTTAAGTTTTAGCCTTGATATCGAAGTCTTTGACATTATCAAGGAAGAAGTTGTTCAAAGTGAGAATATACAGAGGTTAGCGAAGTTCTAAATAATCATGAGGCTATGCAAAGTTTATATTAGCATGATCGATGATAGCTTGGTTATAAGCTCAAATAAAGCTCGACATAACATATAAATGTGTAAATTATAGCTTAAATTAAGTTAATCGGACCATCTCCTTGTTTATTGAATAAATTATTATAGATACAACACATTCAATATTAAAATGAGCAAAATCTTCAATTTGATTAAGAGTTTCAAATGAGTAAGAAGGGAAAAGCCAAGAATTCAACCACCCGAAAATGATGACCCTCGGTTCCTATTTATAAAGTTCGAAGGGTGGTGAGCCTTGACATCCACAAATCTCAACGTCTTCATCGAGCTTTGATGATGGCAGTTTTATCGGACTCAGTATTGATGGCGTTGTCGCACTTTAAGTTTGTACTCTTGTTCCTCGATACTGGGCTTGTGTTATTAATGCTCGACATCAACCTTCTCTAGTAATCCTCAAAACTAATGAAGTGCGGCTTTGATGATATTAATGAACTTCGACTGCAGCAATTGTCGACATATCTTAAATAAGGTTGATTTTGGGTCACCTCTTAATCCTTGGTGACGCTCATGAACCTTGGTTATCTTTGATGTGATCTTAATAAGTGGTAACACGGAGATGGAAACTTTTAGTTTGTCTGCAGGGATTACATGCATCGTCGTCGAAAAGAGATAGCTCATTTCAAGGAGGCTCGACGTCATCAATAGAGACAACATTGAATAGGAGTGGCATTAATCAAGCTTAAAATGGAATTGAAGAATGTTGACGTAGTTGATGAGCGACATTTAGGTCTTTGATGTTGATGGAGACTTTAACGTTGGCATCCATCTTCAGAGTTACCTGGGCATCTGGATTTTAAGGCTTTACATGAAACCTTGCTCCAAATCTTGACATGAACCCTCGCTTCAAACCTCGACATGAACCCTTGCTTACTGCATCCATGCTAACATCGACATCGCCGTATCCAATGATGTTGAGGTAGAATCGTTGTAGGACTTTCTCGATAATAATATTGTAACGCCCCACGCCGAGACCCGCCTTAGTAAAGAGAATTAACGAGTAATTCTGTCTACTAAAGTGGAGAATATGGATGGTTAAGAGCGACCATCTATAATTTTGTCTTAAACATCTACTGAATACGTCGATAAATGCAATATAAATTTTCTTTTCAACTAAAGTGGATCGACATACCCAATAAATGCTAAATCCAAAACTACAGATGGCTAATAGAACTATCATAACAAAATACAATAACTAAATGTAATGCATATCACAGAAAAGTAATCAACATCATATATATACATATATATTGATACATGTTTGGTACAATACAATATGAATACAATAAAGGTGGTACTTGACCATACAATATACATCGAATCAAATATAACTACATCAGAGTATGCGAAAGAACATAAACTACTCAAGAGAAAGAAGAGCTGATATCCAACATCAACTTCAAGCTAAGCCCAATAGATGATACCTGAAACAACTCGGTCTGACCCGAGTGAAAACATACGGGTCAGGCTAGCTAAAATCATCAGTTAAACATGATAATCGATAAGGATAAGTAGGTGAAAGCTATGGTATCTTTTTTCTTAAAGGAGGTCATGCCCTATACAGGGTTTCAACATCATAAGAAAGGATAACATCTCTTCTGGCAAGTAGAAGAGATAATGATGATAAATTCATATTTAAGTGGCATAACTAACACTTAAGCAAACAGAACATCGACAAGCAAAATTTTAAAGATAAGACTCAATAAACATTGCTTTCGCCTCATATCATCGGTGGTATAAAGGAATATGGATAATGCCTTCAAAGGATTCAACTATCTTCTTAGAATGGTTATCAATATAACAATACATCAAAGGTACATATCCTTCATACATTGAATAAAACACATATGGATGTGCCTCATCTCATTGGCACATCCCAACGATCATTCAAGGAAATATAAACCCCAATCATAAATGAAGCATCATACTTATTCATGCCTCATCTCATCGGTATGAATATAGATACATCTCAAATCCATCACTAAAACCCATCATAAAAGATTATTCATAATCATTTATACCTCATCTCATTGGTATAAATATACAAAAACATCTCAACTCCATTTTAACATCAAGTAGTGTATAAAATACACCAAATCATCAATCCATAATGCAAATAACTCAATCAAAGAGCAACATCATAAATGATTTCACCATTTACGCATACATCTCATCTGGCACTAGGCTATCAATGTAATAATCATTTAAAGACTGTAAAGTCTAAAATCAAAACTCAAAGAAATCCCGGATTGGCCAAATCCTCGATTGCATGCCGAAGCAATGCTACGCACGATACATCGTGACTAGTACTACTATTTGGTACCATAAACATCGTGATGACTGGAGTCAAATAACATCTTAACACCGTGAACATCGTGAATGACTATAGTCTATAACATCATAATGACTCCCAGTCACAAAGACCCGAGTTAATAACATTGTGATGATCGGAGTAGCAACTACATCGTGATGACTCCAATCGAGTACTCGTGGTCTGTAGTACTAGTAAACATCGTGAATGTGTCTCAACTTCTCGGATAAAGAACCCAATAGGTGTTAACGTACGCCCCATACCATACGTTCGCCCCTAATGGCTTACTAGCCGTTAGTTGGTACAACACTGGTAAAACATCATAAACATCAAGAAAATATACTCGACCTCGTCTCATTGGCGAGTAAATACAATACTATGCTCGTCTCATCTCATTGACGAGTACTAGGGGCATCGTGACTTGTCTCTTCTCATCGACAAGTAAAAACTATCATAATACATCTCAACATCGTAAAATCATCATAAAGAAGCTTACCTTATCTCATTGGCAAGTAATAATAACATCTAGATGGTTATTTATAACCATAATTCCAAATAGGAATTTCTAGCTCTTAATTCATCTCATTTCATCGACGATAAAGAAACACATCTTAAAATGGTCCTTCATCGCATATACCCCTAAGTTGGAGTTCTTGAACCATATAATCTACCCAAAATTTAATAACATCTTAAATCATCTCAAACAGTTCATCAAAAGGGTTTCAATCGTATAAGTCTAATATTAAGCGATAAAGCAAATCCATGTATCCCATACCACATGTTTTACTTTACCGTTTAATTGTTTTTCTTATACGTCCAAAATTCGTAAAAATTGGTAATTTTATTTATAAAATAATTTTATTAGAGAAAACAGAAATTTAAAATGATTTTCCAAAAATGATTATTAAAACCAATATTTCAAATTCCTTTATTATAGGAAATAAATCTATCTTTGTGTAGAAAAATAATTTAAAAAAACATTATGTAATAGTAATTTGAGATGTCCATGTATTTCAAAAATGATTTAGTGAAAACCGTTCCCAAAAGCAATGAAAACTAAGAGGGATATCTCAAAACCGATAACTTGAATTCAATACGAATTCAATTCAAATTTATCCCAAAATCAATTCAAATTCCATTAAATTTGAATTTAAAATTCCCCAAATATGGCTAGCCTACTGATAGGCATCATAGCTCTCAAAATATCTCAAAAACATCATCAAAACCGAAGAGAATGAGAGCAAAAATGAGCTAATACAATTCTAAGGTCAACAATTGTTGTTGTTGTTCTGCTCTCGGGAAAGCAAAATACAAGCAAAATTTAGACCAAGCAAACTTCGAAATTCCAGAATATATAATGAATAAAACATGTAACACATGACCTAAGCTTTTCGGAACATCCAAAATTATCAAATTATGATAAGAAACGAACAAGTAAAAGCTAATTTCGTTTCAGTTTCAAACATAGAGCAAATAATAGTTTGCTTTCGGGATAGTGGAAAAAAAAATTCGATTTTGACGTAGCTAACCTCAAAATTACAAAAAAATCAATGAATAAAAGTTATAGTAAATTAATTGCGCTTTTTGGAACATTCAAAATTATCGAATTGCAATCAAAAATGAGAAAGTTATAGCTTAAACAATATCATATTCAAACTCAGGAAATTCTGTCAAAGACATAACTATACTTTTACTTTCAAATCTGTTTTAGGTATATAGTAAAATATCAAAGTAAAACCTGAAGATAAATTATTCCTCATTGAATTTAGTTTACAGCAAAAGGAAATTGACCTAAATCGGATAAAAAACGAATAAGTTATGGTAAAAACACTTCTCTAGCCTATGATTGTTGCTGCTGTCAATTTGCTCTCGGGATGGCAACAAACAAGCACGATTTTGATCAAGAAAACTTCAAAATTTTGTAAAAATCAAAACATGAAACTTGTAGATCTATGTCTATTATTTTCAAAAAATCTAAAATTATCAAATTCCGACTTAAAACGAAAGAGATCTCCCTAATTTACTGACGGAAATTTCACAAATAAACATGCAACAAATAAAATTGAGATTTCTTACCTTGAAATCTCAATCAAAGCTAGAAATTGTGAGTTTTAAAGTCACCTTTGATTTTAGATAGCAAACACCCAAATTTATGACGAAAGATTGGAGCTTGAAGGTGAAATCCTTTCTCTATTCTTATTTTGGTAAAGTTCTTCTTGAATTAACAACGAAATTGAGTGGAATTGAGATTTGATTAGGGAAAGCCATTGTTTTTCTTTCTCTCTATTTACTGTGTCTTTTGTTTTGGAGAGGAAGATGAGAAAAAAATGTACGTACACCTATTTCCTCTTTTCTAGATTGTTCTAGAGAGAGTTAATGGATTCAAACCTTACCCAAATAAGCCCAAGACTAATATATTTAGAGAAATTACTATGTTATATACATATTTAACCTATTTAATTAACTTATATACTAGTTTTCTCATTTTTAAGAAAATAAAATATCTACAACAAATGGTTTGCAATAAAATTGTTATTATATAAAAAAATAAAATTTATTTCGATAATAAAAGGTTATTTTTATAAATAAAACCCTATCTTTGACAATATTTTACAAATTACACCATTTTAGTGTAAAAACACTATTTTTAGTGCAATAACTTAAACAAAAGTTTCTTTCATGTCAAATAAATTGCAATAAATATTCTAACACTTTCTAATCATCAAAATATATTTTTTCAATTAAAAATATAATTTTCCCCATATAACACAATTTTTTAACAATATTTACCAACATTCACATTTTTAGTGAAAAATCACCATTTTCATCCATTTCAACCAAATAAAATTTATTTTTAAGTCTAATGAAGTGTATTAAATGTTTTAACATTTTTATAACATTAATACATCATTCCAAGCCTAATTACACTTCTAAATTTTATTTTCTTCATATTATTCCTTTTATTTTACAATAATAGAAGGCTAACATTGGAATAAATTTTCAATATTACTAATTAACTAAAATTAAACCATCATAATTATTTATTTTCAATTCAAATCCATAAATATAGTTTTTCAAACTTTATTTCATACATTTACACCTTTTTTGCAATCATCAAATGTTGAAATAGGCTTTAAATAAAATAATATGACTTATTTAAATTTCAAATCTCAAATTATATTCATCAAGATATTGTTTATATAAAATAAATAGTATAATCCCTCATTTTATTATCCAATTCATTTTTAAACATAATATTAAATTATAATTTGCGTTATAATTTAATATTAACGGTAATCTCCAAAATCCCGGGTTGTTACAGACTCCCTCCCTTAACAAAATTGCGTCCTCGCAATTTCTAATGGAAAAAGGCTGTAAACAAAATAAAAATCGACAAAAGATAAAAGACAAGCTCAAAACTCAAACCATTCATACTCTAAACATAGAATGGTAGATAGAAACAAGGAAAAAATTCACTTGTTTAATCCAATGGCCCATCAAATGTTAATATAGTGATTAGCAAAATATAGTGATTAGCAAAATATAGTGATTAGCAAACCATCGAATTTTCCAAGTAACTCGAAAGAATTTTGAAGATTTTCCATCTTCGAATCAAAACTCAATAAGGTAATCAATAATTAATTAATCGAAAATGATCGATTTAACAAAACTCTACGAATAGAGTCGGGATTAAACTCACTTAAACCCAAACTCTAAGCAATAAAGAAAATCATCAATAAGATTTTCCGCATAAATATTTAGAAAGAACATCCTCACAACAGGGTAGACATAATAGACAAGATTGATAAATCACAAGATGGCTTCTCACAAGGCCACCAACACGAATGACCGCAAAAAATGCACGTCGTTAATAATAACTTGAAGATAGAATATACTCAAGAACAAGGATATAAGCTCGAATTATCTTTTAATCTAAGATATTTAGAATTTTTAAATCTCAACATCTTTTAAATTTTAAATCTAAATTTTCAACATTTGAAAATTTTCAAACTTTTCACTATATTACTTATTAAGTAATTTAAAACTCAAACTAAAAGTTCAAATTTCTTCTCTTACTTCAAAATTAATTTCCAAATAAATTTCTAAATCCATAATAATATTCCTCAAAATAAATTAAGGGTTTAAATTCTCTTTACTCTTTTTATTAAACCGCTTAAATAATTTAAAAAAAAATCTTCAAATTCTCTTATAACTCTTCTCTTAAAACATCCAATGTGTATAATATGGATTCTAAAATCTCAAATATACTTCCAATAAACCACAGACCAAAAATAATCTCATTTATATTCTCATCTTTATAATTTAAAAATAAATAAATGGCATTGCCTCACCATTGAGTCTCTAATAAATAAATATATTTGTTGGCTGCAGAGTTGACCAAACGATCAAAACTTCCTTGCCACTTTATTACTCGTCTCTAAAATAAATGGCTGTAATTACCATTCAAAAATAAATTAATATTTAATCCCAAAATATTATTTTCAAAATATCAATTTTTAAAACACAAACCATCGTGTCTGATTGCCTCTTCATAGCATTTAGGAGATTCCTATTGATAGCGTTGATCAGGCGTATCGACCAGAACTCTCAACTACTCGATGGATAACCCAACACTATCAATTATTTCTATAAAAGAATACTACTCATATAAATATATTCTCAAAACATTCTTTGATTTTTAAAATATCTAAAAACTCCAATTTCTCTTTTTAAAAATCATATATATATATATATATATATATATATATAGCGTCATAAACTCAAACCAAAGAACATTAAGAGAATGCATCGAGATATTCCTAGAATACTCGATTCACAAAATCAACAGAAGGAGATGGAGTGTTCGTCAACTCCTACAAGATGATGAGCCACTCTCAAAAATCATCAAGACACAAGATAAGCAAGATATTCTTCTCGAAGGAGAAGAAGCATACAAACCACAAATCATTACTTCAAACAAAGTAATGTTATAAAGGATAACACCGATTGAGTATTCAAAAAGGATAACTTAAAGAAACTGAATGATAAACTCAATCAAAGACGAATAATCTAGAAACTCACCTCATTCCTTAGTGGATGACCTCGTGGAAGGATAGCCGAAGGCTAAAAGCTAGGAATAAGGTTAATTCAACACTCGATTGCCCAATTGGATATCAAACCCAAACGGACTCATCAAAACTCAACAAAGTCATCTTGATTGGAACTCGAGTTATATCATCAACATCTAGATACTCAAGAGTGAATTCAAAAACTTAGAAATCATCATTAATATTCCAAAGCAATAGAAATAATAAAACAATTAAAATAGAAAACCTAAATATACAGTAGGATCTTATAAAACAAAGGATTGGACTTAATATCAAATAAGTCAATCCATCTCAAATCAAATGCATCTCAAGATTGTGAGTAACAACAAAAATACTCACAAAAGCAACATAAAATAGAAATCTCAAAAATCTCACAACGAGCTATTCATTGTGGGTCCCTTTAATATGATTCACAACTCTCAAAGGAATGCAAAAAGAATGCTCAAGGAAATCAATCAGCTCCATAAATACGACTCACTCGCATCGACAAAAAAAAGAATAGAATAATCCTAAATAAAATTTTATGTAAGATAAGATGACATCAAACTCAATTATGGAATACAATATATCTATATTCCTTGACATATTCTATCTCAACAATACCAAAACTCGAAAAAGAATCAAAGCAAGATTCGAAAGCAAGCTTGAATAAAGGATAATGATTCACCCGTATTATACTTCGATGTATCATGATATACGTATTGTTCTGTATTTATTCTACTTTGTTCTGACCACAGCTCTGATACCAAGCAGTAACGCCCCACCCTGAGATCCACCTTAGTAAAGAGAATTAATGAGTAATTCTGTCTACTAAAGTGGAGAATAGGGCTGGTTAAGGGCGACCATCTATAATTTCATCTTAAACATCTACTGAATGCGTCGATAAATGCAATATAAATTTTCTTTTCAACTAATGTGGATTGACATACCTAATAATTGCTTAATCCAAAACTATAGATGGCTAACGGATATATCAGAACAAAATACAATAACTAAATGTAAAGCATATCACAGAGCAGTAATCAACATCATATATATACATATATGCTGATACATGTTTAGTACAATACAATATGAATACAATAAAGGTGGTACTCGACCACACTATATACATCGAATCAAATATAACTACATCAGAGTATGCGAAAGAACATAAACTACTCAAGAGAAAGAAGAGTTGATATCCAACATTAACTTTAAGCTAAGCCCAATAGATGATACCTGAAACAACTCGGTCTGATCCGAGTGAAAACACACAGGCCAGGCTAGCTAAAATCGTCAGTTAAACATAATGATCGATAAGGATAAGTAGATGAAAGCTATGGTATCCTTTTCCTTAAAGGAGGCCATTCTCTATACAGGGTTTCAACATCATAAGAAATGATAACATCTCTTCTAGAAAGTAGAAGAGATAATGATGATAAAGTCATATTTAAGTGGCATAACTGACACTTAAGCAAACGGAACATCGGCGAGCAAAGTTTTAAAGATAAGACGCAATAAACTTTGCTTTCACCTCATATAATCGGTGGTATAAAGGAATATGGATAATGACTTCAAAGGATTCAACTATCTTCTTAGAATGGTTGTCAATATAACAATACATTAAAGGTACATATCCTTCATACGTTGAATAAAACATATATGGATGTGCCTCATCTCATTGGCACATCCCAAGGATTATTCAAGGAAATATAAAACCCAATCATAAAAGAAGCATCATACTTATTCATACCTCATCTCATCGGTATGAATATAGATACATCTCATATCCATCACTAAAACTCATCATAAAAAATTCTTCATAATCATTTATACCTCATCTCATTGGTATAAATATATAAAACATCTCAACTCCATCTTAACATCAAGTAATGTATAAAATCATCAAATCATCAATCCATAATGCAATTAACTCAATCTAAGAGTAACATCATAAATGATTTCACCATTTATGTATACATCTCATTTGGCACTAGGCTATCAATGTTGTTATCCCACCTTTTGGCAAAGTTGAGATACCCAAAAATTAACCGAAAATTGATAATAACAAGTCATGAATATCAACTATGCATTGCAGGATAACCATCGATATCGATGAATTTTGTCTGAGTTCGGATCGAGCTGCAATTGACAAGACATGACAAGAAAAATAATAAAAGCCAGCATTTCAAATTTCAGGTTAATCGGAGTTCGTATGAAGGAGGTATGATCGATACAAGGTGAAAAGAATATGCTGTTCGTATCCATCCAAAGGTTGAGGTGATGTCCTATTTGAATCCATCAAGTTCATATCCATCGGAATGGCATCGCCTTACTATGTTCGAATCCATCGAGTTTTGTGCAGTTCAAATCCATCAGGTTCGCATCAATCAAAGCAAACCCCGGTTCGTATCCCCGAGTTCAAATCGATCAAGGTCATCGCATCGATCCAAACAACAGCGTCGTATCGATTGCACTTCATTTTCATCATGGTAGTGTCGACCAGGGTCCAATATAGTTCGTATCGATCATGAGTGAGCATGGTTCGTATCCACCCAGTTCATGGTTGTTCGCATCGATAGCATCTGAGTCCTTATTCGTACCCATCGTGCACAAGCAAATTCGTTTCGTATCGATGTTGATCGATACGAAATGTACCCACAATTATTGATACGAACAAAGGCAACGATGAAGGGGTGCGAATTGATAATTGATTCAAAGGACTGAAGTGGTTGGATATGGATCAACGACCGATGCGAACGAAGCTCCGGTATTGGGTGCGAACGACTCGGTCAACACGGCAAAAAAGGTGGAGCGATCCAAGAATCTCGCACCACGTCACCTCATGTGCACATGCCTTGATCAAGTCGAACAGATGGGTACGAAACATGGATTCGAACGAGACAGTGTTCACGAAAGTGCAATCTCGCATCGATCATATCTCACGATCTAGAAGTCCAAATGCAACGAAATTTTCACAGGAGCTTACGTACAAGCTAAAGAACAATCCTGCCAAGTTTCAGCTCGATTGGATTATTTTTTGATCGATACGAAATTGTTTCGTATCGATCATGGATCGAGTCGAAACTTGGTGGGGTCGGTCGCGTGGGCCCACTCACGTGCGAGAAGAAAGCTTCCGAAGTTTGAGTGTGATATCAGGCTCCTATGCCTATAAATAGCCTCCTGAAGCCTGTAGAAAAGGGATCTTTTGGCTATTCGATGTTCAGACTCTGCCGGATTCAATCATACATCTTACCATTTCTGTTATATTCGAATTCATTCATTGTAACTGCTGCAATCATTTGTAATCAGCAAAGAACATCAATAAAAGATTATTACTTGAAGTGGACGTAG
The DNA here is from genome assembly GCA_030765085.1 of Allium cepa. Taxonomy (NCBI): domain Eukaryota; kingdom Viridiplantae; phylum Streptophyta; class Magnoliopsida; order Asparagales; family Amaryllidaceae; genus Allium; species Allium cepa. Next base: position 475,564,508 of record CM060931.1, read on the forward strand.
GCCGAAGATAGCCGAATCACTATAAATCATGTATCCCTATTTGTTATTTCTATATTGCTGCTTGTTATTTGCTGAGATCTGCAACTTGTGGTTGAATATTGCTGATTTATATTCATTGTTTGGTGCTTTCACGATACTTGGGGTTTGTGACCAATTTTGGCACAAACACTTTGGTGCTTTCACCGAGAAGGACTAACACACACGCTACATCGGATTGAAGTTCAGATTTGAAAAGCGTGAAGAATTTAGATTTAGAGAGAATGACTCGTCAAATAAGCAGAAGGCAGAGGGCTGAGAGGAGCCAACATGAAGGAAGTCAAGAAGCTTCCTCTGGAGCTGGAGAAGGACAAGCTTCGATCTACATCACCAGGGATGAGATGGAGGCTATGGGTAATTTAATGCATGAAAGAATGATGAAAAGCCAATAGGAGATGCTGCAGAATTTCTTTGAACAGATGAGAGCAGCGAGTGCGTAGAACCTTGGGCCAACTACAGCAGCTACAAGTGCAGGACAAAGAGTCAGGATTGCGGTAACCAATGAAGGTCAGGTTCAAGACCGGAATGCAGGACCTGAAGGCAATCAACCAGGACTTGGGGGCAGACCCTCAGGATCAGATACTGAAAGACCTATAGATGAAGCTCAACAGGCTAGAGCCAACGCTAATGCTAACGAGCTGCACGAAGAGTATGTACCAGAATTCCAATGAAGGTCAGGTTCAAGACCAAAATGCAGGACCTGAAGGCAATCAACCAGGACTTGGGGGCAGACCCTCAGGATCAGATACTGGAAGACCTATAGATGAAGCTCAACAGGCTAGAGCCAACGCTAATGCTAACGAGCCGCACGAAGAGTATGTACCAGAATTCCCTTCGAGACTTGAGGGACAGGACAGAAACATGACAAGGAGGCAACCCCCAGATGGAGATGAAAGGATGATTGGTCTAGTGTGACGAATCATGGAAGGAGGATTGTCGAGTGGAGGATTGGAAGAAGTCAGTCGGAGTCCGTTCACTCCGAATATCAGAAATGCAAGGAACCCTCCAAAGTTCAAACTGCCTATGTTGGATCCTTATGACAGGAAGTCAGGCCTAACCATGCATATTCCCAGATACATCAGGCACATGGAAGTGCTGGGGGCATCCAAGGAAGTGATGGCTCGATGTTTCCCTCTATACTTTTCGGATTTGGCTGCGCTTTGGTTTAGGTAGCTAGAGAACGGATCGATCAGAACGTGGGGCGAGCTTGTAGAATGCTTCATGAGACAGTTCAGGGTCCACGTAACGCGACCCAAAAGTGTGATACTTTGGCTTCGATAAAGCAGAGGACCGGAGAGTCCATAAGAGATTTTCTATTGACATTCAACGCAATAGTGGCTTCGGTCGATCGCCTGGATCCATCGATGATTTTGATGGCGGCGGTGGCTGGAGTCGCGGAGGGCACCGAGCTTAAAGATTCTTTTGCAAGAGATCCCCCGCAATATCTGGGAGAAATTTATCATGAAGCTGAGAGATTCATTCGGTTGGAAGATTCACGTGCCGAGAGACGAGAAGCAAATGCTGTGCAGGGCGAAGGAACCGCCAGAGAACAGTCAAGAGCAGACAAAGGAAAGAAAAAGCAGGATGACAGATATGATGGTCCTGATAAACGGAAGAAATTCCAAGAGCCCAGATTCATATAATACAAAGATCTGACGGCAAGTCTAGAAAGGATTTACACTAAAACTCGGGGGCAACTCCCCTATCGAAAACCACCCAGGAGAGATCCCATAGAGCGGGAGTGCAGAAGTGGAAAATATTGCCTATTCCATGAGCTGGATGGGCGCACTACCGATGAATGCCGTTACCTAAAGGATGAGCTGTAAGAACTTGCCAGAAGTGGTAGATTGCCACAATATACCAGGGAACGGACTACGGCCGTAAGACCTGAACAACTGCCTCCTCCATCTAACAGAACTGATCCTGGATCGGGATCTCGACTCGTCATCAATTGATTATGATGGCAAGGGCCAAGTTCGGGATTTGAACTTTGGTCAATTAGATTTCATAGATTTGATTTCAAAATAAAAATAAACGGCTATTCCACTTATTCATGTACGGAAACCGGAGAGATCCCTAGGAATGCTCTGAGTTGGTAATAGACCGATCTGCCCGGAGAGGCAATGTTTAGTTTTTTCCTGATGTTTGAGATTGAACATCTAGGACTCGAATTTAATAAATAAACTTGAATTTCTTTAAATAAACCTTTGAATGGAGAGTTAAAGGATGAATATTAAATACCGATATAAAGCTGATCGCTTTATGACCCTACCCAGAGAGGTGGGGTCCAGAGTGCAAGAAGTGAGTTGCTTCGTTGGAGAGCGATAGGATCGACCCACTTAACGTCATTTTTCATCCACCAAAGAGTGATTTGATCGGGATTCGATAAGTGTCCGGAGAGGCTGTGATTGGCCCACGATTTAAGCCATGGCATCGCTTAACGTTCAGATACACTGAACCGGAGTGCATGAAGTGAGTTGCTTCGCCGGAGAGCGACATGATCGACTCACTTAACGCTGCTTCCCCTTCACCGGAGAGTGAAAGGATGGGATCCAGCAAGAGTCCGGGAGGCTATGATCGGTTTAGAACAACCAAGACATTGTTATATGCCCTAGCTGGGGCCAGAGTGCAAGGGATAGAAAGCAACACCCGAGTGCAATGGGATCTTTCTTTTCAATCACTAAGTCTAGAATGGGCTTGGCAAAGGTCCGGAGTGGCCACCGATAGTCCAGAGAGACTGTAGAATTTCAGTCTTAACTTCCACAGGAAGAAATGAGTAACGATTTGGCTTCGGACAGCCATGAACTTGATTGAAAATGCTATAAGCTCTGAATAAAACATGAACTCACTGCATTCGATTTGAGACTGATCAAAACACTCCTTTTACCAAAAGGCATGTTTGGGGGGCAAAGTGTTATCCCTCCTTTTGGCAAAGCTGAGATACCAAAAAATAACCGAAAATCGATAATAACAAGTCATGAATATCAACTATGCATTCAGGATAACCATGGATATCGATTAATTTTGTCCAAGTCTGGATCGGGCTGCAATTGACAAGACATGACAAGAAAAACCATAAAAGCAAGTGTTTCAAATTTCAGGTCAATCGGAGTTCGTATGAAGGAGATATGATCGATACAAGGTGAAAAGAATATACCGTTCGTATCCATCGAAAAGTTAAGAAGATGTCCTATTCGAATCCATCAGGTTCGTATCTATCGGAATGGCATCGCCTCAGTATGTTCAAATCTATCGATTTTTGTGCATATCAAATCCATAAGGTTCGCATCGATCAAAGCAAACCCTGGTTCGTATCCCCGAGTTCGAATCTATCAAGGTCATCGCATCGATCCAAACAACAACGTCGTATCGATTACACTTCGTGTCCATCATGATAATGTCGACCAGGGTCCAATACAGTTCGTATCGATCACGAGTGAGCATGGTTCGTATCCACCCAGTTCATGGTTGTTCGCATCGATAACATCTGATTCCTTGTCCGTGCCCATCATGCACAAGCAAGTTCATTTTGTATCGATGATGATCGATACGCAATGTACTCACAATTATTGATACGAACAAAGGCAACGATCAAGGGGTGCGAATTGATAATTGATTCAAAGGACCGAAGTGGTTGGATACAGATCAACGATCGAAGCGAACGAAGCTTCGGTATTGGGTGCGAATGACTCGGTCGACACAGCAAAAAAGGTGGAGCGATCCAAGAATCTCGCACCACGTCACCTCACGCGCACGTGCCTTGATCAAGTCGAACAGATGGGTACGAAACATGGATTCGAACACGACAGTGTTCACGAAAGTACAAACTTACATCGATCATATCTCATGATCTACAAGTCCAAATGCAAGGAAATTTTCATAGTAGCTTACGTACAAGCTAAAGAACAATCCTGCCAAGTTTCAACTCGATTGGATCATTTTTTGATTGATATGAAATTGTTTCGTATCGATCACGGATCAAGTTGAAACTTGGTGGGGTCGGTCGCGTAGGCCCACTCACATGCCAAAAGAAGTCTCTCGAAGTTTGAGCGTGATATCAGCCTCCTACGCCTATAAATAGCCCCCTGAAGCCTGTAGAAAAGGGATCTTTTGGCTATTCAAAGTCCAAACTCTGCCGGATTCGATCCTACATCTTACCATTGCTGTTATATTCGAATTCATTCATTATAACTGCAGCAATCATTTGTAGTCAGCAAAGAACATCAACAAAAGATAATTACTTGAAGTGGACGTAGGCTGAAGATAGCCGAACCACTATAAATCCTGTGTCCTTGTTTGTTATTTCTATATTGCTGCTTGTTATTTGCTGAGATCTGCAACTTGTGCTTGAATATTGCTGATTTATATTCATTGTTTGGTGCTTTCATGATACTTGGGTTTTGTGACCAATTTTGGTGTAAAAAAATGTAATAATCATCTAAAGACTGTAAAGTCTAAACATCAAAACTCAAAGAAATTCCTGATTGGCCAAATCCTTGATTGCATGCCGAAGCAATGCTATGCGCGATACATCGTGACTAGTACTACTATTTGGTAACATAAACATCGTGATGACTGGAGTCAAATAACATCTTAACATCGTGAACATCGTGAATGACTATAGTCTATAACATCATAATGACTCCCAATCACAAAGACCCGAGTTAATAACATCATGATGATCTGAGTAGCAACTACATCGTGATGACTCCAATCGAGTACTCGTGATCTGTAGTACTAGTAAACATCGTGGATGTGTCTCAACTTCTCGGATAAAGGAACCCAATAGGTGTTAACGTACGTCCCATACCATATGTTCGCCCCAAATGGTTTACTAGCCGTTAGTTGGTACCACACAAGAAAACATCATAAACATCAAGAAAATATACTCGACCTCGTCTCATTGGCGAGTAAATACAACACTATGCTTGTCTCATCTCATTGACGAGTACTAGGGGCATCGTGACTTGTCTCTTCTCATCGACAAGTAAAAACTATCATAATACATCTCAACATCATAAAATCATCATAAATAAGCATACCTTATCTCATTGGCAAGTAAAAATAACATCTAGATGGTTATTTATAACCATAATTCCAAATAGGAATTTCTAGCTCTTAATTCATCTCATTTCATCGGTGATTAAGAAACACATCTTAAAATGGTCCTTCATCGAATATACTCATAAATTGGAGTTCTTGAACCATATAATCTATCCAAAATTTAATAACAACTTAAATCATCTCAAACAGTTCATCAAAAGGGTTTCAATCGTATAAGTCCGATATTAAGCAATAAAGCAAATCCATGTCCCCACACCACATGTTTTACATTACCATTTAATTATTTTTCTTATACGTCCGAAATTCGTAAAAATAGATAATTTTATTTATAAAATAATTTTATTAGAGAAAATAGAAATTTAAAATGATTTTCCAAAAACGATTATTAAAACCAATATTTGAAATTTCTTTATTATAGGAAATAAATCTGTCTTTATTTAGAAAAATAATTTAAAAAAATATTATGTAATAATAATTTGAAATTTCCATGTATTTAAAAAATGATTTAGTGAAAACCGTTCCCAAAAGCAATGAAAACTAAGAGGGATATCTCAAAACCGATAACTTGAATTCAATACGAATTCAATTCAAATTTAACCCAAAATCAATTCAAATTCCATTTAAATATGAATTTAAAATTCTCCAAATATGGCCAGCCTACTGATAGGCATCATATCTCTCAAGACATCTCAAAAACATCATCAAAACCGAAGAGAATGAGAGCAAAAATGAGCTAATGCAATTCTAAGGTCAACAATTTGTTGCTGTTCTGCTCTCGGGACAATAAAATACAAGCATAATTTAGACCAAGCAAACTTCAAAATTCCAGAATATATAATGAATAAAACATGTAACACGCAACCTAATCTTTCCAGAACATCCAAAATTATCAAATTTTGATAAGAATTGAACAGGTTAAAGCTAATTTCTTTTCAGTTTCAAATACAGAGCAAATAATAGTTTTGCTCCCTGGATAGCAGTAAAAAATTCGATTTTGACATAGCTAACATCAAAATTACAGAAAACTCAATGAATAAAAGTTGTAGTAAATGAATTGTTCTTTCTGAAACATTAAAAGTTATCGAATTTCGATAAAAAACGAAAAAGTTATAGCTTAAAAAATATCAGATTCAAACTCAGGAAATTCTATCAAAGACATAACTATACTTTTACTTTCAAATCTGTTTTAGGTCAATTAAATAGTAAAATATCGAAATAAAACATGAAGATAAATTATTCCTCATTGATTTAGTTTTAGCAAAAAAAATTCACCTAAATTGGATAAGAAACGAGTAAGTTATGGCAAAAACGCTTCTCCAGCCATCGCTCATTCACATCGGCCGTTAATTGTTCATGGCGTCCTCCTCCTCCTCCATTCCTCCCCCCATACCTCCAATCTTCTTCGTCCCCAATAAATATAACACCATCCTCAAACGTCCTCTTGCCTCCGCGGCCGCATCCATTCCTCCTCCGCTCTCAACCCAATCCACATTGCCCACTCCCATCCCCAGCCAACCTCTTTGCATTAAGATCCCCATAGCCAAAACCTTTGCCCAGGTGGTGGCCACGGCACCACGCTCTCCCCTTCTGTCCAACACCCCGTCTAAGCGGAGCCTCCCCTTGCCGCTTTTCAAAAACGTGCGTCACACTGTTGAATTTTTGAAATCAAAGAGCTGCTGCCTTCGTTGCGCGGGCTCGAGACACGTGGCGAAGAATTGTAGGGACGCAAAGATTTGTTACAAATGTGGATTTTTCGGGCATCCACAAACTCATTGTCCTGATATATTTATTAAACCCACCCGTGCACGAAAAAACAGTAGCGGCTTCTCCCCTCCCACTAAAAACAAATCCAGCTCAGTCCAGTGGGTCCCCAAGTCAAATTCCCTTTCAGCTCAACAAAAACCTTCCTTCTCCCCAACACACTCTCTCTCCTCTCCAGCTCCCAAAAATCTGCCACAATCCCCAATGCACCTTCATAACACAAAAATTAATTCGAAAACTTTTTCAAGGATGGACCCATCTTTACTCCTCACCGCAAAAATCATCAGTGACGCTTGGTCAATCGACTCCCTTCGCCATGTGCTCACCTCCACCTTTCATCACCGTGAATGGCCGCTTTGGCTCCTGACCAATTATAGCTTCATTTTATTCTGCCCCTCACATGCAATCCGATATCAGATCCTTCAGTGTTGGACCATTACTAGAGCAGGTGACGTTGTACAATTTCAGCCATGGCCCGAACTAGATTATCCAGCTCCGTCTTTGGATCCACCATCATGGCGCGGACTACGGGTTTTCCTGAACTCTTGTGGTTCAATTCGGAGGCCATTTCCGAAGCTGTCAGTCCAGTGGGAAGATTCCTGGTCCAAGACGACTGCGAGTGGGCGAATTTCGACCATCGCTTTTTATACATCAAAATGCAATTCTATAGCGGCATCAACTCCCCAACCTCTTTTGTCGCTGTTTTGAACAACGTGGAGTACCTTCTGACCTTTGAGAAATGGGTGCACGAGCACCCAAATAGGCGGCCGGAAAACCACTTGCTTGGAATTGACTATGAGAGGGACTTCCCCCAATTCGAGCGGCGTATCCCGATTGAAGATTTGGATTCAGAGGACAGGTTCGACGCAATGAGCTACGATCCTCTCTTCTCAGAATCCCCACCGGAATTTAGCCAATTCAATGATCAGTCAATTGAAGTAGTAGGTCCAAGGGGCTGGGAACCATAGCCAGTCCAGGAGCAAAGGTGGGACCTGTACGCAGACATGGACCTCTCAACCCTCCTTTCTCAGCATATCCCACCACGACCAACAACCCAAACACCGCCTCAACAACCCCACGTTGTAGTCCCTCATCCAGATTGTCAATCTCCCCCTCATCAATTCCATATTCCCCAACTTGTTGAGCAAAGCCAGGTGGCCCATCCAGCGACAGGTCAGTGGTCCTAACTCGTCACTCCAACGTCTGTCCGTCGGAGCTCCAGACTGGACAAAGCGGCATCACACCCTGGTAGTTTCTTTAAACATGTTGTTTTCTCCTCTCTTAATAAAAGTCTAAACAAAAAATGGCTCGTCGCATGGGCGTGAGTCTACGTGATGAACACTACACCTCCATGCATGCACTCGAATCGGAGCGCTTGTCGTTCTCCCAATGAAGCTAATTTCTTGGAATGTAAGGGGGTTGGGGGACCCTAGTAAAAGACATTCTGTTAACCTTATAATAGCCCCACACAAAATCGACATCCTATTCCTGCAAGAATCTAAACTATCAGACCCATACCCTAACCTTCTCAAACAAATTGGTGGGACATTCCTATCTGGGTGGGCCCACCTGAATGCTTTCGGCTCTAGTGGAGGCATTATGACAGCCTGGAATGAATTCGTATGGTCCGACTGCCAAACTTTTTACCACAAACCATCCCTACACGTAGCCCTTCGTCACTTGCAAACTGGGACGATCTTTTTCTTCTCCAATATCTATGGTCCACAAAATACTCAAGATTGAAACGATCTATGGACGAATTGCCTCACCTTCGCCTCAGACATTAATAGCCCTTGGGTGGTTGGTGGAGATTTCAACACCACCCGATCCTCAGTCGGTAGAAATTCGGGCAACTTTTCCCATGACTCTGACTCCTTCAACTCTTTCATCAACCTCTGCTCCCTGATTGACCCACCCATCAGCAACCGCCTATTCACCTGGTGAAGCTGCGGATCCGAACCTTCGTTAGCCAAACTAGACCGTTTCCTTTTCAATCTAGCCTGGGATGACTTATATCCACTTTCCATGTTCTCTGGCCTAGCCACAATCATCTCCGACCATTGCCCACTCCTCCTCGACAGTGGCTCCTCCACCTGTCCTACCCGACCCTTCTGCTTCGAGCGACTCTGGCTACTTGAGCCATCATTCGACAACTTCATCAAAGAAATCTGGTCACAGCCCTCCCTCATCCCCTCAACCACCGCTAGAGTCGTCTCCAAACTTAGATCACTCTGTAAGATTATCAAGCCCTGGGCCAAGTCAGTTTGGGGCTCCATTCGCTCGCGTATTTCAGCAATTCAAGATGAAATTTTAGACCTAAATATACTCGAAGAACTAACCCTCATATCAAATCGGATCGGACTCGCCTGAGAGACCTGGAAGTGGAACTGGATAGATTGACATTGCAAGAGGAATTAGGCTGGAAACAACGTTCCAAAGAGAAATGGATAGAGGATGGCGATAAAAACACTGCCTATTTCCACTGCCTTGCAAACGGTAGGCGCAGATCCACTTTCATCCCCGAAATCACCCACACCGGTATCTCTGTCACCGATCAGTCCGACATCCTCAATCTGTTCTCCGACTACTATCGAAACATTTTGGGAAAACACCGCCACCCTCTCCCACTCATAGACTGGTACTTGCTCTACCCAGACTGCTCCCCCATCCCTATTGACCAACCCTTCACGGAGGCGGAAATTTGGGCTGCGCTGAATGAAATGTCGGATGACAAAGCTCCTGGCCCAGATGGCTTCGGCCCACTATTCTTCAAACATTATTGGGAAACCGTTAAGTATGACATTATTGAGATGTGTTCTGAATTCCAAGCCGATCCATCATCTGTTGCTCGCCTTAACTATGCTAATATCATCCGCCTCCCCAAAATCCCAGGAGCCACTACCCTTCCATCCTTCCGACCCATAAGCCTCTTGAACACCACCTTCAAAATCATAACCAAAGTTCTAGCCAATCGCCTTTAAGCTGTCATCGCCCCCTTATTGAAATTGAGCAATCCGCATTCATCCTCGGACGTAACATCTTGGACTGCGTGGCGTCTACCCAAGAAGTCATTTCCTTCTGCCACCAAACGTCAACGCCAGGTATACTCCTTAAACTATATTTCTCAAAAGCTTTTGACACGATTAATTGGCAATTCATTTTGGAGCTTATGGAGCATAGAGGTTTCCCCACAAAATGGTGCATTTGGATCCAATGTATTCTTAGCTCTAGTTTTTCCTCAATCTCGATTAATGGTGCTACTGGTGGACTAATCAAGTCTGCTCGTGGCCTGCGACAAGGCGACCCACTTTCTCCTATTCTTTTCGTCCTTGTCGTTGACGTATTCAACCGTATGATCAAGTTAGCTATACCGAACAACCTCTTTGAAGGCATCAAGCTCCCCAACTCGAATCTGGCCGTATCCAACCTTCAATTCGCTGATGACACTATCCTTTTTATATCTCCTAACGTTAACCATATCCACTGCCTTAAAATAGCATTGTACTGTTTTGAACTCATATCTGGCCTCTCCATCAACTTCAATAAAAGCTCCATCATCATGCTTGGAAACTCCGATCAAATTGGGCCTACATTTTCCAATCTGCTCAACTGCAACATCGCGCAATTTTCTATCTCATACCTCGGTATTCCCTCCGCCCAACCAAACTACTCAGAGCAGACTGGCTCCCTTTTATTACCAAAATTGAAAACAGACTCCTTTCCTGGAAGGCACATTCCCTTTCTTCAGCTGGTCGCCTTGTCCTCGTTAAGTCAGTCTTATCGGCCATCCCTTCATATTGGATGTCATTTTACAAGCTTCCAACCTGGGTAATCAAAAGAATCGACAAGATCAAAAGTTTCTTTCTATGGAAGAAGAATTAAGAAGCTTGTAAACTGGCGGACCGTTTGTATGCACACTGACAACGGTGGTCTTGGAATTGTTAACTTATACTACTTCAATCTCGCGCTTCTCGCAAAATGGCTCTGGCGATTTCTCACCCCCGGAACCTTCCTTTGGAAAACATGGATTACCACACTTCACTACCACTCCAATCCGCACCTTGTCCTTCACTCCACCATCAGCCTTGAACCATCCCCATTCTGGACTGGAGTCCTCACCACCCTCCCCCGTGTTAAATCACTCTTCCAGGTCAATTTGGTTAATGGGGGCAAACTGCCTCTTCTGGTTAGATATCTGGTATGGCCAACTACCCCTTTCCTCTATCTTCCCCAACCTATATTCTCACTCAGCCACAATCCATGCTACCACATCCGATTCCTTCAGCTTGGACCCTGGCCACCTCTTCCCATCCTCCTACTTTGACCTTACCACCTTAGCTGAGCTTCATCAAGCAGCCTCCATCCTCCATTCCATCCAATTCCACCCCTTGCCAGATTAGTTCCTCTGGGCCCTTAATCCCACAGCTGGTTTCTCTGTCGCCTCCTGCTATGCTCACCTAAACAACCCTGGACGCCTCTTCAACTTCCCTAGACTTTGGAATTGTCAGCTCCAACCTCGCAAGGCTTCCTTCCAATGGTGTCTTATCCACGGCCGCATTAACACCAGAGACAGACTCATTCATAATAACATCCCGGTGGACCCAAACTGTGCCTTATGCTCTAACGCAACTGAAAGTATACAACATTTATTCATAGAATGTGAATTTTCTTTCAGGGTTTGGGTTGCAACGTCCGTTCACTTACTCGGCTATGTCCCAACAATCACTTCATTTTTCGAATATAGGCAGAATTTCCCCCCTAACAAGCACTTAGATCCCTTTGTGGCTATATTCAGTTAGTGCATTTGGGCCGAGCGAAATGCACAGGTGCTCAGTAGGCCCAAATCTCACTTTGATGGAACATGCAGGCGTATTATTTACTATTTTTCATCTTTATCAGGCCACGGTTTCTCAGCTCCATTTAGGCTTAGTCTACATTCTCCAGATCTTCGTCAGCTGAATCGGCAGGCAGCTCTTCCGCAACTCCTACCTGTAGGAAATCTGGACACCACCATTGATCATTCTGCAGTTCCTATCTACTATTATACTAATATATGTATTAAGCTTTTATGTATCTATGCCTCTGCTATGTAGTTGACTGTCTGTGTGACTGTTGTGCAGTCTTCTCCCATTTTGGCCAGCGATCAGGCTTGTTGATCGTACTATTTACATATTTTTATGCTATATAACCGGTTGTGTAGTGCCACGCTACACAACTGTCTTACTCTGAAAAAACACTTCTCTAGCCTATGATTGTTGCTGCTGTCAATTTTCTCTCGGGACAGCAACAAACAAGCACGATTTTGATCAAGAAAACTTCAAAATTTTGGAAAACTCAAAACATGAAACTTGTAGATCTATGTGTATTATTTCTAGAACATCTAAATTTATCAAATTTCGACTTAAAACGAAAGAGATCTGTCTAATTTACTGACGGAAATTTCACAAATAAACATGCAACAAACAAAATTGGGATTTCTTACCTTGAAATCTCAATCAAAGCTAGAAATTGTAAGTTTTAAACTCACCTTTCATTTTAGATAGAAAACACCCAAATTTGGGAAGAAAGATTGGAGCTTGAAGGTGAAATCATTTCTCTATTCTTATTTTGGTGAAGTTCTTCTTGAATTAACAATGAAATTGAGTGGAATTGAGATTTGATTAGGGAAAGCCATTGATTTTCTTTCTCTCTATTTACCGTGTCCTTTATTTTGGTGAAGAAGATGAGAAAAAAAGTACGTACACCTATTTCCTCTTTTCTAGATTGTTCTAGAGAGAGTTAATGGATTCAAACCTTACCCAAATAAGCCCAAGACTAATATACTTAGAGAAATTACTATGTTATATACATATTTAACCTATTTAATCAATTTATACACTAGTTTTCTCATTTTAAACAAATAAAATATCTACAACAAATGGTTTGCAATAAAATTGTTATTATATAAAAAAATTATTTCGACAATAAAAAGTTATTTTTATAAATAAAACCATATCTTTGACAATATTTTACAAATTACACCATTTTAGTGTAAAAACACTATCTTTAATGCAATAACTTAAACAAAAGTTTCTTTCATGTCAAATAAATTGCAATAAATATTCTAACACTTTTTAATCATCAAAATATTTTTTCCAATTAAAAATATTATTTTCCCCATATAACACAATTTTTTAACAATATTTACCAACATTCCCATTTTTAAAAATCACTATTTTCATCCATTTCAACCAAATAAAGTTTATTTTAAGGTCTAATGAAGTGTATTAAATGTTTTAATATTTTTATAACATTAATACATCATTCCAAGCCTAATTACACTTCTAAATTTTATTTTCTTCATATTATTCCTTTTATTTTACAATAGAAGGCTAACATTGGAATAAATTTCCAATATTACTAATTAACTAAAATTAAACCATCACAATTATTTATTTTCAATCCAAATCCATAAATAAAGTTTTTCGAACATTATTTCATACATTTACACCTTTTTTGCAACCATCAAATGTTGAAATAGGCTTCAAATAAAATAATATGACTTATTTAAATTTCAAATCCCAAATTATATTCATCAAGATATTGTTTATATAAAATAAATAATATAATCACTCATTTTATTATCCAATTCATTTTTAAACACAATATTAAATTATAATTTGCATTATAATTTAATATTAACGGTAATCTCCAAAATCTTGGGTTGTTACACATATGGTAGCACTATTTTCCGCCTAGTCTAAGAAAAAGCGTTGACTTTTCAAGTCAACAATCTCGATATTCCTTGTTGCCGCCTATCGATTTTCCAAAGCTTAATATGTTCGTCCATTTGAATTTGATCGAACGGCTGGCATGCATCCGGTTTTCCATGTAAACATTTAAGCCTTCGTTCTTCTTATTTCCTCCTCTATGTAAATAACCCAACGAGAAATAGGGAGTTCCAAAGAAAAGTTTTAGCATTTCAAATTCTTAATTAATCACTTCTCTTCTAGGTATGGTTCCTATCGACTTAACTCGATTGCTCAATTTGATTAAATTTCTGCAATTTTACAAGGGTTTGGTTTCGGGGGTTTTATAAATTTCTTTTTATTTTTGGCATATTCCAGATTTAAATTGGGAGTTTGTTGAGTCGATTTGAAATAATTGTCATGGTTCTGATGATTGAAACTTATTAAAATGGTTGATTTCAAGTTAATGTCGATTCTTGATTTGGGTATTTTCATTGAGATGGGTCTTTAGAAATGAAGCCGATTATTATTTTACCCTAATTGATGCGATTAAAGAATTTGTTAGACGATTCACTGACAACGATAAATTTTGGTATTTGATTCGTGAAAACTTTAGCATTCTTAACTATTGATGAAACATCATATTAACTTTAAAGTTTGACATTGATAACACTGCTTCACCCTCGACATTGCCACAAAACTCGATACAATGAATCTCAATGACATTTTGACACTTGAGATCCAAAAGATTTATATGGTCTCTGTCATTTTATTAGCTGATATTGTCAATGTTGGGCTTAAGTAACAAGGGTAAAGCATCATAGTAACAAAGGTAAGTCGCCGCTGTTAATATAGTTTGATTTGACCAGACACGATATTGTTTTATTTTGATTGCTATTAAAGATAATGTTGTTATTTTTTCATTACTCTCGACAACCCTGGAATTTTATTTTGATCATCGAGAAATGTGTGTGTACTTCTTGGAAAGCACTGTCAGTCAATGTCAATGTTTTTGAAGCATGTTAATCTATGTTGCTACCTTTCACCAACACTCATCACATCCTGTCATTGATGTTCATTAATGTCGACGATTTTTAATTACTTTTATATTCTTTATAGTAATGATGCTTATTGATGTTTCAAAACACTCGTCGTCGTCATGATTCATGAATTAATTTAACTAACATTGATTTTATATTCACTTTTCATGCCTTTATTATTTATCATCGTTGACTACCTCCCCTCCCCATAGTTTTAAACATTATTGTTATCATTAGAGCCGATATTGATAGCCTTAGAATTTATTTGGATTGACGCCATTATTACTCATTCCATAAAGGGATTCAAAAGGTGACATCCAAACGTAGTCTGAAAACTATTATTATATGCGAATTCGACTAAAGGAAGGTGCTTCTCCCAAGTTCCTCCAAAATCAAGAATGCATATCCTCAAAAAATCCTCAAGAACTCTATTAACTCTCTCCGTTTGGCCATCCATCTGAGGATGATAGGCCATACTCAATCTATGTTGTGTACCTAAAGCTTCTTGCAAGCTCCTCTAAAACTCGCTAGTAAAGATATGGTCTTTGTCGCTCGCTATGCTAGAGGGAACTCCATGAAGTCGAACAAACTCACAAACGTATATAGATGCCAAATAAGGTGTTGTCCTCTTTGCTTGACCGGAATGAAGCGGGCGCTCTTAGTCAAACAATCCACAATCATCCAAATACTGTTATTCCTCTTCCTAGATTGGGGTAAACCATCTATGAAATACATCGAAACACTATCCCATTTCCATTCAGGTACATCTAATGTTTGAAGCAATCCGCGAAGCCTATACTACTATGCCTTAACTCTTTGCATACAAGACATTTAGCTACAACTCTGCTACATCCTTCTTCATCCCACTCTAATAAAACACTCTCTTTATGTTCATATACATCTTATCACCGCTCGGATTAATAGTCATCCGAGAATGGTGTGTCTCTACTATAACTGCACTTATCAAATCACTAGTGCATGGTACATAAAGACTTCCATCTCTCCTTAGCCACCCTTTACTATCGATGGAAAAGCTTTGGAGATGCTCAGAGACCTCTCCTCTGCTAATACTATACAGAATATCCATAAGCTTTGAATCCTCTCACTGCCTTAGGCCAATATTATCTATGAGGGTAGGCTTAACCTCAAGTGCTACTAATAATCCAGGGATAATGTCCGTAGAGGGCTTAAAATCAAAGGTGGAAATAAACACTAGGCCTTTCAACTCCACGAACATTAGACAAAGGGTTGCTCTCTTCCTATAATAACCAGCCAAACCTAGAAAGCTTCTAACTTCGGTAGTATTCTTGGGGGACTTCCAATCCTGTACTTGCTACCATCTTAGCGAGATCCATAGATAAACCATATCTTGAGACTACAGGCCCTAAGAAATGCACATTCTCATGCCAAAAGTGACACTTCGAGGACTTTGCATTCAACTAATGAATACGAAATGTACGAAGAACCTCCTTAAGATGAATAACATGCTCTTCCATACTCTTGGAGAACGCCAAAATGTCTTCCATAGACACTACAACAAACTTATTTAGGACATCCCGAAAAACATAGCTCATCAGATCTACAAAATAGTCTGGTGCATTGGTCAGCCCGAATGGCATAACCAACAACTCAAAGAATCCATCGGGTGTCCTGAATGCTATCTTATTGATGTTATCGTCAGTGACCCTAAGCTGATGAAATGCAATAGACAAATCAAGCTGAGAAAATACTGAAGAGCCAACTAACCGATCGAAAAGATCGTCTGTCCTAGGAAGTGGGTAACGGTTTTACTTTGTGAGCTTATTCAACTCTCTATAGTCTACGCAAAGTCAAAGGGAACCATCTGCCTTTGTAGCGAAGATGATTGGCGCTTCCCACCCAGATATGCTCCGTCCGATGAAGACTTTCTCCAATAGCTCGACAATCTGTTTACTTAACTCCTTCCACTCCTCAAGAACCATATGTCTCATGGGCAATGCCACTAGCTTATCATTGTCATTTAGATAGATCCTAAAGTCGATCTCTCTCATAAAGGGTAGTCCCCTAACCTCCTCAAAAACATTTAGGAAATCTCTAACGACTGGAACTGAATTTAACTCTACTAGTGATTAATCAATTGAATAAAGTAACCTTAATATGATTGACCCCCGTGGGTCGTAAGAAACCTCAAGAGTCCGCCCGCTACATGTGTCAAGCCTAATGACTCTCCTCTCGCAGTCCAATATCGCACCATAAGTGGATAACCAGTCCATCTCCAAAATCATCCCATATCCCGAAAATCCCAGTACGTAGGCGTCACATTCAAACTTATGCCTAGTATAAAAAATTTCAAACACCTACAAATCATGGATAAATGTGCCAATCGTCCTTCGGGGTTTGAAACAACTATAAGGTCTACTATTAAAGAAATATCTAAGTGCAAACAATCAACCAGGGAACTAAAAATGAAAGAATGTTATGCTCTAGAGTCAAAAAGAGTTTAAATAGAAAAGTCTGAAATAGAGATCAATCCTTCTACAGAGACTTTCCTACCTAGATCTAGTCCACTACTAGAAGGTGCCGCATGCAAAGCCTATACCTGCACCGTGGGTGCGCCTGCTCTCTGCCCTATCCTTTGAGGACAAGCTCTACTATGGTGTCCAGGATTTCCACATTTGTAACACCTCCCCTTCATTACGTCCTTCTTATAGTCCTTTGTGAATTGCCTAGCCAATCCACAACTATGACATTTCTCGCCTTTCTTGATCTATCCTTTTTGAGGTCCTCCTCGTTTCTTCTTGTCCTTATCCTTCTATTCTTCTACCACTGCTTTTTAGAGTTTTATGATTTAGGAACCTACTTAACCTCTTCTTCCTTAGCTATGTCTGACATGAGAGCGATTTCCACAAGTGATTCGTACGTCTCATAGGTACATTTGTCAACGCCAACCCTTGGAGCGGATGGTTCAAACCCTTAGCAAACTTGGTGGCCTCTTATGCGATATATTAACATGCCCCATCCTGAACGCAATAACTCATTAAACTTATTTATATATTCTTTCACAGAAAGACTCCCCTGCTTCAGACTGATGAACTTCTCCAACTGCATGCTTTCCTCGGCTTGCGGCAAGAATTTTCTCTCAAACATTTCCCGAAATCCTAACCAACCAATGTCTCTACCTTCCATATCTATGATCTCCCACCAGTAAAAAGCGTCTCCCTTCATCTGCCAAGATGCAAGCCGATCTCTCTGTTGGCCCTCTTATCCTAACAGCCTAAATATCCGCTCTGTATTCCATAACCAAGCACACGCCTCTACGAAATCCTTTATGCCAAAAAACTTTTTGCCTCCTAGACTAGTGAAGTCCTTGCATAACTTAGAAAAATTGGCTACTATAGGTGGATTGACAGGATCACCACCCGTCGGTGCTGCATTGGGAGCTTGCCCTTGCACCTCTGGTGCCGTAGCTTGGTTTATGGAACCAGGCAGTGGCTTGGACACCCTCTAGAAGATTTGGGCATCCACCATTCTATGCAAAGAAAATAAAATTTAGGCTCAAAATAATAGAAAGAAGGTTGAACTAGACTTTGAGGGGATTTTTATAAAAACTCTCTTATACTCGAAAATTATTTCTAAGAGTTTCTTTCTGAAAAATAGTTTGAAAATATGTTACCTTTGAAAAGTACTTTACTTTTAAAACAAGTTTTTAGGAATCCTGTTAATTTAGGCTCTGATACTAAGTGAAACACCCCACACCCTTTAATATACCCAAAAAGGACACACTAAAGGATACGGTGCGCTATAGATATAGTTAGAGCATCACAGAGACTAAGATTCACACGATAAATTAGTAAAAGCATCGTAAACATTTAAATAATAATTTATCATTCAAAATTAATCTGTGTGTCAAAATAAGCCATATAAACATAACATGTCTGAAAAACTTAAAATCTCTCATGTCTTATGGAAATACATCTCAGCCTCATATAGTCAAAGTACAAAAGTAACAACAATAATAATAATCCCTCTCACCGGTGCAAGTCCATCATCAGCCAAATGAAAACGATGAAAAGAAAAAAAATACATCTGAAATGAGAAAACTCCGGGAATGGATCTTCAAGCGACCTAAATCAACTATCCTCAACTTTGGTGGCCTATTGGGGGAAAAAGGAGGAAATAGAGGAGTGAGTCAGACAATAAGTTTGGTGAGAGAAAGTAAGTACTAGCACTTCTAAGCAAGATAAAGATAATAGACTAAGCAATAGTTCTGCCTTGAAATGAAAATACAGAAAAGATAAAACTCGGATAAAATATTGTTTTGATTCTGTTAGACTATTTGCTTTGATTGTTTAAACTTTTCTTAAACTGCTGTGATTAGGCTGAAACCCTAATCCTATCTCAATTGCTAACTTGATTAGGCTGGAATCCTATTTCTACCCTTTGATCGGCTTATCTATCTCTGTTGTGCCACTATGAACCAACCCAATTGGTCACAACAAAAAACACCTCTTAGCGCATGAAATGCAGTAGCAAATTATTTACCATAATCGATGTCGTACGCTCGGTAATAGCCGGTACACACTAACTGTCGCCTCCTATTGTGACCTCTAATTTACCCTAATCAGCATAAGCGTGCTCATCCTTACCTAACTGTTGTGAGACCATCAGTCCTAGACCTAAAAAGGAATGCTGCCCAGCCTCACCTAGCTGTTGTGAGACCATCAGTCCTAGTTCTGAAAGTGAATGTTGTCGGTACTGGTCCTAACAAACAAATTCTAGTCTGCGCCCCTTACCCAAATACCAAGATTTGAGCTTCTATCTATTGGCTACTTATTACCCTAATCAACATAAGCGTGTCCCAGCCTTACCTGCAATTGTAAGACCATCAGTCCTAGTTCTGAATAGGAATGCTACCGATATAGACCACTGCTTCTACGTTTTCTTATTAACTTATTTTAAGTTTTAAAATAAGGCTTTCTGTTATTCCTTTCCTTTTAATTATAACCTATGTGTTATAACTGCTCTTTTGCTTATTAACTTAATACAAGATTTAAGCTATAAAATAAGCCTCTTCTGTTACTCTTCTATTTTTCTTTTTTAGTTATAATCTTTATTATTATGCTTGCAAATGTCTCAAATTTGCCTATTTCAGTCTATCTCCATCTTATTACGGTTCTTCTTATTTTACATCTGATTTCTGTAAATTTAGCGTTTTTCTATTTTAATCAATATTTGTGAATTCTTCTTCGTTTGAATATTTTATTCACATAAAAAGGAATAAAATGAAACAAACATTTACAGTCTAAATTCCAGCTTAAAACAGATGTCAATAAATGTGAATAATTGTAAATAACTATAAATAACTGAATAAAATAACTGAATAAAGATAGCTGAATAAAATAGACTGACAAGAACTTCTGAAATTTACTTAAAAGTTAACTTAAATAATATACACAAAAACTATCACAAAATTGTAGAAAAACTACAACTATTAAAAACCCTATTATTTTAAATTACTTGAAAATCTAAAATAATTACAAAACGTTCACCTGTGGTTCTTAGCTCTAGTCCTCGACCTTTCTGGATCCACTCTTAGGGCGTGGAATATTTTTATTAAAAAAGTCTCTACCTAATTTTTTTTTCTTTTGGGAGTTCAGCCTCAGGCAATGAACCGAATTGGAAGAAAATATGAATGAGAAAATTTGCTAGGTCTAAAGTTCTATTTATAGTGTGACTTAGGGTTCTCAGACCGTTGTATTTAAAGATTAAATCTGGTGTAACCACGTCATAAGCTCACCAGTGACTCCCCAATGGAAGCACGTACTCACATGTTTGAACGAAAATGGGGTTGTGATTTGTTTGCTTCGTATTTGGACGAATCTACGTCCAATAACATAGGCGAGTTGACCTAGCTTCTATGGGGTTCGACCCCTAGGTCGACCTGACCCAAGCTTGGGTCGACTAGGCTCCTTTATATTTTCTTTTTCGTTTTTAGTTGATTTTTTGTTTCTTTCGTATCTTCGTCATATTAACTCAGATTTCAACAAGTTATATATGGAAATCGACCGGAAAATTATCACGGAGACAATGGTGCAACTCCATGGCTCAATTCTGATAATTTCACAAACCTATTTTATTATTTAATTAATTCGTTAATTAATTATTACAGCATAAATTTGTGGGTTGTTACTTATTTCCCACTCAGAAACCCACGCCATCTTCAATCTGACTAGCAAAAACATTACCAGTATCTGAAATTGAACTTATATTTCCATGCTCGCGATAAATATCATTCCCAAAGCAACCATTATTCACCACATTCTTCACCACAACCCCTACTTTATCCCCCACTACATCCAAGAAGATGTACTTAATTACATGACCATCTGACACGTAAAGGATTTCAGTTTTCTTCACTTCCTTGCCCACCATTTCAGCTACTATCCTATCTTTAAAAAACAATTAACAAAGCCTTTAACAACCAAAACATTATCATACGTCGTCAGCAACATATTTCCACCATTTAGAGCAATTACTCGTGTTATTGACTTCAATAATGAAGCTAAAAACATTATCTGTCATAACCTTTACTCTATTGAAACCCATGTTCGTAGCAGTGTTTTCATGTGCACACGGAGACTAGTTTACTCTATTATCATAATTATGCTCAAAATCATCTATTGTTAAAATGTTAGCTGCTCCCTTTAAAACAACCTCTACACCATTACTTAGATCAAAAGTATTCATTCTTTTGTGCCCTATGTAATCATCGTCCATAAGAGCAAATCTGTACAAATTAGTTCCATCATTCTCTACAATTATACTTAAGTTCTTAACTTCAAGAAATGTATCATATCCTTAATCTTTTATGACCTCTACCCTGCTATTATCTTTGTCAGTAACGGTGACTTCATGCACATAAGAAAAATAGCTAACTTCATGTAAAAAAAAACCATCAACACGACCATTAGTAATAATATTAAACGATTTATCCATTATACCACTTTTCTGTTTCATAAAATTAGCATCACCTCTATTGTTTACATATACTACGCTTAAATTTTCATTGACAAAACTTCTTTTTTCCGACTGTTTCATTTGACAGTCCACTTCGCTCACCAAAGCATTTTAATATTCAGTTACATCTGTTGAGTCAACATGAATAACTTTTTCTTTCATTAGTTTTATCCTTAAATGTAAAACCTTGTTCTAAAACCCCACAAGAATCTAAATCACAATGATTACACGTATCTAGAGCTTCAATACGCAAAGCTAGATGACTAAACCATTTGTTATGCATATTAAAAGCTCAAATTTATTTCTTAAACAAGCAGTCTCCAAATAAATTACATGTAATGCTCCATTAAACCAAAGATTGCTAACTTTTGGAATACTAAAATCCTTCCCAATGAGAATTTCCCCCATAAGAAATGTAAAATCAAAATTTAAATTTAGCTCCTCTAATCTCAAAACAAAACCAATCCCTCCAAGAAAATGGCTTAAGCAAGATAAGTTCCATAAAGAACACGGAAAACACGTTGGTTTAACCCAAATACTTCTATCATAAATGCACTGTTTGATTCCATCATTGGCGGTACATTCGTGAATTCCTATGATAACTTTATTCTTGCACGTAAATTTCAATTTAAAGCAGTATTGAAAACTTGTTCAGATAGAAACTTAACTAGAAATTCGTCATTAAACATCTTAATATCCCATTTTAAAAAGCCGAAATTATCCACTAACATTCTAGCAATATCATAGACTCTTATGAAACCCGGTAATAAACTCAAGATTGCCCAACAAGAAAAATCTGAAAACTAGAACTAGAACCGTTGATACTCTCGCAATGCTTCTTAACAGCAGAATTAGAATTTATCTTATGCAATGGAGAGAAAATAACAGATTTTTTGAAAGGTAGTTTTGTTGTTTTAGAAACAACCAACTGCAATGAATCCTCTTATGACCGAAGAAACCACAGCTATACCATCTTATTGGAATGTTTTCAATATTTTGATCAAACATCATGTCATGCTAAACAAGGTCAGGAAATACAGGCTACAGGCATGGCAAAGTAGTAGAAAGAGAAGCCAAGGGAGCAGAAATTCCTTTGAATCCAAGTGGACCTATAGCAATTAGTGATTGAGAGGTAGGAGCTGGACGATAAGAAGAGATTTAGGGTTCGGTACGCAGTAGAGGAATATCAGAAGAGGGACTGCTGCAATCCTTCAATTCATTGTGTCGCTTGGTTTGGTCACGCAACAGCCGCTCTTCTATCTACCATTAATTACTTCTTTTCCATCCCAGCTTGGCAATAGTCTTTTCTCTCTCTCTTTCCTTCTATACCTTTCTTCATCAGTTTCATAACGGCCTCGATAGCTGGAATAAGGAGGATTCAGGTCAGGAGTCTATCCACTAAACTCACTAACATTAGAAGAGAGATTTCTGTAACAGTCCATGGCTATGGAAACCGAAACAAGAAGAGAAATGAAACTAGTATTGAGGCTACTAAGAATAGTGAACTGCAAGGGCGTGTGTTCGCGATCCTAGTGAACGTGTGGTACCATGACCCCCTATATGCTCAGCAGACCGTGTTGGCAATGAAATAGAGATGGAGTCTCGCCACCTTCACTCTAAATTCCTCCAAGTGAGAAGCTGAAGTTAGGGGAACTCTTAACAAGCAGATCGGTAATGGAGATGTCAAAGTCACTTAAACCAGCAAATATGTCACCGAGAATGCGATCTCGATGAGTTATATCATCTTAAAGTAATGTAGTCGGTCCTCTAGGCATCTCATAAGTTTCAATGACGATTCGCTCTGGATGGAGCAAGATTTGAAGTTTGGGCTGCTCATAGGGTGTCTCGCCAAACGTCTCACCATAATCTACACTAGCATGGTAGTCATTATCGCTATCATCGACGCTCTCTTCTTCCCCTTCCTCTATTAGATCCTTCCCTTCGATTCTTCCTGCATTCTCACTCTCCTTCAGGATTGGCTACATTCCTACTTCTTCGTCCCCTTCTCTTGATATGTCACCGATAGCCGGTTCTTCAGCTTTTCTTCTAGCAGGCTCTTCGGTATACATTGTGCCAGACGGATCTTTAAATTCTCCTCGAAGATTCTTGCCAGAGCTGTGAGTTTGGATAGAAGATCGGGTAAGCACTCAAGAGATGCTAGGTGGAGGCGATTTAGCAATGGCATATCCAGCCAGGAGCAGTAGGCTACGTCGTCTAAGATTTTCAATTGTCAAGAGATACGTAGTGGTTCAGTGCTGGAAGCTAACTTCCCTTAAACCATCAAAGGTAGTGGCATGCTCACGGACGTCTTGAGCAGAAATGAATGAATGAAGTATACGGCTGAAGCACAAAAGATAATAAATATTTGTATAATAAGGGCATTACTGTAATTTTTCATTCCGTGTCTTTGTATATAAATACAACACAGTTTGTACATAGTTGGTTAACAAAAGCTCAAAGCAATAAATCATATTTTCACAAATTCTTAACTTGGTATCAGAGCAAATTTGCCTCACGGCTATCCACCCCGCCAAGGCGGCTCATCAGAAATAGATTCATCATCTGAAACCGCACACTGGCTGTGGCTATTGTTTTGATTTCTCATCAAAAAAGCTTCATCATCTGAGAAGTTTGTCAAGATCAAGAAAGTATCAATTATGTTTTAACCAATTTGTGTGAGCCTCGCCATAAGTTCACCAGAACCTGGCTGCACATTGATCATATACAATCTGCTCATTTGCATCAAGAATTCAGAAACTAAATCATGGCAGATGATCTCAACAATCCAATTAATGTTTCGTCAACCACTTCTGGTCAAGATTCATCCACTTCTTCACCATCAAGAAGGGTAAATTAGACACAGCAGAAGCCAGAATCTGTGCAAGATTTAATAAAAACCATAATAAGTCCACAAAGTCAGTTGATAACAATACAGTTAGATGAAGGAAACTATTTCCTATGGAAGTTTCAAGTTGAAACAACATTAAAAGGCTATGGCCTGGAAGAATACATTCATGGAACCAATACTACTCCACCCAAATTCATAGTTGATGTTGATGGAAAATTGGTCAACAATAAAGACTATGTAGCACATCAAAGACAAGATCATTTATTGAGTTCTTGGATTCTGTCATCTATCAGTAAAGAGTTTTTGCCACAAGTTATTGGTTGTAAAACATCAAATGAGATCTGGACAACCATTGAGCAAGTATTCAACTCTCAATCAGCATAAAAAATTATGTATTATAAAAGACAGATGCAAACCATCATAAAAGACAATATGAGTATGAGAGAATACTTGGGTAAAATCAAGAACTACTGTGATCTTCTAGAGGCTGCTGGTCATAAAGTTTCTGATACAGAACAGATTCTAACCATCATGAATGGTCTAGACAATGAATATGAAGCTGTTGTAACTGTAATGCCATCTCAAGAAGTTATTCCCCCATGCAATCTGTTCATGCTACATTACTTGCTCATGAGGGAAGGATTGAACACAAGAAAGCATTTAATGCAGACTTGTCAATTAACTATGCAGGAAATTCAAGAAACAGAACTCAGGACAGAAATAATGAAGCAAGAAACAATCAAGGATCAAGAAATGATCAAAATTATCAAAGAAATCAGACATGAATATCAAGAGGAAGAGGATGCAGATGGAGTAATAACAATAATAGACCAAAATGTCAAATTTATGGAAAATTAGGACACACTGCAGTCAGATGTTATTTCAAGTTTGATGCCAATTACAATGCAACTCAAAACTCAACAAATCAGAGAAACAATGTCATTAATGCAAACATAGCAAGCATGCAGCATGGAAATAGAAACACTGCAGAGGATCAGAAGATACATAACCTGAATATGTCAGAATCAAGTAGGTCAGAAGACTACTACAATAAATGTTGGTACCCAGATTCAGGAGCAATACATCATGTCACCAGCATTCTTCAGAACCTAAACATTGGCAGCAAGGAATATAAAGGTACTCAATCTATTTGTGTGGGAAATGGTTATAGTATTAATATTATACACACTGCTAATGCACAAATTAGGGGACAAAGATTACTAAATCTCAATAATATATTGAGAGTTCCCAAAATAAAGAAAAATCTTATCAGTGTATCAAAGTTTGCACAGGATAATGATGTGTACTTTGAATTTTATCCAAAATATTGCCTAGTTAGAGATATTCAGACCAATCAAATATTATTGCAGGGTAATACTCACAATGGGCTATACAGATTCAACCTTTCAAACTCAAATGATAAATGTTCAAACAGTTCAAGAAATTGCTGCTACTTAGCTGAAAACGAATCAAGTCAAAATGACAAAAGTTTATTTGATGTTTGTTGTAAAGAAAGTATTGTCTGATAATAATATAAAAGTTGATATACCTTCCTCTTATGTCTGCACTCACTGTCAGATGGGAAAGAGCCATAAATTGGCTTTTCCAAAATCACAATCTGAGTTTAGTAGGCCATTGCAACTTGTTGTATCAGATCTTTGGGGTCCAGCACCTATAAACTCAGATTATGGTTTTAGATATTATATATCGTTTGTAGATGCTTATTCCAGATACACATGGATCTATTTTCTGAAATCCAAATCATAGGTGCAAAATGTTGTTATTCACTTCATAAAATTGGTAGAGAGACAAATAGGTATGCAAGTAAAAGTAATGCAGGCTGATGGAGGTACAGAGTACAAGTCATTGAAAGAATACTTTCAAGTAAAAGGAATAGCACATAGAATGACTTGTCCCTATACCTCTGAACAAAATGGGCTAGTTGAAAGGAAACACAGACATATAGTAGAAACTGGTCTCACATTACTTGCTCAAGCTTCACTACCAATGAAGTTTTGGCCTGATGCCTTTGAAACTGCAGTCTATCTAATCAATAGACTACCCACAAAGGTAAAACAGGACAAAACACCTATGTAAGTCTTTCTAAATGAGAGACCATATTATCAAAATATCATAACATTTGGATGTCTGTGTTTCCCTCATCTAAGGCCATACAACTCTCATAAACTAAATTTTAGATCTATACGATGCACCTTTCTAGGTTATGGTGTAAATCAAAAAGGATATAAATGTTTGGATAGCAGTGGAAAATTATTTATCTCAAGACATGTTGTGTTCAATGAACATGTGTTTCCATTTGCAACACAACATGTAAAAACCACTCAGAAGTTATATAATCCAAGTGTATCCATTCCTCCCATACCTGTACATGATAATCATCAGAGAGTAGCTCACATTCAAGAGAAAGAGACAAAGTCAAATACTGAATGTATACAATCCAATAGTGAATCAAGTCAGACTCAATCTAAACAAATACAAGGAAATGATGAATCTCCAACAATCTCAAGCAGTCATCAAAATGATAGCAGAGACAATAATCATGATCAAATTACAGAGCAAATTTCAATCACACATCAGCAATCAAAAGTCAGAGGACATCCAATGATAACAAGATCCAAGAGTGGAATTTTTAAACCAAAGCTATATGCTACATGTACAACAGATGAAGAGCCAGAGACTCTCGAATAAGCACTCAGCAGTGAAAATTGGAAAAATGCAATGCAAGAGGAGTACAGTGCACTGATGAAAACAGAACTTGGAATCTTGTATCACCACCAAAACATAAAGGCATAATTGGATGTAAGTGGACATACAAGTTAAAGAAAAATCCAGATGGAACTATACAAAGATATAAAGCAAGACTAGTTGCAAAAGGTTATAGTCAACAATGTGGTTTTGACTTCAGTGAGACTTTTTCACCAGTGATAAAGCCAACTACAATAAGGGTAATTCTAACCATAGTTCTACATAAAGGACGGGATATCAGGCAACTAGACGTAAACAATTCTTTTCTGAATGGTGAACTTCAAGAAGAAGTCTACATGCAGCAGCCACCAGGCTTCATTCAATTAAAGGATAATACAATGGTGTACAAGCTAAATAAAGAAATATACGGACTAAAACAAGCCCCAAGAGTATGGTTCGACAAACTAAAGGCAACACTTATGAAACTGGATTACCAACAAGCCAAGTCGGATACATCATTATTCATCAAAAAGCACAACAGTAAATTGACATATATCTTAGTCTATGTTGATGACTTCATCATTAAAGGGGATAGTAAAAAAGAAATCAACTATGTCATTCATTATCTCAACAACCAGTTCACTATCAAAGATCTGGGCACACTCAATTACTTCTTAGGTATAGAAGTCAATAGATTGTCAGAGACAGAAATTCATCTATGCCAAAGAAAGTATATAAAAGAGATACTCATTAAAGCAAAAATGCAGAAAGCAAAGCCCATGCCAACGCCCATGGTTAGTAACTTGCATCTATCAAAGCACAGGGGAGATACAATAACTTTTGAAAAAGAATATAAAAGTATTATTGGAGCTCTACAATATGTAACCATTACCAGACCAGAGATATCTTTTAGTGTCAACAAAGTATGTCAGTACATGCATCATCCTGAACATTGGAAGGCAGTAAAAAGAATCCTGAGATATCTAAATGGTACTCTAGACTATGGGTTAACTATGAAATCATGCAAACAATTAGCAATTACTGGCTATGCTGATGCTGACTGGGCATCAGATCCTGATGATCGTAAATCAACATCAGGGTAGTGTATCTATATGGGGGAAAAATCCTATATCATGGTGCTTAAAGAAGCAACCTACGGTATCCATATCTAGTACATAATCTAAATACCGCAGTCTTACTAGTTGCACAGCAGAAGTAATTTGGATCGAATCTCTTCTAAGTGAACTACAGATTCAAATTAGCAAAAGAACAGTGATCTGGTGCAACAATTTAAGTGCTGTGGCATTATCAGCAAATCCAATATTGCATACGAGGAAAAAACACATGGAGCTAGATTTGTATTTTGTAAGGGAACGAGTAAACCAGAACAAAATAGAAATAAATCATATACCTGCTCTTTACCAAAGGGCAGATATACTCACAAAGGCCTTATCTGCCCAGAATTTCTGTCGGTTCAGAGATGAATTGAAAGTTAAAAGCCTCAACAGTAAGACCAACATCATCACTTCATACCATAAGCCAAATCGATCCATCACAGTTGACAAAATCTCAAGTCGGAAGGGAAAACTTCCAGTATCTGAAGACAAAATGCCTCAAAATGATAGTTCAATGAACTCATCGTCACAACAGAAGTCAAATCAGAGTTCGGCTTCAAATGACTCCACTAATTAGCAGCTGGAGGTTCATTGATCTGAGAGCAACTTCAGATCTGCAGATACTTCTGACTTTATCGCCTCAGATTAATCAGATCTATCCCTGCTGGTGAAAGATGAATCTTTTCTCAACCTATAAGGTCGACTGACTCTTGCGATCAAAGATTTTAAGAATCTTCTATTTCAGAGGGCATGGTGATGAAGATCGGCATATTAGAGTTCAAGAGGAAGAGTTCGAGAGGAAACCCTAGATCGATTTGAATGGGGCAAATGAATGAATGAAGTATACGGCTGAAGCACAAAAGATAATATATATTTGTATAATAAGGACATTACTATAATTTTTCATTCCGTGTCTTTGTATGTAAATACAACATAGTTTTTACATAGTTGGTTAACAAAAGTTCAAAGCAATAAATCATATTTTTACAAATTCTTAACTAGCAGGAATGCTTGTGAAGAAATAAATAGTTTGTTAATTGCATGGACGGAGTAAACCCCAGCACATAAAGGACACATGGAAAGAATGTTGATACGTTAAGATTTTGATCAATGACAATGTGCTTCAACAAAAAGGAAGAGATATGTGCAAAGCTAAAGAAAGAACGATGAAGACCAAGAATAAACATAAGTATGATTTTTATATAGGTCTTAGTTTAGATTTATTGTTAAAATCTATCCTCAAGAGGCTTGCACAAACACTAGAACACACTAGAACACATTTTATAAATTTCATTTTTAGTACACATTCACTTTGCACAGTTTAGTAGTTCAGTCGACTGAACAGGGATGACCAGTCGACTGAACCTGTTACACATATACAACATGTACTGTTTCAGTCGACTGAAAAACCCTGTTCAGTCGATTGAATTTGTTCCTGAAAATTTTACTTCATATTTTCAGTTGACTGAATTCTCTGTTCAGCCGACTGAATTTGAACCTGCGAGTTTTCTATGAATGGACACCTTCTTCCTCCCAAGAGTTGCAACCATTCACCAATGGAAATGGAAGCATCTCTTATCTACACTCTTAGCCAACAGATGCACCTCCTCTACAAGTATAAATACATAATTTTAACATCTTCAATTCACCGAATTCTCTAGCTTTAATCTTACTATCTTCTTGAACATATTATCTAGAAATTCTCAAAGCAATCACAAATCTATTGCTTGAATCACTGCTTTGTTTTTAACATTCTTTTGATTCATAGCAATTCACATTTCCTAAATCTTCACAAACACATTGCATACTCTCGACGATAAGATTATAGGAATATTGTACTACGTTAGACTCATTAGTGTTGATAAGAACACAACAAGTCGAATATTGTCTTTTAGTAATTGAGTTGAAGTCCTCTTCGGTAGTTGAGGCAAGAAATCGCGTTCGGTTGTTCGGGTAAGTTGTAAACCTATTCCTCTGGGTTAAGTGAGGGTGTTAGTTAGTGGAATTCCTAAGTGAAGCTTAGGGACTGGACGTAGGACTAGAGATCCGAACCAGTATAAAATCCTGGTGTCTACCTTGCTTTTACTTACTTTATCTAGCTAGACTATTCCGTTATTCCATATTATAGGATCCTATCGCATAGCCTCTTTCACTAGTGCCACTCGTGCTGCTGCTTGTATGTTCCTCAAATGATGTCCATGTGAATGTAGGTGCAGGACGCTTACCGCGTGATGTTGAAGCGGTAGTGGAAGTTGATCATGAGATGGCATCCCATAATTTATTGAAGAATCCTTTAATTTATCAAGTTTGTGATCTACCTTCTTGAGGCGATTATCAAGAATATATTGATTTCTTGATAAAATTCCTAACGATTGATTGGTAGTAAAACTTGGCTCAATGATACGAATTTCAGCTTCTCAGTCGAAAGGTTCTTCATGTGGAGCTTGTGGAGGTTGTTGCGCTTGTGGAGGTTGTTGTTGTTCTTGATGCCTAGCTTCCCATTCGGCAAGAGATATGATGCGAGGAGGTCTATCCGGGAGTTGCATAAGGCTTATTGTCCATTGGTTAATTTGATGGACCATTGTATTTTCGGACTCGGATAATGGCGTATCAACATTGAGGAGAAGTCGCATGATATATTCTCCAAAATATATAGTTCGTATTTTGCCATTATTAAATGTCAGAAACTCATCAAGGATTAGTTGGACCCAATTGACTTGAATATTGCCCCAAATAGCGTATAGAGCTCGATAATTGGTTGGGTAGACAAGTTCATATGAACCCATACGTGGAGTAATTGTTCTCATAAGAGCTTTGTGAAGGATTCTAGCTCTAGGTCGTAGGGAAGTGGATTTAAAATCTTGAATATTAACATTATCATCCAGAAATTGATGGTTTATGTTATCTCAAATTTGTGGATTGAATTCTACCTCATCAAGCTTTCTCCCTACATTAGGTGAACCTAAAATGTGTGCCATTCGATCTAAGGAGAACCAAACTTTCTTCCCACACACCATACTCCAAACACTATCATTTAGATTTCTTGGAGTTTGGTGTCCAAGATTAAGATTTGCATAAAATAATTTGACCATGATATGGTTTATTGCATGGTCGTTTCTTTTCAAATCCAAACGAGAAGTTAAACCTGCCCGATCCGTTAATGCTTGAATGTTGTATGTCTGAAGGCTTTGAAAATCAACGAAGGAGTGCTCGAAAATGCGAGAATTCTTTATTTTATTCCATCTCGTTACAGCTACGCCATCATAGAGCCATTGTGCAATTTGAGCATCAGTTGGCTCGGAGGATGAAGAAGATGAAGCTCTTGATCTTTTTTGGGCCATTTGTCGTGAGATTTGAGAGTAATTTGTGAATTGGGGGCTACGGTTTTAGAAAACAATGGGGAAGAGAGAACTTTTGGAAGGTAAAAAGTGAAGGTAAAAGGGTAAAAGCTGGTTGATAAAAGGGGAAAAGTTTCCTGGGAATTTGCTTTCAGTCGGCTGAAAAAGTCTGTTCAGTCGACTGAAATTTTGGCAGAAGTTTTCTATGTTAAATTCAGTCGACTGAACAGAGTTTTTAGTCGACTGAACTATTGTGTATTTGTTTTCTGCCTAGTGTTCAGTCGACTGAGTAGGTTGGTTCAGTCGATTGAACCTTGAGTTTTTGGAATTCTAAAATTCTTTAAAAATTTCAATAAATGATCACAACAAAATACAACATTATAACGTGATTTGTCCACCGAATTAATCATTTCTTTGGAGATGGACTATTTTTGTTTTTGCATCCTTCATTCTCCATATAGTTTATATCTCATGAATTTGGACTATACTGAGGAGTTTTTAGAGACATCCAAGGATTCACGGGATCGGCTGGTGTACGATAAGACGAAAGACGGATCATACGAACTAACCGGTCGAGGTAGAGGCTCAGTCACTCCGATTTTTCTTTGAGCCACAAAAACGTAAACCGATTTGCTCTAGGAAGCTTAATCGTCTAGTCGTTACTTTTTGATCGAAATATAATTCTCGTTGAAGAACATTTTGTTGTTGTTGAAAGTGATGAATCTCGTCAATCTTTCTTTTCGTATCTGGTGAGATAAAAAGACCACGTTTAGCCTTCTTCGATTCCGGTGTGTAGCCAGCTCGATAGTTGTCCCATTTATAGACTGGCTCATGCTTTGGTGTTGGAGTTGGGAGTTTTGGTGATGTTGGTGAGTTATCGACCGAAGAGGTGATGTTGATTGGGGAGTATGAGTTGTTTGAGGACATTTTTATATCAACTTTTCAATTTTTTGTAAGTGAAAATGAGTTGTGAAAATGAAAATATGTTAAACGTGTATTTATAGGTTGAATATTCTAAAAATATTGTGGCGTTAATTTATCAAAGTTTTTTGACCAATCAAAGATTTAATGGTTAAAATAAATCAACTGGAAATGTATGGATTAGAGATAACCCTTATATTATTATTTATAATGCATCATTATTTGAAAATATAAATTGAAAGTCATAGTTTTCTTTATTCAGTCGACTGAGCATATAGATTTAGTCGACTGAATTATAAATAAAAAATTTGATAACTTTATAAAATATCTTTAAAAGAGATTATTCCTAATTCTCGTCGTAACATTATAAAGGAGTTTTCTAATAAAGGTTTAGTAAATATATCGGCAATTTGATTTTCGGTAGAAATACGTTCTAAATTTATGATTCCTTTTTCGATATTGTCTCCTAGAAAATGGTGACGAATATCTATATGTTTTGTACGAGAGTGATTAACCGGATTTTTAGATCAATTTATTATACTTGTATTATCAAAATATATTGTAGAGTTTGTTAAATTTATATTAAAATTCTTAAGTGTTTGTTGCATGTAGATAACTTGAGTACATGCTAAGGCGGATGATATATATTCCGCTTCACACGTGGAAAGAGAGACACAATTATGTTTCTTACTAAACCAAGATACAAGTGATTTTCCGATGAAATGGCACGTACCACTTGTACTTTTTCTATCTGTTCGAGATCCACCAAAATCAGCATCACTGAATGACACTAACTCAAATGAACACTCTTTTGGATAGAAAAGACCAAAATCTTTAGTATTATTAAGGTATCGCATAATTCGTTTTACCGCTCTTAAATGTGATTCTTTAGGATTAGATTGAAAACGTGCACATAAACATACACTCATCATTATGTCTGGTCTGCTAGCGGTTAAGTAAAGTAAGGAACCTATCATGCTTCTAAATAATTTTTGATCTATACTTTTTCCATTTTCATCTCGATCGAGATGAGTAGTGGTACTCATAGGAGTAGTTTTAGCAGAAGTGTTCTCCATTTTGAAACGTTTAATTAGATTAGCACAATATTTTTCTTCGTTTATGAAAATCCCATTTGTTAGTTGTTTAATTTGAAGTCCGAGAAAATATGATAATTCTCCCATATGAGACATTTCGAACTCCTTAGTCATCATATTTGAAAATTCTTTACATAAATTTTCATTTGTCGAACCAAATATAATATCATCTACGTATACTTGAATTGTTAAAATATCTTTAGTAGTATTTTTAATAAAAAGCGTTTGATCAACTTTTCCAATTTGAAATCCCGAATTTAGTAAGTAGCTTTTAAGTCTTACATACCAAGCACGAGGTGCTTGTTTAAGACCATATAGTTCTTTCTTTAATTTATATACATGATCTGGATATTTTTCATGTATAAATAAAGGAGGTTGTTCTACGTATACATTTTTTTTATAAAACCATTTAAAAATGCACTTTTAACATCCATTTGATAAAGTTTAAAATTGTGAAAACAAGCAAAAGCTAATAGAATACGTATTGTTTCAAGTCTTGCAACGGGAGCAAAAGATTCTTCAAAATCAATACATTCTTCTTGATTATATCCTTGTGCTACTAGTCTAGCTTTTTCCTAGTTATATTGCCTTGTTCATCTATTTAATTTTTGTAAACCCATTTTGTTCCTATAACAGATTGATTATTCGGACAGGGAACTAATTCCCAAACATCGTTACGTTCAAATTGATTTAATTCTTCTTGCATTGCAATAATCCAGTAATCGTCTATTGATGCTTCTTTAGGATTTTTAGGTTCTATTGTAGAAATGAAAGCTACATATCCCATTTGATTTAGTTGGTTTCTTGTCTTAACTTGAGAATTGATTTCACCTATTATGTTTTGAGTAGGGTGATCTCGTAATATTCTCGATGATGATCTTAGTTCATTATTACAATTTTCAAGGTTTGTATTTTCTATATTTATAAATTCTTCATCATCTTTTATACTTAATTCTTTGTTGAAATTCTCATCCAAAGATACATATAAGGTTTCTTCGATTACGTTTGTTCGTTTATTAAATACTCGATATGCCTTACTTCGTTCTGAATATCCTACAAAAATTCCTTCGTCGGCTTTTGGATCAAATTTACTTAGTTGATCTTTTGTATTTAAGATAAAACATTTTAATCCAAATATTTTGAAATAAGATATATTTGGCTTTTTGTTGTTGAATAGTTCATATGAAGTATTTTTAGTTAAAGGTCTAATTGATATTCTATTCAATACATAGCATGCAGTAGCTACGGCTTCTGCCTCTTTCAATTGGTATCGGAGCAAGGTCGTCCTATAACCATGACACTGTTATTAGACATATTGATAATATGGAAAATAATGCAAGTACAAGCACAACATCTGCCTATAGTTCTACATTTGTGGATGGACAATCTACCGAAGGACCTCCTCTATCCAATGGACTAAACTATAACTATTGGGCTGCAAGGATGAGGATTTATATGCAAGCAACAAGTTTCGAAGCCTGGAATGCTACTCAAGCAGAGTTCATTGTACCCACATCCGATTATCCTACATGGACACAAATTCAAAACAATGAAGCTAGTGAAAATGCCAAAGCTATGAATATGCTATTTTGCGCCTTGGATAGAAACGAATTCAACTGTGTTAGCATATGTACTACTGCATATCAAATTTGGGAAACACTTGAAGTCATACATGAAAGCACAACAAGGTTAAACAAACAAAGATATCCATGTTGAAGAATCAATTCCAACACTTTAGAATGCGACAAAATGAATCCATCAATGACATGTACTCGAGATTTCAAGACTTTCATCATGCTTTAATCAGACTAGGAGAAAAATACACGGATTTTGACATTGTGTCTAAAGTTCTAAATTCACTCACTGATGAATGGGAGAGAAAAGTACTAGGAATCGAGGAAGCAAATGATATATCTACAATGAAACCAGAGGAATTGATTGGAAATCTTATGTCGTATGAAGTAAATATGCAAGCTAAGAAAGATCAAGCTCAAGAAAGAAAGAATGTAGCTTTTCATGCAGAAAAGGAAGAATCAGAGTCTGAAGATGAGGATTTAGCATTTATAGCCAAAAATTTCAAGAAATTCTTAAGATATAGAAAAAGAAATAAAAACGGATTCAATTAGAGTTTCTTGAACAAACCTACATCCTCGAATATAGATGTTTCAACTGTCACAAGAAAGGTCACATGCACAAGGATTGCCCAGAGCAAAAGAAGGAGAATAAAAAAGCTCTCAACAACAAAAACAAGAGAGAGAAATTCAAAAATAAGGCATTATCTGTAATATGGGATGATTTGGATTCATCTTCATTCGAAAGTGAAAATGATAGCGACAATGAACAGGCAAATGTATGCTTCATGGCTCAAGAATCTGAAGTAAGTAATTTAACTTTCGATGACTTAACTGAAGTAAACACTGAACTTTTGAACACAATAAAAACTCTTAAAAAGAAACTCAAAGAAACTCGTAAGAATCAAAACAAAGCTGAATTTGAAAGGGATATGTTAAAAGATGAAAAGAAAATTTTAGAAGAAGAACTTGAAAAAGTTCAAGAATCTCATTCAAATTCGGAAACTCAATTATCACTTTTAAGTCAAGAAATTGAAACTCAAAAGACAAAGAATGATATAATTGTTTCTGAAAATCATGAGTTAAAAACTAAGATTAGACAAGGTGAGTTAGAAAATAATAGTCTTCAAGCTAGATTAGATAACATCACTAAAAATGTTTCTAGTTTTAACAAAGGAAGAGAAAATTTATCTAAGATTTTAGAAAATTCTCAATCCTCTTAAAATAAACATGGATTAGGATATAAAAAGGAGTAAAAAATTCCTAAAAAGAAAAATACAAATTTTAAGAGGAATATTGATTCAAAACAACAAATGTTATTAAGAGAACCTATTAAAACAAAAGTAGAAACCAAAATAGTCGAAATTTGGGTTCCAAATACTAACAATATTTTAATTAGGAATAAATATATTAAAACATTTATGGATAGTGTTCATAATAATAAAAACTATATTTATAAAAAGGATACTAAACCAAATTGGGTTTGGCTTCCTAAGCTCTAACTTTTTAGGACCCTATTAAAAGGTGGGTACCAATAATTTTATATTTATTTTCAGGTCCCACTTAAAAAGAAGAAATGAATATTAGACAGTGGTTGCTCAAAACACATGACCGGAGACAAAGATATGCTTACAAACATCACAAACTTTGATGGTGGCTCGGTTAACTTCGAAAACAATTCAAAAGGCTATATCATTGGCAAAGGAGATGTGAGCAATTATGGTAAATCAAATTTACCTTTTATAACAAATGTTTCATTAGTTGAAAATCTAAAACATAATCTACTTAGCATAAGTCAACTTTGTGACAAAGGCTTTAAAATAACTTTTTCGGAAAATTAATGTAGTATTTTTGATCAAAATCAAAATCTTGTTTTTGAAGGAAAAAGAGATAGGAATATTTACGTTCTAAATATGAATATTAATCATAATACAAGTATGTGTTTACTAGCCAAAGATAATGATCCTTGGTTATGACACAAGAGATTTTGTCATATAAATTTTAAAACTATTAGAAAAATTTCCAAAAATGAATTAGTAAGAGGTTTACCCAAAATAAACTTTAAAATAAAAAATCTTTGTGATGATTGTCAAAAAGGAAAATTAACGAAATCATCTTTCAAATCCAAGAAAAATATTTCGACTTTACAACCATTAGAATTACTACATATGGATTTATTAGGACCAACACAAGTTCAATCCATTAATCATAATCGATACGTGTTTGTAATAGTTGATGATTTATCAAGATATACATGGACTATTTTTTTGAAAAATAAAAGTGATACTTTTGAGCATTTTAAAACATTTGTCAAAAGAATTCAAAACACTAAAGATTTGAAGATTAAAAATATATGAAGTGATCATGGAGGCGAATTCGAAAATGAAGCTTTTGAAACGTTCTGTAAAAAGAAAGGAATAAATCATAATTTTTCATTTCCTTGAACTCCTTAACAAAATGGAGTTGTAGAAAGAAAGAATAGAACATTACAAGAATGCGCTAGGACATTATTAAATGGAAGTTTTTTACCAACAAGTTTTTGGGCAGAAGCCGTAGCTACTGCATGCTATGTATTGAATAGAATATCAATTAGACCGTTAACTAAAAATACTTCATATGAACTATTCAACAACAAAAAGCCAAATATATCTTATTTCAAAATATTTGGATCAAAATGTTTTATCTTAAATACAAAAGATCAACTAAGTAAATTTGATCCAAAAGCCGACGAAGGAAGTTTTGTAGGATATTCAGAACGAAGTAAGGCATATCGAGTATTTAATAAACGAACAAACGTAATCGAAGAAACCTTATATGTAACTTTTGATGAGAATTTCAACAAAGAATTAAGTATAAAAGATGATGAAGAATTTATAAATATAGAAAATACAAATCTTGAAAATTGTAATAATGAACTAAGATCATCACCAAGAATATTACGAGATCACCCTACTCAAAACATAATAGCTAAAATCAATTCTCAAGTTAAGACAAGAAATGAACTAAATCAAATGGGATATGTAGCTTTCATTTCTACAATAGAACATAAAAATCCTAAAGAAGCATCAACAGACGATTACTGGATTATTGCAATGCAAGAAGAATTAAATCAATTTGAACGTAACGATGTTTGGGAATTAGTTCCCCGTCCGAATAATCAATCTGTTATAGGAACAAAATGGGTTTACAAAAATAAAATAGATGAACAAGGTAATATAACTAGGAATAAAGCTAGACTAGTAGCACAAGGATATAATCAAGCAGAAGGTATTGATTTTGAAGAAACTTTTGCTCCCGTTGCAAGACTTGAAGCAATACGTATTCTATTAGCTTTTGCATGTTTTCACAATTTTAAACTTTATCAAATGGATGTTAAAAGTGCATTTTTAAATGGTTTTATAAAAGAAAATGTATACGTAGAACAACCTCCTTTATTTATACATGAAAAATATCCAAATCATGTATATAAATTAAAGAAAGCACTATATGGTCTTAAACAAGCACCTCGTGCTTGGTATGAAAGACTTAAAAGCTACTTACTAAATTCGGGATTTCAACTTGGAAAAGTTGATCAAATGCTTTTTATTAAAAATACTACTAAAGATATTTTAATAATTCAAGTATACGTAGATGATATTATATTTGGTTCGACAAATGAAAATTTATGTAAAGAATTTTCAAATATAATGACTAAGGAGTTTGAAATGTCTCATATGGAAGAATTATCATATTTTCTCGGACTTCAAATTAAACAATTAAAAAATTGGATTTTCATAAACCAAGAAAAATATTGTGCTAATCTAATTGAACGTTTCGGAATGGAGAACACTTCTGCTAAAACTACTCCTATGAGTACCACTACTCATCGCGATCGAGATGAAAATGGCAAAAGTATAGACCAAAAATTATTTAGAAGCGTGGTAGGTTCCTTACTTTACTTAACCGCTAGTAGACCAGACATAATGATGAGTATATGTTTATGTGCACGTTTTCAATCTAATCCTAAAGAATCACATTTTAGAGCGGTAAAACGAATTAGCGATATCTTAATAATACAGATTTTGGTCTTTTCTATCCAAAAGAGTGTCCATTTGAGTTAGTATCACTCAGTGATGCTGATTTTTGTGGATCTCGAACAGATAGAAAAAGTACAAGTGGTACGTGCCATTTCATCAGAAAATCACTTGTATCTTGGTTTAGTAAGAAACAAAATTGTGTTTCTCTTTCCACGTGTGAAGCGGAATATATATCAGCCACCTTAGCATGTACTCAAGTTATCTACATGCAACAAACACTTAAGGATTTTAATATAAATTTAAAAAACTCTACAATATATTGTGATAATACAAGTATAATAAATTTATCCAAAAATCCGGTTAATCACTCTCGTACAAAACATATAGATATTCGTCACCATTTTCTACGAGACAATATCGAAAAAGGAATCATAAATTTAGAACATATTTCTACCGAAAATCAAATTGCCGATATATTTACTAAACCTTTATTAGAAAACTCCTTTATAAAGTTACGACGAGAATTAGGAATAATCTCTTTTAAAGATATTTTATAAAGTTATCAAATTTTTTTTTACAATTCAGTCGACTAAATCTATATGCTCAGTCGACTGAATAAAGAAAACTATGACTTTCAATTTATATTTTCAAATAATGATGCATTATAAATAATAATATAAGGGTTGTCTCTAATCCATACATTTCCAACTGATTTATTTTAACCATTAAATCTTTGATTGGTTAAAAAACTTTGATAAATTATCACCACAATATTTTTAGAATATTCATCCTATAAATACACGTTTAACATATTTTCATTTTCACAACTCATTTTCACTTACAAAAAATTGAAGAGTTGATATAAAAATGTCCTCAAACAGCTCATACTCCCCAATCAACATCACCTCTTCGGTCGATAACTCGCCAACATCACCAAAACTCCCTACTCCACACCAAAGCATGAGCCAGTCTATAAATGGGACAACTATCGAACTGGCTACACGCCGGAATCGAAGAAGTCTAAACGTGATCTTTTTATCTCACCAGATACGAAAAGAAAGATTGATGAGATTCATCACTTTCAACAACAACAAATTGATCTTCAACGAGAATTATATTTTGAACAAAAAGTAATGGCTAGACGATTAAGCTTCCTAGAGCAAATCGGTTTACGTTTTTGTGGCTTAAAGAAAAACGAAGTGACTGAGCCTCTACCTCGACCGGTTAGTTCATATGATCCGTCTTCGTCTTATCGTACACCAGCCGATTCCGTGAATCCTTGGATGTCTCCAAAAACTCCTCAGTATAGTCCAAATTCATGGGATGTAAACTATATGGAGAATGAAGGACGCAAAAAGAAAAATAGTCCATATTCAAAGAAATGATTAATTCGGTGGCCAAATCATGTTATTATATTGTATTTTGTTGTAATCATTTATTTGTTTTTTTTTTAAATTTTAGAATTCCAAAAACTCAAGGTTCAGTCGACTGAACACTAGGCAGATAACAAATACACAACAGTTCAGTCGACTAAAAACTCTGTTCAGTCGGCTGAATTTAACATAGAAAACTTCGGCCAAAATTTCAGTCGACTGAACAGACTTTTCCAGTCGACTGAACGCCAATTCCCAGGCAACTTTTCCCCCTTTATAAAACAGTTTTTACCCTTTTACCTTCACTTTTTACCTTCCAAAAGTTCTCTCTTCCCGTTTGTTTTCCAAAACCCTAGCCCCAATCCACAAATTACTCTCAAATCTCATGACAAATGGCCCCAAAAAGATCAAGAGCTTCATCTTCTTCATCCTCCGAGCCAATTGATGCTCAAATTGCACAATGGCTCTATGATAGCGTAGCTGTAACGAGGTGGAATGAAATGAAGAATTCTCGCATTTTCGAGCACTCCTTCATTGATTTTCAAAGCCTTCAGACATACAACATTCAAGCATTAACGGATCGGGAAGGTTTAACTTCTCTTTTGGATTCGAAAAGAAACGACCATGCAATAAACCATATCATGGTCAAATTATTTTATGCAAATCTTAATCTTGGACACCAAACTCCAAGAAATCCAAATAATAGTGTTTGGAGTATGGTGTATGGGAAGAAAGTTTGATTCTCCTTAGATCGAATGGCACACATTTTAGGTTCACCTAATGTAGGGAGAAAGCTTGATGAGGTAGAATTCAATCCACAAATTCGAGATAACATAAACCATCAATTTCTAGATGATAATGTTAATATTCGGGATTTTAAATCCACTTCCCTACGACTTAGAGCTAGAATCCTTCACAAAGCTCTTATGAGAACAATTACTCCACGTATGGGTTCATACGAACTTGTCTACCCGACCAATTATCGAGCTCTATACGCTATTTGGGGCAATATTCAAGTCAATTGGGTCCAACTAATCCTTGATGAGTTTCTCACATTTAATAATGGCAAAATGCGAAATATATATTTTGGAGAATATATCATGCGACTTCTCCTCAATGTTGATACGCCATTACCCGAGTCCGAAAATACAATGGTCCATCAAATTAACCAATGGACAATAAGCCTTATGCAACTCCCGGATAGACCTCCTCGCATCATATCTCTTGCCGAATGGGAAGCTAGGCATCAATAACAACAACTACCTCCACAAGCGCAACAACCTCCACAAGCTCCATATGAAGAACCTTTCGACCGAGAAGATGAAATTCGTATCATTGAGCCAAGTTTTACTACCAATCAATCATTAGAAATTTTATCAAGAAATCAACAAATTCTTGATAATTGCCTCAAGAAGGTAGATCACAAACTTGATAAAATTAAAGGATTCTTCAATAAATTATGGGATGCCATCTCATGCTCAACTTACACTACCGCTTCAACATCACGCGGTAAGCGTCCCGCACCTACATTCACATGGACATCATCCAAAGAACATACAAGCAACAACACGAGTGGCACTAGTGGTGGTCAACGAGGAAGTTATAGACCTCCCATAGGTGGACCCATTATCCGCGAACCAAGGGG
This sequence comes from Allium cepa, assembly GCA_030765085.1. Classification (NCBI taxonomy): domain Eukaryota; kingdom Viridiplantae; phylum Streptophyta; class Magnoliopsida; order Asparagales; family Amaryllidaceae; genus Allium; species Allium cepa. Next base: position 475,606,760 of record CM060931.1, read on the forward strand.
AGGGAGAGAAGCCTCATGTGATTGTGACAAAGATGAATAAACTCTTTTATGGTTTTTTATTATTTTAGAAACACTAATCACAAGGCTTGTATAAATAGCCTTTTATGTTTCATCCATGCTATATTTTATGTTTTATTCATTCATGCAACATTTTTATGCTATATTCTATGCTACATTCTTAAACGACAGACATGCATATCAGTGATTGTTTTGACAATATACTTCTGTGATTATTACTTCCTTTTTGTCGATGATAAAGGGGGAGAAATCTATGTTACTAACCTTGTTTTGCAGAAAAGATAGTGCATATATTCAGGTGGAGGAAATAATCTCTACACACATGAGTTTTGTAATCAATCAAAAAGGGGGAGAATGTTGATACGCTAAGATTTTGATCAATGACAATGTGCTTCAACAAAAAGGAAGAGATATGTGCAAAGCTAAGGAAAGAACGATGAAGACCAAGAATAAACATAAGTATGATTTTTATATAGGTCTTAGTTTAGATTTATTGTTAAAATATATCCTCAAGAGGCTTGCACAAACACTAGAACACACTAGAACACATTTTATGAATTTCATTTTTTAGTACACATTCACTGTGCACAGTTTAGTAGTTCAGTCGATTGAACAGGGATGACCAATCGACTGAACCTGTTACACATATACAACATGTACAGTTTCAGTCGATTGAAAAACCCTATTCAGTCGACTGAATTTGTTCCTGAAAATTTTACTTCATATTTTCAGTTGACTGAATTCTCTGTTCAGTCGACTGAATTTGAACCTGCGAATTTTCTATGAATGGACACCTTCTTCCTCCCAAGAGTTGCAACCATTCACCAATGGAAATGGAAGCATCTCTTGTCTGCACCATTAGCCAACAGATGCACCTCCTCTACAAGTATAAATACATAATTTTAACATCTTCAATTCACCGTATCCTCTTGCTTTAATCTTACTATCTTCTTGAACATATTATCTAGAAATTCTCAAAGCAATCACAAATCTATTGCTTGAATCACTGCTTTGTTTTTAACATTCTTTTGATTCTTAGCAATTCACATTTCCTAAATCTTCACAAACACATTGCGTACTCTCAAGGATAAGATTATAGGAATATTATACTACATTAGACTCATTAGTGTTGATAAGAACACAACAAGTCGAATATTGTTTTTTAGTAATTGAGTTGAATTCCTCTTCGGTAGTTGAGGCAAGAAACCCCGTTCGGTTGTTCGGGTAAGTTGTAAACCTATTCCTCTGGGTTAAGTGAGGGTGTTAGTTAGTGGAATTCTTAAGTGAAGCTTAGGGTCTGGACGTAGGACTAGAGATCCGAACCAGTATAAAATCCTGGTGTCTACCTTGCTTTTACTTACTTTATCTACCTAGACTATTCCGTTATTCCATATTATACGATCCTACCGCATAGCCTCTTTCAAAGAAACCCATTTCCGGATAGCCAATGCCCTTTGAAACAATACAGGCATCGAACGAAGTACACATTTTTGAAATACGATTACTTGTTCTGAAGAGACTCGATGACATTACACCTATACCAAGCCTCGATAATCATATGGCAACGAGACTTCTACCTTTGCATGAAATGAAAGATGTTGGCAAGCTCCTAAAATGTTGGAACTCGGTTGAAGTAGTTTATGTAATGCACATTAAAGAGCTTAGGAGAGCGTAACCACTCGAATGGATTTGAGCCGAAACCCGCCCAAGCTCTTAGAGAACCATTTGGAGAAACAAATTAAAGGGCAATACAACACAGCCAAGACATATATATTTGTTACAAGCTATGAATCACTATGGAGGGAGATGTGCTCCTTGAACTTGAGTAGGAAGCAGTACGTCACTCTTAGGAATTCCATGTTAGAGGTATATATTCTGAAGCATTTTCTCAAATAAGACATTCAATATCTGTTTAGGCAGGTCATCCAAAACCCTTAGACTGATATATTCATTCAAAGGGGCAAGCTAATTTTTAGTGGGCTTGCTCGTATGACTGCGCCTTATAACTCGGCCATGATAGAATGTCCGAGCCTGGCAGGCATAGAAGGTGAAGCCTAAGCTATGAAGGGCAACTTCAGGAGGAGTAAATGTATACTCGTCGGACTTAAAGAACGGTGATCGATGAGTCATTCTAAACTAGAAAACTTGACATTCAACATGGTCAGATATGTTTTATTTTGAGTGTTGAACCTGTGTATGCAACGTTTGAAAACCAAAAGATGTCGATACGTGCTGACCAATCAGATTTCGAAATTTTATCGGGGTGCATCCTGTGTTCCGTAAATGATGAATGGATCATCCTGTACAGAAAGCTCGCTCATCCTAGAAAAACGAGCCACAATACATGACAGAACTGTTCATTGGATCTCATCTATCACCGATGAATAATCGATAACAAAACCACTGTCTAGAGTAACACAAAAGTTTTTTCTTTACAAGAACACTAAAAGTGTAGCAATAGGAAAAGCATTAAGATGGAATCATCCAATATAACCATTCTTAAAGAGAACCGTCCTACCGAAATTCAAACAACGGTGAAAGATTAGCCATGCTTTGGCAGGAGCAAGTCGAATACGAAAACTCAAGCATCTTTTGCAATGGCTTAAGTACGAACTAGGCTAAACCTGATTCCAACTTAGGTCAAGCACAAGCTAAATCTGAACCATAGTTTCGACCAATTTCTCCCGAAGGCAACTGGTACCATCACTACCAGCGCCATCGCCGTGCCTAACAAGCACCAACCACCATCATACCGAAGTCATAGCTAACCATTGTGAATGGAGTTGATGGCAAGGAGATGAGATGGATTTGAGTCCGAAAGTTTTAGAGGTTGGTGGAAAACCGCAGCGATGGTTGATCTAAGTCAGTGGTGACTGGTTCGAGATGGCGCTAAGTGAAGATTGTCGATGGAAAAGATCAGCCATGAAAGGAATTGAACGAGTCGGGGTTTGGAAGGTTTCGGTGACAAGAAGAATTGCACGTATGAATGAAAACATAAAGAAGTAAAATTCCACTAAGTGTTGGCTTATATATAAGCTCTCGGTACCAAGAGGTAGCTCTTGGCACAAAGATGATTTTTTGGCTCAAAAGTTAGTTGAGAGCATGGCAAAAGAAAGAACATTTTCAACTAAAGCATGGAATAGTCTCCATAGCATATATCTTGTCCTTAGCATGGAGGATGGAATATGCAAAGCAGTTGAAGGAATGTCTACTGGATAAAGAAGTGCTTTAAAGAAACTCCCGAACGACTAATCGAAGTCACATGATAGCGAGTCAAAATATTTATTAATTAAGAGCATGCATTGTTTTTAATGAAAGCATACTCTAGGGGGCAAGCGTAAACTAGGTTTTTAACTAAGTAGATTTCAACTAGAAGTAAAAGGTCAAAACGAACATTAAACAACTCGAGAACTTGTAAACATGCTCAGAAGGGTTAGAAGATGGAGCTTGAAAAACTTCACTCAAATTAGAGCTAAGTGACGCTCTCGGTACCGAGAGGTGTTTTCCCCATCTTGAACCCCCCAAACTTCGTACACCTCAAGTGCAACCTCAAGTGACTAACTTCAATTGCTTATCTTGGAGAATAGATGAGCAATTCTAAGGATTGAGGAGGAAAAAAACAAAAAAAGCAGGATAAGTTAAGTGGTATCAAAGAAACCATCAGAAGCAATTCAAACTTCATTATAAAGAATTTAGAATAAGTAAGAGACATGACGACATCATAGAGGGAAAATTTAGGTTTTCACCAAAACAAACCTCCGACTACCGAGAGAAACCTCACAGTCCGTGAGGGCTATATTGGTAATCGGGCCTGCATGCACCCTTCTCCACTTACGGATTAGCATATGGACCTTGATAATTCAAGCCTATGGATCTGTAGAGAAGTGTCCTCTATAAATATCAACCATATAACAATTAAAGGGCGGATTCAAACTCTGGATCTTCATCATCTCCTATCACTATCTTCGCATTAATCACCTAGACCGGTACTTTTGGCAGTTCTAGGCTTAAGAACATATCAATCCCATATACTTGTGACTCAATAAACGGTTTAAGTTAAAAATCCTACTATTTAAAAAGTGAAATCTCCGTTGAAAAAAAGAAGGGAGGCTTTAAAGGGAAAATTGATATAAGGACTATTGATGCGATAAAAAACATGTGTCATACAATTAGAAAAGAAGGAAACAATGAGTTATTTGAAGAAAAAAATCTTTTTGAATTATATTACTAACTTTGACTTTTGAACTTAATGAATAAAGTTAAAAAATCTTAAATTATAGTTTTAATAGTTTTAACAACTACAATTAAGGTTGGTTAACATGGGAAGTCTGTAATGGTTCCTTTTGGAAACCAAGCAATTTTTGAAATTAATAAGAAGTTTCTAAGCTTTTATTTTCTTAAGATAAAAGTTTTGGGTTAAGTATTTATGACTGCAATTTTAATAATTTTATTAGGAATGGTGAAAATCAAAATAACTTTGATATGGCCCGTTGACTATAAGAAATATTGGTACAGACCTAGAGATATTTTTTTAGATATATATGAAAGCCATAAGAAGAACCCATAAAGGAATGGGGAAGGGTACAAAGAACACTTTGCGAGATCTAGAGTATAGTCGCATGAAAGATCAAAGATAAAGAAGTTCAGTACCGAAATTTGAGAATACCATTAGGAGTTGTTGATTAAAAGAAGATAGAAATATAATTGGAGAAGAGGCTAATGAGACGATGAACATACGAAGGGGACATTGGTTGACTCAAGATTGAAGAAGGAAAAATTAGTGGTAGGAAAGTTACTATGACAAAGCCAATTTTACGATGAGTTATCCTAAATGTGCATTGTTTATATTTTTACCTACTACGGTGCGAAAATACACAATCAATTCTATATTGGTTGTAAGAATTGAAGTAATGGATGGAGCTTATTTATTAAAAGCCAAAAAGGTAAGTTAAATGATGTTGGTTATTGTAGAATGACTTACAAAAAATCTACATATTATTTGAGTAAGAAGTGATTGAGCCACAACAACATTAATACTAGTTAAGGTTGATCGACAGCTTTCAGCAATTGTTTCTTTTAGATTTATTGGCTTGTAAGCACTAGTTATCTTTTTTAGGGTATCGAAAATGCATACAATATTGTTAACCCACTTTTTAACAAGGTAGTACATAGCTGTGTAGTTAATGCCCCGCTATTACCCCGCTACAACCCCGCTATATCTCATAGCGGATTTCTACCGCTATGATTTTTCCATATAGCCCCATAATATAGCCTTCCGCTTTAATCCTCGCTATTTCCGCTATATTCCGCTATTCCCGCTATATCTTTCTTAATAAAATGAATTGAAAAATTGCATTTATTCATTATAAAATTATGAAAGTAATTTATTTGATTTAATTTTTAATATATTTTCAGAAATGAAAATAATCTAATATTCGACCAAATTCAATTATGTTACATAACAGTTTTTCGTTTATTTAAAGTATATTCGCACATGTTTTTATTTAAAATTATTTATGTATTATTTACAATTTAATTGAATGATAATTTTTCATTCAATTCCCATTTATATATTTGTAAAAACATTAAGTATGAGTTTTATATGCTATTTTAGAGCCATCCGCTATATCCCGCTATATCCTCGTTGTATCCCCGCTATGACTTTTTGCACCTCCACCGCTTTGAATCTACCGAGCGCATTAACTGCACAGGTATATAGGCAGATTTAACCCAATGGATTTCATGATCTTCAAGGTGGGAAGCCCAGAGAAACGGTTACCAGGCTCGAAGATCGGCTATAAACATGACTATGGACGATGGTTTATAAGGTTCAGATCGAATCCCTAATTTTTATCCTAATCAAGGTGCAATTGGAATGAAGTGATAAAGAAGTCATTATGAGGCTATATTTCAAATTTCAAGTCGATTGGAGTTCATATGATCGAGTTACGGGCAAAAGAAGAGGGATTAGATCATATTCAGCTCAATGGTACAATTCAACAGTGATCGCTCCATAACAACCACACGGCAGATTAAAGTAAAACTTTGGAAACAAGAAGAAGGGGCTCTAGGGAGTCTACCCTAGGGATTTCGTAATATTTAGAAAGATTTGGAAGGATCAACACCTACCCGTCAATAGGGATCGACCCTCTTCCTTTCTAGAGATCGGGTAAACCAAAATTTATAGCATAATCGATCAATATCTCAACATCTACACATCTAATTGGCATGAAACTTGGAGGATAAGCTAAATATAATATAGAGAAGCTCCTTTAGGGATCGCATACCATTTGGAGCAAGTTGGAAGAATTGGTACCTATCCCTCCACAGGGATCGACTATAATCAGCCTTCATAACATATGCAACAAAAATTGATCAATAACTCGAGTTCAACTAATCCAATAGGAGTGGGATTTGGAGGCTAAGCATAATACAACATGGAGAAGCTCTTCTAGGGATCGCATGGCATTCAAAAAGATTGGAGGGATCGGTACCTATCCTTTTAGAGGGATCGACATAAATCATAATTCAAGCAACACTACTTTACAGAAAATGCGACATCTCACAAACCGTGCGTCGAAATTGCATGAAATTTAGGAAGCATGTAGACAACGTCATTGGGAACCCCTTATAATTACCTATTGTGGGCCCAATGGACTTGGAAATTTTTGGGTGGCCTAGTCTTACTCTCCTAAACATTCTGCCAAAATTTTAACCCGATCTGTGCGCATCATCCCTAATAAATACAGCAGGCATGGCATCAGAAAAGGGAACTTCTTTCTGCTTCTTTTTATCTTTAACCTAAGCTACACTCTATCAATTTTTTCTTGGATTTTGGATTATAATTGTAAACAAACTTTAGTATATAAAAAGGGTTATTTGAAAGTGAATGTAGGTTAGAGTTAGCCAAACCACTATAAATCTTGTCTCTTTTTATTTGCTTTCTGATTGATTTTATTTTGTTCTTCATTTACATTTCTTCATATTTCTATGATTGGATTGGATATTGGTACTTTTACACAATTGGGTTTTGGTGGTTGACTTTGACACCAACATTTTGGTGCTTTCACCGAGAAAGCTAAACCCTAGGGAATTGGAGTTCAGATTTGGAAACAATTGGAGAGCTTGGATTTTGAGAAATGATAAGACAGTCAACAAGGAGACAAGTAGAGAATAGGGGCCAAAATGAATGAAATCATGATGCTTCCTCAAAAGCTGGAACTAATCAAACATCTGTCTATATCAGCAGAGATGAAATGGGAACAATGATGGACGCTATGTAGGAATGAATGCTAAAAAGACAGAAAGAAATAATGTAGAATCTACTTTGTCAGATCGGACAGGCTGGAGCCATAGGAGCTGCTGTAATGCAAAAACAAGGAGTTGGAACGATAGGGAATGCTAGAGCTATGAATCAAGGAGTTGAGGCGGCAAGATTTGCTGGGAATATGAAATGGGAGCATGGAGACGGAGCAATTGGAAAAAGGAATATAATAAAGTAGTTAGGGCCAATCTCCGACCAACTTAGAGTGATCGACACCGATCCCCAAAGACATGGAGGCATGCCCCTAGGTCTGGTCGATCGTGATGTTGGAGGATCTGCGATCAATCCCACAGAGCTCGGTGCGAATTGAAATTTAGATGCTCGTCTAGAGGAATACGTTCCAGAATTCCCTCATAGATTCGGGAGGTAGCTTGGACATGATGATGGAAGACTACCACTGGAATGCAATGATAGGTTTTCAGAGATGATCAGGCGAGCTATGCATGGAGTTGTTAGTAAACAGGGATCTGAAGGAGGTAAATAGAAGTCTATTCGCTCTTATCATCAGGGATGCTAGGAATCCACCAGAATTCAAACTACAAAAATTGGAAGCTTGTGACCAAAAGTAGGATCCAACTATGCATATGCTGAAGTATACACTTAGCGGATGTAGCTACGCTATGGTTCAGACAGTTGAAGGGCGATTCTGTTAGAACATGGACAGAGTTGGTTGAAAGATTTATGAAGCAATTTTGGGTTCACATTACGAGACTCAAGAATGTGATGACATTGACATCAGTAAAGTAATGGTAGGAGAATGACTTGAGAATTTCTTAACCAGTTTCGATGCAGCCGTTGTTTCAGTGGATGGACTGGATCCATCGATGGTTTTGATGGCAGTAGTGTTAGGAGTTGTAGATAATTCAGATTTTAAGATTTCACTGATATAGGATCCATCGATGGATCTCAGGGAATTCTATCAAGAAGTAGAAATGTTTCTACGACAAGAAGATGCAGATGCTGATAAAGAGGCAAAGGAAATTAAGACGATACAGGGTAGAGTATCGCTCAACGAAAGCTCCGAAAAGGACAAGGATGAACAAAACCTTGATAATAGCTTTGAAGGATCGAATCATGAGAGGGGGGAACCCAAATTCTCTTCTTGCTTAGAATTGAATGAAACCATAGAATGGATATATCTGGACTCAAGGATGCCTTTAGTATCCAAGACCGGCAAGGAGGGAAGGCTACGAATGCGAACAGACATTAGGAAAGCACTGCCTATTCCATGAGCAGGATGGTCACAATACAAATGATTGCAGGCATATGAAGAATATCATTAAGGAACAAGTAAGGAATGGTCTTTTACAACAATATGTAAGGACTCGGACTATGGTAGTGGAACAGAAGAATCCACCGTCCACCTCAAATGAAAATGGAACTGGATTAAGACATCATCAACTTGTCATAAATTGATTGGGATGACATGGAATAAGTAACAAACTTCGTAGTAGGATGGCTAAGCCACTTACATATGTACAGGATTGAGGATGGTCCTCAGCTGATGATGCTTGGGTTTGTGAAATTTATTTTCTTCTTTCTTATTTGCATCGAACTCTCATTTATTGGTTTTACGAACTCTTATTTTATTTTTAGCAAATGTACTTAGGAATTTTTAAATTTGGATCAATGTAATAGATAACACAAATCATCAGGTATGGACTATGCCTGGCAATGGGTAGTTCACTTCACTCGAACGCGATGGAACGACCAACCCAGGTCATCGAGTATGAACTGTGCTCGGCAAGGATTCAGAGAGATCAAGTTCTTCAAGTATGGACTACGCCTGGCTAGGGGTAGGTCTCTTCATTCAAACGCGATGGATCGACCTACTTAGGTCGTCGAGCACGGATTATACTCTGCAAGGATCAGGAGAGATCAAGGTAATCATATATGGACTATACCTGGTAAGGGGTAGGCCGCTTCAGTGGAATGCAATGGATCGACCTACTCAGTTCATCGAGTATGGATTGTTCTCGGTAAGTATCCAGAGAGATCAAGGTCATCAGGTATGGACTATGCCTGGCAAGGGGTAGGTCTCTTCACTCGAACGCGATGGATCGACCAACTCCGGCCATCGATTATGGATTATGTTCGGCAATGACCTAGAGAGGTCACCGATTTGGTTATGGATTTAGCTATTGGATATGGATTCAAATGTGGACTCAGTTATTAGATATAGATGAACATGGATTCAACCTGGAAATGCACTGGATTTTGGATTAGATCTCGATGGATTATGGACTTTGGATTTTGGATTTATTCAAAACATACCTTCCTATCGCAAGGCACACTTTGAAGTGCAAAGTGTTAGCCCTCCTTTTAACAAGGCAGTACATAAGTGGATTTTAACCCAAAATATTTCATGATCATCAAGGCGGAAATCTTCGAGAAACGGTACCAGGCTCAAAGATCGGTTATAAACGAGGATATGGGCGATGGTTAAGCGGATTCGGATCGGAACCCTAACTTTTATCATAATTAATATGCAATTGGTATGAAGTGGTAAGGAAGGCTTCATAAGGCTACATTTCAAATTTCAAGTCGATCGGAGTTCGTATGATCGAGTTACGGACAAAAGAAAAGGGATCGGATCATATTCAGCTCAACAGCACAACTCAACAATGAACGCTCCATTACTCAATAACCATAAGGCAGATTGAAGCAAAACTTTGGAAATAGGAATAAGGGACTCTAGGGAGTCTACTCTAGGGATCACATGACATTTAGAGAGATTTGGAGGGATGAGCACGTAACCCTCAATAGGGATTGGCCCTCTTCCCTCTTATGGATTGGCCAAACCCAATTTTATAGAAAAGATCAATCAATATCCAAACATCTACACAGCCAATTGACATGACACTTAGAGGACAAGCTAATTACAACATGTAGAAGCTCCTTAGGGATCATATATTATTTGGAGCAAGTTGGAAGGATCAGTACCTCTCTCTATTTGGATCGACTATAATTAGCCTTCACAGTATATTGCAACAAAGATTAATCAATAACTCGAGTTTTATTAGTCCAATTGGTGTGAAACTTAGAGGCTAAGTATAATACAACATGGAGAAGCTCTTCCAGGGATCACGTGGCATTTGGAAGAGATTTGAGGGATTGGCAGAAATCAGAATTCAAGCAACACTACTTCATGGAAAATGCGATATCTCACAAACCGTATGTCGGAATTGCATGAAATTTGGGGAGCAGGTAGCTAACATCATAGGGCACACCTCATAGGGATCACAACCTACTTGTATACTAGGGATCGGTACTGATCCCTATGGTGGGTTTCAATGGTCTTGGAAATTCTGGGTGGACTTGTCTTGGTCTCTCGAACCTTTTATCAAAATTTCAACTCAATCCCTGCACGTATTTCCTTGTAAATATAGCAGGCATGGTGTCAGAAAAGTGGATTTCTTTCTACTTCTCTTTATCTTTAACTTAGTTTACACTCAGCCAATTTTTTTTTTGGATTTTGAATCGTAACTATAAACAAACTTCATTATAATAAAAAGGATTATTTGGAGTGAACGTAGGCTAGAGTTAGCATTACCACCATAAATCTTGTCTCTTTTTACTTTCTTTTCGATTGTTTTAATTTTGTTATGCATTTACTTCTCTTCATATTTATGTAGTTGGATTGGATATTGGTACTTTTACATATTAGGTTTTGGTGGCCAATATTGACACCAACATATATGATATGAGGCACGTTGATTTTTTAGATGAGCTTTGACCGCTATACATATTGAAAAATAGTGCAAATAAGGACATCGCATAAGACATTAAACTAGCGATGATTGTAAAGTAAGACTAGAAATTTATACAATACGTTAAGAAATTAAATTATAAATTAAAAATAAATAATGCTTAATACAAAAAAATTTAGCTTTTAGGAAAAAAAATAGATTTCAGCAACTAAAGGACACGGAAGGGTTGTTACTAAACCCACATTTCATACCCCTATGCCTTAAAAGCTAAAATTTATAAATATACTTATGTATTGTTTGTTATTCTAAAAAAAAGTAAAGTTTTTCAAAAAATTAATATTAACTCTTTAATATGCTATGGTTAATCATATGCGTTAACACATTGATTGAGTCTCGGTTATGTTATGATATGATTTATTTAATTTTAATGATGTAAAGACAAATGCTTTTGAAAATTATATTCCAAAAAATAAATAAAAAATTCAAATTTTAAACATTCAAAATATTTTAAAAATTTAATTGAAAAGGAAAAAAGGATTTTGAAAGGGAAAGAGATTTTGAACGGAAAATGTGAAAATTTTCAGTTTTCAAATGTCACATGCTGGGATGGTCAATGTGTTAGTGAGTACGAATTTTATTAGTCAATAAGAGTGACGATATACAAAACATAAATAAGAACTAGGAAAAAAGATGTTTTAGCTAAGGAATTTATATTTCCATACCTTGCAACAATAAACAAAATTGTTTTTGAAAAATAATTCAGTTTTAACTTTTAAAATAAACGTTTTTATGCAAATTGTGCTTGGTAATGCTGGAAAAGATTCGGGGAAAGAAGAGAAGGTTCAAAAGTACAACAGAATTGGTATACAAAAGAATGATCGAAATATAAAATTCTTCAAATTCGTTTTCTGGCATAAGTGTGTAGATTTAGAAAAACTGGATTTTCAAAATTTTGGATATTAAAAATTATATGTTTGGTATTGGAGGGTAGGGATTCGATGCAAAATTGGTTGAACAATACACATATATGTAAGATTATGCAAATTGTGTGAAAACAAAGATTTTTGTTTATGAAAACTTGCATGCATAAAGAACTGCCGGTATATATGGGTTGTTTGCATCATATTTTCAAAATTGTTTTATATAGTGCATTTATATAGGAAGCATGAATTTAGTATTATTCAGTATACGTATCATATTTTTTTGACACATTGTGCACTTGTACAAATTGGCCGCAAAACTGGTTGTACACTAACCGGTTGGATGGTTAGAAAGGTTGTGTGTTATGTTAAATGTTTCCATCCTTAAGGAATTTTAGGGATGAAATTCTTTTAAGGAAGGATAATGTAACACACCATAAAATAAATGTAATTAATTAAAAATAATTAATAAAAAATTATTAAAGCTTAAAAAATTGTATTTGAGAAAACATCAGAATTTGGCTATGAAACTAGCACCATTATGTTCGTGATGATTTTCTAAGCAACTTTTATACATAAAGCTTCACGATCAGAGTTCAAATGGAGAAGTTATCAATGTTTGAAGTTTTCAAATTAGAAATAATTCAAAAACAATTAAGGAAGTAAATAACAATAATTAACATTTATGTTAATAAATAATAATACACTTAACATTGATTAATGTTTAAGTTAATTAAGAACATTGCTCGACCTCCTTCATTGGGCCTATCCACCATTAGCGATCAATCGCCTCTGAAGGACCGGCTGTTTTGTCAAAATGTGGCGGATAGTGTTGAACCTTGGACTAAATGGTTCGAATTTAATCTATTTTAATCTAATGGACAGAATCAACTCCGTTGCCTACAAACACAAGCTTTTATAATGCCTATAGATATAGGCCTAGTCTCTTACTTATCTTCTCATATTTTCTGAAATAACCAGTGGAGCACTTCCATTTTTTCCACTCCACTACTTCTATAAATTATAAAAATATTATATATATATATATATATATATATATATTTGAGAAGGAAGGGAAACAGATGAGAAGAGGTGAAGGAGTGAATCAATTCTACGAAAAAGGTAAAATCTAAAGTTATGAATTTAAACTCCACTTAACTTAAATCTCCACTTAGATATGTAATTCTAATGGTTTATATATGTACATATTTTTTGTTGAAAAGCAAAAGGATTCAAGTAAGATCTAGATGTTTGAAAGCCATAAGGTGAGTAGGAAATTATTAAATTTACACAATACTACATTTAAATCGATGAAATTCAATTTAGGCTTATGTGAAAACCATTGAATTGTACAGTTTTGTTGCTAGTTTTTGCCGGTCTACTTTACTGCGTTACCTATGTTATCAAGCTTTCTGTTTTCCGTGTTATGGTGCCCCCAGTAGGCCGCTACTGTGTTTTATTCTTCACATTCAATGTAAAACCTCTGTGATTACTTTTGTAGCAAGTTGCATCTTATTTTTTACGATGTTAACATGTTTATCTGACTTGGTTCGTAGGCTATGGTGAATTGGGTTTTTCTATTGTTGGCCAAACTTTTGGTTTTGGCTATTTTCTAAGAGGCATTAGTCTTCTCTATAATTAGCTTGCACTCGTTAGGGAATCGCTTTTGGTGAATGGTTTGAAGCTCATCCTACTAGTTGATTCTGAATCATGGAATATGTTCTTCTTGTCGAATTGAAACTTTGTCTTATGTTGTAATATTTAACTTCTCTTGTGTCAAAAGTTTTGTCATTATGGTTGTAAGATTGTCACTAGCTATTGTGTCATTGCGGTTGTAAGATTGTCACTAGTTGTTGTGTCATTGTGGTTCTAAGGGTCTTTCGTTAGAGTTTTTTTTTCATTTTTCAACGTATTTATCAAATTAGTATAGGTGGGTAACCTCTCTCCAGTTTTAACTTTGTTTTTATGAAAACTGGATGGGCCACTATAAAAAGCTTGCCTTGTACTAAAATATCATTGACCTGTAGGCCAAAGAAAATAAATATAATTTAGAATCATTACCTATCTATTCAATAAATTAAATAACTTTAATCAAATGGTATATACACTACAGATCTGGAATTTGGGGAGAATAATCCCTAAAAATTATGAAATATAATATTGAAAGAATTAGGTAGTAAATTCCAAATTATTTTCATTTAGGGTGGAAAATGTAAAACATGATAATCATCAATTGGAGATGCTTTAATTTGATTGGAATTTAAATTTCTATGTTTTAATTTAATGGAATTGTAGAATGTACAATATAATTATATTGATTGCCATGTGAATTTCAATAAACTATCCATCTTCACAGTTATATACGAAAAGTGGATCATTTGAAATAACAAGGAATGTTCATATATCCAAAGGAAAGAGATATGCAAAGTAGGGATGTTTATTTGTAGTTTCCACCGTCTATTTCAATAAAAATAAAAAGAGATAATCCCTATACTTGCAAAGCAGCACAATCCCATTTTTGGTAGTTTATGGAAGTTGGAATGGTAAAATTTTCTTCTTAGGAATGATACAATTCCAATGTATTAATATCTAGAAATGAAAATTTTAAGGAAATTTAAACATAAATGTATTTCTAAAATTCCCTAAATATAGAAATTAAAAAGCTATAATAAAAATATAAATAATCCCATCTACCGATTCAATATATAAAGTGTAAATTCAAGAAATAAATAAATAAACGTCTGTTACAACGTTAATACATATGGTAACATGCAATCAATTGTACCGTGTCATATTAATTACAAATAAAACACTAAATACGAATAGGGTAATAAATTAGGGATAAAAGGGAAGTTATTGTAATCGGGTTAATTTGAATGTATAAGACCATTTATAAAGGGCATTTATTGAAGGTAAAAGAAGTAGCAAATGACATTCAATTACATTAATGAAATAAAAAGCTAAGGATGGTAAAGATATATAATAAAACAGAAGTCCAAAGAAAGTAACTAAATGGATATAAATAAACAAATCTAAGAGCATAATAATTTCCACAGTGAAATTACATGGCTTCAATAATACGTATGCAATAATTTTGAATTGGTGGGCCTTGCTTAATATTTTGATGACTTATAACTGACTTAGTTTAGTATGGGTTGGCTTTCCAGGTCAGTAGATTTACAAAACGAAAGCCTACCTTGGGGCTAACAACAAAAGTGCATATGTACTACCAATGTGGGACATCTTCGACTATAGGACCTGTGGGGATATACGTTCGCGTATAGGTTTTGGGAAATATATCAAAAGGCCAGCTTCAGGAACTAAGGCACTAAATGGCTATGTTAGGGTTTTCCTCCTCCCTATATGAGAAGTATTAAATGGCCGGGGTTATGTTATAGGTGCATACTAGATGGTATGGATTGTCACTTATATCCATTAAAGGCAATCTCTTAAGAGGGGTCCTGTGAGGACCCGTTTCTTTGACTCTCGAAAACCGACACTAATACATCCTTGGTATTTATGTGCCATAAATCGAAGTGCCGAGAAGCGGATTCTCAAAAGTAAGAAAGAAAAATAAAGATAGGATAGAAGCTAACATGTGTTGTTTCAATATTAAATTTACAGCGGATATTTGGAATACATTTATCAGAGTTAAATGTGGACGGTTATAAATTCATGTCCTTACAAATGCGGAATACTAACATATAAGAGCATGGTGAAAATAGACAAAAATCTATTGAAAATCTTCTGACTCCATGCTTCAAGCTCCATCCAGACTTCTTCTATACTAAACATGACTACTGGGCTGCCCAGAGAAAGTGTAGGGCACCCAAAGTTTAACGAAAAGGAAAATAATTTCTGGTTATTCATGGGACTGGTGTAAGAACTCGAAATATGCGTTTTGAAAACAAAAAGGTATCTCATATGACATTGCCGCACATAAACACGAAATGGGTTTTTACCTTATGATAACCAAATTATTTGCTCATAAAATCACTTAATATTATTATTGATGACATATTTAAAAACATTTGCAAGTAAACTTATTAATCTTAGCCGAAATTGTTACCATTACTAAATTTCAGCATACTAGGATTTAGAAACAAATGGCAGGCTCTTATTGGAGAATGCATTTCCATACAAATGACCAAGTAAAGGGACCACGATAGTACATCTCTACGGGAATGTACCGAGGCCGAACTGATGGTCCTCTACTAACAGAAGGCCGACCAACCTCTTCCTAGGTAATATCGAATATGTCATCACCCTGGTCGTTACCGATCTATCAAAGGGCCCTCATAGCATACATCCACAATAACTTAAGTCCCGAACGTCATAATGGGAATAAATATATATATAAGGGAATGATCATCCCTATTGGTTGCGACCCGCATAGCCTTGTCGCACCTACCATGTTTTAGTAATTTCTAGGTCCGAGGCTCGAGGTAATGATTACCTTTCACATTTCATGTCGTCTTGCTTTGAATGCCACTTTTCCATTCCATGGTCAAGCAATTGATTTCTACAAATGTATATGCTCTATCGATTCGAAACCGATCGATTCGAACCGATCGATATCACGTTATTGATCGATTCGAACTTGATCGATTCGAAGCATGTGTAAACCAACAGATTCGAACAAGACAAGTAGTGATGGATACGAATTCCATGGATTCGAAGTGAGAATCTCCCCAACTTTTTGATGGGTTCGAACAGCATACTTTGGCTAACTTGCATCGATCATATCTCGTTCATACGACCTCCGATTAACCTGAAATTTGGAACACTGGCTTTCATGGCTTTGCTTGTCATGTCCTATCAATTGTATCCTGATCCGAGCTCGGACAAATTTCATTGATATCCATAGTGAAGTTGTGCATAACCAATCTTTAAGACGAACCGTCTTTCGTTTTTGACCAATCTTTTGGTATCGCGGCTTTGCCAAAAAGCGGATAACAATAGAGACGCATTAATTAAGTAAGAATGAATGAAGATATATATATATATGTATATATACATATAAACATATACATACATACATACATACATACATACATATATGTATTTTGACGCACGTAGGCTCAAGTATACGTTTATGACGTGTGTGAATTATAAGTATGTAAATAACTTAAATGGATAAGAATGACATAGTTACTAGAATGGGTTGGAATGCGAGGTCAGCAGTGTTACATAATAAAAGTCTCCCTTCCACAAGGAACCACCGACAGTAATGCATACATTATACTGATGTGGTACATATCCAGTTGTAGGACTTGTGGACTATACACACTTGCGTATAAGTAAAAGAATACCTTCAATAGAATTTGCTTTAATAGATTAAGGGAAGGGTAGCGCCTTAATTGCAATAGGCAATCTGAATAGGATGATGAGCAAAGAATGATGCTATATCGGTATGTTGGTACCAAATTAAGGAGTAGGGAGTGTACATATGTCAAAAACCTCATTGGTCCTGAATGGTCAACTGTAAAGACAGGGATTGCACCTAACGGGCTACACTTCCTACAGTGTACGGTTCACGTTTGGTCACACAATGCTACAATTGTTTGCTAGTTTGTTTCCAAGAAGGCAATGCTAGCTAACCATTTTAGAGAGGTCTTTCAAAAATATATAGGGTAGTCCATGGAGCTAAGTCCATAGCCCATAGTACTGAATCCACTACTATATATAGTTCGTAGAGCTAACTTTACTTATTAGGAAGCAAACAAGTCAAAAATCCCCAAAAGCGAGATAGAGCATATCTAATTTATTGAAAAGCCATTATTAGGCACTGCGAAAGTTCCTCAATATGCACTATAATAAGAATGTAATATGACAAGGGTGATGGATCCTAACGATGTACTGAGTTATGGATATTAGCGGAGATAGTATCCCCATCCAATGGAGGACTATGGTACTTATATATTAGAGTGTGTGTCTGTGTGTCTTTGTGTGTATGTAGTTATAGCCTACTGTGGGTAGATATGGCGTATCGTACGCGTATGTGATGCTGAGAGGACTAATTAAAAATATAAAAGGCATAACATGTGGTAGAAGGAAATTGGCGTAAACTAATATTGTGTATAAGGTGTATGATTTACTAGCCAATAGAACATTGTTTTGACCCCCTCCTCATTACAACCCATAGGATACCTAGATGGAAAGGTATTGGTACAAGGCGGGAATAGTGAAAGGAAGATTCCTTATGCATGCTTGACATTGACTAGGACACTAGACATTGGAAGTATCAATCGTGGTAGTAACTTTGTGACTTATAATATTCTATTTTTCCGCTGTGAGTTATATCGTTTGTGCTTTCTAATGAATCTCAATATTGATATTTTAGATGATATTCTCAACATGTTCATTCCAATTGGTTTTTGTTAAATTTTACCTTGATTATAATGGAGTATATTTAAAGATGAAGAAGTTTCTTGTCTTTCACTCTCTTGTTGTTAATTTTTATTAGTCCTTAATTAATGGAAACTTTTACATTATGTTTTGCTAATTTTATTTTTATAGTATTTAAATACTTTTATAAATATATACATTTAATATGCACCGCCTTTAATTTTAAAAACTAAACTTTTAGTAGAAACATTTTATTTATAGATCATGCAGCATATGTAAAATTTCGGTAGTAATGGCTTATTCAATGAAGGAAAGATCATCATTTGTTCTCTGTTCTTGTTGCAAATTGGTCAAGCCTGACCAATAATATAGTATAAACATTGTTTCAAATCGACCAAGATCTTAATGAGAAGTTCAAATGAAACGAAACACAAAATTTCATCGAAAATATAATTTTCCATATATCGTCAAGATCTTGGTATCGCAGCAAAGATCAAATTCTAATATCTCATTGATATTAAGATTTTTTTTCTATGATAACATGAATTTTATTAAAATTAAAAAAAGTGTGATAAATAGCATAAGAATACTTAAATATGCATGTCACTAATCGAGATGGGGTCTTTGACATCAATAAAAGCAAGAGGACAAGCCAAAACACCTTCAGATGCATATAACTCAAGATATAATTAGTTGCACTAAAACTAATAATTTCATAATTTATAAAATTTGTCTAGCTGAACTTGGTAAAGGAGGATCACAAATGTACCTTTAGAGGAATTGGTTTTTGTTTCGATGGGATATGAAAATTGATTTTTTAAGGCCAAAATTTCATGCTTAATAAATACCTTATTTCCTCTATTTCTTCCTTTTTTTCATTTAAATATATAATTGTATAATGCGATGAATTTTTTTTATGAGAATGAGAAGAAAACGAGAATTCAAATATGATATTGATTAAGAGAAATTAGTGAGTAAACACCTCACTCAATCCCTCTTAGCCATGATTGGATGTTATTCTCCTTTCATACTTTAGAACGAAAAATAATGTTGATATTTGATTGATTTTAATATTAGAAGATGACAATATGCGATTAGGAGATAACTAGATTCGATTAGAAAGTGGTTTAACTACGATTTAATTTGATTTCTTAAAGGATTATGGGCACTTTACTATTGGACTTAGTAAGAGAGAGGTTGAATTTATGAAATTTCTCAGTTTTGTGTTTAATTTAATATTAGATAATAAGATGATTTAAATCAGTTACATGTGGAATTGGACAATTAGGAGTTGAACTAATCAAAAGCAAACTTAGTGAAAATTATTATTTTTAAGGTAGCATGTACACATTATTGTATGTGCAATAAATTTTATGACCTGAGATGCACAACCGAGATAGAGGCCGGAGATGTACTCATCTTAGGTGAGATCTCCCCCTACACAAGATTGCATCTTTAGAATTCTCAAGACTAAACATAACTAATGTATAAGATTTAAAACCTTGACTAGAAGCTAGGATTATAAATGGTGATCTATAATTAGTGTTGCATATAGTGTTTAAGTAGTTATAAGCAACAACTAATTTATTTAGATGAGAAAATTGGCTTAATCATTGTCAAGGACCACTAGCTTAAATGGTAAGATCTCTAGATTATGGTTTTAAAAGTCTTGGGTTCAATCATTCAAAATACCAAAATGAGTGCTTTGCTCAAAATAAGTATCATCCATATTATCAAAAATAAATTTTCTTAATCTGGGTTGAATGTCTCATGTTTATCAAAAAACTTTATGTATTAACATGACCCAGAATTCCATACCTGAGTGTTTATATGTTATAACCACATAATTTCAAAGTCAAAATTCCAAGAACAATTAAACCCACAAAATACACAAAGGGAAGTGAACATTAAGATATACATGCATCTTTAGCTTACCATTTATTTAGGCTTTCTAATGTCTTCCATGTCATATTTAGAAGGTGTGACGACCTTGAATTTTGAACATTTGAAATTGAAATATTTAATTTATTTGAAGTTATTTTAACTTAAATTTCAAATATAACTATGAATTTGGTGATTTAATTATTAAATTTAATTATTGAAATTTGTGTAAAATTTTGAATCTTCAGTTTTAAGCCAGTTAAAAAATTATTTCAAAGGCTTAAAAAATCTGTATTGAGAATACTGAAGATAATAGAAGCTTCAAAAATGGATTTGAAAGTGCTTTGTTCAGTTTTGAATTTATATTGTTTAAATTGATAATTAAAATTAGTCTTCCGAGGCACAGTCTCGGAATTCAATAAAACCTGTTCTATTGGATCCGTAATATTGTATTATTATCGGATTTCAATTTCCGTAGCATTCAGAGTTGTCGTGTGATCGTACGATAAGCAAACGTGCTGAAATTTAAATTGAAAATTTAATTTTTTAACTATTCAAAAGGCTATCTTCCCCATATGATCAAATTTGGATTCGAAACCTTTTCCATTGTGTTCAGAATAGGCGTATAATATTATAAACGTCTGGCGGCATGCCTCGATTGGAGATCGAAATTGAGAGTTGCAAAATTCATACGATTTACATTTAAATTTTGAAAATATAATATTATTGCAATTTGAAAATGTGGCGAACTTTTCAACACGTAGAGAAATTCTCAGCACGTGTCGTTCCAGTTGAACACGCGTCTTCATATTCATCTCGTATCAAATAAATTGAAAAAAAACTTCTTCGTTCAAGAAAAAAAAAACTTAAACAAAAATCTAAATAAATGATGGCCGTTCTTTTTTTAGCCAAATCGAGATTTCCCCTCTCTTTCCCCCTCTCTAATTCGAATTGAAATCAAGTTAAGAAAAAAAAGAATGGTGGCTCTCGAATAAAAATCTGAGGTGCATGCGTGCACGCGTAAGGGGAGGAATCTCGGCGGCCTCGATTTCAATGATGGCAGTGAGGCAAGGGGCTATGCAAGATGGTGGGTCGCGTGCGCACACGTGGCCAAGCAAGAAATGTCGGTCGATTTGGGGGAGCGGGCGATAGCATAAATGAGACGAGGAGTCACGATGGCCAGGGTTCGCGATTTTGGGGACGCGATGTCATGAAGCTAGGACGTGCAAAACCGAGGAATGGGAGGGGATAGTTCGAACTCACGAGCGACACTAGTGGTTGCGATGGTAGGAGCCGATGCGCCTCGACGAAGTGGGTATGGTCGAAGCGATTTTGGGGTAGTAAGGTATACATTCTACTTTAATTTAAATATTATAAATGTGTATAGTCAAAGAGAAAATGCATGTACAGCGAAACAGAAGAGAAACAGATTTCCTAAGTAAATATATATATATATATATATCCATATTTTTAATCAAAGAAATTTTCAGATAGGATTTTAATTTACAGTAGATAAAAACGATTTTCGTTTAATGTGATGCATGTGCATATAGTAGAAAAGGATATAGAAATATACATGCAAGTAGATTTGACAATTACCGAAGTTGAAAATTTAAAGATGGGATTTTTAAAAATGTCTTGACTTAGAAATTTACTTTCAAAAGTTAATTTCAACTCGAAAAGATTAGTTAAGTAAATTATTATATGAAGTAAATTATTAGTAAAATCATCCAATAGTTATACAAGGTCTATAAATCGAGAAAACAAACTGGAATGGGAATGGGATTGCAAATGAAAGCAAGGTGAGAACTTTTCACTCAAAAATTGATGCTTTGTTAATTTTAAATAATATATTTAAAATTATTGATTGAGTGCTTGGTTTATTATTATTGTCAATTGGATTGAAATAGACCTATGCACCGCATAATAGCGGATAATATTATATTTAAACCCATACACCACGATATTCCACCTCGAAGTGGAATTGGTATTATTTATGTATTTGGAGTGATTGATTTCCAGCATTATATAGCGGATGATACCCTATCCATCGCGTAATAGCAGATGATATTATTTAATCCCATATACCGCGATATTCCACCTCGAAGTGGAATGGGTATTTAATTGTTGTGCTAACGTCTGTGCATGTAAGAAAACAGGTTGGAGAGATCCAACTGGATTCCTCAAACATTTGATTTTGTTTCATATGTTGCGTGTTTATTTATATATAATCTGTGTGTTATTATATCGCGATTTAAATCGTTGAAGGCTAGAATTTAGCCGAATATAATTTTGGCATTGTAGGATACCTGAAAAAGATGAAATTGGATTTTTAAAATTTAAGTAGAAAGTTTATAGTAAAAAATTATTTTTGAATTGTATAAATTTAAAAGAAGAAATTTGTAAAAGGATAAAGTTTTATTTTTAAAATCACATTGAATAAATTCTGAAATATTGGAAAAGATTTTAATAAATGGGTTTTGAGAAATATTGCTTAATAGTTGAAGGATTTATTTAAAATTTGGATTTTTAAATAGTTTGGAAGAGATAAAGGAATTTATTTTTAAAAAGGAAATAAATTTAGAAATTAAAATCAGGATTTAATTTGGTTTTTGAAATGATTTTGGAAATCAAATTTGATTCAGTGTTTGAAATAAATTTAAAAATCAATTTGAAAATTGATTTGGTATTTGAAAATAAATCCTTGGGAAATCTATTTGAAATTGATTTGGGGTTTTGAAAATAAATTAGGAAATCAATTTGGAAATTTGATTTGCCGTTTGAAAGTGAATATTAGGGAATCGATTTGAAAATCATATATCAATGGATATTTGGAAATTTGAATTCACAATGGAATTAATAAAGGAAAGGGAAATTTGTTTTAAAAAAAAATATATATGTATAAATATTGTTTTATTTTTAAACGTGAGGAATTTACGAATTTGGAATGTAAGTTGAAATAAATCGAGAAGGATTTATCAATTGGTTTAAATGGACCATTTTCAAATGGAAAGTGTATTTCCTCTGAAAAGCCAAGTATGTTTTGAAAGTAGCTTTTAAATATAAATTTTAAAGTTCTAAATGGTTTGTAAAAGAATATTTGTGAAGAAAGTACTTTCGTAAATTGTTTCTAAATCTTTAAAGTAAATATTTATTTAAGTTAATTTTAGAAGTGATTGTTTTAAAGATTTAATTAATATTTAATTTAGAAGGTGGTTATTTAAATAGATACACTCTACCTAATAACTTATTTTAAAATTAGTCTGAACTTGAAGTTTTATATGAGATATAAATATAATATTTTCATAACCAGTAATTAAATTAAGTGTTCAAAAATAGTTTTATTTTACATGTTTTCCATGTATATTTGGATAAGCGATTTAAATTATTTTAAAAGTATCTGGACTTGGCAGATTTTCAGTGGAAATAAATAATATCGGGAATTTTATTCCGCGAGTGAAAAGTGAATTGAAATTTGTTTTCAAAGTGATGAAGTGTTACAAAAATATCTTGTGAAGATATTTTTAAAATGAATAATTGGGGAAAAAATGTTTAAAATCTGGTGATTGTTGTGAATATTGATTGATAGTTAAATAACCGACTATCAATATTGGCCTTTGAATGGTATTTGAAATTCGATGCGACCGAGGGATAGATTCCAGATGGATATTTGAAAACCATATCGAATCTTTGTGATTGATCTTTTGTTTAAAAGTTCAAAGTGGAAAATTGTTGTGATTTGTTTGAAATCTGAATGTAACACTTATTTTTAAAAATAAATGCTTGTTATTCGGATAAGCCGGGAGAGGACTTTGTTTCATAAAACCCATTCCGAATAATGATACAACGATATGGGATTGCATTTGAAGATGGTGTTAAAGACCGGGTATTTTCAAAAACGAAAGGATTACCTGTCGAATGTCTCTGCACCGAGTTTCTCCGGTATAGAGATTTGATCACCCTTTGTGATGGGGAGTCCGGACGTGATTAGTGAATATCCGGATTGCAAGGGCTTCTTTGAAGTGCCTTCGGTTCCGTTTGAACCCGGAACGGACTTGTATGGATGTGTTTCTGACGGTACACTTTGAGATGTAAAGCTGGTTTCTATCAAATACATTTCTGTTGGTGGCGGAGAATTTATTCTTTTAGCTTAACACCCTTCTCTGAGACGTAAGAGCTCAGAGGTTATGTAGTTGATGGTTACTAGTGATACATTCCCAATTTGGTAATGTGGCATACGAAGTGCTGCTGATCATTTATTGATCGAAGCATGGCTTCTATGAAAAGCATAGCTTTGTGGGCGAGACTTTGTCAAGCCTCACAACCCGGAAATGGTCTAAACAGGAATGTTGCGGCAAGGTTTTAGGGTTCGTGCCCCTAGGGTATGTCCATTTCCTTCTGGATAAATGGTATGCAGCCCAGATATTTACTTATGTTGAATTTGAAAGTGGTATTATGGTATGGAGCCCGAATACTTTACTTATGTGGTTGTTGGTTGTTGGTTGTCGGGATCTCGGGATAAAGGTCGATAACGATTGGGGATGGCTTACTTGAGGTATTACCTAGTAACAGAGGTAACCTGGCCTTGTGTTGGTAGGAAATCAGTTTGGTTCTTTGGGGCGTCCCTCCAGAGGCGTTTCATTTTTAAGGAAGTTCCTTAGCCTGACCATTTGTTAGAAATCCAAAGAAACAATACGCGCTCTATATGGTTTTAGTTGTTTAACCTGCCATGGAATGTGGCGTTAACCTGCTATTGAACATGGTAGCTATAGTAGGCATAAGTGCGAAATGTCTATGCTGGCTAAGATTAATATTATACTTTCGAAATGTTTTCCACACTATGCACTAATGATAATATTAGAAAGATTTTGTGTATCAAGCATGTTTGACTATCATAGGAAGAAATCTCCTCCAATTGTGAGTTTGCATTGTGTGTACGGTGGGAGGCCTTATGGTAGATTCATTTTTCAAAACGCAAAGTGGATTTCTTTTTATTTCCTTTGTGAAAATAACTGTTTTTAAGTTCTCACACCAGTCCTATGACTGATATGGGTTTATTCTTCCCTTTCTAAACTCTGGGTGCCCATAATTTTGCACACGGGCAGCCTAGAGTCAGGTTACCAGGTAATTCTGGAATTCAGGAGGTGCTGTGGAGCTCAAGAGACATGCTGGATGGCGAGACGTATCACTCATATATAATAATACCTTTTCGATGTGTGTTCAATCATAGGGGTAGGATATTATAACTGCCAGTGTTGTGTGTTGTTTTAAGTTGTTGTACTCTGATGATGTATTGTAATAACAGATATGGTTCTTTGTTTTAAAGATTATTCATTTGTCTATTATATTTTGTTTCGCTGCGAAATGTGAGATTCTGTTGTTGTTCTGTTTTCTTCTTCTATCTTCTTCTTCTTTAACCCTAATGGTTCGGTTTTTTGGCATTCAATGGTTCGGCAGTTGATATAGTGAACGAATTAATGTTCACTTTCGAAAGTCGAAAAATCGGGTCGTTACAATGTGGTATCAGGCAATTGTTTAAGCGACAACCTTGGCTCTAGTGGGTGTTACTCATTAGAGATAGAGTCAGTAGTACTCTAGAATAAGTTGAGTTTAATAACAGATATGAGCGCGTATTTATTAGTGAATATAAAATTGTTTTATAATGTGTTGACTTATTGGTTGATTGTTTATAGGTTCTGGTCGATGTAGTCTAGCTAACTGTGTCGATAGGAGTTTCTAAACTCTTAAACAAGATAAACCGACAAAGTATTGTTTTAAAATAGGATAAATGGAATAATTTTACCCAAATTATTTTTGTATAGAAAAAAAATTATTTTCCGTAGATTATATGGTTGCTTGGATGCAAGGAGATGTTAGTATTACATTATTATCATTATCAAATAAGAAATTGAAAATAATAACTAAAGGTTAAGAAATAAAGTTATATACAAATGGAATTTATAAATATAAATTGTAAATGTGATTTATAATCTGAAATACAATTCCAGAGGAATATTTGAAAGAATTTGAAAGGAATTGAAAATTGAAATTTTAGTGAAAATTTTAAATCCCTTTTTAGTTTATAAATGATTTTAAAAAATTTGGAATTTTTTTTTTAAGAAGTAAAACTCTAAACTCTTTTCGTTCGTTAGAAAATAATTTCGATGATAATCGCGACATCATCGGTGTTTATTTTCGAGTTTCCAAGAGAGGAATTGCTCCAAATTGTTTAAAAATTGAAGTTGTTTGAAAAATCTGGGTTGGTTTTGGAAACTCGAAGGATAATTTGAATTGATTTCAAAATCGATTTTTGAAATGTTGGAAAAACTCTGGAATCTGATAAAAATAGTTATGGAATAAAATTTATTTAAGGTGGAAAATAAATTTGTGATTGAATAAATGAATATACAATTGTAAGTAAATGAAAGTGAAACTGAATGTTGAAATTCATTTCGAATTTATAAGTAAATAGAACTGGAACTGGAATTGAATTTGATTTGTTATAAACAACACTACGCCATAGATTGCATACTGCAACACCAAGAAGTGATGTAGGAAGTGCCAAAAAAGTTGTTGTAGTCTAAAAAAGGGCAAAGGCAACACTTTGTCGGTGATGCATTTTGCCACGTTGCCGTAGAGTCAAAGGCCACATCTTTGCGGCCCTAGGGCAACATCAGTTCTGTTGTTGCCACAGGTACCAAATTTATGAAAAAGTGGGCCCCACAACTATTTGAATATGCGAGTATATGATTAATGTACTATTTTATTTTCACATAATTAAATAAATATTTGCTGAATAAAATAAATAACACAGAGTTTAAATTCAAACAGATATTTCATTCAAACAAATATTTATTACAATTTTGAATAGTACAAATTCGAGCTCTCACTATACATACACAATTTTGATTACAATACAAATTCAATTACATCACAATCTTTCATTTACAAATGTCCTCACTACATATCGCTCGTTCACTCATAATTGATCTTCAACTTCATTCCAGATTGAATCCAACATCTGAGCAATCTGCAAAAATACACACTGACGCAATAAAATTGAAAAGAAAATATTTTTGCAGTGTAAAATAAAATATGATTTTGAAAATATTGTTTGCCTCAATTATTTGGGTTGTTCGTCATCATTTAATTTTGAATTCATCAAACACGAACAGCTTGTGACATACGCAGTGCATCACTGTATATGCCACAAGGCCGTGCACACCGATATACACTTGATAAAGTTACAGGGACAGGTGAGCACAAGGTCAAACCCAAATCAAAAGCCGGGTTCAACTCAAGTTAAGTCACGATATCAGCACAAGGTCAAAGCCGAGCTACAAGCTGGATTCAACTCAGCTGCACTACAAATCATCACAAAACTGTCGAGCACAAGAATTCAAATACAACCAATAAATGAAGACATATATAAGTGCATCGAACCACACAACAGTTCGAATGAGCAACTGCACTAGAACACACTTAAGTACACTTGAAAACAACTCAAACCCAAGAAAGAAGTTCATCAAGCATCAACTCAAGTGAAACTGCACATGACTTAAATGCACCAGACTAAGCTAATGATCAAACAATATGTACCAGCTCAATATGCTATGTACAAGTAACCAAAGTCAAGTGTATCAAGATAGTTCACCAGGACTCAAAATGAAACTCAAAGCTAACATAAACATATACACACACACGCACATACATATGCATGTGTACACATGATGAAGGGATAAGCGCGTGCACCAGTGAAACAAAGACCAGACTCCATGCAGACCTGATTGCAAGTGCAAAGCAACATTGAAGCAACTCGAGCTCCAGATAGTACACAAGTGAATGAATGACAACATGTACATAGTGTCAACTAGTGACAGTGATCAAGTGCAAGTGAAACATAAGAGTACAAGTCCAAATACAACAACACACAATAAATCAGTTTAAGGTTCAGACAAGTTCAACTATGATGCATCATATACATGTGTAGTGAAAACAACTACAAGTATCAAGTCGAGCCAATGGCAGAGCTACCGAACATACAAATAGTTTGATATGTCAAGGCTGAAATTGAACAAAGACAGAGAGGAATAATTCAAGTTCAAATGCACAAGTACAGGAAGAAACAAAACCAAGCAGGAAGGTTCAAAAATGACCGAAGTCAATTTGCAGCATCATGTCAGAGCTGTGATGACCAAGGCAACAAGTTCAGAGTCAAGCCCGAAATTCACGATGTCAATTTACAGTTATAAAAATCAAAACAGTAGCAAGTTCAAACCAAAGTCAGAGCCAAGATGACCAAGGAGCAAGCCGTATAAATTAAGTAATCAAATATACGAAATTGAAAAGGTCAGAAATCATCATCAATGTCCAAGCAAAATCGTACAGCCGAGAAAAAATCAATTTACGAATTCGTATAAAATAGACGAACGAAAATCAAGGGGTTCGAAATATGAACAAGTAACATCATCAGCAGTTGATCATCGAGTTCAAGAAAGCTAAAAAAGTAAAGAAAAAGTAACAAATCACATACCAGATTGTTGAATCGAACTCGATCATCGAAGCAGCCAAAACCGAGCAACGAAGAAACGATCGATCAACAAAGCTACACGCAAATATCCACTTGATTGACCAACAAAGTCGACAGCTTCGAAAATAATCATAAAGCCCTAAATCGGAACGAACGAGAACAAGCAACAGGAAGCCGCCATTTTTCACAAGAAAGAGATACCGGGCCGAAGAAATAAAAGTGTATGAGTGAAACCCTAGTTAACTTTTGCCGCTTTGTTTTTGGTTGCCGCGTTAAAAATTATTTCAGCCCGCTTTTTTTTAGCCCGCACTCATTTTTTATAATATTTTTGTAAGTCTATATCTACTGCAACATAGTGTTGATATCTATGCTAACATCCTGAAGCTAATGTTGTAATAGACAAAAATTGGCATAGTTGTTGTTGCATTGTAGCTAGCAACATCTTGTATTTTCGTTGCAATAGGCCATCTATGGCGTAGTGCAAAGTGAAGTATTGAAATAAAATTAGTAAGTGAAACTAATTGAAGGAATGAAAAATCAAATATGATTTGAAATGAATTGAATTACATAATTATAAATGAAAGTTAAACTGAATTCATATGGAATTTGAAAATCCAGTTTAAATGTAAGTGGTTATAAATCAAAGTGGTGGATTAGAAGTAAAACAAGATAGAAAGTATATGGAATATTGCATTGAACTTAAGAATAAATGGTGAAATTCTTAAGTAAAATTTAGAGTTGTGAAAATATTCTAAGTTATTGATTGAATGAAGGTTAAACTGGAAATCGTGAAATGTTAAAAGTTTATAGGAATGAAAATTTAATATGCATAAAAGAAAAGGAATTTGATATAGCTAATAATCAATTTGGAATAAATACGTAAGATGTACGTGTATTATTTTATTCACATAGTAATTAGATCCAGAATTCAAGCATAGAATTTCGAGATAGTTATATTGATCCGAGTTGGAATTTTTCACTCGATTTTCGATGACGAACCTGGATATGGATTTTTGGTTGATTCTAGAAATTCTCTATCATAGTTTACGGCTATGCAAGGAGAATGATGGTTTTCGATCAAGAAACCAGGTCTGAGTCCGTACTAGGAAGTTGGGTGGACGATACTAGTTCGAAAGTGAAATTGTGTGATCAAGTGAGCGATCGAATTTGAAATTACATACGAATGATAAGTGTGCTTCGTACGGATTTGAATAAAATAAATATTCAAACTTTTGTAAAGAATGTGCAAAATGATAAGCAGGATATACAGGTGTGTTAAAGGAAAAGCGTATTAGATTTTGATTTCGAAGGTAAAATTAAATTGATCGACAATAAGGTATGTATTTTAATTTCAGTATGAAATTTGATTATTTTCTTGTCTAGCCACTTGGCCTTTTGTCTTCTTTTGAAATATGGGGGCCCATTGTGGCATTTTGTAGTCGTACCGAGCTAGCCGTGCAAAAGAGACGTTGGCAAAAATTTCGAAAATTTAGAGAGTTAGAATAATTTTGGGAAAATTTTGAAAATTTAAAATTTAAATTTGAATTTGAATTATGAAGTAAATAAAATTGTTTGGAAGTTATGAAAGGTTTTGGAAAGTTAGTTAAAATGATAATGGATCATAAATAAAAAGATTTGTTTTGGAAAGATTGATAAAACTACTTGGTTTTGGGGAAATGATAACGGGTCAAGAATCATTCTTCTTTACTTGTAATTTGGAATGAAATTCTTTTAAGGGGAAAGTCTGTTACGACCCTGAATTTTGAACATTTGAAATTGAAACATTTAATTTATTTTATATTTTGAAAGTTATTTTAACTTGAATTTCAAATGTAACTATGAATTTGGCGATTAAATTATTAATTTAATTATTGAAATTTAGGTAAAATTTTGAATCTTCAGTTTTAAGCCGGTTAAAAAAATATTTCAAAGGCTTGAAAAATTTGTATTAAGAATACTGAAGTTAACAAAAGATTCAAAATTGGATTTGAAAGTGATTGGTTCAGTTTTGAATTTATATTGTTTAAATCGATAATTAAAAGTAGTCTTTCGAGACACAGTCTCGGAATTCAACGAAACTAGTTCCATTGGATCCGTAATATAGTATTATTATCGGATTTCAATTTTCATAGCATTCGGAGTTGTCGTGTGATCGTACGATAACCAAACGTGTTGAAATTTAAATTGAAAATTTAATGTTTTAACTAGTTCAAAAGGCTGTCTTCCCCATACGATCAAATTTGGACTCGAAACCTTTCATGTTTTGTTTGGAATAGGCGTATAATATTATAAACGCTTGGCTGCACGCCTCGATTAGAGATCGAGAGTGACAGTTGCAAAATTTATATGATTTAAATTTAAATTTGAAAATATAATATTATTGCAATTTGAAAATGTGGCGAGCTTTTCAACACGTAGAGAAATTCTCAGCACGTGTCATTCCAATTGAACACGCGTCTTCATATTCATCTCGTGTCAAATAAATTGAAAAAAAAACTTCTTCGTTCAAGAAAAAAAACTTAAACAAAAATCTAAATAAAATGATGGCCATTCTT
This sequence comes from Allium cepa, assembly GCA_030765085.1. NCBI lineage: Eukaryota > Viridiplantae > Streptophyta > Magnoliopsida > Asparagales > Amaryllidaceae > Allium > Allium cepa. Next base: position 475,638,046 of record CM060931.1, read on the forward strand.
TTTTTAGCCAAATCGAGATTTCCCCTCTTTCCCCCTCTCTAATTCTAATTGCAATCAAGTTCAGAAAAAAAATGGTGGCTCTCGAACGAAAATCTGAGGCGCATGCGTGCGCACGTAAGGGGAGGAATCTCGGCAGTCTCGATTTCGACGAGGGCAGTAAGGCGAGGGGCTATGCAAGATGGTGGGTCGCGCACGCACACGTGGCTAGGCAGGGAATGTTAACCGATTTTGGGGAGAGGGTGTTAGCACGGTCGAGACGAGGAGTCGCGATGGCCAATGTTCGCGATTTTGGGGACGCGATGCCATGAAGCTGGGATGTGCGAAATCGGGGAATGGGAGGAGATAGTTCGAACTCACGAGCGACACTGGTGGCTGCGATGGCAGGAGGCGATGCGCCTCGAGGCAGTGGGCGTGGTCGAAGCGATTTGGGGTAGTAAATTATAAGTTCTATTTTAATTTAAATATTATAAATGTGTATAGTCAGAGAGAAAATGTATATACAGCGAAGTAGAAGAGAAACAGATTTCTTAAGTAAATGTGTGTGTGTGTATATATATCCATATTTATAATCACAGAAATTTACAGATAGGATTTTAATTTACAGTTGATACAAAATAATTTCCGTTTGATGTGATGCATGTGCATATAGTAGAAAAGTATATAGAAATATGCATGCAAATAGATTTGATAATTACCGAAGTTGAAATTTTAAAGCTGGGATTTTTGAAAATGTCTTGACTTAGAAATTTATTTTCAAAAGTTAATTTCAAATCGAATAGATTAGTTAAGTAAATTATTAAATGAGGTTAATTGTTCGATTTGTTTGAGTATTAATAAAATCATCCAATATTTATACAAGGCCTATAAATCGAGAAAACAAACTGGAATGTGAATGGGATTGCAAATGAAAGCAAGGTGAGAGCTTCTCACTCAAAAAATGATGCTTGGTTAATTTTAAATAAATAGATCTCAAATTATTGATTGAGTGCTTGGATGATTATTATTGTCAATTGGATTGAAATAGACCCTATGCGCCCCATAATAGCGCATGATATTATATTTAAACCCATATATCGCGATATTCCACTTCGAAGTGGAATTGGTATTATATATGTATTTGGAGTGATTGATTTCCCGCATTATATAGCATATGAGACCCTATGCGCCACATAATAGCGGATGATATTATTTAATCCCATAAACCGCGATATTCCGCCTCAAAGTGTAATGGGTATTTAATTGTTGTGCTAACGTCTGTGGATGTAGAGAAACAAGCTGGAGGGATCCAACTGGATTCCTTAAACATTTGATTTTGTTTCATATGTTGTGTGTTTATTTATATATAACCTATGTTTGATTATATTGCGATTTAAATCGTTAAAGGCTAGAATTAAGCCGAATATATTTTTGGTATCGTAGGATACCAGAAATAGATGAAATTAGGTTTTTGAAATTTAAGCGGAAAGTTTATAGTAAAAATTTATTTTTGAATTGGATAAATTTAAAAGAAGGAAATTTTAAAAGGATAAAGTTTTATTTTCAAAATCGTATTAAATAAATTCCAAAATATGGGAAAAGATTTTAATAAATGGGTTTTGAGAAATATTGCTTAATAGTTGAAGGATTTGTTTAAAAATGGTTTTTTAAATAGTTTGGAAGAGATAAAGGAATTTATTTTTAAGAAGGAAATAAATTTAGAAATTAAATTTAGGATTTAATTAGGTGTTCGAAATGATTTTGGAAATCAAATTTGATTCGGTGTTTGAAATAAATTTAGAAATAAATTTGAAAATTGATTTGGTATTTGAAAATAAATCTTTGGGAAACCGATTTGAAATTGATTTGGTGTTTTGAAAATAAATTGGGAAATCAATTTGGAAATTTGATTTGGTGTTTGAAAGTGAATATTTGGAAATCGATTTGAAAATCGTATATTAATGGATAATTGGAAATTTGAATTCACAATAGAATTTATAAAGGAAAGGGGAATGTGTTTTAAAAAATATATATATCTATATATATGTGTATATATATATTGGTTCATTTTTAAAAGTGAGGAATTTAATAATTTAGAATGTAGGTTGAAATAAATCGAGAAGGATTTACCAATTGGTTTAAATGTACCATTTTTAAATGGAAAGTGTATTTCCTCTGAAAAGCCGATTATGTTTTGAAAGTAGCTTTTAAATATAAATTTTAAAGTTCTAAATGGTTTGTAAAATTATATTTGTGAAGAAAGTATTTTTGTAAATTTTTTCTAAATCTTTAAAGTAATGATTGATTCAAGTTAATTTTAGAAGTGATTTTTTTAAAGATTTAATTAATATTTGACTTAGAAGGTAGTTATTTAAATAGATATACTCTACCTAATAACTTATTTTAAAATTAGTTTGAACTTGAAGTTTTATATGAGATATTACTATAATATTTTCATAACTAGTAATTAAATTAAGTGTTTGAAAATAGTTTTATTTTAAATGTATTCCAAGTATATTTGGATAAGCGATTTAAATTATTTTAAAAGTATTTGGACTTGGCAGATTTTCAGTGGAAATAAATAATATCGGAAATTTTATTCCGCGATCGAAAAGTGATTTGATTTTTTTTTTCAAAATGATGAAGTTTTAAAAATATATCTTATGGAGATATTTTGAAAATGAATAATTGGGGAAAAATTATTTAAAATCTGGTGATTGTTGTGAATATTGATTGATAGTTAAATAACCGACTATCAATATTGGCCATTGAATGGTACTTGAAATTCGATGCGACCCGGGGTCGGAGTCCAGATTGATATTTGAAAACCACATCGAATCGTTATGATGTATCTTTTGTTTAAAAGATCAAAGTGGAGAATCGTTGTGATTTGTTTGAAATCTGAATGTAACACATATTTTTAAAAAATAAGCGCTCGTTATTCAGATTAGCCGGTTGAGGACTTTGTGTCAAAAAACCCATTCCGAATAATGATACGACGAAATGGGATTGCATTTGAAGATGGTGTTAAAGACCGGGTATTTTCGAAAACGAAAGGATTACCTGTCGAATGTCTCTGCACTAAGTTGCTCCTGTATAGAGATTTGATCACCCTTTGTGATGGGGAGTCTGTACGTGATTAGTGAATATCCAGATTGCAAGGGTTTCTTTGAAGTGCCTTTGGTTCCGCTCGATCACGGAACGGACTTGTATGGATGTGTGTCTGACGTTACACTTTGAGATGTGAAGCTTGTTTCTATCAAATACGTTTCTATTGGTGGCGGAGAATTTATTCTTTTAGCTTAACACCCTTCTCTGAGACGGATGAACTCAGAGGTTATGTAGTTGAGGGTTACTAGTGATACATTCCCAATTTGGTAATGTGGCATACTGATCATTGTTGATCGAAGCATGGCTTTTGTGAAAAGCATAGCTTTGTGGACGAGACTTCGTCGAGCCTCACAACCTAGAAATGGTCGAAACAGGAATGTTTCGGCAAGGTTTTCGGGGTCGCGCCCCTAGGGTATGTCCATTTCCTTCTGGATAAAAAGTTGATCATGGTATGGAGCCCAGATATTTACTTATGTTGATTTTGAAAGAGGTATTATGGTATGGAGCCCAGATACTTTACATATGTGGTTGTTGGCTATCGGGATCCCAGGATAAAGGTCGATAACGACCGAGGATGGCTTACTTGAGGTGTTACCTACTCACAGAGGTAACCCGGACTTGTGTTGGTATGGAACCAGTTTAGTTCTTCGGGGTGTCCCTCAGAGGAATTCCATTATTAAGAAAGTTACTTAGCCTGACCATTTGTTGGAAATCCAAAGAAACAATACGCGCTCTATACGGTTTTAGTTGTATAACCTGCATGGAATGTGGCGGTAACCTGCTATTGAACATGGTAGGTATAGTAGGCATAAGTGTGACATGTCTATGCTGGCTAAGGTTAATATTATACTTTCGAAATGTTTTTCACACTATGCACTAATGATAATATTAGAAAGATTTTGCATATCAAGCATGTTTGACTATCATAAGGAGAAATCTCCTGCAATTGTGCGTTTGCATTGTGTGTGCGGTGGGAGGTCTTATGGTAGTTTCATTTTCCAAAAAACATCGTGGATTTCTTTTTATTTCCTTTGTGAAAATAACTGTTTTTAAGTTCTCACACTAGTCTCATGAATGACCTAGAGTTTATTGTTCCCTTTCTAAACTCGGGGTGCCCATAATTTTCCACACGGGCTGCCTAGAGTCAGGTTATCAGGTCATTCTGGAATTCAGGAGGTGATGTGGAGCTTAAGAGACGGGCTGGATGGCGAGACACATCACTCATATATGATATTACCATTCCATTGTGTATTCAATCATAGGGGCAGGATATTATAATTGCCAGTGTTATGTGTTGTTGTAAGTTGTTGTACTCTGATGATGTATTGTAATAATAGATATGGTTCTTTGTTTTAATGATTATACATTTATCTATTATATGTTGTTCCGCTACGAAATGTGAGATTCTGTTATTGTTTTGTTTTCTTCTTCTATCTTCTTCTTCTTTAACCCTAATGGTTTGGTTTTCCGGCATTCGGTGGTTCGGAAGTTAATACAGTTGACGTATTATTGTCGACTTTCGGAAGTCGAAAAATTGGGTCGTTGCAGAAGGATTACATTAATAATCAATGTCAATGTATATTTGTACCTCAATAACTAATTATATGCTCAAATGAACATTATATGGCATAATTTAGCTTATTTAAAGGTTTTTGATCCATATTTATAACATAGATTTGCCCTAATTAAGGATTTGATCACATATGTTGGATACAGTTTGGTGGAAGTATTAGCTAAGTAGCATGAATAGTCACCTCGAAAGGTAAATTCATCCTCTAAGATAAAAGACGCTCACTTTATCTTGGTAAAGGGTTTTCTATTGTAAGATTGTTAGTTTTACTATCGATAAGAGCGATTATTTTTATTTTATTTTCATTTTGCAAATTGTTCATGTGATAATGAAATTTTATTTTTCTGCTTTGTTTTGTTTTTTAATGAATGTTGTATCCAGCACGTTCAAATATTAATCTAGTTGAGTTGCAAAGTAGGTCGCTCTCTTTAAGGCTTTTCTTGGCTGTGGCTAACTAATACAAGGAAGTCTAAAAATCATCATGTTCCTAGGATAGGGCTTCTAAAAATAATACAGCTTTTCATTTGCATTGAAGAAAACCTTCTCTAACCTTTGTTATTTTGCTGTAAAAACATATCTTGCTCGAGTTTGAATTTTCATGAAAGGTGGGAAGAAGAAGAAGATCTGCAAATGATAAGCGCGTAGTGCTCTTTTATATGTCCATTTAATTATTTAAAAAATTAAATCTATTACTTTTCGATGGAAAGGAAGAATGTATTTCTTTATTAAGAGGGAACATTGGATTTTGCAAAATATCAAACAGAAAAACTAAGATTTGAGCTTTACCATTTAAAACAAAATGTATTTTTCAAAAGATACCATTCATTTCCATATCAAAAATATAAGGTGTTATATCACACGAGTCTAGCCTAGCCCTAGCTGGGTCAGGTCTAGTTAAGTTCGTCAGCCAGACAAACAAATGATGTGCATACGTGTGGTGGTTATGCATGGCTCCACTCTTAAACCCAAGAGAAAACATTTGATGCCCAAAGGAACCAACATACATGCTAAGAAATCATTGTGTGGAATGATATCATTTCATATTTCCCAAGATGTAGGACTAAAAAGCCTCTTGATGTACATAAACTATTTTTAAAGTTCATATCAATTTATTTAATAAATTCCAACAATCCTCCACTTAAATTTTAAAAGAATATTTTTATCTAGCAGTTATAAAAATTATACAATTGTGCATAAATAAAAATTATCTATAACACCACGTAAATTCAACCATAAATAAATAAATAAATTAGATACATTAATTAAACGCGGTAAGGGTTATAATGTAAATTTTGTGAAATTGGAATTTGACTTTGAAAGTTAGGATGTTGTGTTCGTGGTGAAATTCCGATTAATTTTCATGTATAATATGCTGAGAACCGAGCTCAAACGAAGAAGTAATGAGCATTTGAAATTTTCAGGAGGTACAGAATAATTCAAATAGAATTCAAATTCAAATAAATAATTAATACCAAAATTTGAAGTTCAAAATTTAACATTAGTTATAATTGGGGTTAGGGAAATATTAAGATTAACGTTAACGTTAAATTATAACTAAGGAATTAAATAAAAAGAAATCAATGGTAATCAAAATATTCACAGAATAAGGGGGTGGCTGATCCCTACTCACGACCTGCCGACTGGTAGCGAACGACCTATGGGAAAGCGGCAGTCGACCACTACTTGTTGATGGTGACTAGGGTTTTGGCTATTTTAACATGCAAGATTTTATTATTTTAAAACCGAACCTCGCCTAATGGTTCTGGTGTATTTCAACCACTATAATTAAGAGCCCAGCCCCTCACTTTTATTCACACGATATTTTTTGAACATCAATGAAGCTTTACCGGCTCATCCCTTCATAGATTTAGAAAACTCCATTAGGGTTTAAAGTAATAATTCATATACTTCGTTCTTTGTTTATTACTTATTTTCTCAATCTCTTCTCCTTTAAACCTCTAATTTTTTGAATCTAACATATATACAAATTCCTTGTTATATATATCAAAACGAAGAAATCTGAAAGGGTTCATTGAAGGCATGTCAAATCTAGAGAAGGCAAAACTGAGGATCTCTATGAGTGGAAATCTTAGTTTTTGTATTTAATAATTGAATATTGTAGTTTGGAATTGATATATGCCTTAGGGAGTTTTGGATTACGAAAACATCATAAATATTCCCAAAATTCCCCCAAAAACAAAATGTCAATTCTTATTTTGGAATCTTAATTGTTTTGTAGTAATAATGGAGTTTTGTGCATTTTGCAATATATTATTTACCTTCAATTCTACATCGTAATCTTTTTCTTTGGATTTGATTAAGGAATTTGATTTAGAAATGGTATGTAAGATACGAATTCTTACTTGTTGTTTACACCACCTATTTCTACAAATTGAATAAAAAAATTCCCTTAGCTAGTTGTATGTGGAAAGGAGTTGAATAGAACATAAAACTTATTTAATTTTAAGTTCCATTTTAATATTTTTATTCTAGTATTTTAATATAAAATAAGTTGGAATTATATTCTAGTTACAAGTCTATTATTTGGTTTTGGGATTTGTATTTGTAGTAAAAATGTTATTAACGGTATTATGGAAATGCGACTTGCATAATATTGGAAGATTTGACATTTGAACTTTAGTTTGGAGCGTAATCTCCACACGCCTAGTAAATATGTGTATTTATGTACATGTACACACACACATGCATACGCAAATACACATACGTAAAAACAAATACACTAACTTAAATAACATATAATAGTATGTATTAATTGAGTATTTAATTAGGTTAATAATATTTAAACCCCCATAAGGAAAGTAATTAATTAGGCTAAATAAGAAGGATTTCTTATAAGGCCTAAATAACTAAAACGGTGAGATGTGTGATAATATACTTAGAGAGTGTATGAAACATGACTAAGTTATAAGGATGCAAGGTCAGTCAAAAGCACATAGAAGTCTGTCCAGCTAATCCGGGTACCAACAGTGTGACTTGGGGCTGATGGGAAGCATTTCCTATAATAAGTAACCACGGACGACGTGAGGCTACTCCTAGTACTATAGGGTAAATCTGTCTAGCTAATCCGGCTTCTAGTTTCTATGAATATTCGAACCAATGCGAGACGTTTCCGTAGGGTACGAGTCATAATAGGAAGGACCAGCTTCAAGGAATTGAAGTTATTAAGTGGTTGTTTGATGGGCTGCCTCTTTCCCTTATGTGAAGTGTTAAATGGTCGTGTTTGGATTTAGGCACGATAGAGGATATCTCATAAGGTGGGCTTCAATAGGAAGTATTAAGTGTCCAAAGAGATTTCCACGCAATGTCAGTTAGACAGAGACCTGTGTGCAGTCCATCTTGGGAATAGTACTAAATGATGGTTGTCTACCTCAGTTAAGATCTTAAATGGTTAGAGTCTGCCTATTTTACATTAAAAAAGGTATGGAGTGGGTTGGGTTCTATTTCTCGCATTGTTAGACATTAATAACGATTGTTATGGGTTTTTGACTATCAGAAATCCTACTTTGGAGATTGGAGGCATTAAGTGGTCATTTAAGGGCCGGCCTCTTTCCCTTATATGAAGTATTGAAAGGTTTTGAATATAGCTTAAAATGCGAAAGGCATAACCTTATTTAAATTATACCGCCTAATTACTGATATGGAAGGGCTTGAGATTTTCTATTCATCAGACATTATTGTTATGACTCCCTACTTATTATAACATAGATTACATAAGGAGACGATAATCAAGAATGAGATGGCAGTGAGAAGAGCTGTAGTAGTGGTCTATTTATGTTAATTTATGATGTACTCATTTGCAACTAAAAGATGTACTTTTCAACATGATGATGTAATAGTTATTGTTGAAATTACGTTAAGGTTTTATTTTTTGACATTTGGAATTTTGAAATAAAATGGGTATTGTTTATTTTATTATGTTTTGTCCTTCCGTTGTGAGTTTTGAATGAATAAATAAACAGGTCTATATTATTCTTTTTACTAGTCACTATAATGCAGATAGGGAAGGAGACGATGTTCGAGATGGAGATGGCGATGAGAGGAGCTTGTGATAGTAGTATATTTATCTATTTACATTATTTTCTGATGCACCCACTTGCAGTTAAATTTCTACTTTTGAATAAGATGATGTAACTGTTATTACTGACATTATGTTATGGTTTTCTTTTGTGACATTTGGAATTTTAAAATAAAATAGGTACTATTTATTCTATTATATTTTGTCTTTTTGCTGTGACGTCTGAATAAATAGATAAATAGCTCTGTACTATTTATTTTACCAGCCAACAGCCAGCTTTGGAATGGGTCTAAGTTTCGATGGGCTTTCTCCCGATTAGTATTTAGGTCTATTTTAGCACGGGTTGTTACATTTAGTACCAAAGTCTAGATTACCCAATCAAAAGGGAAAACTGTAACGACCCGTTTTCTGTATAATTCAAGCTAACAATAAACTACACATGTCCAACCCAAATTGAACGGAAAGATGCATATTTAAGGGAAAGGAAGAACATAGAAGAAAGAAGAAGAGATGAGAAGAAGAAGAAGAGAAAAGAAACTAAAACAACACAGAATCTCACAATTGCGTTGGAACAATATACAATATAATATCAATAATCTTTACGAAAGAGAAACTATTATATACATATATACATCAGAGTACAACAACAATCACAATCATCAGCCTGGACAGTTGTAACATTCTATCCTTACAATTGTTGATAATTCCTATAACAAAGCAGTTAAAAATAAACATATGTGAAAATACAACTTGAAGACCTCCAACTCACCTCCTTAGCTTTAATGCATCCAAAGCAATCTGTAAATATGCTCGGTCTGAATCGAGCACTATAGTAAAATAACAGCCGAGTCAGTCTTGAAAACCAGCATGAGAAAACACACCCAGTTGGACTTTTATAGTTATAGAAACCTTTCGAAAACCAAAAGTATCTCATAAAACCACGCAATAAATAAACACGGATGGGTTTTTACCTTATGCTAAACAACATTTCATATGAAATTCTCTAATATTATAATAATGTCTAACATACAAATACTTATTAATCATAGCCAAAATTGTTACATTAATTAAATTCTAGCATACTAGGTTTTACAACCAAAACCAAAGGCTCGTATTGGAGAACATATTCCACCTATGAAAGGGTAAGGGTCTACCCATCGAATTCGTACATCTCTATATAAAATGTAAGGGAGGCTGCAACATGTTGCACCTCTGCTACTCAGGACCGACACTGCCCCCTTCTTGAGTAGCACCGAGTATGATCACCCTTGGTTGGAATCATCAACCACACAATGGGATCCCAAAGCAAACATGAATATCGCTCTAGATTTGGGACGATCATACCATACTAGGGTGCAACCCACATAGCCATACCGCATTTCCCAGGTTTATTCATTCCCGGGTGTGAGGCTCAAAGAGACCATGCTCTTACCATTTACTCCTAGAAAACCATCTTGGAATGCTAATATTGCCTCTAGGCAACCAATGCAATACAAGCATTCATCCGTACAAGTTCGTTTTGCGAATGAACAAAATGCTTGAGAACTACGCCTCCAATTCCATCATCTTCAAGATGTCTTCACTACGAACGCTTGAGTTGGATCAAAGTGGTTTCATATAATATATTTGATCCCGATCTCTTAGAAACAACATTCGATAGTTTTTGGTAAACTCTACCCTGGTTTTTTTGGAAATAAAATGTCAAAGACAAGATCGAAGATCATCTCCTAACCATTAGTGGACAGATTTCCTTATCATTTGTCCTATAAGAACGAAACGAGATTTACATGCACAGCACAACATCACCAGAGCTGATTGTGCCACATATTTCACGAGTTTCTTCTAGATGTTTCCAAATTTACTTTTAGGTTCGAATTCCGATAGTCGGTTATTTAACTATCAAAATATTCAACCAGGGATTTAATTCCATAGGGAAAACCAACATTTAGTTAAGCACCAAGCAACACTAAGCCTCCTTAATTAATCTTTTCATTAATTAAAACTATCTTGTAAATGCTTGTTTCAAAATACTTTTACAAAGATATATTTACAAACCCTTCTACTTTCCATACTTAGAAAATATCCATATACTTATCTCAACAATATAAGTATATTTACCAAGCACTGAGGAAGATCTCCATTTCACCAAATTCTAAATCATTTATAAACTCCATTATAATTTTCTAAAACCCTTTTTAAACATTTATAATTATTTATCAAGTCACTTATAAACCCTTTATGGAACCACAAAATTATTTATAAACTCTTTTTATAAATCTATTTACCCATTTCTAAAATTCATTTATAAATATCCATCTATTTATAAACCTCTTTATCGTGTAAGTAATCTCCCTTTAAATCTTCAAACCATTTTGTTTGCCTTTCTTATAAAAATCCAAGTCTGTTTGCAAACTCTTTTTATAAATCTCCAAACCATCAAAAATAAATAATAATTATTAACTTTTAACCTCTTAAAAATAGTAACTAATTATTCAAAAAATTATGAATTAAACAATCGTTAATCTTTACCATATAAATAATAATAATAATAAATTACCAAAATATTATTAATAACCATTATTATCAATTTCAAACCATATTAATAATTTAAACAATTAATCTTTAAAATTATTTAAATATTTATAAACAACTTTAAGCAATAATAACATGAATAACTAGCCTTAAAACATAATATATTCCTTGATAAAAATCCATTCTTAAATCTTCAACCTAGTCATTTCCATATTTACAAAACTACATTTAAGAATGTCTTTCCATTTTATAAAAACTTTCTTTCATAAAACCCATTTATTTATGAATTCCATTTATAACTTTATTTTCTTTATGAATCTCACTTAATCATAAATCTCATTTAAACAATCAATCACCATCCATTTTATCGTTAATTCCATATGGATAAATTCCTCTTATAAATCCCTTTCTAATTATAAAATGTCATTTAACATTCCAAATTTACCCCCGTCTTCAATTTCCAAAACAGAAGCAACTATTTTTAAAATATCATTTTGTATCTTATAATACTTCCACCATTTGATTTTTTCTCCAATTTATTAAATGATAATAGTTTCCTTTAATTTATAAACCTCATTTATAAATTCATATTTTCATCAACAAAATATGATTTTACAAATCTTCACTTCATTTAAAAATATTACTTTTATAAGTTATCAAACTTATAAATCTCATATTTATAAATAATCTTTCATATGTGTGCACGCATGCACCCACATATATCAATTTTACTTTGTATGAAATGATTAATGAATATTAATATCTAAATGTTTCTATTTTACTTTAAACATATTGCTTTATTTTAGAAGGACTTATTTAAATATTTTAAAAATCTTTATTTATAGTTCGAAAATCTCCATTTAATAATATTTTATAAAACTATTAACTTATGATATCCAAAATTGATACTTTTGATTGCAAGATAAATTACTTCTTCAAATAATTCAAGACTAATTATTTAGGCATATATAATTTTCAAAATCGCTTTGAAATCCTTTTTTAAATCAAATCACTATTTATAGTATTTTAAAATACCGAAAACGAGGCCCGGTGCTACCTAAGCACTAATTAAGCAAATCATATTAATGCCATCAATATGGAATTCAACAAGTCGTATATCACTATATACATGAAAAGAAAAATCAACAGTGTGAGAACTCCTATTGGATTCCTTCAACCTGTCCCCCTACATCAAACACAGTATATAATCAACAATATAAAAATCGACCGCTTTGAGGCAGGATTCGCAACAAATAGTCATTCGCTCTTACATGGAATGTAATGGGTCTTATCTGGTCCAATAGGAGGAAATATATTCAATCCAACTAATAATAATTAGTAAATTATCCAAATAATTAATAACTATCAAAAATAAAAATCCAACGTCCAATAGTTAGGTTTTATTGACTGTATAAATTTTCTGATTAACCCAAAATGTGCGTTTAACTCACTTTGTTTTTAATAGTCGCTAAAACATTCCATTTTGAATTAAAATTGAACGATGTTCAATTTTAACCAAAAACTATCTCTGAATTCGTACAATCCAACTCCATATTGTAGTGGCCGTTGATACGAATGCAACACAGCTTATCACGCTCGAAATGGACCTCATATGAATTAAATATGAACAAACTAACATTTAACATAATTAAAATATAATTAACTTAATAAAAATATTAATACTAAAACCTTTTCTCCTTTCCCTCTCTCTGCTCATGCATGCTCCATCCAAGCCCGCCGTCGTTTTCTTTTTTTTAAATTTGCGAATGTGCCACCTCTCTACGAACATCGCCGCACCCCTACGCCGAGCCGCCGCTACTACCAACCTCTGCCCTTGCCGCTACAGAATGCGCATGCACCCGAAGATCATGCCTGGACTCGACATCTGTAACAAGTGGAGCATGATTTCGTCCACATTGAGCAACGATTCGACGATCCAACAATATAGATTTGTTTGCTGAGTCGAGCACGTGAATTTTCATGCTGTATGTTTCGACTAATTTTGCTCCTAGCCTGCTGCGTAATAATGGAAATTGGATCAAGCTTTATATTTAATGGCATCTAGGGTTTTAGTTGCAAATGAAGATAGTTGATGGCATTTATATAGAAAATGTTCTGAAGTATAATTCATCCATAAAAATTTCGAACTCCAAACGTAGCATGCTGCCTAACGTTCTATATGTTATACCCCTATTCTAAACATAATGGAATATGGATTTAAAGCAAATTTCATCATATACAGAAGACAGCTTTTCGAAATCAAATTATTTTAAATCAAATTTCTTTACTTAATTTCTACGCATTTCGAACTCGTATGACCAAACAGTGCGTCCGATCGCCATAAAATCGACGACATAAAATAATTCACTATTACGAATCTAATGAAACTAGTTTCGTCGAAACCCGATATAGTGCCCAAAAAATCTGTTTTTACACGTTAATAAAAAGGATTAACTTCCAAAATAAATTTAGTTACTTTTAACTCAAATTTAAAAGTTTAATATCTTTCTTCTTATTTAAATAAAATTTAAATCAACTTTTGGAATCGTTTTCATTCACATGAAATTAAGGATCAATTACTTAAAAAAAATTAAAATTAAACTTAACAATTTAATTATCTAATAAATTCTTGTATTTTAAATTCAATTTACTTAACTTATAAAATCAACTTTTCAATATTTAAAATCAATTAAATATTCCAAATTTAAACGACTGAAGTTCTGGGTCATTACAAAAACTATACATTTGAATGTCGTACTTATTATTTTTGAAAATGTTTTCTATAGACTACTAATATATACGTACACTATTTTTGAACATATGCATGCGCACTAGGCAAAAATTTCTTTCAGCACATAATATTATCTGAATAAGTTATAACCAAAAGCTTAACCTACAGATAGTTGATATGGTAGATAATCATCCCACTTCTAAGGTTGGTAACCGAGCCTGAGGAAGACCATCCATTCGAGGGTTATTCGAATGGTGTAAATTATAACTCAGACAAGTAGGTGAGGTGTATGTTCCTCAAGCTACACCAGCGACACCTACAACCCTATTTGCCTGCATAGCACCCCATCTTGTTGACTTTCCAAAGATGTGCAAGTATTGTTTTAATATATGAGAAAGAATATATTCTAGAACAGATGTTTCCGTGGAGTCAAAGGCATGGACAAATGACTGCGAGAAGACACTTTAGGAGCTTGGTTGAGAGGATCAGTTGAAGAGAAATATGGTATAATGCACCTAAAGGGAGAAGCTTGAGATTGGTGAAGTATTGTAGCTAAGGAGAATATTGGTAGGAGTTTCAATTAGGATGAATTCAAGGCAAGGTTCGAGTCGAAGTTTATGTCTAGGGAAAAAGTGCATTTACAGAGTAGAGAAATTTGTATAGCTTAAGTAGGGTGATTCCACTTTAAAGGGGCACATTGGTAAGTTTACAGAATTTTATAAGCTCAGGATTAGCTTGATCGATCCACCTATGAAAATTGGTATGAAATTTGTGAAGGGCATGAACTCCCCACGTAGAGAATTGTAGTTAATCCAAGTGCTCGCTGGCGCCACGTATGAGAAATTTGTTGAGATAGCTTTACAGCATATTACCGCTGAGGAAAAAATGAGGTAGAGAAAGAGAAGGCAGGACCTATTCAGAATCAAACCAAGGATGGAACACTTGAGTGAATAAGAAACCAGAAGTTCAAGAAAGAGGGTAAGGAGTGCAAGTGATGCCAAAAGAAGGATCATGTGGCCAAAGATTGTAGGGTAAGTCTGATGAAGGAAGCTTTTAAGGGATTTGTTATCACTACCATGAGGAAGGGCATCTCAATAACCAATGTCTGAAGTTGGCAAAGGAAGGGCCAAGTGGAGAAGCCTACACCGTTGAGGCTACCATTATTTTGAGTAAACCACCCTCTAGAGACCAAAGGAAGTTAGCATTGGAAGGTCTAACTCTTATTTTTAAGGTTACAGTTCATACCCTATTTGATTTTTGGAGCATCGCGGTCCTTTATGGCTTGGAATGTAGCTAACTCCTCAAATCTTCAAACCTAATATGTTACTAGCCCAATAGTAATCTCTAATCGTATTAAGGGGTCGATACATCTCTCTTTAATTTGCAAAGACCTATTTATGGACATATATGACGTTGATTTCATATGCAATGCATATATTTTGAAGTTTGAGAGGTGCAGACTTATCATAGGAATGTATTGTTTATCATATTATAAGGCAATTTTAGATTGTGATAGGAGGGTCGTACGATTAAAGAACTATGGAGGGTGAGACTTAGAGGTCGACTATATACCCCAAGACTCAGTCGAGTCAAGTTATTTGTACTCAGTGAGCCTATCTCGTATTGAGCTTTCAACCATACCCATAATCCATAAGTTTGCTGATGTCTTTGAAGAATTCTTAAGTCTCCCACCCCAAAAGAAGATTGAGTTTAGAATTGATTTAAAGAAGGAGGCTAGACAAGTTGGTCTGCCATTATTACACATGCCGTCCAAAAATGGCTTGAGTAGGAGAAGCAAATATTTAAGCTATTACAGAAAGGATTCGTCAACGGAGTACTTCGAATTAGAGAGCCCATGTTGTTTTTTCCACTAAGGTAGATGGCTCACTGAGTTTAAGAATCGACCATAGGGAACTTAAGTAGTTGACAAGGAAGAATAGGTATCCCTTACTTAGGATAGATGAATTGCTTGATCAACTTATAAGAGCCAGATTCTTTTCCTAATTGTTCTTGGTGAATGGATTGCATCAGGCGAGGATCGTAGAGGATAGCAAGTTGAATACAACATTCAACACATCAGATGGACTTTATGAGTGGGAGGTTACGCCTTTGGGATTGAGGAATGAACCACATACTTTGTGGATTTCATGAGTAGAGTATTTAGAGGACAACGTAATAAATTCATTGTAGTATTTATTGATTATATCTTAATATTCTTCAATAGTGAAGGGTGTCATGGTAGACACTTAAAGGAGATACTATAGACCTTGGGATGGTACCAACTTAGGGCCGAATTTACAAAATGCCAATTTAGAAGAAGAAGGTAAGGTGTCTTGGACACATCATTTTTGAGCATAGATTCACAATAGACCTTGCAAAAGTGGAGCCAATTCAAGAGTGATGACTTCAATGAATGCAACATAAGTTAGGAGCTTTCTCGGGTTGGCAGGTTATTATAGGAAGATCATAAAGGACTTTGCAAAAATATCAGTCCCTTTACCCACTTGATTAAAAAGAATCTAGTCTTTTCTTGGGATGATAAATGCACCGAAGCATGCAAGAAACTTAAGGGACTATTGGCAATTGCACTCGTGCTTTCCATTTCGGATGGGACAAAGCCTTTAACGATTTTTACAGATGCATTTGGCATAGGATTGGGAGAAGTTCACAAGCAACAAGGAAGAATAATAGCTTATTTGAGTAGGCAACTGAATGACCATGATAAGAGATACTTAGTTCTTGACTTAGAGTTGGCAGCCATTGTCATTGCCTTGAAGATATGGAGGCACTATCTTTTAGGAGAAAGTTTTGAGTTGTTCACTGACCATAAATCAATTAAATGCCTATTTTTCCAAAAAGATTTAACCCTAGGTAGTAGAGGTGGATGTACCATATAGCATTATTTGACTATTGTATACAATATACCCCCAGAAAAAGAAACGTCATCTTCGACACCCTCAGTCGGAAGCACGCTACCTTAGTGTCATATACAAATGGACATAGTTGGAATTTATCTCAAATTTCAACTTCCTACCGTCAAAAGAACCCATCCAAGGCATTTTCCCAGTGATGGAGGTTAGGTTGGCTTTAATGGATTGCATTGGACTGGAGCAAAAGAAGGATGAGAAGATGTGGGGATTCTGGATAAGTGGAGAAGTGGTGAACTTTTTCCCCATATCAGTATATATGCGTTTGACGAGAATGGATGTTTAAGAAGCAATGGATGCCCTTATGTTCCAATTATTGATAATGTGAGCGAAGAAGTGCTTATAAAGTGTCACCACTCAAAGATGACCATTCACCTTAGAGGAGACCAGATGGGTATTATATGAAGAGAATTTTTGTTTGGCCGAGAATGAAGAAGAGAGTAGCTGAGTTATTTACTAGATGTTTGACATGTAAAAAGATAAAGGTTGAGCAAGGGAAACTCGAAGGACTGTTGTCACCATTGGAGATTCCAACTTGCATAAGGGAACACATTTTGATGGACTTCGTAGAAGGATTGCCTCGGAGTCAAAGGGGCAAAGATGCTATATGGGTCATAGTAGATAGACTCACTAAGAGTGCCCATTTTATTCCTGCTATGAATAATTGGACTATGGCTTCTCTAACATGAACTTATATTAAGGAGGTGGTTTGGCTACATAATGCGCATTGTTAATGTAGGGACACCTTATTCACTAGCATGTTTTGGAGGAGTTTGTAGGTAGATTTGGGAACTTTGCTGAATCTTAGAACTGCTTACCACTTATAGGCCAATGGTCAGACTGAAAGGGTGAACAGAGTCTTAGAAGACTTATTGAGAGCTTACATCATGGACTTCGAAGAACATTGGAAGCAGCATATACCATTAGTTGAGTTTGCATATAATAATAATTACCACAAGCGATAATTAGTACGGCCCACTTTGAGGAGCTTTTTGCGAGGCTATGCAAATCACTGAATTGTTGGTATGAAACTACAAAAAAAATTCTACTCAGACCGGATTTGATTCACGATGCTTCGAAAAAATTAGAGTTGATCGGGCAACTTATGGAGGCAGTGCAAGACAGCTAGAAATCCTACAAAGATAAGAGAAGGAAAGAGTTTGAGTTTGAGGTTGGAGGCTTAGTATTCATCAAAGACTCCCTTCTTAGAAAAGTCGTAAGGTTTGGTAAGTCTGGGAAATTGGCACCAAGATTTGTTGGGCCTTTCCGGATTTTGAAATGGATAGAAAAACTTTCTTATCGCATGGAGCTACTGGATAATTTGCAGGATTCCACGACGTTTTTCAGGTCTTACATTTGAGGAAATACTTTCATGACATAACTGTGGTGGTAGAGCATAATCAGTTGGCGGATATTGAGATGAAGCCGATAGCATCACGTGCCGTCACATGCATTATGGAGCAAGGAACTAGTAAGCTCTATAACAAAGAAATTAGGCTGGTTCGAGTATAATGGGAAGACAACCCAGTAGAAAGCACATTGAAAATTGAAGAAAAGATGAGGATCTCTCATCCTTAGCATTTTACTAGTAGATGGTTACTACACTTTTCAATATCACTTTGCACTCAAATAGAAATCTTTATGCATGTTTAATGCATTTGCCACATAGTTATATGTCACGATCGCACACTCACAATAGGATTGAGCTCACTTATTCTATGTCTGTAGTACATAATCACATTGCACTTTTGGTTGGGTAGATGGTTTCTTAGATAACGTCCAACATGGATGTTTATCGCGCCTTACGTGGTTCACACCTTAGAAAGATTTCAGGAATGAAATGCTTTTAAAGGAGGATATGTAACACCATGTAAAATCAATCATAAATAAACTAGATAAATTAATTTAAATAAGATATGGATAAAAACAGAATTTTACAAAAGTTGGAACTTAATCACCAATGTTATGCCATTACGTTTGTAGCGAAATTCTAATCAATTTCTATACATAATATGCTACAAACTGATTTCAAACAAGGAAGTTATAAGCAGTTGAAGTTTTCAGATTTAAAATAATTTAAATAGAATTCAAATTCAAATAAATAATTAATTCTCAAATTTGAAATTCAAAACTTTATAGTAATTATATTTAGGGTTAAGGAAACATTGGGAATAATGTTGACGTTAAATTACAATTAAGGAATTAAGTAAAAAGAAATTAACGGCAATCAAAACATTCCCAGAATAAGGGAAGTAGTCGTCCCCTAACGACAACTGGTTGAACGCTAGTAGTCGACCGTCGACCAGCGAGAAGGTGGTGGTCGACCGCTACTTATTGGCGGTAGCTATGGTTTTGGCTATTTTAACACACCAGAGTTCATTATTTTAAACCGCCTTCATCTGATGGTTTTGGTGCATTCCAACCACTATAAATAAGAACTTAGCCACTCATTCTCATTCACACAAAGTTTTGAAAACTTTAGTGAAGCTCTATTAGTTCATCTCTTCATAAATTCAGAAAAGTCCACTAGGATTGTAGATAAGTAATCATATATATCCATCTTTGTTTATCGTTTATTTTCTTTATCACTTCTCCTCCAAACCTCTAATTTTCCAAATCTAACGTATATATAAATCCCTTTCTGTATATATAAAAATAATAGATCTAAAAGGGTTCGCTGAAGGCAGGTCAAATTCAAGAGAAGGCAAAGATAAGGAACTTTGTAAGTGGAAATCTCATTTTTTTCTATTTTAGTAATTCGATAGTGTATTTTGGATTTGGTATATGCCTTGGTAGTTTTAGATTATGAAAACATCATATTAAAAATCCCCAAAATCCCCCCAAAGCGAATTGTCAATTCTTCGGTTGGAACCTTAATTATTTTGTATTAAATAATGGAGTTTTTTTGTATTTTGCTGTATATGTTTCTACCTTCTATTCCACTTCTTATTCCTTTTCCTTTGATTTAATTAAGAGATTTGATTTACAAATGATGTGTAAAATAAGATTCTTATAGGTAGTTTACACTGCCTATTTCTACAAATTGATAAAAAATTCTCTCATTTGGATTTATGTAAAAAGGAGTTGAATAGAACATAAAACTTATTTAATTCTAAGTTTCCATTATTATTGTTTTATTCGATTGTTTAATATAAGTTATTATTGGAGAGAAAATGCTATTAATGCTATTGTTTTGTTTTGGATTCTAAGTACGAGTCTATTATTTGGTTTTGGATTCTAAGTAAAGTCAATTATTTAGTTTTGGAATATTGGATTTACGGTAAATATGCAGTTAATGCTAGTATGGAAATGAAACTTGTATGATATTGGAAGGTTTGACTTTTGAACGTTATTTTAGGGCGTAATCTCTGCATGCCTAATAAATATGTGTCCATGTGTATAAATTAACGTAAATAACATGCAATTGTAATGTGTTAATTGTGTAGTTAACTAAGTTAATATTTTTAATTTAAATCCCCCTTAGGAAAGTAATAAATTAGGAAAAATAAGAAACAATTCTTATAAGGCCTACATAACTAATACGGTGAGACGTATGATAATAAACTTGGAGAGTGTATGAAATATGACTGGGATGTGAGGCCACTCAAAAGCACATAGATGTATTCCTAGCTTAACTGGCCACTAGCAGCGTGACTTTGGGGCTAATGTGAAATATTGCCTATAACAAGTAACCACAGATAACGCAGGATTAGTCCTAATTCTATAGGGTAAATCTTCCTAGCTACTATAGCTCTCAGTTCATACGAATAGTTGGATTAATGTGAAACGTTTCCGTGGGGTACAAGTTATAATATAAAGCACTTTCTTCGAGGAATTGAGGGTACAAAGTGGTTGTTTGAGAGGTTGCCTCTTTCCCTTATATGAAGTATTAAATGGTTTTGAATATAGCTTAAAATGTGAATGACATATCCTTATTAAAATTATACTGCCTACAAAGACTTGAGATTTTTTATTAGCGGACATTATTGTTATGACTCCCTACTCACTATAACACAGATTACGTAAGGAGACGATGATCGAGAATGAGATGGCAGTGAGAAGAGCTGTGGTAGTGGTCTATTGATGTTAATTTCTGATGTACCCATTTGCAACTAAAAAAATGTACTTTTCAACATGATGATGTAACAGTTATTGTTGGCATTACGTTAAGGTTTTATTTTGTGACATTTGGAATTTTGAAATAAAATGGATATTGCTTATTCTATTATGTTTTGCCCTTCCGTTGTGAGTTTTGAATGAATAGATAAATAGCTCTATATTATTCTTTTTACCATCCAACAATGCGCTTTGGAATGGGTATCAGTTTCGATGGGCATTTCTGGATCGGGATTTGGGGCTATTTCAGGGTAGGTTGTTATAGTATCGATCAATTTGAATCTTTTCATGGTGAGTGAGATTTGGATTATACTAGAGTGACATGTAGTCTTTAACTCTATATTTGACATCGAACCACACAAAACCTTTCTAGGATGCAATCGATAGCCCATGCGTTAATGGTCATGCATGTCTATCCTAATTTAGTGAACGCTCTAGGAGTTTTTCCCAAAATTCCAATGGAAACGACTACATTTCCACATTCATATGGCTGAATCTACCAAGAGTACTACCGTAGCTTGGCATTTCACTATACATAGAGTACAAATTGCATTAGAATTGCTATCTAATTATCCTCTATCTCTTCAGGACTTCATGCTTGTACTTAATAAAATAGCATGCTCACTCTTATCACTTCATAACTTGTTATTACCCAACGAACCCAGTTTTGGGATCTTCATTTGTTATGTTTGGTTACCGTTATGAGTGACTCTTCTTTCCAAGGGAAATAGTCCTAATCTTTTAAATTTTGTAAGGAGTTTCTCCCTAGCCAATCCTTTCGTCAAAGGATCGGGCAAATTCTCATCGAAGTCTATTTGATCCACTATAACTACTCCTTAGAACACTATGCTTATAATACATTTTTCATCACTTTGTTGTTATAATAATGATTCTTTATTTTTGCAATAACCTAGGTACTATTGCAATAGATTAGCGCAGAAGGTATCGCTTTTCCCCATAAAGGGATCCCATCTAGTAGATTTCTCAAGTAATCTACTTCTTCACTAGCCATCACTACTTTTATCATCTCGACTCCATAATGGATTGATCCCAAATAGTATGTTTCATAAACTTCCAAGAAAAAGCTCCACCTACTATGCTAAAATACATCAACTAATTATTTTGAAGTCAGTTGATAAAGTATTCTAGTCTACATTACAATAACCTTCAAGGATGGCTGGAAACTTTTAATAATTTAATCCAGGGTTCATAGTCCTTTTAAGAATCTCATGACACATTTAATAGAATGTGGATGCTTTATATTGGGTCTAATAGTAAAACCACACAATAAACCTGTGATATAGGATTTGTTGGGTCTAGTATAATCAATGGCATACTAAAAGCTGCCAATGATGCTTGCGTAGTTTGACCATCTTACACCTATGTTGTTGTTCTTAAATAGTTTTACACTAGAATCAAACGGTGGACTGGCAGGTTTATAGTCAAAGTAATTATAACTTCTCAATATAGTGAGATTGTTCCAAAGAAATTCCCTTTCTACATCCTAATACTAAGGGTTGCACTTGCTTTTTCAAGATCTTTCATATCAAAATTAGACACATAATATGGATTTAAAAAATTCACAGCATGAATATTTGAACTAAACATAAGTAAATCATCCACATATAAACATATAATAGTGCAAATGCTAATGTCTAATTTATAATAAATGCATTTATCACTTAAGTTTGCTTTAAAACCATGTGATATAAATAAACTATTAAGCTTTTCGTGCCATTGTTAAGGTGCCAATTTAAGACCATATACAGACTTATCTAATGGCAAAGTTTATGTTCATGACTAGGGATAACGAAACCTTCAACTTAATCTGTGTAGGTTTTTCTTCTATTTTCTATCCAAAAAACCAGTTTTAACATTCATTTGGCCTATTGGTAAATCATAAATTGAAGAAAGAAAAACCGACGTTCGAATAGATGTTATTCTAGTAGCAGGCGAGAAATTATAAAAAAGGTCAATGTTTTCGTTTTGCCTAAATCCTTGACTGAAAGACGAGCCGTATTTATCAATAGTACCATCAGGTTTTAATTTCATTTTAATTACCTACCTACATCTTATAGTTTTACAAATTGGAGGTAAATCAACTAAGTACCCTATTTTATTAGAACTTAGAGATTCCATTTCATTATTTATAGCTTCTTGTTGTAACAACCCGCAACATAGTAGGCCCAGCTTTTGAAAAAATCGAAACCCAAGTCTATCAAAGCACAGATAATTGGATTTGGTACTTGCAAATAAGTGTGAGCATTATCAGAGATTGATAGAAATCTAAACTCATAGCGGAAACAATAATAGGATAAGAATAGTGACTATGAGTACTACCTCTGAATTGAAGGGATTCGTTGGATTGCAGGTTATCACATCAACATCGAGCATGAGAGAAAGAAGACTTCTCTACAATAAAGCACTGACCAATTCCTCTAAATACTATCCTATGGGTTATAATGAGGAGGGGGTCAAAACAACATTCTGGTGATTGGAAAAATATAAACTATCTATAACATAAATACACCGATAGGTTTCTATTTAATTGTTATGTCCATTAAGGTTGGAAATTCTAATCTAAACTTGTATTGTACAATTGATTACAAACTTACCCCTTCCCAAGCAAGGAAATACTAATGAAGCCACATCAAATATCTAATACTTCCAAACCTGTTAGCTACGTAGTATTTCTAAATATGAAGCTAGCTTCCGTGATACTTTTAAAAAAGAGAAATAGGCAGCCGTTTAAAACTTTAATCAAGGTAGACCCCATCATTTAAGAGCTATTCCTAAGGAGGTTTCCTAATATTGTTGTCATGGTTGGTGGGTCCTAGCTACAAGACCTCTAACCACTAGGTATGGCTTCTGACATTTAATGTCCAAATAATATCACGTATATCACTGATAAAATCGTAGTCACGTAAAAACAGTATTTGAGCCACTTAATGCCTTTTATTAGAAAATAGGAAAACTTTGGTCATTTAAGACCTTAACTAAGGCATACCTCATTATTTAAGACCTATCACCAAAGTGTGCTCCTAAATGGTACTGTTCTTATCACAGCCTTAGCAATGTAAATGACCGTACCTTTGCCACTTAATACTTCCAAGTGGAAAATAGGTAGAGTTATCATTTCAAACATTAATTATGTTAGATCCCAGCATTAAGACCTATTTCCAGAAGCATGCTCCTCAATGGTACTATCCAGTTCTCATTGCTTGGAAATCTCATTGGGTTATTTAATACTTCATTTATAGGAAAGAAGAGGACCCTACAATCACTTACCACCCCAAACCTGAAGCGAAAACTTTCGGAGGTATCCACTCTCACTTATTAATTATAAATATGGCATCTTATTAGGTTGCTTCTTTAGTTTGGGAGGTGGACCCTAGGGAGGTGGACCCTTCAGTCACTTAAGACCTCAACACTAAAGTAAACCCTTTATAGAGACATCCTTATTTATTTATTTGGAATCTCACTAAGTTACATAATATTTCCATTATGGAGAGAGGCCGACCCTTTAGCCATTAAGACCTCAAACCAGTAGCAAACCCCTATGGAGATATCTCTCACCATTCCTAATTCTAAATTTGGACCATATAATATATTCCAATTAAGAAATCGATCATGTCGTCTAGGATTAGTGATATCTCACATCGGTTGTAAATACATCCGATAAATGATAGCCTCAAAATGAAGGGCATTCTTCCACTGGGAGACTCTACTGACCTCGCGTCACTAACCTAGTGTGCAATTAACCATCCTAAATCTTTATTTCCATTATCTTAGGCAAGGTTTCAAATCTCGGATTTTGGCCAATATCTCGGGAAAATATCTCGGCTGTCTCGGGCGATATTTAAAAGACTTATAACTAACCAAGCTGCCAAATCTCGGATTTTGGCTAATATCTCGGATTTTCATCTTGGCTGATCTCGGGGAGATTTAAAACCTTGATCTTAGGTAGACATTAGACTAAGCTTACTAATTCCCTTTTATTTAAGGCAATAAGGTTTACCTTAAATATTTATCTTCCCATAAATCCCCGCTCAATGCTCATAAATGTAAATTTATCCATAAAATCATAACGGATGTTTTCTAAGACTTTTGTGCATGATTACTAATTTAAAATTAGTAACCTTTTATATCTATTCCATTTTTCTCAGTACCATTAATCCACTTACCCTGTCAAATTATTGCAACTCCCATATTTATTACCATTTATTGGGGTTGCAACCTTTTGAATTCTTTTCAATTAGTTAGTTACCTAAACTCAAATATTACATACAAGCGTCGTTATTAGCTTTTTATTTAATTGTTATAAGTGCAGTAATTATATATAAGTACTTACTTTTATCAAATATGTTCTAATTATATATCTTCACTAGAATTTACTTTTCTATGTTAGATTGTTGGAACCATATCTAAAAAGATTATTTTCTATAATTTCCGTAAATTAGTCCAAAACAAAATATTTAACTTTCAAATATAAAAGAACACATCATCTCAAATTACAATGAATAAACATTTCTTTTTTGTTATAGAAATAGGCAGTGTAAACTACAATGAATTCATATTTTACACATCCCTTTCTCGTTCTATTTGCGTCTATTCCATTTTAGATTGAATGATGTATCTTTCTAGGAGCGAAAGAAATCAAACTAATTTGCAAATATTAAACGGATCTAAATTCCAACAATTTCAAATATAGAAAATTTATATTCCAACAAGATGAGGATAATAATCCAAATTTACAACATTATTATACAACCTATTTTAGATCTAAAATAAATTTCATTCAAATCAATATTCTAAATTCATACTTTTGGGACTAATTTCCAGATCAAGTTGTTTACAATGCTAAATCAATTCATAAATATTAATATATAGATGATATTTATTGTATTCAAATCATATTAAATTCATTGCCTACAACTCATGTACAATTATCCAATTAAGTATAAAAATCAAATAATCACCAGCGGGATATTTTTCATATTAAAAAAATATATAAACTCTCCCATTCACCTTATAAAAGTGATCCAAATATTCAGATCTTAAGTAGAACCTTTGATTCATCTCCAAATCCATTTCAACCCAAGATATATGTATAAAAGGATATATACATACATTAGAATTACATATCTAAGAAGAGATTTGAGATTGGGAGAGAATATATATATATATATATATATTACTTCAAATACACATGTGGTTGATTCTCTTCTCTTCCCTTTATTATTAGATTTGTAGTATTCTCCGATTTGTATGAATATAGATTCAAATATCTTATCATTAAATTTAGAAAGAAAGTGAAGAAGAAGAAGAAATGGCAGAGCTTTGCTACTGCCTCCATAAAAATATAAAAAGAGAAGGGAAGGTTAAGCCTGTATTTGTAGGCGCTAGAATCTACCAGAACCATTAGATCGAAATATATTAAATTCGACCCGTTGAGGCTTAGGTTTATTGAAGCAGCTAGGTTGCCACCAGTCAATTGCCCTTAGTTCACCGATCGGCCTCTTGAGGTCTACCGTCCCCAATAACGGACCGGCCCTGGGAAATTATTATAAAATATTTAATTTTCTTATTTAATTATTTCTGTTTCGAATTCATTTTCTGTCCATAACTTCTTTGTTTGGACTCGGATCGCAAAACTCCAAACATGAAAATTGCTCAGAATTTCGCCATGAATGGAATGGTGCAAGTTCTATGGTAAAATTTGATCATCTATACAAATTCCTTTTTTGGAGCCTAATTAATAAACTAACTAATTGAATAACTAACGCCAAATTAAGGGAGTTACATTCTTCCCCATTTAAATGAATTTCGTCCTCGAAATTTTACTATTTACTAGTCAAGTTTTTGACTCCTAATTAGTCTAAACTACACAACAAATAAGTAATACTATATCATTATTAATATGTATGCAAATTGATTCTAAATTTGATCCTTCTATATGAATGCATTTATTTTTAAAGAAGTTTTGAAAACATGATGAAACAACCTACATATATGCTGGCATTTCTACGTGTATACAGCTTTTTGAAAAATCTTTCGACTAAAATCCCCACACTCATATGAATAGAAGTATGAATCAACCAACTTTGCATCCACTACCTACCATCCAATAATCTAACGCATCAAAAATCACTTCCTAAACTTTACTCCTATGCTTGAAAAATTAATTTAGGTGGAGAATTTAACATTCTCACCATTGTAAAATCTTCTAATTCCCATAGTATTGTGGAAATTTCTTCGTTGCCCCTGATTTACTCCAAATTTTCTATGTACAAAATGCATAAGAGGCTTATTTTCAAACTCTAGCATGGAATTAAGTCTAATAATAGACTTGTGTGCATCGTCGACAGGCGAATGCAAATAGAAATTCCAAGGCTAAAACAGCTATTTCCTTATTATCGCTTGCATTTATTGTATCGCCGACCCTAATGCACCGCTAATTTCGCAAATTCAAATTCTATTTGCCTTCCCTTGCCTAACATATGGCCTTCAAATCAAAATCTTAACACAAAATATTTCTCACTTTTCCAATTTGTACGTTATTTGGAAATAAAATCCCAATGTATTTAGATGCACATTTTCCTTTGAAATAAAATTTTGAACAAAAATTCTAAAAATTATTTAAAATTCAAAAAAAACTATAATACAAAACTTTTTCTAATATTTTTTTCAAAGGGGAACTTTTCCAATCAAGGGGAAATTTTTCAAAATATTGTCATTCTAAAAGTTTTGGTAAATTAAGCTGCAATTTCAGCATAGTCAAAAATCAGTTATATGCTAAATGCATAAACCAGATTCCGAAACTCTACAACTTATCTTTACCCAAAAATTTGACATTTTGTTTAAAAATGTCAACACATCTATTAGTTAAAATTTTTAGCTTTTAAGGAACATAAGCAAAGACCCGTGATATCAAAACAACTTTATCATGTCCTTTGCTAGAATTTCCAACTATTCTAAACTTGTAGTCTTATATTGCTTTTATTGTTAGTTAAGAGTCTTTATGAGATTCCCAATTTATATTGTTTCTCTACTATGCATATATATGGGAGTGGTTCGAATATCAAGAAACAATAATATAGAAAATAAATAAAAACTCATAATATCATGTGTGCCTTTCATAAGAGAGGACAAACAATTTTACAGCCCAACAACCCAAAAGAAAAGAACAAATAAGTAAAAAGATACAACAACCCTAAACAAAACACTGCCTAAGACTTGTGAGAAGGTCTGGCTCCACGATTGAAGCTCGATCCATTACCGCGACCACAGAATGCTCTTAGCATGGTGGCTATGCACCTAATCTCACATCCTTGCTGCTACTGGTCCATCCTAATTTATCGAAGCATTGCTTGAAACTGATAGATAGCAACAAGCTCATGACCCATGTATCCCTTGTTGCCCTGCACTTTTCTCTAGTACTAGTGCTGCAACTCTGGTGTTGGTTGAGGTGGTGTGGTAGGTGGTAAAGGAATATTCATCATCTTCATGGTGGTCCAGTTGATGGCGGGAGGGACTTACCTTACTTCTGGCTCTCTGCCCAAATTTACCTCGTAATGCCTAAATACTCATGTGAGCAAGTGACAATATGGAAAGTGAGTTTCGAGGATCCAACTCCCTGATCAATTATATGGAGCATCAAGACACTAGCCCAACTGATGGTTATGCCACCAATTATAGCATAGGCAGCTTTCTACATTGAGTTGCAGATCTAGTCGAGGCTTTCTTTCTTCGGATTGATATTATGTTAAATGTTGCGCATGACGAGATGAGCCATAGATCGCAAATTGTCGGTCCTTCAATCATCGAGATTTCCAGAAAAGATCCACTGTAGAATCTCATGATCAGTCGTCTCTACGTCATCCAAATATGCACCTACTGTAGATATCTCCAAAATTATAGCGAGATCATCATCTGACATCTCAATTCGAGCTCCTTTCACCTCGGACTTGATAAGACGATTGCCATTATCAAAATTCTACGCATCTATGCATCGAAAAGACGAATGCAGCGTGGGTAATATTCCTGCTCATAAGTCTCGAACATGAGGATCAGTGCAAGTCCTACCGCATGAAAACCTCTTCAAGCCCAAGAGCGGCGAATTCTCTGAATTTCAATGGTCACCTACGAAGAAAATCAAAGTCCACCATTCCGAGATAGGTGGCAATGTACCACTCACTCCGGTCAAGCCAAGCTACTACTTGTGTAGTGAGGCCAGGATGACAATAGTAAGAGCCGCCAGTGCGTGGCGATGCGGTCGACTGAGATGTAGTTGGAAAAGGGGGAGAAATGTGTTTAGATTTGAATTGTTGGTGGGGAAAGATCTGATGCATAAGGATTTTAACGTCAGTGGCTGGAGGAATGGAGGAGAGAGACGTTGGTTAAGTTGAGGATGGGGGAGGTGGAAATAGGTTCAGCTTAGAAAAATTAAAGAGGAAGAGAGTAAGGGTTGCGGCAGTTGAATGTTTAGACACTACTTATAGTCGCTTCCAGGTTTGGATGCGGCCCGTATCCACCTAGTAGTCGACTGCTACTAGGTCAACTAGTCGACTTCTATGATCGATCACTTGGTCTACCGCTAGCCCAGATTTCGATGTCGCTTAAACCCAGGTCTAATAGGGTCGGTTAAATTAATTAATATTCTGTCGACCGTTCTGCATACCATCTTCAAATTAACCCATCCAGAAAAATTATGCCTTCCACACAACGTTACCGACCTTACCATGTAGACCCTTCCTTAGCAAGATTGCGATAGCCCTAGCTAAATTGTTGCAACCAACAATACTTTCAAAAATCCAAAAATATTACAGCTGTTATTTCTTTCCTGCTTCACATAGGAATATTTCTTCCAATAGCTGGTGGGTACAATAACACTTCAAACTATACATCCCAATAACATTAAATGTTATTCTTATTTTGTCTGTACCTTAAAGTGAGAAATATAAAAACCTCGATATTATAAACCGAAAAATCACACATTTCTCTACTGTAGAGGATCACACATTTCTCTCAAAATATAAACCAAAAAATAACGAAGCTAAATATGCTCTTTTATACTTGTTTCTAAAAATAGAAACTATTTCATACCATAACTTCACCTAAAAGTCAAACTTATATGTGTGTGTGTGTATTTCAGTGTTTCCAAAAACCTTCCTTTTTAAATACATAATTTCCAAATTGGAAAATTATTTTCTTACCAAAGATCAAAATAAGCCTTTGGTGATATATGCATATGAATATTTAAGGATTTAAAGAATTAATCTTTTATAAACCGAAATTCTCTTAACACAACCAATCTAGTGGTATATGTGTTTCTTTGAAAATTAATATTTCAAAACTTTTCCGAAACAATATTTCCAAAATAAATCTTTAGAAAAAGAAGTCATTCAAAAACCCTTTTTTCTAAAATCTTGGGCGTTTCAAAAATATACTTTATAAAAACTCTTTGACGGGTTTTGGACTAAGGAATTGACATTAATTATTCAAATAATAATCTAGTTTGCCATTAAAGAGGTGATCAGTGAATGCACCCGAACAAAACTTGCTTCCGAACAATTATGACATACAAAATCTAATTTCTCATTCGTCTAGCATAATTGTGTTGTCTCCAACTAGAACTCAAAATCCAAAATCATAAGGTGGCTAGAATCTCAATCGTTAACTCGAACACCTCCAGTCTTCGAGATTCAGCCATACGTTGTACTCATATTCTTCATCAATAACGCTTTACGCATTGCCTGCACACCAATGGGTACTTCAAAGTCGGTGGGAAAATCCTAACTCTAAGTTATTTTCAACTCATTGTTTTCATATTCCTTCGTAGTAGAACTACACTACTCTATATTCGGTACTCTTAAAATCTAGCGTAAAAGTATAATATTACTAGATAGGAAAGTACGAATTTATTCCCTTAATGTAACATAATCCCTTTGATCGACTAATCTAGGCTCTAATACCAAACGTGACAACCTGCATCTTAATGGGCCCAAATTTCGACGAAAATCGAAAGCCAAGTCTATCAAAGCACAGATCGTTGGATTTGGTACCTGCAAATATGCATGAGCATTATCAGAGATTGATAGAAATCTAAACACATGATAGAAACAATATTAGGATAAGAATATTGACTATGGCTACTACCTTGGAATTAATGGTATTCCTTGGATAGTGAATTGTCACATCGGCATTGAACACGAGAGAAAGAAGACATCTCCAACAACAAAGCACATCTAGCTCCAATGACATATTCCTCTAAATTCTATCCTATGGGTTGTAATGAGGAGGGGATCGGAACAATGTTCTAGTGACTAGAAAAATATAAATTGTCCATAACATAAACTTAGACTGATAGGTTTCTATTTTATTGTTATGTTCATTAAGATTAGATATTTTAATCCAACCTTGCATTGCACACTTGATTACATACTTATCCCTTCCCAAGGTATGGAATACTAATGAAGCTATATCAACCACCCTATATTTCCAAACCCATTAGACAATTAGTACTTTAAATATGAAGCAGGCTCCTATAGCACTTCTAAAAAAGAGAAATAGGTAGACTCCACCATTTGAGAACTTAATCAAGGTAGACTCCGTCATTTAAGACCTATTCTCAATGTGGTTTCCTAACAATGTCGTCAATGGTTAGTGGGTCATAGCTATAAGACCTTTAACCACTATTAAGTCTTTCGACATTTAATGTCCAATCGTTACCGCATCTCTCATTGATAAAATTGTAGTCATGTAATAAATAGTACCCAAGCCATTTAATACCTTTTATTATAAAATAGGCAGAACCTGGTCGTATAAGACCTTAATTAAGGCAGTCTGTCATTTAAGACCTATCCCTATGACGTACTCCTAAATGGTACTATTTTTATTATAGTCTAAACAGTGTAAGAGACTGTACCCAAGCCACTTAATACTTCCAATTGGAAAATATGTAGACTCTGGTCATTTAAAACCTTAATTAAGGTGTACCTCATCATATAAGACCTATTTCCAGAAGCGTGCTTCACGATGGTACTATCTAGCTATTATTTTTTGGAAATCTCATTGGGCTACGTAATACTTCTTTTGCAGGAAAGTGGAGGACCCTACAGTCACTTAAGACCCAAAAACTTAAGTGAACCCTTCCCGAGATATGCACTCTCACTCTTTAATTATAAATATGGCATCTCATTAGTTTACTTCTTTTGTTAGGGAGGCGGGCCCTTCAATCACTTAAGACCTCAACATTGAAGTAACCTCTTTTTAGATAAATCCTTATTTATTTATTTAGAATCTCACTAGGTTACTTAATACTTCAATTTAGGGGAGAGAGACGGACTCTTCTGCCACTTAAGGCCTTAAATCAGATGGGGACCCTTATGGAGATATCCCTCGTTGCTCCTTATTTCAAATTTGGACCATCTAATACATTCCAATTAAGAAAGAAAGCCCAATCTCTCATGTCGTCATGGGTCGAAGGATTAGTTATATCTCACATCAGTAGTAAATACACACAGTCGTTGGTAGCCTCAAAATGAAGGGCAGTCTTCCATCGAGTGACTCTTCTGACTTCACATCACTAACCCATTAAGTCCAATTAACCATCCTAAGTCTTTATTGAAATTATCTTAGGTACACATTGGACTTAGCTTACTAATTCTCTTTTTATTTAAGGCAATAAGAGTTACCTTAGATATTTTTCTATCCATAAATCTCTGCTTATTGCTCATAAATGTCAATCCATAAAATCCTAACGTACATTTCCTAAGACATTTACGGATGATTACTAATTTCAAATTAGTAATTTTTATATCTATTTCATTTTTATCAACCTCGTTAATCCACTTACCCAATCAAACTATTGCAACTCCCATATTTATAACCATTTATTGGAGTTACAACCATTTAAATTCTTTTCCCACTAGTTAATTACCCTCAACACAAGAATTATGTGTAAGTGTTGCTATTAGCTTTTTATTTAATTATTATAACCACAGTAATTACGTACAAATATTTTCTTTTATCAAATATTCTCTAGTTATGTATCTTTACTAGAAAAACTTTTCCATGCTAAATTGTTGGAATCATATCTAAAAAGATTATCCGCTATAATTTCCATAAATAGTCCAGAATAAAAGATTTAAGTTTAAAGTATAATAGATTACATCGCCTGAAATTACAGGAATACTCATTTGTTTTTGTCACTAGAATAGACAGTCTAAACTACAATGAATTCATACTTTACGGATCTTCTTCTCTTTCTATTTGCATATATTCTTTGTTAGATCAAACACTGTATCTTTCAAAAATGGAAAGAAATCACATAATTCACAAATATTAAATGAATCTAAATTTCAACAATTCCAAATATAGAAAAGTTTATACTAAACAAGATTAGGATAATAATTTAATTTTATAACATTATTATATAACCTATTTTAGATCTGGGATAAATTTCATTCAAATTAATACTCTATATTCATACTTTTAAGGCTGATTTGTAAATCAAGTTGTATACAATGCTAAATCAATTCATAAACAAGAGTATATAGGAAATATTAATTATATTCAGATCATATTCAATTCGTTGCCTATAGCTTATATACAATATCCAATTTGGCATAAATATTAAATAAACATCAAGGGGATAATTTTTATATTATAACAATTTATAAAATTTCTCAACCACCTTTTAAAAGCGATCCAAATCTCTAGGCCTTAAGTGGAACCTTTGATTCTCTCTAAATCCTTTTTAGTCTAAAGGATATTTATAAAAGGGTATATACATAGATTAGAATTACAGACCTGATAAGATATCTGAGATTGGGGAAAAAAAGAGATACGAATATATATATATATGAGTACATAAATTACCTCAAATACGCATATGGTTGATCCTCTTCTCCTCTCCTCTCCCTTCCTTTTTATTAGATTTCTACTCTTCTTCGATTTGTATGAATATATATTATCTTATCTCTATAATTTAGAAAGAAAGCAGAGAAGAGGAAATAGTAAAGCTTTCCTACTACCTCCGTAAACATACGAGAAGAGAAGGGAGGGCTAGGCCTGAATTTATAGGTGCTAGAATCAGTCAGAATCTTTAGACCAAAATATTTAAATACATCCTGTTATGGCCTAGGTTTATTAGATCCGCCAGGTCTCTGCCCGTCGACTCCTCTTGGGTCACCGGTCGATCGTTGGGGGTCGACTGTCCCTAATAAAGGGTCAGCCTATGGACCCAGGCAATTAATATAAAATGTTAATTTTTTATTTAATTATTTTCATTTCAAATTCGGTTCATCCATAAATTCTTCCTTTGGACTCTAAACGCAAAACTCCAAATTTGGAAGTTTCTCAAAATATTGCCACGAAAGCAGTGGTGCAAGTTTCATGGTCAAATTCCATCTTTTGCACAAATTCCATCTTCGAAGCCTAATTAATTAACTAACTAACTAATTAAATAATTAATGCCAAATTGCAGGGTGCTACACTCGCCAAAGATCTGAATCTAAAGAAGACAAAGCATTTTTATGATTTGCAGGATCCTCTTCTATTGTATAAGCATAAATTTCATGTCCACAATATTAATTTGTTCTAGCTATTTTACATCTCCTAAATTCAGTCTCTATTTCCTATATACGTCATTATATCCAATTAGTGGAATATTAGTAGCAGATGTGCACTCACTATTTCTCAATTTGAATGAAAATTATGTTAAAAGAAATCAACATCATATTAATCATTAATAACATGAGCATTCAAATCAAAAATTCTATATGCTTCGATGTTAATTCCATTATCCAAATAAGATACATTAATATGCTCAATTGCTAATTTAACCTTTATAGGAACCGAAATATGAAAATACGCCAAACATCCACAAGTTCTAAAAAAGTTAAGATAGGCTTAAGATTATAAAAAAAATAAAAGATGAAATTTCGCTTTTAGATTTAGGAATTTTGTTTAATACATAACAAATATTTACAAAATCTCCTCCAACAATGTGATGCATTATTAGAATCCAACTAAATAACAATTGCACATTTAGTAAATGTCCAATTTTTTCTTTCAACTTTACCATTAATTTTAGAGGTATGGCTTTTTCATGAATTATGCCATTCGATTTATAAAATTCAATAAATTAGCAAGGTTCACATTTTATTACTCTATCACAATTAAATCTTTTGGTTTATTGTTAGACTAATTTTCAATTTTAATGATAAAAAACTTAAACATATCTGCTCGTCACTTTTATTTTTCATGAGATACAAACATTTGAAATCAAAAATATCATTAATAAACGTAATAAAGTAATATTTACCATCCTTAGTTAGTGCACCATCAAGTTTACAAATATCATTATGTATAAGATTTTATATGGGTCTTAGTTATTTTAGTATGGCTACAAAATTCACATTTTTCAGAATCACTTAATTAAATTTAGGGATTAATCCTAACTTACGCATATTATGAATAAGTCGCTTATTAGCATGACAAAAATCTTGGTTATTTTAGCTTGGCTACCAAAACTCACGTTTTTCAGAATCACTTAATGATATATTAGGGTATATTGCTAAGTTACTTATGTTATAAATAAGTTGCTTGTTAACATGAAAAGGTATGGCAATCTAAATATTAAAATTGCACAACATACAAGCAGAACTATCAACATTAAAATCATCATTCAACCTAACCATTCCATCAAAAACATAACCTTTACCAAGAAAAGCATTCTTAGTGATAGTGTACAAATGGACCTTTTAGTTTAAGTATGGAAAACTTTATTTAACAAGAACTCATACACTAAATTCTTTCTCATCTCTGGAGTATGCATCGCATATTTCAGTAATAAGATCATTGCTTAGGTATAAGAATCTCCCAACTTCACTTTCATATCATTAACAACATTATGTGTTTTTAACATATAACAATCGCAGTAAACATGGAAAGAAGCACCAATGTTTACCCGCTAACCTTCTAATCTACCGACAAGGTTGATTTCAAAAATCATAGCCATTAGCCCTCTTCAGTCAGGTTAGCCTATGGTGCAGGATTTGGACTATTTTGAAACTTGCTTGCTATATGACCTAGTTTGTTACATGTGTAACACAAAAACAATTGTCCAGTACCATTATTAAGAGGCAAATTGTTGTTAATTTTAAGGTTGGTTTTTGAGGCTTTAATTCGATTTACAGTTCTGATTTTTGAAAATTTTCATAATGGGTTTTAAAACTCCATTATTGGATTCCTTAGTGTTAGTATCAATAGAAAATACAACTTTTTAATCTTGTTTTCGATCAGCCTCCTCAATACGGAGGTAGGTAACAAAACATTCAAAGGAAAATTCCTTAGTCTAATGACTAAGAATGTTTTTAAATTCTTTCCAATTAAGGGTAATTTATCAAATAAAACTATAACAACCTGCAAATTGAACGATAATAGATCAAAAGGAAATTAATGAGTACTTTGTAATCCTGAATATCGAACTTTCACAAACATCAGAATTTAATTACCAAACTTGCATCTTGTATTCATGGCTATTTTCTAATAATTTCTATATATAAAATTCTTCGATCAGAGTTCAAGTAAAAAAGTTATTAAAATATATAATGGGAAATAATATGAACTATATAAAATTACGTATAATGGGAAACAAATAAACGTATATCAAAAATAGACAACCGGTCGACTCCTAATCGGGATTTGTCGATCACTAGTGATCGACCGGTGGGAGTATAGTGGTCGACTGTTTGTGTGAAGATGATAGTAAATTAAACCTAGGTCGAACGATCTTAATTTAGTATAAAATAATCTAATGGTTGGCATCGATACGAACACCCTACAGATACAGAGTTAACCTCGTTATTCTCTTCATATTTTCTAAAGCAATGGCAAAACTCTACCATTTTCCCTTCTCCTTAAATTCTAAAATCTGTATAAACTATAATTTATAAATATATATAAATGATGAATATCTAAGGATAATAATATGATCTAATCGAATCGCCAAAGCCAAGTTAAATTGTAAATTCATATCCAAATTAAATTCAAATTCTTCTCGGATCTAAATTCTAATGAATATGTATATTTTTGCAGTACATATTCTGATAGGGGGAAAAATAGAGCCAAACAGCAATAAAAAGGTTTAAATATGAGATTTGAGAGCTTAAAGGTAAGTAGAGAATTATATATTTTCATATAATATTGGATTTATATCGTTATAAATATGTTCCTTATATGCCTAAATATAATTATTTTAGAGTTATAGGCTAAAACATATACATGTAATGAATTTGAAAACCATGCCTACATATTCTGTAAATTGATAACTTAAATTAAATATGGTTTGTACTTGAATTTAGAAAGTAAGGGTGAAAGTAGTCCCTAATTTAATGAATTGTATAGTAATTCCAGATTTATTGGTTAAATGATATATGTCAGTAAATATGAATTGGAAGTTATTATAAACTGGATGAGGATTTAATTGGCATGAAATTCATTGGAATGTAGTGTGTTGCAATGTAAGTTTCAATAAATAGCATATGCGATATTGTTTGAAATAACAAGGAATATCTAAAATAAAGAGATGTATAAAATATGGATGTTTACTGTATTTTATACCGTTTAGTTCAATAATATCAGGAACTATAATTTCTTCTAATTCCAAACGTAACACAAATCCTCTTTTAGATAACTTTTGGAAATTTACAATGTTAACATTTTCTTTTAGAGGACGTGATTCCAATACATTAAAATACAAAAATCCCTAGGTTTAAACCAAAATATTATAGTGGAGATAATAATAATTATTCAAATATAAATCTAGCATATGCGATAAGTGAGAATAAACAATAAGCAAAGAAGTTTATGTAAAGCAGTAAATGAGTAAGTAAGAAGATTATAATATTCAAAGGAAGATATTAATAATTGAAAAGGAATAGTAGAATACACTTAATAGTATTGAGTAGAAGTTAAGTAGTAAAGGATATTTATTCCAATAAAATAAAAGTAAGTGGTAAGTGACATTTAGTATATGTAAATAAAACAAGAAGCATATTGGGTTAATTAACTAAATACCAAAAGTTGAACGTAGGAGGCATATGAACTAAATAAAATTATTTAGCCTCAATCATGTGTTTCTGATGCGTGTGAATTATTTAATTTGTTCAATAACTAAGAGTAATCGAAAATAACAAAGTCATTAATAAGGCTTGGAATCAGTAGTGTTACAAAATTGAGGTCTGCCCACCACAAGAGGCTACCAGCAGTTGTGTATGCATTATACTGATGTAGGACATATCCAACTGTAGGACCCGTAGAAATATATGTTTGCATATAGGAGAAGGGAGTATTTCAAAGTAGGAGGGTTCGCTCTGATCGAAGTATCAAGGGACAAGCAGAGGCTGCTTCAACCTTTTAGGAGATACGTGATAAGTAAATAATGGACATTTCCTTAATTACACTAGGCAATCTAAATGGGACAGTGCGCATAGGCTGGGTAATATGATGGTACTATATATAAGGAGTAGGAGTTGTTTACGTTTGTCAAGATTGTCATTGGTCTTCAATAATCAACAGAAAGACAAGGGTTATGCCTAAACGTGTTGCGCCTTCTACTAGAGTAGACCATGTTATGGACATGCACCACCACATAATTGTTTGTTAGTTTGTTTGTTGTTAGGAGGCAAGTCTAGATAACTCATAGATGGAGGTCTTTCTAACGAATATAATAATCACTAAAGTTGAGTCCATGATGTAAAGATGAATAGAATATGGCTAAATAGTTACAATGCCTTATTATGCACTACGGTAATTCCTTGGTAAGCATGGTGATGAAGACATTATGCTGCATTTACGATGGATCCAGGAGGTGCTGAGTTACGGATACTAGCGGGGAAAGGATCTTGGTCCAAAAGGGGACTATTGTACTTATATAAATAAATATATATATATAAACACGCTCCCACATACATATGTACTTATTGTATACCTTGAATAGATGAGGCATATTATATGCATACGTAAAGTTAAGACAACTAAGTAAAATAATAAACATAACATATAATTGAAGGAAATCGACAAAACCTAGTGTTACGTATAAAGTGGTAATTTACAAGTCATGGAACATTTTTCTAACCCCCATCTCATAACAACCCACTGGATATCTTTAGAGGGATATTTACTAATACAAAGCAGGAATGGTGGAAGGATAGATTTCCATGAAAGCTCAATATTAACAAGGGCACCTTAGTCAGTAATTATATGTTTTATTGTACTGTACTATTCCGCTACAAGTTATATCGATAGTACTATGATGTACTTTTATTTATTTATAAGACACCAATGCCAATGATCTGTACTTTGGCGGACTTGAATTTTTGATTTAATGAAAATTCGAGCCTGCTAAGGTCCAGTTGTTACATTTGGTATTAATGCAAAAGCTAATCGATTATCCAAATTAGGATAAGTTGAGTGAACGTATTTATATTTTACTATATATATATATAATATGCCAAACTCTACAAATTTTGACTATAGAAGTAGTTGTAGCCATATTTTGAAAAAATGGATAATGCGACTATGAGTTGGAGCAATAGATCAACTGGAAGATGTACACCTATCTCGATTACTTCATAGGAAGTAGTTCGTATGGAAAGCCGTTTATTTAAGAAAAAACATAAATGCAACATATGGAAGAGTCCATGAAGTTGGATGGTACATGGGTCCTTTGTTGGGCCCAAATTGCCCAATGTTTGTAGATCACTAAAGGATTGCCAAATGATGACGTGAGATATATCCAAATAAGTGGAAAGTAAGAATCTATATGCTGCAAATATCCGGAAGAAAAAAATTAAATATGTTCCTAAAGAAAGGTGTGTAGAAATCACTCCAAGATGATAATGGGATTTTCATATTTTGAATGAATTTAGTCAGGAAGTAAGTAGGAAGGCAGAAACGTCCAAAGGAATGGACGTTAAAAATGCACTCTGTGTACAACCCCCATATGATAGGATTTAAAATAATAAGGTTTGAAAAGATATATGTAAATAAAACATTTGAAATTATTTTCAAAGGTTTTATATAAAATTAGAAAAACTCAATTTTTGAAAATAGATAAATATTAAAACTTGTCCGCAAAATAAAATATCAATTTATATTATAAATTGAATTATCGGCTGAAATTTAAAACTTTTTAGAAAAAAGGAAAAAAATTGAGAAGGGCTTTAATAAAGATAATTCCTTTGAAATAAACAAAAATAGAGCATATGTGTAGCTCAATGAATATTTTGATTTTGTAAATTTGTGGTTTTAAAATTCTTTTACAGGTGTGGGCAATAGGAAGTTGTGGTGGTTATAAATGAGGTAAATAGAATGGAAGGGTAAAATTACCCGATAATGAACATAGGAAGGATATACACGTATAAGAAAATGCAGAGAAAAATAACTATAACAAGTTTATGCCTAAATAGAGCTACATTTAAATAAGAGCAATTTAGGCAAAAGAAAATTTAAAATTAGAAACACTAGGAAATAGAAAGAATGTTAGGAATTTGCACTAAAATAATGCTAGTAATCTAATTAGAAACGACAGGGGAAATTAAAGGAAAAACAAAGAAAAATGGATATTTTCCATAATTATGCGCTTTGATTGACCATATTTTTTAAAAGTCCCCATTATATTCTGTTAGAGCCTCCACTAAGGTTGAAAGTGGAGATAGCATGAGTAACAGGAAATTAATAGGATGGAAGTGTCCTTATGTACTCTAGTTTTATTGTTTTAAATTATAAAAGACGTTTTAGAAACATTATAAAGTGTATCTTTGAAAAAATGGTTTGGTATAACAATCGTGATTTAATGGAAAATTTTAATAAATGGTTTGAGCTGAAAATCTTTGTTGCTAAACGGCTTTAAAGGAAAAGTTGATTTGAATGACCATTCATGTAATATAAATTTGACTCTTATTTGAAAAAAAAAGTTCCTAAGTTTATATTTTTAAAGATTAAAAGTTTTGAAATTAAGTACTTCATAACGGTGAAGTTTAATTTTAGAAAAAATGGAAAAAACCAAACCAAAATTTTAATATGGAGTAGATATGGATGATTGCTTAGGTAAGATGGGGTAAAAGGTAAGGTCATGAGTAAAATAGTGATGAATGCTCATAGAGTAGCAATAATGAACCTCTGGTGGATATTTGGAATATTAGTTTGAGCCGAGGAATGTTTCATTAAACATGGGTG
Organism: Allium cepa; assembly: GCA_030765085.1. Taxonomy (NCBI): domain Eukaryota; kingdom Viridiplantae; phylum Streptophyta; class Magnoliopsida; order Asparagales; family Amaryllidaceae; genus Allium; species Allium cepa. The sequence continues at coordinate 475,679,292 of CM060931.1, forward strand.
AAGACCATAAAGAAGAACCAATAAAGAAATTGGAAATGGTATTAAAGTACATTTTTGCGAGTTCTAGAGTATACCTGAATGAAAGAGATAAAATAAAGAAAGCATATACCAAGATTTGAAAATACTATCAAGGGATTTGGATTAAAAAAGATAGTAATATAACCGGTTATGATAATGGAAGTAGTGGATGGACCTTACTTATTAGAAGCAAAAAAAGGAAAACTAAGATATGTGGGTTATAGTAGAATAACATGTTAGAAAAGCTCATTTAATATAAGTAAGGTGATAGAGCTACAACATCATTAACGTTAGTTGATGGGAAGGGCGGCTTCCACCAATTACTACTTTTAGGATAGTTGGGTTGTAAGCATGGATTGTCCTCATTTGTATAAAATGCATATGATATTTTGTGAGAAAGGTTCATTTTTATTTCTGTGTTAATTTTCTATATTGACTGCTATATATTGGTATGCAAAATAAATAAGAAAATCTCATGTGGATACTTAAATAACGCAAAGCATGACTGGAAGTTTATAAACTAAATTAGGAATTTTTTTTAAAAACTTCCATCTTCCTTAAAATAAAAATCACTTTTAAATAAAAGATAACCCCTTTTTATTTACTTTTGCATAAAACTATTATTACTATAATAATTTTTTATTAAAACAAACACGTTAGAAAATAATTATTAGAACATTTGCTTAAATACACACACGTATATATATTAGAAATGAAAAATGAAAGAAGTTGAAATAAAATATAAAAGTTTAGATACTCTTTTAAATTAAAATATCACAGAAATTCTATAACAGTCCGATTTAAAATCTTTTTCCAGATCAAAATCATTTCCAAACCAAATCAATGATCAATAATTCTACAAAAATACTATATCGAGGCCAATAGATACTATAGCACTTAACAAATGTTATAACTACCTTTTCTACTAAAAAAGTTAAATTTTCACATATATCGGAGCCACATCTAAAATGGCCAACAATCAAATTCAACATTTAACAATCTATATCATAGATATATAGCCGAAATAAATCAACAGGCAAATACCTGTAAATCAAAAGTAATAATTTCGAAAATTTCAAATTTCTTTACTAAATTCATGGTATTTTAAATGTCAATCGCTTTTCAAAAGTGGAATTTTAACTAAATCAGTCAATAATTTTCATCAAACACAAATAGTAAAATTTATCTACTATATATCTTACTGATTGACGAAAATGATGAGTTATACTCATCGAAATTCAAACGGACGCTTGGGAGTTCTAACTTGAACTAAAATCGAATGACGTCCGATTTTAGCACAAATTTTCACTTCGTCCAAATTCAATCAAAATAGTTTCATCGTGTAGTTTTCACCATATTAAGCACAATGCAAAAAGTTTCGTCTCGATTGGATCTCATACGCAAAACCTATTAAAATTATAAGTTTTAAAATTTTATAAGTATATTAATTAAATACTAATTACAATTTAAACCTAATTACCCCATTAAAACATCTTTTCATACAAAACTACTCTGGCTTCTTTCTGTAAGTGAACTCACCACCATCATGTCTCTCTCTCCTCCTCTCTTGCTTATTTCACCATGAAAGTCAGTTCCCACTCTGCCAAACCACTCCACTACGCGAGAGCCACCACCCAGACACCCCAAAATTCCCCTCGGCCTCTTCCCAAAAGTCACGACCAAACCTACCTATATGTGAAGGTACCAAATGATGTGTTCTACACGAGTACATACACACCACCAAATTCCATCTCGAGATGCTCCTCGACTGAACAATCACTCCCGAACTCTCCAAATCCCAAATCGTCAATCCTGGCACGAGAAAAATGGAATCCTAAGCCACTAATACATATTCGAGCACTCCAATCCTCCTCCGAGCCCATCTAACCTTATACCAAAATGAAAATCTCACTGTGGAGAATCCAAAGAGCCTTGCTTTAATTTTTTCCGTTGAGTATAACTTGAGATTTTGATTTTGGGAGTATGTTTTCTTTGTTTTGATATTTAACGTACCGGTGTTATTTGGGTTTTTAACCCAACAGAACTAAAAAAACATTCAGATTAAGTCAGAACAACACAAAAATTGACTCGAAGGCAAAAAAGTACAAGACAAAGAAACACAAGAAATTTGGCCCAGAATTGCGCTAACTCTTCGGATAAATACTGGTCCAATCCAATTAAATCGGTACCGATACAAAATATTGGATTGCGGTTCCTTCTAACCACTTACATTGCATTACTATGCCTCCACTGAGCTCACCTATCAAGTTTGTTAACATTTCAAGCAATCTAGTTCAAGAAGTAAAGACTCATTCAGATACCTATACCGTTTTGAACCGGAGCAACTTAAAATAAACCTACAGAACTCATACAAATTCGGATTGACTTGAAATTTGGAGGGAGCACTTAGAAGTCAGGAAAGAAAGCTCAAATATAAGGGCATTTGGAACAACCCATTTGGGTCGATATCGACACAAGTGATTCAGATCGAGTCCAACCTACCAAAGCTAGGCCCCACCACCTGAGATTTATAGAGAAAGTCCCAAATATCATCTTCAAGCTACCTGCAATGTTTCATCCGATTTTAATAAGTATGTAGCGAGTTATGGATGGATCTCCTCCAAATTAAGGTAGTTTGACGGATTAGGTCCAACCCACCTAGGATGGGCCCCACCTCATGAGATCCAATTTGGTGGCTTTCCTACTCATGTACATTACATGTATGAATTTTCACGTTATTTAGCTAAGTGTTAAGTGACTTATGGATGCATCTTTTATGAAGGGATGGATTGGATGATCTATGAAGATGGACGATCGAACCAACTCCAAATGACTTGATATTTGGACAAGGCATTCAATTATGGGATAGGAAGACAACCAAATTGAGAAGACTCAAAAATTGCATAACTTTTTTGATCAATTCGATCCAATCATGTTGGTATTAATCCGAAAACTTTGCTCCAAACATCCCCAAGCCTCCCCGGCGACTTCTGCATGATGACTACAGGCATTTGGTAAAGTGGCTATGGCCAAAGTGACCTCCAAGCCCTATATATGCCTTCCTATCTGCAATAGTAAAGGCGATCAGATCTCTACTGGAGCTCTTCCATTATTTCTCACTCTTCTTCTCCCATACAACAGCCATTAAGGGACGATTGATATCCCCCTTTTTTCTCTAACAATGATGGCTTGATCTAATATAGGAAAGGAGAATTATATTGCAATCTAAACTCCTATGTAATAGCATTTGATCATTAAAATAAACTATAAAGTGGACGTAAGCTTTGTTAGCAGCCGAACCACTATAAAATATCTTCTTATCTCTTTAATATTTTTGCACTTTTTATATTTATTTTCTAAATTGTTTTCTCTAAGAAACAAGACTGGTGCTTTCACACTCAAATAAGGGCGTTGATCCCTTTTTTGGGTTAACATTTTGGTGCTTTCACTGTGAAAAAACGTAGATTTGGAAACTTGAAGCTTGAGCATGAGATTTGGGAAAAATTAAGAGGCTTGACTCTAGATCTAAAACTAGAGCAAGTTAACTAGAGCCTGGGGGAAGTCAAGAAGTATCTCAAATTCTCACCAAACCAACTATGTAGCTTGAGAAGAAATGGAAAGGCCAATGAAGGAGATGTAGGATGGAGTCTTGGCTAGGCAATAATAGATGATGGAGGGATTCTTCCAAAGAATGGGACAACAAGGAACTATAGGAGCTGCAGGAATTCAGACCCTAGGAAACAATACAGGAGCTGCTAGAGCTAGATTAGAATGAGATGGCACATTGCCTCCATTCCTAGAGCAACCGATACTTGGGGGCAACACGGGAGTCTACCTGGGAATCAACACCAATGATGGGATCAATATTGGAGCGTGCACCGAAAGGGCTAACGATGAAATGACTGTTGAAACTCCAGGAACTGGTGGTACGGGAGCTAATCCGAATACTAGAGTGCAACTAATAAAGGAATATGTGACAGGGCTACCTCGAAGAAGCGGAGGACGAAATGAGACTAGGAGAGTAAGGCAAAACACTATTGTGAAACCAGTGGAGTATGCGTCAGATTTCCCTTGCCAAGGCTGGGTGCAGGACATTGCTTTCATATGAAGTCCTTCATTGGATGGTGAAAATCTAATTGCTGAATTAGTAAGAAGGATGGCTAGAGGAGGACCTTCAGATCTGGGTTTGGAAGATGTGAATAGAAACCCGTTTACTGCTAATATCCGAAACGCAAAAAGTCCTCTCGATTTCAAGCTTCCAGCGTTGGAAACATACGACGAAAAGACCGATCCAATGGTTCATCTGATGAGATATATCCGACATTTGAAAGTGTTTTGTGCTTTTGATGAGTAATGAGGCGGTAGTTCCTATTATGCTTGTTGGGTTTGGTGGCAATGTGGTTTAGAAAGCTGGAGAATGAGTCCATCAGCACGTGGACCGAATTGGTAGGCAGATTTTTAAGACAATTCCTAGTTCACATCTTACAACCGAAGAATGTGATGACATTGGCAAATGTGAAACAAAGGCCCGGGGTGTGATGACCCGGAATTTTGGGCAATATCAATTTAATAATCTGTGTTAAAATTTTAATTGATTTAATAATCTTCTTTTAAAATAAATATTTAATTAGTGAATTTTATCATTTAAAAGCTAATATATTGTTTTCTATTTATAATGTATATATATTTGTATATATTATAGATAAGCTTTAGTTTGGAATTTAATAAATAAACAAATCTTGTTTTCAAATTCTAATATATTTTTGGTAATTTGGAAATTTTGATTTAAATTTAATATAAAGCTTTTCAAAGCTATTTAATAAATAACTATATTGTTTTAAAAATACTTAAGATAAATGTTAATTATTTAAAATATATTTTTAGTTTAAGTTTAAATTTAAATAAGATTAAAAAATGGTTTGTTTTATTTTATTTTTAAATATAGCTTGATAAATATGATTTGAGACATATATATGTATAAGAGTTTAAAACACAATTTACATATGATATTAATTCTTTGAGTAATAGAAGTAATAGGATACTCTCTTTTATAAATTATTTAAAATTAGAAAATTGTTATTTTAAATAATATTAATAATATGTTATTTTCAATTAATAATTATAATACTTAGTTTTTATAAGCATAAGTAGATTTTAATGAATATAAAATTTGTCATTTTCAAAATTTAATGTGTAGCTATATATGTATATATATAACTTGATTTTTAAATTGGATTTTTTTAGTATAATTTGAATTTGAATTAGTTTGAAATTCAAAAGATAAATATTTAAATGTTTTGGATTATAAAGATATAGGTATAATCTTTTATTTGTGTATATATATAATTTTTTTACTTTATTTTCTCTAAAAAGTAATTTATAAATATATAGATAAGTATATGTAAATTTATAATTAAGAATGAATAAATCTTTTATTAACTTTTTAAATTAAAATAAAAAATTTAACGGACAAATGTAATTATACTAAGGCCTCATGATAACTAGTGTTAGTCAATAAACATTTTTAATTGACAAATGTTAATATATATGACAAGTGTCATTTAATTTTAGTTTTCCTTTTTTTTAAAATATCAATTTCAGCCTTTATAAAATACATACTCTTCTTCCCCTTCAATTCTTTTCTCTGATTCAAAAGCTAAGAAACAAATCTGAACTCAAACCATTTCTCAACCAAAATTTGTACATGTTCAAATCCGATTTTCAATACTCAAACTCCTCACAAACCAGAAATTGTTTCACCTCATCAAAAGCCCATAATAGATTTTCGAAATACAACCTGCAAAGCATTTTCTTCAACTCTAAAATCTTTTTAAAAAAAGTTCAAAAATAAATAAAAAAACTGTAATCTCATCAATTCAACAACCTGGAATTTTTCTAAAGCAAGTTCAAGATCTAGTAACATCATTTAGTAAGTTTATAAAGTAAAGCCTGCATGCATTCTTAAACCTGAGGTCTAAACAAGAAGCAATTCAAGTTTTTAACTCAAGCAAACCACAGTAACTCAAGTTTTAAAGTGTTAAAAGCTGTTTTCAAAATTCAAGGTGCTATGTTCTTCATTTGAACAAGTGAGTAACATCACACTTTAAAAATTTAAGTATATAAATCTGGTTTCTTGATTTATTTATGGAAATAAGTATGATTGTATATATGTTGATAAGTACATTGTTGTGTACATATATCTGTATGGATGAGTTTGCATGTTTGTTCACCTGAGACACTATCTATTTCCAGTTTAAACTCAAATTTGATCAAAATTCTTTTTCTCTTGATCTGATTGTTGTTAAGACTTAGGATTTGAATGAAATTTATTTGTCATGTAATAGAGTAAAGATTAAAATTTTATTTAGGTTAAAACAATTTGGTAATGTCTTTGGAAATCAAGAAAAACTAAACAAACTTAAAATAAAGTCAAAATACAAACATCATAATTTATAAATTCAAAAGTGTAAACTGAATTCTTATCCTTAAACATGATTTTTAAAACTAAAGCCACAATTTTTAGTTTGGGGTTTGAACGAGTATGGTGGAGATGATCAGAATTTGAATTTTGAGTGGTTTCTGGTGATCTGGTTGGTCTAGAAGTTCGGGTTTCTTTCTAAAGGTAGTTGAGTGATCGGGGACATCGCCAAAATTGTCAGATAGGCGAATAGATGATCATGGTAGCTGCGGTGAAGGATTGAAGTTTGTAAACCTAGTTTAGACAGGCTGGATATATTTGATCGGGGTTGTGGCTTTGGTGGGTCGAGTGTCATCGGCTTTTAGGAAATGGAAGCATGGCAGTTGGCGAATGTGCGGCCGGAGTTGCTGTCACTCTGGTGGTCGGAGATGTGAGAACGAGGTGGTTCCAGTTTTGTGACTTTGGTTCCTGGTTTGGGGTTTGATGCCCGATCTTGATTTTGAGGTGATAGTGAAGTTTTGATGTTCGTGATGGTGTGCGAGGTTGTTTTCTGATGTGGTGAAGCTATCATGGTTGACCGGTGATAGTTAGAGCCACCGTGCATGTGCACAGTGCACTTTATTTTCTAATGAAGTTGAGTTTGAAGCAGGGGATCGGTATACTCAAGTTTGTCTCGAGTAATTCGATTATTTTACTCGAAGATCTTTAGTTTTGGACTCAAAGCAATTGATGTTTAGGCTCGGGTCAAATTTTGTTATAGGTTCTAAAACCTGTCAGTGTTTTACATTTTGAAATTTAAACTGAATTTAAAAATTTAAAGCAAGTTTTAATCAAATTTTTGAAGCTCGTTTTAAAGTTTGGATTCAAACTGAATTTGAATCCTAGTTTTAAAATAAATAAGTTTTATAAAATGAAATGTTTTAACAACTTTAAAATGCTAAAGTATTTTATAAAATGATTTTTAAATCTGAAAGTAAAGATTTAAACAAAGTTTTAAATCTAAGTTTAAATCTGGATTCAAAATGAATTTGTATCCTAGTTTTGAAGTAAAATATTTTTTTATAATTTAAATTGTTTAACAACTTTGAATGTTTAAAGTATAATTTAAATGGTTTGAATTTCAAATGAATTTGGTTTAAACACTTTTTTAAATTCTTTTATAAGATAAGTATTTCTTTAACATGTAATTAAAAAGGTTTTTAAATTGTTTTTAAACTTTGTTAAAGTTAAATTTATATTCATATATTAAATCTTAAATTTAAAATGAAATTTAAAAGTAAATTTGAAAGTAAAATGTTTTCAATTATATTTGTAAATGATATTTAAGTCATTAATAAGAAAGATGTTTTTATCTTAAAATTTATTAAGATTTAATGATTTGTGATTCATTAAAATTATTAAGGTAATTAAAATGGATAATTAATTTAATTTATTTAATTAATGATTTGGATTAATTAATTTAGTAATTAAGGGATTGAATTAATTAAGATTTAAGAGATTAATTAAAGGATAAATAAATTTGTAATTAAGAATCATTAATTAGATAAGTGTAGAATATTAATTAATGATTAGGAATTAATTAACCAAGTAATTAATGATTAATTAAGTTACAGTTAATAACTTAATTAATTAAGTAATTAAAGATTAATTAATTGGATATTAAAGATTTATTAATTTGTAATTAATAATGATAAATGTAAGTTTAACTACTTTAGAGAAGTAATTAAAGAATTATTAATAGTCAATGAAGATCATTAACTTGAGATTATTAAATAATTAATTAATGTGATTAATTTTAATAATAATTTTATTAATTAATTAAAAATAATCATTTGTGAAATTGTGCAAGTAAAATTATTTAATGAAAGTAATAAAGGAATTAATTACTCATTGTAATTAATTAAATTAAATTTGATTAGTTTAAGTTAATTAATTAAGTTTAATTGATCTATGATAATCACTGAATGATTTGGTAAGTGTAATTACTTAGTGTAGTTAATAATTCTTAGTGAAGTAATTAGTAATGGTAATTACAGGACGTAATTGAAGATTGAAAGTAATTTGAGTTTGATTACTTTGTAATTAATCAAGGGATTAACTGAAGATAATTAATTAAGGAGTAATTAAGTTATTTATTGAAGTAAATAAGGGTAGTTAATTACTAGATGAGATTAATCAAAAGTGATTAATAAATGTGGTTAAATTAAAGATTAATTTATTAATGCAATTAATTTAAAAAGGGTAATTATAGGTTAAAAGTAATTAGGGATCATTAATTTATATAACTAATGATGTAATTAAGGATTTTTTAATTAGGAATAATTTATCAATGAACTAATTAATTAATGTAATTAATCTTAGATTAATGTGATTAATTACATTTAATTAATAAATGAAGTAATTAAAGGTTGATTACTGTATATGGTCAAGAATAATTAATTTGTGAAATTAATTAAAGGCTAATTACTTCAATGTAATTAGTGAATAATTAATCAAGGGTGATTAATGAAGAGGGAAAATTGAGAATGATTAATTTATTTATAAATAATTAATGGTTAAGAAGCAGGATTTATACTGATAAGTAATTAATTTAATTTACTTTAAATTAATTAGAGATGAAGTAATTAATTTAATTCACTTTAAATCAATTAGAGATGGTGATTAATAAATCATTGCTTATGGATGCTGAATGATATTAAATGCTTTGCATTGTTTGCGTAACGACCCATTTTTCTGTACCCTTTGAATCGACAATAAACCACACATGTCCGACTCATATTGCGCAAATAAGCGGAACATTAAGGGTAGAAAGAAAATAAAGATAGAACAGAATCTCACAGGAATGGAATAACATATATTATTTCAATAAAAATCTTTACAGCGGAAAATTTTAATACACGATATCAGAGTCTGACCTAAATTCAGGTTGGACGGTAATAAACATCTGTCCTTACAATTATTGACAAATATTAAACTAAAATAACTAAGCACAGCGGATAATATAATGTGTCCATATATTGATGAATATCTCCAGCTCTCCCCGGGAAACTCCAACCGTCTTCGAATTAACCTTAAACTACTCGGATCTGACTCGATTATTAAAAATACCCAGATCAGGCTTGATAAAACAACGTGAGAAAAACTCAGTAATAAATGTCAGTGTCATATATTAGCCTTTAGATAAAATCCTTTGAAAAGAAAGAGTACCTCATAAGACCACGCCTACACATAAACACGGACGGGTTTTTACCTTTTGATAACTAAAACATTTTTATATATCAAAACATTTGATATTATTTCTAATGACATTCTATGAAAACATTTGCAAATAAACTTATTAATCTTATCCGAAATGGTTACACATATAGCATTTCGAGGCTATTCATTACGCCAATACAAAAAAAACTGATGGTTCTTATTGGTGAATGGATTTTCATACAAATGACTGGGCGAAGGATCCACCTTCCGTAATGGGTACACCTCTAGATGGATGTCCCGAGAATCCATCACACAGCTTCTCTACCAACACAAGACCGGTCCACCTCTATAACTAGATGGTACCGAATATGTCATCCCTCGGTCGTTACCGACCTTTAACCGAGCGCTCATTTTCCATACACCACATTAATTTACATCCCGAACGTCATAGCGGGAAGAAATATATCTTGAAGAGGATGATCATACCCTAATTGGGAATGACCCACTTAGCCTTGCTGCATCTAATTATGTTTCGGTCATTTCCGGTTTGATGAGGCTTAAGGTTACGATTACCTTTTCACATAGCACATGTCACATCTTTGAATGCCACATTGCCATTCCCGTTAACTACTAACTGCCTTCCACAAAAATACAACCCTTGAGCTCGTACGTCTCAAGGAGAGGGTTAATCTTAGAGAAGTTACCTTCTCCGCCGCCACTGATGTATGTTTGTAAAAACCAATGTACGTAATCTTTAGAAATGCAATGTCAGACAAATGTCCATACAAATTGTCCAGGAACAGGATAAACCGAAGGCACTTTCCTACTAACACTAGTAGCGAGTAGTGCCTGCAATCCGAAAAATCTCCACAACGATGAGACCCCTACTACATGTAACTCTATAATGGGTGCGACCCCGAGCAAATCAACAAGCAGTCCTCATGCTATGAAGATCCACGGTCTTCAATAGTCATCATCTTCAACATGTCTTCATGTTCGAATGTATACATTGGTTCGAAGTGGTTTTCGGATAGGAATTATCCAAATCCGACCCCGGTTCCTTCGAAGACAATTATCGATTTAAAAGATGTTAAGTTCGAATGTGGATATCAAACATCAATCAATTACTTCATCTTTTATACAATATCTTTCTTCGATATAACATTCTCAATTTATTCGATTTTCTTTTCAAGAGTATAAGGAATCATTAAGCCTCATTTATCAAATCATTTGGTTTATTTAAACCTTTCTGAAATCCAGGAATAATTCTAAATTATTTTCTCTTTTACTTAGGAAAACCTTTCCAAATCATTCATTAAATCTTAATCAAAGATTTTCTTTCTTAACTTTTAACCTAGGGAAAATATTCCCTTTTTATAATATCACTTTCCAAAACATCCATTTAATTTAAAGGATTATTCACTGTCCAAAATCATGAATATAATTCCTTTAGTAAACTTTCACATTTAACTTATCATTTTAAATTGATTTTATATTTACAAAATGGTATACATTCAATTTTCATAAACTTCCATATACAAAATTTCTTTACTAACAAATTCCATTTATATCTCATTTATAAGTCAAAATCCAATTATAATTTAATTAGTTATAATACTCTTATTTACAAATTCATTCCTTTCAAATCTTATTATTTATAAAATCCATTGTAAATTCTTTCTAAATTTCAATTGCAAACCTATATATTGATTACAATCCCATTTCTAATATTTATAAACACTTTTATAATGCCATAACTTTTATTTATAAATATCAATTTTTATAAATCTTATATCTATAGACCATTTATAATAAATTCAAAGAATTTATTTCTTTTCTTTTATCTTAGAAAAACTTAATTATGTTCTTTCAGAGCATCTGGGCATTCCTTTCGATTTATTCCACCCATCGCCTAAGAAGAGAAAATATAGGCGGGTAAGTTCAGGGCACTGGTTGCTCCGTTCCTAACCTTAGTTAAACACGTTGTTTTACCTTCCCAAATTTCACAGGTGGTACAAATGTGCTAGTCGTTTCCGCATTACTCAATTTGTTATTATATTCAATCTTCTTCACTTATTGTTCAAGTGGTATAAATAATTCCTATTTTCCACTTATTCAAACTCTGATTAAAGCTTCCAAATCATCTTTAAATGACTTAATTATCCTTTTAAAATAATCCACAAAATATATAGGAAAGAATTGTTAAGTTTAAAACTGCATTTCAAAAGTTATTTCAAACTGCTGCGAAAAGCCTTACGAAAAGTGTTGCAAATAGCGTTTTAAAAGCTATATTCATCAAAATGACTTTTATATCATTTAGAAATCCATATTTTCAACTTAAATCTCATTTAATACATTTTAAAACAATTTTAGGATGTATTTCATATTTTTAAAGTATTTAAAATATCAATTTTAGACTTTGGTCACTTTACTGCAAAAGCTTGATTTTTCCGGAAAATTGTTTTGGACATATTTAAAATATACAAGATAAAATCTTGATTTTCTTCCTTTATTTCTTTATACATATTTAAATTTTTATAAAACATTTCTAACTCATTTTAAAACTATTTTCAAAAAGTTTAAGCATTCCATATACACCATTTCATTTCCAAAAGGAAAGTGTTATCCTTTGTGCTTATCGACGTGTATTAACGTGATTTGGTAAAATAATTTATCAATCATACCAAACAATCAATACTTGATGATCAAAGCATATATAAGCATTCATAGCAATCATAACACACATCAAACATGTATATATAAATAGGGATGCTAAATGGAGTTTCTCACCATAAACCAAAGCGATTAACTTCCTACCAACATTCTAATCAACCAACACTTTACTAGTTAATTCCTACTCCATTAAACGATAGCAAACAACACCCTCTCCCTTCCAATGGCTTGGCCGAGGCTTGAGATGGAGGTTGGCCAAAAATATAGAGAAGAAGAGGTAGAGCTTTAAACTTGAATTCTCAAAATTAGACCCGAAAAATAGGTCATCTTCTCTCTTGTTTTTGACTCTCTTACTCTCAAATTTTAAAAAACTTACTAACTAAAAATTGTTGCAAATTCTTTCCTCTTAAATATATAAAAAAAAGAATCCCTTGATTTTGTTTAGTTTTGAGGAAGATATGATAGAATGAAGAAGATGTATTGTCGGATTGACAAAAATAATGCCCGAAAATGAACTTTAAGAAAAGGAGTTTCGGGTATAGCAAACCTCAAAACTGGAAAAAGTGATCAACATAAAAGTTGTATCCACTGGAATTTCATAGGATTTGAATTTTTTTTTTATTAATTTGGGTCTTCTATGAACAATTTATGATCAAAACATAATGACCTATTTTCTGGCTTAAAAACAGGGCCAGAAAATGTATTTGAAAGAAGTAAAATTTTAACATATTTATGCTAAGAAATGGACAAAGTGGTCAAATAAATGTTGTAGCCGCTGTAAAAATACATGATTTAAAAAAAAAAAAAAATTATATTCTGGTTCGGCTTTAAAGAAGTTAAGGCCAAGAGAAGTAGAGGTAAAATAAGGAGAAAAGATGAGTTTGATTTGAAGAGAATGAACATTGATTTCTTTTGAATATTTTATAAATATTTTGACATTATTTTTTTTTAATTTTTTTCTATGGATTGGAAGCCATTAAAGAGAAGATGAAGAAGCTTAAGAGAAAAAAAGAATGTGAAGAAGGAGGTGGGTATTTATAGAAAAAGAAAGAAGTGGTAATTTCACAAAAATAACCTCTTACCAAATGACCAAAATAAACTTACTTCAACCTAAAGTAATCTCCACTTTTTCAATACTTAACATCACCTTTCACATCTTTACTTTATGTCTTAATCCCTTAAGAACTAAGCTATGTTGGCTTTTGATGTGATATTGATTTGATGTTTACTTTTGACTTTTCTTACTTACTTTTGTTAATTCTTACTTACTTTTACTAATGACTTCTAGAAGTTTTCTAATCTTATTTAGTTAAAAGTAAACACGTTTAGTGAATTAATTAATACTTACACTTTTTGAATATATTTTCCTATATAAGAAAATAAAGGTGCGGCGACGTTGCGACAACTTTTAATCGACAAAACGTTGATTTTCGACAAAATGTTTTACGATCACATTTTGACGTTTTATTTAAACTATTTATTTATGTAAACCAAATTTAAAAATAAATTTGTATAATGCTATTTGAAAATATAAACACTGATAAATTAATTAAGATAATTTATTTAACCATTGAAACATACTTTTCTGAAATTAGCATTTTGTCACTTTTATCGATATAGGCAAATGTTACTATTTTTACGTATACTTCTCTTTCCAAATCCTATCTAATATTGTTTGAATCATATAACCTTACATATTTTATATTTAAAATCACTCTGAGTAGTATATTTTAAAGCGCTAAATTTCTGGGTCGTTACATTCTCCCCTACTTAAAAGAATTTCGTCCTCGAAATTACCCAAACAAAAGTTTTCCTAAAATATTTATTCTTTAAACTTAATTCCATATAATATACACAGATCATCCGTATGAAATATCTTATTCGATATCTTATTCAAATACACAACCTTATTTCTGAACCAATATCGATCCCCTAATCCTCTAGTGTGGACTTTAATCCGGCTCTTGGCTCAGAAACCTTTGCTTTCCTTGCATAGTGCTCAATTATGATAGAAAACTAAAGTACCTAACCAAACATCCTCATAAATGTTCGTCATCAAGAATCGAGAGGTAAATTCTTTTCTGGATCAGTGTAAACACCTCAAAGTTCCGTACTCGGTATTAGATCAAAATTGTGTGATGAGATGATCTACATCTAACATATGTATTTATTAACCCTCAAAACTTTCATAAACTTTTATCTTAAGCTCAAACATTTTATAATGGTGTTTTTTATATAATCCGTTTAATTATTTATTTCCAAATATTTTTATTAAAGGAATATATTTCAAAGAAACCATTTTTCACTCAAAAGATAATTTATCTTTATTAAAAAGTCTTCCCACAATCTTTTAACTCAGTATATTTCTTTTAACACTTATATTATTTATGAACCATTTTATAAATCTATTACTTAAGTTTATTACATCTTATAACTTATGTAAGTCAACTACTTTTAAAGAGTTAAGTCCAAATTCTAAATTAATGCTAGAATTCATTAATAAAACATTTTCCAGGTTATAATTACCTTTTTTGAGGAGTCATTATTTTACTTAATAGTTCACGACTTAATTCTACAGTTGTATGATATACCTTTACATCCTAAGAGTATATACAAATCCCAAATTGGTTTTACTTAAATCCGTCAGTCTAAAAAATTTAGACTTTGTTGTAGTTTACTATTATCTCAAATTCATAAGCTATAAAACTTATTTCTTATTTAATACTATTGTTAATTTTCTAGCTTTGAAAAAACAAATTTTAAAACCACCCGTATTTAAATCCTTACACTCTTAACTCTTAAATCTTTTTTTCTTTATAAATCAGATTTATAAATTATCCTTATCTTATCTCATTTATTCAAAGTATTTCACAATGGTTTATCTTTTACCAGAATATTCCATAAATTCCTTAGCTTTGAGTTTGATGCGATTCAGAAATTTTCGACGATCCAAAACTATCGAAAATTCCGCTTTATTTTAGCAATTAGCGATTCCAAATTTATCTTTACTTTAAACACTTTTATAATGATTACTAATGAATGGTTCATATTATTTCATTAACTTAAGAAAATTATATAGATCGAGCAACTCTAAAGTAATCCAGGGAACTGGGTACTACCAATAGTATCATATATCCTCTTAACAAGAAGACTAATACTTAAGGGAAGTGCTTACCATCCAAACACATCTCTTGCCTATTTTTTTTGTTTATTTTTGAGCCAATCGAATTGGTTATCATAAAATACCTCTTTTTATTTGAAATAATAACATTTTCAAAATCCTTTAGAGATTACTATATAAAACCTATTTTATAAATTTATCTTATATTAATTAACTTTATTTAAATTACCACAATTCTTTTAAATTAATCGAATTTTAAACCTTCATTCCTTTTATATTTTCCTTTTTACACAATCATTTTCTATTATTTACGTACATTTTATCTTATATGTTCATTCCTTAAACTAATCTTATTATCAAACACCTTATAGTCAAATCGTGAAACTTAATTCACAAGATATTTGTACTTTAACCTTTTAAATTAAACAATTGATCAATTTATTATTTTGGGATAAGTATTAAAGGTCTTAATTTCCTTATCAGATTTCTTATTTATTGACTATTTATATGAAACGTCTTATAGTCAAATTGCGAAATTCTAGTCACAAGATGTTCATATTTAAATTTCATTAATCCTGATTTCTAACAATGCAACTTTTTAAATATATAATTTATATTCAAAATATAATCCTAGGTAAAATTATTTCATTTACCCTTTTTTTTGAAATAAAACCATTTTTTATCAAATTAATAATTACACGCTCATATATATAATACTCTCATAATTCATTCTAGGGTGTTACTAACCCTATCTCTAATGAGTTGCTCATCCTAGGATATTACTAATCCTATCTCTGATGAGACTTACCCCTATCAGGCTTCGGTGTTCGCTTAACCAAAATCTCTGATACCAAATGTAACGACCCATTTTTCCGTAACCTTTAAATCGACAATAAACGACACATGTCCGACTCAAATTGCACAAATAAGAGGATCATTAAGGGTAGAAAGAAAATAAAGACAGAACAAAATCTCACACGAATAGAATAACATATACTATTTCAATAAAAATCTTTACAGCGGAAAATTTTAATACACGATATCAAAGTCTGACCTAAATTCAGCTTGGACGGTTATAAACATATGTCATTACAGTTGTTGACAAACATTAAACTAAAATAACTAAGCATAGCGGATAAGATAATGTGTCCATACGTTGATGAATATCTCCAGCTCTCCCCAGGAAACTCCAACCGTCTTCGAATTAACCTGAAACTACTCGGATCTGACCCGATTATTGAAAATACGTGGATCAGGCTTGATAAACCAACGTGAGAAAAACTTAGTAATAAATGTTAGTGTCATATATTAGCCTTTGGATAAAATCCTTTGAAAAGAAAGAGTATCTCATAAGACCACGCCCACACATAAACACGGACGGGTTTTTACCTTCTGATAACTAAAACACTTTTATATATTAAAACATTTGATATTATTTCTAATGACATTCTTTGAAAACATTTGCAAATAAACTTATTATCTTATCCGAAATGGATAACCATATTGCATTTCGAGGCTATTCCTTATGCCAATACAAACAAAACTGCAGGTTCTTATTAGAGAATGGATTTCCATACAAACGACCGGGCGAAGGATCTACCTTCCGAAATGGGTACACCTCTAGATGGATGTCCCCAAAAAACCATCACACAGCTTCTCTATCAGCACAAGACCGGCCCACCTCTATAACTAGATGGTACCGAATATGTCATCCCCTGGTCGTTACCGACTTTTAATCGAGCGCTTTTCCACGCACCACATTAGTTTACATCCCGAACGTCAAACCGGGAAGAAATATAACAAGAAAGGAATGATCATACCCTAATTGTTAATGACCCACTTAGCCTTGCTGCATCTAATCCTGTTTCGATCATTTTCGGTTTGATGAGGCTTAAGGTTACGATTACCTTTTCACACAGCACATATCACATCTTTGAATGCCACATTGTCATT